>OY997266.1:496874298-497474298 GCA_963921465.1 Triticum timopheevii | reverse complement strand
ACTGTCATCTAACTTTAAGCGTGCGGACCCTACGGGTTTGAGAACCATGTAGACATGACCGAGACACGTCTCCGGTCAATAACCAATAGCGGAACCTGGATGCTCATATTGGCTCCTACATATTCTACGAAGATCTTTATCGGTCAAACCGCATAACAACATACGTTGTTCCCTTTGTCATCGGTATGTTACTTGCCCGAGATTCGATCGTCGGTCTCTCAATACCTAGTTCAATCTCGTTACCGACAAGTCTCTTTACTCGTTACATAATGCATCATCTCGTAACTAACTCATTAGCTATATTGCTTGCCAGGCTTATAGTGATGTGCATTACCGAGAGGGCCCAGAGATACCTCTCCGACAATCAGAGTGACAAATCCTAATCCCGAAATATGTCAACTCAAGAAGTACCTTTGGAGACACCTTAGAGCACCTTTATAATCTCCCAGTTACATTGTGATGTTTGGTAGCACACAAAGTGTTCCTCCGGTAAGCGGGAGTTACATAATCTCATAGTCATAGGAACATGTATAAATCATGAAGAAAGCAATAGCAACATACTAAATGATCAAGTGCTAAGCTAACGGAATGGGTCAAGTCAATCACATCATTCTCCTAATGATGTGATCCCGTTAATCAAATGACAACTCATGTCTATGGTTAGGAAACTTAACCATCTTTGATTCACGAGCTAGTCAAGTAGAGGCATACTAGTGACACTATGTTTGTCTATGTATTCACACATGTATTATGTTTCCGGGTAATACAATTCTTGCATGAATAATAAACATTTATCATGATATGAGGAAATAAATAATAATTTTATTATTGCCTCTAGGGCATATTTCCTTCAGTCTCCCACTTGCACTAGAGTCAATAATCTAGATTACATAGTAATGATTCTAACACCCATGGAGCCTTGGTGCTGATCATGTTTTGCTCGTGGAAGAGGCTTAGTCAACGGGTCTGCAACATTCAGATCCGTATGTATCTTGCAAATCTCTATGTCTCCCACCTGGACTTGGTCCTGGATGGAATTGAAGCGTCTCTTGATGTGCTTGCTTCTCTTGTGAAATCCGGATTCCTTTGCCAAGGCAATTGCACCAGTATTATCACAAAAGATTTTCATTGGATACGATGCACTAGGTATGACACCTAGATCGATTATGAACTCCTTCATCTAGACTCCTTCATTTGCTGCTTCTGAAGCAGCTATGTACTCCGCTTCACATGTAGATCCCGCCACGACGCTTTGTTTAGAACTGCACCAACTGACAGCTCCACCGTTCAATATAAACACGTATCCGGTTTGTGATTTAGAATCGTCCCGATCAGTGTCAAAGCTTGCATTGACGTAACCATTTACAACTAGCTCTTTGTCACCTCCATAAACGGGAAACATATCCTTAGTCCTTTTCAGGTATTTTAGGATGTTCTTGACCGCTGTCCAGTGATCCACTCCTGGATTACTTTGGTACCTCCCTGCTAAACTAATAGCAAGGCACACATCAAGTCTGGTACACAGCATTGCATACATGATAGAGCCTATGGCTGAAGCATCGGGAACTTCTTTCATTTTCTCTCTATCTTCTGCAGTGGTTGGGCATTGAGTCTGACTCAATTTCACACCTTGTATTACAGGCAAGAACCCTTTCTTTGCTTGATCCATTTTGAACTTTTTCAAAACTTTATCAAGGTATATACTTTGTGAAAGTCCAATTAAGCGTCTTGATCTATCTCTATAGATCTTGATGCTCAATATCTAAGCAGCTTCACCGAGGTCTTTCATTGAAAAACTTTTATTCAAGTATCCTTTATGCTATCCAGAAATTCTATATCATTTCCAATCAATAATATGTCGTCCACATATAATATTAGAAATGCTACAGAGCTCCCACTCACTTTCTTGTAAATACAGGCTTCTCCAAAAGTCTGTATAAAACCATATGCTTTGATCACACTATCAAAGCGTTTATTCCAACTCCAAGAGGCTTGCCCAGTCCATAAATGGATCGCTGGAGCTTGCACACTTTGTTAGCATCCTTTGGATCGACAAAACCTTCTGGTTGCATCATATACAACTCTTCTTCCAGAAATCCGTTCAGCAATGCAGTTTTGGCATACATTTGCCAAATTTCATAATCATAAAATGCGGCAATTGCTAACATGATTCAGACAGACCTAAGCATCGCTACGGGTGAGAAAGTCTCATCGTAGTCAACCCCTTGAAGTTGTCAAAAACCTTTTGCAACAAGTCGAGCTTTGTAGGCAGTAACATTACCATCAGCGTGTTGGAAATATGCCCTAGAGGCAATAATAAAATTATTATTATATTTCATTGTTCATGATAATTGTCTTTTATTCATGCTATAACTGTATTATCCGGAAATCGTAATACACGTGTGAATACATAGACCACAATATGTCCCTAGTGAGCCTCTAGTTGACTAGCTCGTTGTGATCAACAGATAGTCATGGTTTCCTGGCTATGGACATTGGATGTCGTTGATAACGGGATCACATCATTAGGAGAATGATGTGATGGACAAGACCCAATCCTAAGCATAGCACAAAGATCGTGTAGTTCGTTTGCTAGAGCTTTGCCAATGTCAAGTATCTCTTCCTTCGACCATGAGATCGTGTAACTCCTCGATACCGTAGGAGTGCTTTGGGTGTATCAAACGTCACAACGTAATTGGGTGACTATAAAGGTGCACTACAGGTATCTCCGAAAGTGTCTATTGGGTTGACACGGATCGAGACTGGGATTTGTCACTTCGTATGACGGAGAGGTATCTCTGGGCCCACTCGGTAATGCATCATCATAATGAGCTCAAGGTGACCAAGGTGTTGGCCACCGGATCATGCATTACGCTACGAGTAAAGTGACTTGCCAGTAACGAGACTGAACAAGGTATTGGGATACCGACGATCGAGTCTCGGGCAAGTAACGTACCGATTGACAAAGGGAATTGTATACAGGGTTTGATCGAATCCTCGACATCGTGGTTCAACCGATGAAATCATCGAGGAGCATGTGGGAGCCAACATGGGTATCCAGACCCCGCTGTTGGTTATTGCCCGAGAGTCGTCTCGGTCATGTCTGCGTGTCTCCCGAATCCGTAGGGTCTACACACTTAAGGTTCGGTGACGCTAGGGTTGTATGAATATGAGTATGCAGCATACCGAATGTTGTTCGGAGTCCCGGATGAGATCCCAGACGTCACGAGGAGTTCCGAAATGGTCCGGAGGTAAAGAATAATATATAGGAAGTGGTATTTCGGCCATCGGGAAAGTTTCAGGGTCTCCCGGTAATGTACCGGGACCACCGGAAGGGTCCCGGGGGTCCACCGGGTGGGGCCACCCATCCCGGAGGGCCCCATGGGATGACGTGGGAGGGGAGCCAGCCCATAGTGGGCTGGTGCGCCCCCCTAGGCCCACCCCCTGCGCCTAGGGTTGAAACCCTAGGGTGGGGGGGGCGCATCACATGCCTTGGGGGGCACTCCTCCCCCCTTGGCCGCCGCCACCTTGGGAGATACAATCTCCCAGGGCCACCCCCCCTGGGGGCCTATATAAAGGAGGGCAGGGGGGAGGGCAGCCGCACCCATTGCCTTGGCGCCTCCCTCCCCCTGCTACACCTCGTCCTCCTCCCGTAGTCGCTTCGCGAGGCCCTGCTGGAGTTCTGCTGCATCCACCACCACGCCGTCGTGCTGCTGGATCATCATCAACCTCTCCTTCCCCCTTGCTGGATCAAGAAGGAGGAGACGTCTCCCGTCCCGTACGTGTGTTGAACGCGGAGGTGCTGTCCGTTCAGCACTTGGACATCGGTGATCTGAATCACGTCGAGTACGACTCCATCATCACCATCCCCTTGCAAGCTTCCGCACGTGATCTACAAGTGGTATGTAGATGCAAACTCACTCCCTTGACTCGTTGCTTAGATGAACTCATAGATGGATCTTGGTGAAACCGTAGGAAATTTTTTAATTTTCTGCAACGTTCCCCAACACAGCGTCAGTCTTCTTCTTGAAGATCCATTTCTTCTCGATGGCTTGCCGATCATCGGGCAAGTCAACCAAAGTCCACACTTTGTTCTCATACATGGATCCCATCTTTGATTTCACGGCCTCAAGCCATTTTGCGGAATCTGGGCTCATCATCGCTTCCTCATAGTTCGTAGGTTCGCCATGGTCAAGTAACATGACCTCCAGAATAGGATTACCGTACCACTCTGGTGCAGATCTTACTCTGGTTGACCTACGAGGTTATGTAGTAACTTGATCTGAAGTTTCATGATCAACATCATTAGCTTCCTCACTTATTGGTGTAGTCGTCATAGGAACCGATTTCTGTGACAAACTATTTTCCAATAAAGGAGCAGGTACAGTTACCTCATCAAGTTCTACTTTCCTCCCACTCACTTCTTTCGAGAGAAACTCCTTCTCTAGAAAGGATCCATTCTTGGCAACAAATGTCTTGCCTTCGGATCTGTGATAGAAGGTGTATCCAACAGTTTCCTGTGGGTATCCTATGAAGACACATTTCTCCGATTTGGGTTCGAGCTTATCGGGTTGAAGCTTTTTCACATAAGCATCGCAGCCCCAAACTTTAAGAAACGACAACTTTGGTTTCTTGCCAAACCACAGTTCATAAGGCGTCGTCTCAACGAATTTTGATGGTGCCCTATTTAACGTGAATGCGGCCGTCTCTAAAGCATAACCCCAAAACGATAGCGGTAAATCAGTAAGAGACATCATATATCGCACCATATCTAGTAAAGTATGATTACGACGGTCGGACACACCATTACGCTGTGGTGTTCCGGGTGGCGTGAGTTGCGAAACTATTCCGCATTGTTTCAAATGTAAACCAAACTCGTAACTCAAATATTCTCCTCCACGATTATATCGTAGAAACTTTATTTTCTTGTTATGATGATTTTCAACTTCACTATGAAATTCTTTGAACTTTTCAAATGTTTCAGACTTATGTTTGATTAAGTAGATATACCCATATCTGCTCAAATCATCTGTGAAGGTGAGAAAATAACGATACCTGCCGCGAGCCTCAATATTCATTGGACCACATACATCAGTATGTATGATTTCCAACAAATCAATTGCTCGCTCCATAGTTTTGGGGAATGGCGTTTTAGTCATCTTGCCCATGAGGCATGGTTCGCAAGTACCAAGTGAGTCATAATCAAGTGATTCCAAAAGTCCATCAGTTCTTCATGCGCTTTACACCAATATGACCTAAACGGCAGTGCCATAAATAAGTTGCACTATCATTATCAACTCTGCATCTTTTGGCTTCAACATTATGAATATGTGTATCACTACTATTGAGATTCATCAAAAATAGACCACTCTTTAAGGGTGCATGACCATAAAAGATATTACTCATATAAGTAGAACAACCATTATTCTCATATTTAAATGAATAACCGTCTCGCATCAAACAAGATCCAGATATAATGTTCATGATCAACGCTGGCACCAAATAACAATTATTTAGGTCTAAAACTAATCCTGAAGGTAGATGTAGAGGTAGCGTGCCGACATTGATCACATCGACTTTGGAACCATTTCCCACGCGCATCGTCACCTCGTCCTTAGCCAGTGTCCGCTTAATCCGTAGTCCCAGTTTTGAGTTGCAAATATTAGCAACAGAACCAGTATCAAATACCCAGGTGCTACTGCGAGCTCTGGTAAGGTACACATCAATAACATGTATATCACATATACCTTTGTTCACCTTGCCATCCTTCTTATCTGCCAAATACTTGGGGCAGTTCCGCTTCCAGTGACCAGTCTGCTTGCAGTAGAAGCACTCAGTCTCAGGCTTAGGTCCAGACTTGGCTTTCTTCTATTGAGCAGCAACTTGTTTGCTGTTCTTCTTGAAGTTCCCCTTATTTTTCCCTTTGCCCTTTTTCTTGAAACTGGTGGTCTTATTGACCATCAACACTTGATGCTCCTTCTTGATTTCTACCTCCGCAGCCTTTAGCATTGCGAAGAGCTCGGGAATTGTCTTATCCATTCCTTGCATATTATAGTTCATCACGAAGCTCTTGTAGCTTGGTGGCGGTGATTGAAGAATTCTATTAATGACGCTATCATCCGAAAGATTAACTCCCAGTTGAATCAAGTGATTGTTATACCCAGACATTCTGAGTATATGCTCACTGACAGAACTATTCCCCTCCATCTTGCAGCTGTAGAACTTATTGAAGACTTCATATCTCTCAATCCGGGCATTTGCTTGAAATATTAACTTCAACTCCTAGAACATCTCATATGCTCCATGATGTTCAAAACATCGTTGAAGTCTCTATTCTAAGCCATAAAGCATGGCACACTAAACTATCGAGTAGTCATCAACTTTGCTCTGCCAGACGTTCATAACATCTGGTGTTGCTCCTGCGGTAGGTTTGGCACCTAGCGGTGCTTCCAGGACGTAATTCTTCTGTGCAGCAATGAGGATAATCCTCAAGTTACGGACCCAGTCCGTGTAATTGCTACCATCATCTTTCAACTTTGCTTTCTCAAGGAACGCATTAAAATTCAACGGAACAACAGCACGAGCCATCTATCTACAACAAACATAGACAAGCAAAATACTATCAGGTACTAAGTTCATGATAAATTTAAGTTCAATTAATCATGTTACTTAAGAACTCCCACTTAGTAAACATCCCTCTATTCATCTAAGTGATCACGTGATCCAAATCAACTAAACCATAACCGATCATCACGTGAAATGGAGTAGTTTTCAATTGTGAACATCACTATGTTGATCATATCTACTATATGATTCACGCTTGAACTTTCGGTCTCAGTGTTCCGAGGCCATATCTGCATATGCTAGGCTCGTCAAGTTTAACCTGAGTATTTTGCATGTGCAAAACTAGCTCGCACCCGTTGTAGATTGACGTAGAGCTTATCACACCCGATCATCACGTGGTGTCTGGGCACGATGAACTTTGGCAACGGTGCATACTCAGGGAGAACACTTTTATCTTGAAATTTAGTGAGAGATCATCTTATAATGCTACCGTCAATCAAAGCAAGATAAGATGCATAAAAGATAAACATCACATGCAACCAATATAAGTGATATGATATGGCCATCATCATCTTGTGCTTGTGATCTCCATCTTTGAAGCACCGTCATGATCACCATCATCACCGGCGCGACACCTTGATCTCCATCGTAGCATCGTTGTCGTCTCGCCAACTATTGCTTCTACGACTATCGCTACCGCTTAGTGATAAAGTAAAGGAATTACAGGGCAATTGCATTGCATACAATAAAGCGACAACCATATGGCTCCTGCTAGTTGCCGATAACTCGGTTACAAAACATGATCATCTCATACAATAAAATATAGCATCACGGCTTGACCATATCACATCACAACATGCCCTGCAAAAATAAGTTAGATGTCCTCTACTTTGTTGTTGCAAGTTTTACGTGGCTGCTACGGGCTGAGCAAGAACCTTTCTTACCTATGCATCAAAACCACAACGATAGTTCGTCAAGTTGGTGCTGTTTTAACCTTCTCAAGGACCGGGCGTAGCCACACTTGGTTCAACTAAAGTTGGAGAAAGTGACACCCGCCAGTGATACTTCTCCAACGTATCTACTTTTCCAAACACTTTTGCCCTTGTTTTGGACACTAACTTGCATGATTTGAATGAAACTAACCTGGACTGACGTTGTTTTCAGCAGAACTGCTATGATGTTGTTTTATGTGTAGAAAAGAAAAGTTCTCGGAATGTCCTGAAAATCTACGGAGGCCCTTTTCGGAAAATATAAAAAATACTGGCGAAAGAATCAAGACCAGGGGGCCCATGATACGTCTCCAACGTATCTATAATTTTTGATTGCTCCATGCTACTTTATCTACTGTTTTGGACTATATTGGGCTTTATTTTCCACTTTTATATTATTTTTGGGACTAACCTATTAACCGGAGGCCCAGCCCAGAATTGCTGTTTTTCGCCTATTTCAGTGTTTCGAAGAAACGGAATATCAAAGGAGTCCAAACGGAATGAAACCTTCGGGAACGTGATTTTCTCACCGAACATGATCCAGGAGACTTGGACCCTGCTCCAAGGAACAAAAGAGTCGGTCACGAGGGTGGGGGGCGCGCCCCCCCTAGGGCACGCCCCCCTGCCTCGTGGCCCCCCTGTTGCTCCACCGACGTACTCCTTCCTCCTATATATACCTACATATCCCCAAACGATCAGAAGAGGAGCCAAAAACCTAATTCCACCGCCGCAACCTTATGTATCCACGAGATCCCATCTTGGGGCCTGTTCCGGAGCTCTGCCGGAGGGGGCATCCACCATGGAGGGCTTCTACATCAACACCATAGCCCCTCCGATGAAGTGTGAGTAGTTTACTCAGACCTTCAGGTCCATAGCTAGTAGCTAGATGGCTTCTTCTCTCTTTTTGGATCTCAATACAATGTTCTCCCCCTCTCTCGTGGAGATCTATTCGATGTAATCTTCTTTTTGCGGTGTGTTTGTTGAGACCAATGAATTGTGGGTTTATGATCCAGCTTATCTATGAACAATATTTGAATCTTCTCTGAATTCTTTTATGTATGATTGAGTTATCTTTGCAAGTCTCTTCGAATTATCCTTTTGGTTTGGCCAACTAGATTGGTAGTTCTTGCAATGGGAGAAGTGCTTAGCTTTGGGTTCAATCTTGTGGTGTCCTTTCCCAGTGACAGAAGGGGCAGCAAGGCACGTATTGTATTGTTGCCATCGAGGATAACAAGATGGTTTTTTTATCATATTGCATGAATTTATCCCTCTACATCATGTCATCTTGCTTAAGGCGTTACTCTGTTTTTAGCTTAATACTCTAGATGCATGCTGGATAGCGGTCGATGAGTGGAGTAATAGTAGTAGATGCAGAATCGTTTCGATCTACTTGTCTTGGACATGATGCCTATATACATGATCATACCTAGATATACTCATAACTATGCTCAATTCTATCAATTGCTCAACAGTAATTTGTTCACCCACCGTAGAATATCTATGCTCTTGAGAGAAGCCACTAGTGAAACCTATGGCCCCCGGGTCTATTCTCATCATATCAATCTCCATTACTTTATTACTTCCTTTGTTTTTACTTTGCCTTTTACTTTTCACTTTGCATCCATATACCAAAAATACCAAAAATATTATTTATCATCTCTATCAGATCTCACTCTCATAAGTGACCGTGAAGGGATTGATAACCCCTAATCGCCTTGGTTGCGAGGAGCTATCGTTTTGTGTAGGTACGAGGGACTTGTGCGTGGTCTCCTACTGGATTGATACCTTGGTTCTCAAAAACTGAGGGAAATAACTTATGCTACTTTGCTGCATCATCCTCTCCTCTTCGGGGAAATCCAACGCAGTGCTCAAGAGGTAGCAAGAAGAATTTCTGGCGCCGTTGCCGGGGAGGCTCACGCAAGAGCAAGTCAACCATACCAAGTACCCATCACAATCCATATCTCTCGCATTACATTATTTGCCATTTGCCTCTCGTTTTCCTCTCCCCCACTTCACCCTTGCCGTTTTATTCGCCCTCTCTTTCCCAATCTCCTCCTCTCTTTCCCGTTTGCCTTTTCTCGTTGCCTTTCTGGTTGCTTGTGTGTTGGATTACTTATTGCCATGGCGCAAGATAATACCAAATTGTGTGACTTCGCGAATACCAATAATAATGATTTCCTTAGTACTCTGATTGCTCCTCTTAATAATGATGAGTCTTGTGAAATCAATACCGCTTTGCTGAATCTTGTTATGAAAGATCAATTCGCCGGCCTTCCTAGTTAAGATGCCGCTACTCATCTAAACAATTTTGTTGATTTGTGTGATATGCAAAAGAAGAAAGATACGGATAACAATATTGTCAAATTTAAGTTATTTCCGTTTTCACTTAGAGATCGTGCTAAAGTTTGGTTTTCGTCTTTGCCTAAAAATAGTATTGATTCTTGGAACAAGTGCAAAGATGCTTTTATCTCTAAGTATTTTCCTCCCGCTAAGATCATCACTCTTAGGAATGATATTATGAATTTTAAACAACTTGATCATGAGCATGTTGCCCAATCTTGGGAAAGAATGAAATTGATGCTTCGCAATTGCCCTACTCATGGTTTGAATTTATGGATGATCATACAAAAAATTTATGCCGGATTGAATTTTTCTTCTAGAAATATTTTAGATTCGGCCGCGGGAGGCACGTTTATGGAAATTACATTAGGAGATGCTACAAAATTGATTGATAATATTATGGCTAATTATTCTCAATGGCACACCGAAAGATTTTCTAGTAAAAAAACTGCATGCTATAGAAGAAATCAATGTTTTGAGTGAAAAGATGGATGAACTTATGAAGATGTTTGCTACTAAAAATACTTCTCTTGATCCCAATGATATGCCTTTGTCTACTTTGATTGAGAATAATAATGAATCTATGGATGTGAATTTTGTTGGTAGGAATAGTTTTGGAAACAACGCGTATAGAGGGAATTTTAATCCTAGGCCTTATCCTAGTAATCCTTCTAATAATTCTGGAAATTCCTACAACAACTCTTATGGAAATTTTAATAAGATGCCCTCTGAATTTGAGAGTGGTGTTAAAGAGTTTATGAATTCACAAAAGAATTTTAATGCTTTGCTTGAAGAGAAATTGCTTAAAGTTGATGATTTAGCTAGGAACGTTGATAGAAAATTGATTCTTTAAAGCTTATATCTATTCCTCCTAAGCATGATATCAATGAGTCTCTCAAAGCTAGGAGAATTTCCATTGATGAGTGCAAAGAAAGAACAGCTAGGATGCGTGCTTCCAAAGATGCCTTTATTAAAGCGTGTTCTTCCAATTCCTATGAAAATCAAGATGAAGATCTAAAAGTTATTGATGTGTCCCCCATTAAATCTTTGTTTTGCAATATGAATCTTGATGAAACTGAATATGATCTTCCTTTACCTAGAAGGCGTTCTAAGAATTCGGAGTTTCTAGATCTTGATGATGAAATTGATGAAAGTGGGATTGAAAGAAATAAAAACCTAGATGTTGCTAAACCCACTATTTTGGATCTCAAGGAATTTAATTATGAAAATTTCTCTTTAATTGGTTGTATTTCCTTGTTGCAATCTGTGCTAGATTCTCCTCATGCTTATAGTCAAAATAAGGCCTTTACCGAACACATTGTTGATGCCTTGATGCAATCTTATGAAGAAAAACTTTAGTTGAAAGTTTCTATCCCTAGAAAACTCTATGATGAGTGGGAACCTACTATTAAAATTAAAATTAAATATTATGAGTTTCATGCTTTGTGTGATTTGGGTGCTAGTGTCTCTACTATTCCCAAAACTTTGTGTGATTTGCTAGATTTCCGTGACTTTGATGATTGCTCTCTAAACTTGCATCTTGCGGATTCCACTACTAAAAATCATATGGGAAGAATTAATGATGTTCTTATTGTTGCAAATAGGAATTATGTGCCCGTATATTTTATCGTTCTTGATATAGATTGCAATCCTTCATGTCCTATTATTCTTGGTAGACCTTTCCTTAGAACGATTGGTGCAATTATTGATATGAAGGAAGGGAATATTAGATTCCAATTTCCCTTGAAGAAGGGCATGGAACACTTCCCTAGAAAGAAAATAAAATTACCATATGAATCTATCATGAGAGCCACTTATGGATTGCCTACCAAAGATGGCAATACCTAGATCTATCCTTGCTTTTATGCCTAGCTAGGGGCGTTAAACGATAGCGCTTGTTGGGAGGCAACCCAATTTTATTTTTGTTTTTTTGTTTTTTGCTTCTGTTTAGGAATAAATAATCCATCTAGCCTCTGTTTTGATGTGGTTTTATGTTTTAATTAGTGTTTGTGCCAAGTAGAACCTATAGGATAACCTACGTTGATAGTTGATTTGATTCTGCTGAAAAACAGAAACTTTGCACGCACGAATATAATTTTTTTAAATCACAGAAACGTGATTTTGCGTTGATTCTTTTTGTTGCTGTTCAATAAACAAATTTTCCAGGACTTCCTATTTTTGTATGATTTTTAGAGTTCCAGAAGTTTTCGTTAGTTATAGATTGCTACAGACTGTTCTGTTTTGGACAGATTCTGTTTTGTGTGTGTTGTTTGCTTATTTTGATGAATCTATGACTAGTAAAATAGTTTATAATCCATAGAGAAGTTGGAATACAGTAGGTTTAACACCAATATAAATAAACAATGATTTCATTACAGTACCGTAAAGTAGTCTTTTGTTTTCTTTCTCTAACGGAGCTCACGAGATTTCTATTGAGTTTTGTGTTGTGAAGTTTTCAAGTTTTGGGTGAATTCTTTTGATGGATTATGGAACAAGGAGTGGAAAGAGCCTAAGCTTGGGGATGCCCATGGCACCCCCAAGATAATCCAAGGACGCCAAAAAGTCAAAGCTTGGGGATGCCCCGGAAGGCATCCCCTCTTTCGTCTACTTCCATCGGTAATTTACTTGGAGCTATATTTTTATTCACCACATGATATGTGTTTTGCTTGGAGCGTCTTGTATTATTTGCGTATTTGCTTGTTAGTTTACCACAATCATCCTTGCTGTACACACCTTTTGAGAGAGCCATACATGAATTGGAATTTGTTAGAATACTCTATGTGCTTCACCTATATCTTTTGAGCTTGATAGTTTTGCTCATAGTGCTTCACTTATATCTTTTGAGCGTGATAATTTTTGCTCTAGTACTTCACTTAGATCTTTTAGAGCACGGTGGTGGATTTGTTTTAAAGAAACTATTGATCGCTCATGCTTCACTTAGATTATTTTGAGAGTCGTTAATAGCATGGTAATTTGCTTAATATTAATATACTTGGTATTCAAGATATGTGAAACTTTCTTTTGAGTGAATTGAATACTAAGATAAGTTTGATGCTTGATAATTGTTTTGAGATATGGAGGTGATAATATCAAAGTCGTGCTAGTTGAGTAATTGTGAATTTGAGAAATGCTTGTGTTGAAGTTTGCAAGTCCCGTAGCATGCACGTATGGTTGAAGTTGTGTAACAAATTTGAAACATGAAGTGTACCTGGCTTGTGCATCCTTATGAGTGGCGGTCGGGGACGAGCGATGGTCTTTTCCTACCAATCTATCCCCCTAGGAGGATGCACGTAGTACTTGATTTTTGATGACTTCTAAATTTTTGCAATAAGTATATGAGTTCTTTTGACTAATGTTGAGTCCATGGATTATACGCACTCTCACCTTTCCGCCTTTGCTAGCCTCTTCGGTACCGTGCATTACCCTTTCTCACCTTGAGAGTTGGTGCAAACTTCGCTGGTGCATCCAAACACCGTGATACGATACGCTCTATCACACATAAACCTCCTTATATCTTCCTCAAAACAGCCACCATGCCTACCTATCATGGCATTTCCATAGCCATTCCGAGATATATTGCCATACAACTTCCATCATCATCGTCATGACATACATTACTTTTGTAATATTGCCATTGCATGATCATGTAGTTGACA
Source organism: Triticum timopheevii (assembly GCA_963921465.1). Lineage (NCBI taxonomy): Eukaryota > Viridiplantae > Streptophyta > Magnoliopsida > Poales > Poaceae > Triticum > Triticum timopheevii. The sequence continues at coordinate 497,460,749 of OY997266.1, read as the reverse complement.
TCGTATTTGTGGCAAAGCCACCATGCATTACTTTTCATACATGTCACTCTTGATTCATTGCACCATCCCAGTACACCACCGGAGGCATTCATATAGAGTCATATCTTGTTCTAAGTTTCGAGTTGTAATCCTTATGTTGTAATCAATAGAAGTGAGATGATCATCATTATTAGAGCATTACCCAAACAAAAAAAGAGAGAAAGGCCAAAAGAAAAAAGGGGAAGGCAAAAAAATAAAAATAAAAATAAAAAGGGCAATGCTACTATCTCTTTTTCCACACTTGTGCTTCAAAGTAGCACCTTGTTCTTCATGTAGTGAGTCTCATATATTGTGCTTCAAAGTAGCACCTTGTTCTTCATGTAGTGAGTCTCATAAGTTGTCTTTTTATACTAGTGGGAGTTTTTCATTATAGAACTTGGCTTGTATATTCCTACGATGGGCTTCCTCAAATGCCCTTGGTCTTCATGAGCAAGCGAGTTGGATGCACACCCACTAGTTTTCCTTTGTTGAGCATTCATAGCTCTAGTGCATCCGTTGCATGGCAATCCCTACTCCTCATGTTGACATCAATTAATGGGCATCTCCATAGCCCGTTGATTATCCTCGTCAATGTGAGACTTTATCCTTTTTGTCTTCTCCAGACAATCCCCATCATCATATTCTATTCCACCCATAGTGCTATATCCATGGCTCATGCTCATGTATTGCGTGAAGGTTGAAAAAGTTTGAGATTATTTAAGTATGAAACAATTGCTTGGCTTGTCATCAGGGGTATAGAAGTTGGGAACATCTTTGTGTGACGAAAATGAATCATAGCCTAACTATATGATTTTGTAGGGATGAACTTTCTTTTACCATGCTATTTTGAGAAGACATGATTGCTTTGATTAGTATGCTTGAAGTATTATTATTTTTTATGTCAATATGAACTTTTGTCTTGAATCTTTCAGATCTGAATATTCATGCCACAATTAAGAAGATTTACATTGAAATTATGCCAAAGTACCACTCCGCATCAAACATTCTTTTTTTATCATTTACCTACTCGAGGACGAGCAGGAATTAAGCTTGGGGATGCCTGATACGTCTCCAACATATCTATAATTTTTGATTGCTCCATGCTACTTTATCTATTGTTTTGGACTATATTGGGCTTTATTTTCCACTTTTATATTATTTTTGGGACTAACCTATTAACCGGAGGCCCAGCCCAGAATTGTCGTTTTTCGCCTATTTCAGTGTTTCGAAGAAACGGAATATCAAACAGAGTCCAAACGGAATGAAACCTTCGGGAACGTGATTTTCTCACCAAACGTGATCCAGGAGACTTGGACCCTGCTCCAAGGAACAAAAGAGTCGGTCATGAGGGTGGGGGGCGCCCCCCCCCCCTCCCAGGGCGCGCCCCCTGCCTCGTGGCCCCCCTGTTGCTCCACCGACGTACTCCTTCCTCCTATATATACCTACGTATCCCAAAATGATCAGAAGAGGAGCCAAAAACCTAACTCCACCGCCGCAACCTTCTGTATCCACGAGATCCCATCTTGGGGCCTGTTCCAGAGCTCCATCGGAGGGGGCATCCACCACGGAGGGCTTCTACATCAACACCATAGCCCCTCCGATGAAGTGTGAGTAGTTTACTTCAGACCTTCGGGTCCATAGCTAGCAGCTAGATGGCTTCTTCTCTCTTTTTGGATCTCAATACAATGTTCTCCCCCTCTCTCGTGGAGATCTATTCGATGTAATCTTATTTTTGCGGTGTGTTTGTTGAGACTGATGAATTGTGGGTTTATGATCCAGCTTATCTATGAACAATATTTGAATCTTCTCTGAATTCTTTTATGTATGATTGAGTAATCTCTACAAGTCTCTTCGAATTATCCTTTTGGTTTGGCCAACTAGATTGGTAGTTCTTGCAATGGGAGAAGTGCTTAGCTTTGGGTTCAATCTTGCGGTGTCCTTTCCTAGTGACAGAAGGGGCAGCAAGGCACGTATTGTATTGTTGCCATCGAGGATAACAAGATGGTTCTTTTTATCATATTGCATGAATTTATCCCTCTACATCATGTCATCTTGCTTAAGGCGTTACTCTGTTTTTAACTTAATACTCTAGATGCATGCTGGATAGTGGTCGATGAGTGGAGTAATAGTAGTAGATGCAGAATCGTTTCGATCTACTTGTCTTGGACGTGATGCCTATATACATGATCATACCTAGATATACTCATAACTATGCTCAATTCTATCAATTGCTCAACAGTAATTTGTTCACCCACTGTAGAATATCTATGCTCTTAAGAGAAGCCACTAGTGAAACCTATGGCCCCCGGGTCTATTCTCATCATATCAATCTCCATTACTTTATTACTTGCTTTGTTTTTACTTTGCCTTTTACTTTTCACTTTGCATCCATATACCAAAAATACCAAAAATATTATTTATCAGCTCTATCAGATCTCACTCTCGTAAGTGACCGTGAAGGGATTGACAACCCCTAATCGCGTTGGTTGCGAGGAGCTATCATTTTGTGTAGGTACGAGGGACTTGTGCGTGGTCTCCTACTGGATTGATACCTTGGTTCTCAAAAACTGAGGGAAATACTTATGCTACTTTGCTGCATCATCCTCTCCTCTTCGGGGAAATCCAACATAGTGCTCAAGAGGTAGCAGCCCACACCCTGTCCACGAGGGTGGGGGGCGCCCCCTCCCCCTGGGCGCGCCCCCTGTCTCGTGGGCCCCCTGGACCTCCACCGACCTCAACTCCAACTCCATATATTCACGTTCGGGGAGGAAAAAATCAGAGAGAAAGTTTCATCGCGTTTGACGATACGGAGCCGCCGCCAAGCTCTAATCTCTCTCGGGAGGGCTGATCTGGAGTCCGTTCGGGGTTCCAGAGAGAGGGATTCGTTGCCGTCGTCATCATCAACCATCCTCCATCACCAATTTCATGATGCTCACCGCCGTGCGTGAGTAATTCCATCATAGGCTTGCTGGACGGTGATGGGTTGGATGAGATTTACCATGTAATCAAGTTAGTTTTGTTAGGGTTTGATCCCTAGTATCCACTATGTTCTGAGATTGATGTTGCTATGACTTTGCTATGCTTAATGCTTGTCACTAGGGCCCGAGTGCCGTGATTTCAGATCTGAACCTATTATGTTTTCATGAATATATGTGTGTTCTTGATCCTATCTTGCAAGTCTATAGTCACCTATTATGTGTTATGATCCGACAACCCCGAAGTGACAATAATCGGGATACTTCTCGGTGATGACCATAGTTTGAGGAGTCCATGTATTCACTATCACTACAAAAAAATACACTTCCGTGATGATACGTGTTTGTCATCGTAGGTCGCGTTTTTTTTCATGCATGTACATCCATGAAAAATTTATGACAGAATCAAGATAGTCATACCTGTGCTGTCGTAGAAGTGTTCCATGACATTACCAAAATTATCATCACGGAAGTGTCCACTTCCATGACGATAAATCGCGCGTCACAGAAGTGCTTTCGTCAAGGGTGACCGACATGTGGCATCCACCGTAACAGAACGCCGTTAAGCTATCGAGTCTGGTTTTGGATCCGATAACTCGTTAACAGCCCCGACCAATGGGGATTTTCCACGTGTAAAATCATCATTGGCTAGAGGAAACACGTGTCTGCTCATCGTTGGGACAGATGTCATCCACTCATTGGACGGAAGGCGCCTATGATACGTCGACACGTGGCACGGCCCAACAGAGGCCCATTCTTGTGAATAGGCCGACCCATTTGACTTGGTCAAAATGTGGCGGGCCGGCCCATGGAATGCCTGTTAACGTCCTGTTTGCATATAGCCCATTTACAGCCCGCTAACCCAAGGCCCGTTATGCCCTATCCGAATTAGGCCCAGTAGCGTCATCTGGGCCACCCAATATGATTCCAGCCCATTTTCACTTCTGGCCCATGTATGGCCCATGACGTCTTTCGGCCCATATGAGGCCCTATGTAACTCTTCAACTATTAACGGCCCGTGGTGAAACTGGCCCGTGATGAACAGTGTATCACTTTACACCCATTAATGGCCCGTGGTGAAACTGGCCCGTAATGAACAGTGTATCACTTTATACCCATTAACGGTCCGTTATTCCGTTGGGCCATTTCCAGTCCATGTTATCTTTCAGCCTTCTCGGAGCCCATTTATTCTTGGGCACATTTCCAGCATTCATTTACTTACGGCCCGTTACTGTCATTTTCTGCTTGTGGGCTAAATTCAGCCCGTGATTACAGTCGGCCCGTTTGTGGTCCGTTAATACGTTGGGCCATTTTCATAGCGTCATGAAATACGGCCTATTAACGATGGCCCGCTATGGTCGGCCCATGAACGGACGATTCCAACTCTAGCCCGTTTACGGCCATAATGCGGCATGTTATTGGCCCATGTTATCATACTGTCCGTATAGGGTCCATTGATGATACAGGTAGAAAGCCCATTGTTTCTACGGCCCGTAGAAGGCCCACTGTTTCTACGGTCCGTTGGAGGCCCAGTGTCACTATAGTAAATATTAGCCCATGGTTATTGTAGCCTAGTTTTAAAAAATAGGTTATTGTAGCCACTAGCAAACCACGGAAAAAGAACTACAATGACTACAAGCGAACAAATAAACAAGACAACAAGGAAATAAATAAGCAAGCAACTTACGCTAGGCTATCACGGCTATCACATATTACATCCACTGGGCATCAAAGTTCGCCACCAGTGCAAATAAATGCGCCGAAAAAATAATATACAAAACTGAGAGCACTTCAGAAGGCACTAGGCCTGGCCAGGAAGGGGCCCCCATACTGCTGAAGAAGCTGAGTAGACCTCAGTTGTGTCAATGATAGATGCATCAACACTAGATTTAAGGCTTGATGGTGCACACGACAGTCCTCTGACATCTTCATTGCATCTTTGACTTCAAGTCGGAGCTGAGCTGAAGCAAGCCTTTCCGCTTTAAGTTGAGACTAAAGAAGTCGAACTGATTGAGGCAGTGACTGCACAGAGGTTGTCTCACACCTGCTGGTGAGTAGCTTCAACTCACTGTCTTCATCAAGACAGGACCTTGGGGTCATCTCGCTGTCCACAAGATGGTTTGGCTCACTATCTTCCCTAAAGTTCTGCCTGGCGTAAGAGATACGACTCTGAAAGAGAAACAAGGAGACACGTAACAGGTTTCACAATTATATAAGCAAATAAATGGACCTGTTCTGCATAAGGAACATGTTTTTACAACTACAATTTGAAACTGGTAGTTGTTGCAAACATCCAATCAGATGTAAACAGCAAAGCAAACAACAGTGGAGGAAATGATGCCTATCCAAATCTATACTAGAACAAAGTTTGAAGGCTTGAGAAGGATGAACTTACATTACATGTTAACACGTGCTGGACAAAGCCCTTCTCCATGTTGATGGAAGGATAATTCAATAAATTCCCCAAAGAAAATTCTTTATAAGCGTTGCCATTATTCTACATTTTGCAAACAGTAAATATAGATCAAATAATATTGGAAGAAACAGAGGATAATGAAGCTCAGGTGCAGACTGATGATACATAATCCAATAGCAATTAATTAAGTACAGCGTTACAAGGCAAAAGGGAGAGAGGTACTGACGAGAGCAATGCAGAGCCCATTATTGTTTTGAGATCGTATGATCCTTTGAGCAAGGAGATTCATCTGAAATTAGTTTTCATACAAGAGAGAAGGTAAGGCACAAGAAGAAATTTAGGAGTTCAAATTTTGAATTGATATCATAGACAGTACCTGATGCTGGGCTCCCAGCAGTTCTAATAGGGGTTTGGCCACTGGAGTAGGGGTAAAGTGTGGTACAGTTGGGCCTGTGTTTTCTGTGGCAGCTGATCTATCTGATTTAACAGGTATCACTACCTTTTCCAAATACCTAGTTTGTACTCCTTGAGGATCTGCACTCACCCTCTTCCTTTTGGACATCTATTACGAAAGAACAACATTTGACTGGAAAAACATAGTGTGACGACACATGGAATAGGTACAGAAAATGGATAGGTATGGCATATAATCATATATGATGATTAAACTAAGCAGATAATGTAACAAAGTAGAAGTAATGCAAGAGGTCAGATGCAAAATATGTGCGACCAATACAACTTTGCAAAGCTAGAGCAAGCACCTTGATGGGTGAATAAGATAGGCCATCCTCCACCATGCCAAGTTTGTTAGCCAGTGGATCGTTCCGCAATAATCCTCTCGTGCGCCCATTCTCATATTCATTTTGATAATGTTCAATATCTGACATGCATGAAAACATAAAAACAAGTGAGATTTTCTTTGTAATGCAGAAGTGATTCTAATCCAATACTGCCTCCCTGTAAACCCCTTTGTGCTATCTCTGTAATTCTTTTAAAAGATGCCATGCATGCTGTAATTTGTTGTGTGCATTAATATAATGTGTCCTACTACTCAAAATATGAGAGCTCCAGAAGTGATGACACTTCGCAGATGATAGCTTCAACATATAGTAAAGAAGAACAAGTCGACCTGACTTGACAGATTCAAAATATACTAAGGGAGAACAACTCGACCTGACCAGTTGACCGCAAGAGAAGAGTATCATCTTAAAGAAGAGCAGAAGAGCAAGCAGATTGAAGATATTACAAGTCTTTCAATACAATGTCGGTTGGCCACCCATGATGAACCAGAGCGCACAGAGAAATACTATTCTTTCCGGTCTCTCCATATGAGGCTCACATGCATTTCAAAACTAAAGTAGGAACATTTAGCTCACCAATTAAACATCTCTCAGTTTTACTAATATCAGCAATAATATCAGATATGAATTTGTACAACTAAGATTGTTTAGCTCGATGGGTGGAGCAGTGCTATTACGACACGAATCATGTAGGCTGATTGTGGTCATCATAAAATGGGGAAAACATAAGCATGATGAGTACAGTGTTGACCGTGGCAGTGGGATGGCAGATCTGAAGCTGCAAACCGTGCAAAGGGTAGTTAGCAACCGATGTTTGCTTTGAAATAACAACTAAGATTTGGTATGGACAAGAAAGTACGGTCAATAAGTGACAAAGAAATGCAATTATGCTGTCTCTCTATATGTCGCGACATGCATTTGGAAACTCAAGTGGGACTTTTAGCTAACCAATTAAATGTGTCAGTTAACTAATATCAGTATCATATCACAATCATATTTGAACAACTAAGCTTTCAAATTCTAAGTGTTGTGTTGTTTAGCTTGAAGGGTGGAGTAATGCCAGTATGACAGAAAGCACCTACGCAGATCATAGTAGAGTAGATAAAAGGGGAAAACCCTTAGCATCAAGAGAAAAATCAGGAAAGTGAAACTAGCTGGACCAGTGGGTGGCGCACATGCTTTTCGAAACGAATATAGGAACATTAGGTGACCAATTAAATGTTCTCTGTTTTAGTGATATGAGCATCATATCAGACTCGTATTTCAACACGTAAGCTTTGGGTTGAGGTCTTGAGGAGCAGTGCTAGCACGACACGAAGCACCTACGATGATGGTAGTGAATATAAAGGGGGGAAACCATAAGCTTTACGAGTATAGTGCCCGTGCCATGGCGGATTTGAAGGTGCAAACCGGACAAAGCTACTTCGCAACCAATGTTTGCTTTCAACTAGCCACTACGATTTGGTACGGACAAGAAAAGTACAGTAAACAAATTACGATCTATTTTCCGGGTGAGATCAATAACTTAAGCACATATGGAAGAGTACCACCTCTCTTGCGACGCTGTGTAGGCCTATGCTGATACGTTGAGGGTGCTGCGGGTGCGATGGCTATCGGCGGCGGGGAAGAAGACTTTAGACGGCAGATGGCCGGGTCGGGGGATATATCCTGTTGCCGTGGACGAGGCGGTCGTAGGAGTAGCAACGGCAAGGTGGACGACGGCGCCAATGAAGCGAGAGGAGGTGATGAAAGGATCCTGGTCCAGCGCCGTGGATGAGAGACGTCCATCTCTTGCAGTGGACGACGGGGTAGGGGTAGCGGCTCCGGCAAGGTGGAGGATGGGGTGGCGGACGGAGGAGGCTGGCCGCAGTGCGGAGGTTGTCGTGCCACCGATGGTGTATGAATGGGGAAATGGAGGGGAGGGGGGATCTCAAACTTTGGGACGCGCTTCTCTGAAATGGGGGAAGTTACGAACTTAACCCCCGTTTAAAATTTCGGACATCACGTCGGTTGGGGATAGGACGGTATTCTCGCATCTCCCAAATATTTGCCGGTAACTATTTCGGGCGAGGAGAGGGTGTTTTTCCGCCTACAGTTGGCGCCCATGGTGTATGAACGGGGCTGACAGGTAGGGCGGTTGTGTCACGTCTAATGGAAGTTACACATCTGCCCCTATTTAAAATATTAGCCTACATCGATTTCGGGCGAGGAGAGTTTGTTTTGCCGCCCACCGTGTATGAATAGGGAAATGGAGGAAGAGACACATGTCTTTCGGACGAGCTTGAATCAAATGTGTTTTGCCGCCCACGTTTGGCGCCCACCGTGTCTGAATGGGCTCAGAGGCCGTCGTGTCACTTCTGATTGAAGTTACTAGTCTACCCCTATCGACAGCAGTGTAAATCCGGTCGATAAGGATGTACTCAGTGTCAGGGGTAGACAGTAATTTCCATCTCGCAAACACTTGCTTCGGGCAGCCCACAAATTATAGTGGGTGTTTAGCCACTTCGTTCAAAACTTGGGAGAATTAGCATTCACGTTTGCCCTGGGACCTGGCAAACTAAATTCAAATCCAATTTGTATTCAATGACGAATATCCACAGATAATTATACATTTTGTTATTTATTTCTTCAACACCACAACAAAGATTTATTCCACCTTTATATATGATTATGATTTAGAAATTGCGTGATCTTCGAATTCAGTAGGTTGGATACACTCTCATTCAAATAGTTATTTCATCCAATACAATATGCTCACACGAAAAACAGTTCACCTTATGTCAATCATACAAGTACTGAGGATTACCTTGCCTAAAAAATTTGGATCATTACAACACATGGACAACATGGAATTCCGGACAACATAGGGGGTCTTGCAACATAATCCATTCATAGACATGACACAACATGCAAGTACAATAATCTAATGACAATTTCAACTGGTATCTAAAGAAGAACCGGGATTACCTTGGGCTTCATATAACAGAAACAGCAGGACCTCCTCCGTCTTCAAATGCAACATTCTTACTTCCTCCAATTCTTGGGTTGCTTGCATAATGCGTGCCGCTAATTCCGTAATTTCCAGCCTCAAGATAAAGATTACCTCATTCATGGCAGCCACACCATCTCTTTCTGCCTCTAGTAGAGCCTCAAGCACTATAATATCTGTGCTCAGACTGCTCTCCAACAGTGTTGCCTCTGAACTGCTACCATCTGGTAACATGGATGGCACACTGCTTCCACAAATAGATTCTGGGGTTGTACATTGTGTCCTAGTGTGAACGGCATCTTGAAAGGTTTCTGCTGGACATAAGTAAAAGATAGTTATCGTATGATCCAGGCAGTAAGCTTACATGGTAAACGACGGACGAATTATTGCCGAGCATGGCAAACTATATTTGAATGGTTTGAAGCAGCATTAGCCGAAAAGAAATTAAAATGGTAAGATGAAACTAGGGATGTAAGTGGCAAATAAACGACATTCGCCAGTCCCATCTACTTAGTTTTTGCTACCTCCCTAGTTCATTTTCCTCAAAAAACAAAAACTCTTCTGAACTATCATACCACTAGTGGACTTCAATCGGGATTAAACGGGACCCAGTTGACATCCCTAGTTGAAAGGGAGTGTACAACCGCTATATTTAAGTTGCCAAGGCATCTAAGCAGTTGAAATAATCTGAGAAAGCACTTAACAGTGTGGCCTCATATAAACTATGAAGACAGTCTTGTGATGAAGTTGAGAGGAAAAGTTAAGGACTCAAATGAAATAGGCATGCATTTCTTTATGATAGTACAGCAGACACTGCTGACATATTGGCCAACTCAGGTATAGCGTAACAACAAACAAGCATTCGAATCAAGCAATACAGCAAAGCAGACAACTGAACTATTTGTAATTCGGTAGGATTACACGTTGAGGGCACAAGCCAAGAAAGCAGCCCACTCGCATTACATTTCACATGTACTAAAACACATTGGCTTACCATATGTTGTTGTGAAGCCTAGCTGCTGTTGCAATGTTCTTTGAAAATATCGTCAGCATCCCGTGGTTGCAAATCTAGTTGTTGTAGTTTATTCTGCACCATCTACTTAGGTAAAATTAATTTTAATCGCATGCACTGGTCCGAATTGATCATCAATGGTTCATCTAAACTAATGAAAGAAGGGTGTGTGCATACACGACAATATATCTGCTTTCCTCTATTTTTATGCTTGTTGGAGGTGCCAGCCCCAAAAGAACAAATATTTTGCTTGATGGGGTTGGCAGCTCCATAATTAATAGAAGCATCAAATTAGTCATGCAACTTGGGAAGATCAAGAACACACAAACAAGTAATGAACAGAGGCTCGGAGCAGTGATGTAATAGGTAGCATCAAAAAATGTAGGGTAAAACAAACAAAAAGCAGCGGAACCACATGCTAGTAAGCATAGAGAACATTAACCAGTCTGATGGAACCAACAGGTGGCATCAGAACAAAACTAAAGCATATTAACTATATGTGCACTGGTATGTAATTTAGCACATGTAACATGTTCACTGCCATAAGTATGGACCTACAGGTGCAAGCAGAATAACGCGTCTCATGAAAAACGGAATGATGCCCTGAAGAAATTCAAAGGTGCGGTGCTTATGCTAGGAAAGTGAACGTAGGCGGCGTATGGGTATCGTTGTCATACTTGATAGCTAAGGATTGTCGATGGTGCTCGTGTTGCGGTTGAGTTTGGGCCGGCTGTCGCCGTCGCTGAAGCGGCTCCGGTGCTAAGGTTGCGGCGCCTGTCGACATACAAGAAAGCTCATCTGTGGTAAGTGAACAGTTGCACGATAAAGAGAAAAACTGAAGAAGTACAAATCGAAATAACCTGATGAGGCTGCGGCGTCGGTAAAGCAGGGCCGGTGGAGTTGAATATGGCGTCCGTGGAGCGGGTCCGGTGCAGTGGACGAAGGCTTCGGCGGGCGCGTTGTACAGTGCTTTCGATGAGGCGGATCTGTTGCCGAGGACGAGGGCTTGTATGAAGGGCCAGCGAAGGGGCGGACAAGGGAGTCAGTGAAGGGCCTACGCTGTGGTGGACGAGGGCGCCGGTTAAGCAGATCCGGTGCGGTGGACCATGATGGCAGTCAAGGAGATCTGGAGCGGTGGACAAGCCAGTCGCTGAAGCGGCTCCGGTGAAGTGGTGAGTTGGCAGTTGGGGGTTCCAAGGTGCGGAAGGTAGATCCAGCAGGGTGTGAGGTCTACCGCTGCGGCGGAGGACTAGATTCGGCGGCTTGCCGTGGATGGGGGGTCGGGGAGGGGAAGGGGAGGGGCTCTGGGGAAGAATGTTGGGGGCAAAGAGGGGAAAATAATGGAGTTACCAAAGCAGCCCTTTTCCGTTCATGTGGCAGGGGTAAAACAGGAATATCTCAAGGCTAAACTTTCAGGCGCGTGATATTTCGATGTGAGCGGGAAGTTTGAAAGCTTTTGGCGCCTAAAATTATAAGTATTCTGCTATCGTACGGCCGACTATGATATCATGGCCGACAATTTGTTTGTTTTGCACGCAAAAAATGTGCAAGTTTTGAAAATCAATGTCTCAAACTCGAAACTTAGATTGTCCATTCAATTCAAATATGGATCATTGAGCTACTACAAGCAAATACCATCATACGGTCCAATTCAAATGAAATTCCAAATGTGTTTATCCTAAATATGATGACAAAAGCAAAAATGTGTATGTGTATGAATAAAGTGAATGATTATAAAGTTTGGACATGCCCGTATGTGTATATCTCTAGGTTTGATATATGAATTTGAAATCACGAAATTCCGTCTTAAAAATGTACCTCCATTTAAATGAATTACAAAAGCTAATGATGGAGTCTAATTCCAAAATTCCAATCTTAGGTTTGTAATTCTGGTACATCAAGGTATATCACGCATGTTCAAAAGTATCGTTATCTCATAGTACAAACTGTGAAACAAATTGATCAACCATGAGTGCACAATATCTCAATTACGCTAAAGTCCCTCAAATATAGACACCTCACTCTTTATCTGAAGTCACCCCCCCCCACCACACACACACACACATAGAGAAGTTGTTCTCTCCCCCAGACACCAACACACGAGCACATTAATACCCCTCTCTCTTGTAAAGTCCGGACCCCAACATAGGTCTCTATCACTTTGTCTCCCGGGCATGCACACATCTCTTCCCTCACTCTCTAGGTCTCCCTCTATCTCTCTTACCCAAGAACACGCACTATGTAGAGTGTATATTTCCCATACACACAAAACATCGCCCCCAAACATCTATCTCCCTAGTTATGTGGTTCTCGCGCACTCACCTCACACACCACCCACACTGCAAACAAGCACACTTTGTCTCCTTGTGCACCACTCTCCTCTTTCTATCTCTCCCACATGCGGACCCGCCCCAGCTCCTTCCCTGTATACATATACGTCGTGACTCTTTGCATAGCTCCCTAATGTATAATCATTCTCGATTTCGCACATTATTCTCTTCACCATCTATTCTAGATCTCTCATGAAGTCCCTATCACACACACGATGACTCGCTTCCCCTGCGTCTCCGTTCATAGGCCAATTTCGGACAACATCAACATTGTCTCCCTATCTATATGCCATTTATGGACACAAACGACCCCTCTCGTCCCCCCCTCTCTCTCTCTCTCTGTCGCTAGCTCTCTCTTTCTCTCGCTCTCACACCCCTCTCCCACACACACACTCGATGTCTCTTCCAAATAGTCTGCTCCCCCCGCCCGCACCCGTGCTATCTCGCTACTACACATGTCACACCATTCCCCCTTCCCTTATACTAGGTTTACATCATCAGTGGTCTCTCTACTCCACATACACTCTCTCCCTGTCACACACAAACGCGTGCACAAACACACACAAACATGCACAAACACCCATTTATCTGGATCCTCATCTCTCCCCATGTCCGCATGTGTATCTCACACACTCACTCTCTAATTATGTATATGTGTCTCCATGTTACACAACACAAAGCCCCATGTACATGTCTCTCTCTATCCTCCACACACATAGACACAAAGAATCTGTTATCATTGCCTCAGTCTCTAACATATCGCACACGCACTCTCTCTCTCTCTCTCTCTCTCTCTCTCTCTCTCTCGCAAACACGCTCAACAAGGGTTTCCCCGTGAATAACTTACCGTCTACTCATCAACAGTCGTGGCAGTACGACGAACACGAGACGTGAAAAAGAATAAATCTACACGTTCTTAGACCACCTAGTATGACTACTAGGACTAGAGCAAGCCAAAAAGCGCGCCGCCATCACCCCCTCCTTGTCGGCGACGGGAAAATCTTTGTTTTACACAGTCGAGAAGTCATTGTGCTAAGGCCCCACATGCCGAGGCGTTGAATAGAATGTAGATGCTAGTTTACGGAAGCAAGTGTCGATAATACGTTTGTATCTCCATACTTATATTTCTTCTTTTATAAAAAACTGAGTTGGTGATGATGGTACGTGTGCCATCTTGCAATGTAGACCGTCTGATCTATACTGACGGATGGAAATTAAACTAAAAGATGCCCGCACCCCTCTCCACATTTGCAGACAAGGCCTTCCCTCGTTCATCCTTATCTCCAACAAACCTCATTATCGAGCAATTAAGAAAGGAAGCATCTGGAACAAACTGGCCTAGTGGCCGCTGCCGGCATCGTCAATCCCCATGCCTCCGCTCAGTCCGACCACCAACCACCACCACACCCAACTCCTCTTCACCTTATCTCATATTTCTCGAGATATCATTAGTTTTTACACATGGTATTACTCCCGCAAGGGTCAATCACAACAAGTGTTTTTATAAAAAAATGCATCTTGATGTTCCGTTAATGCACGGATCTTGCTAGTACTCCTACACAAGACTAAGTTGGTGATGCTGGTGTGTCTCCCATCCGTCGTTTCTGACCATTAGATCTACATCTAACGATTGTGAGGTAAGTTGTTGCCTTTTCTCACCAACATCCCACTTGTCTACCAATTTGCAGAAAAACCCATAATTAGTATCTTAAAACCAACCACATCCCTCCCTGACCTCACCAAAACAACCCAAGGAATATATTATAATTGAAACATAATATACATATGTATATCAAAATTAGGGTGTTTTGTACCAAGTTTGTGAATAAGTATTATTCTAATTATGATTCGTTGCAACAGACATGAACATTGCTAGTATTTCCAACCATGTATGTTTTTTCTAGTATTCCATAGTTTCGAGTTTTCCATCAAGATATTAGTCACTCATGGTTGATATTTACTTTCAATCATGTACACAGATGCACTATGTAACTAGCCTTGCTTATTGTCTTCCAAAGCTTAACTTTCACTCCTACTTACAATATGTAGAGTATTTAACAAAAAACTACCACTTTCAACCAGCCCCAGGAAGAATCTATTGTACAAAAAATAGCAAAAACATACCCAAAATTTCTTAATCCACGCCAAAAACTACTACTACCTTCGTTTCAGTTTACAAGTCTTGCACGTATACCTAGGTTGTCAATTTCATCATCCTAATATAAACTATATAGCACAAAAATTATACCTTTTGAAAGTAGAAACTCCATAGTTTATGTTGGTATATTTTTTGTAATATATGACTTGTATTAGGTTGGTCAAATTGACGACCTAGGGGTACGCACACGCCGTGTAAACTGAGAGAAATGTAGTACCTAGTACTCCTACCGATTAGGTTCGTTTAAACCCATTTATGACTAGGTTGGCCCACATGTCTGAGCTGACGAGGCAGCTTAAACCAACACATTTTGTTTGACCGTTGACACGAGGGACCCACATCTATGATTCTATCCTGTTATTCCCCCTCAAATCATTATTTTTCCTGAACATTACTTCAAACAGTACTGATGTGTGTTCGTTGGTGGCGTCGGTGATGAGCGAGTTGGCCGCCGCTCCGCCGGACAGGCCGGATGCCGCGCTGGCCTCCGGACGGGTTGGCAGGCTGGCCCGAGCGTGACTCACGAGTGAGCAAGCCGCCGCGCTGGCCTTCGCTCGAGCCAGATGGCTGGCCTGAGCGCGGCGCGCGCGAGCAAGCCGCCGCACTGGCGTGCCAATCTAGCTAGCAAACCTTGCAGACATGCAGCTGGACGGAGCTATCTTGGCTAGCTAGCGGCTGCGAGCGCTGGACGGAGCTGGCATCCGGGCTGCCGCAGCATGGGGTCCGCACCGCCGGCGGTTTTGACCTCGCCTTCTGCCGGCGGCGGTAGCTGCGTCCCATGGCCGAGGATGACTAGGTGGACGGGCCGGAGGTAGGAGGTCACTCGAGGATTTTGGTTGGTAAGAGCATGTACAATGGTTGATAAGGTAGTCTTATCTTAAGTCTGCCACGTATGCAAGTGGTAGTAGTTTCTTGGCAGTTTAATGGTTTTTTGCATTATTAGGGGTTTCTTGTAAGGAACAATGTACGTACTAGTAGCGACAAAAGGCGATTCTAGGTTGCGTTGTACTCCAATGAGTACTACTAGTGGTCGGGGGAGTGTATACCTCATTTTGTGGGTTCGATCCCGGCCGAACGCACGGCGGCCTTTTTTAAAAAAATAGTACTACTACACTTCGCTGCGAGCCAATATTTTACACGGGTAGTTTGAGTTTTGAAGTCAAACGGACGTGCGGCCCCACAATCTGGATGCATTGGACAGCCTAGCCACGTGAACGGGTTTTCCTTCCCAGCATCCCGTGGCTCGCGTGCTTGCCCTAGCCGCACCTCGCTTGCAGCTTCCTCATCAGCTAGTAGTAGCATATTTAAACTAGCGCCTCCCAATTAAGCCCGAGGAGCCGGAAAAGCCTGGCGGGGCATTGGGAACTGTGCAATATGGCTTTGTACTCTATGTAAAGTGTTGTACTACTAGTACTCTGTAGCTTGTGGCGTTGCACACATGGACTTCTCTCCATTATCGGCTCTACTATAAAAGAAATTCCTCTTGACGTGTTTTTTTTGAAACGGGGGCAAAAGCTTTGCTTCATCTCATTCATAAAGAAGGAACTACTAACAAAGTTCGACGAGATCCATTACACCTCCACAAATGGAAGCGAAAAGCCTAGTCTCGCTATATCAAATAACTCAAATGTTCTGCCCCCACAGACCGCAGTAACCGTCGCTGATAAATAGGCTGCTAGTGTGTGCGTGGGAGGAGCGGCTGAGTAGGCTAGCTACTCCTACGTGAGAGGAGCGGCTGAATATAGCACCGAGAGTACCCACTAGGCCACTACGCAGGTGTACTTCCCCTGCATTTATAGTACAGCGATGGTTCTAGAGAACAGTAGTACCCTCCACTTCCAACTGTAGCTCATTGGCCCTGAGATTCAAGAGTTCAAAACTGGTGCACTATACTAGACTAGACTAGACTAGAAGTACAGTACATTGCACTAATACTCATAGTTGAGAAAAGTAGTACTGGTACTGCTACAGTACGAGTACGTACTCCTCCGTCACATAATGCAAGACGTTTTTTGACACTAGTTGGCGTGTACAAAAAATGGCAAAAACATACCCAAAATTTCTTAATACACGCCAAAAACTACTACCTAGTGCCAAAAATTTCTTACTAGTGCTATTATTTACAGTATAATTCAATCCCATAACGTTCCATAATGCTAGTACTAGTAGTAAATAATAGCCTCACCCCTTCGCTGAGGAACGATCTACAGTTGGAAGGGATGAGGCCCTGCGGTTACTACGCTCTTATCTCCTCCTCGCCAGTTCCCCTCCCCCCAAAGAGAAGGCAGTTCGTCGCTGCTCCCATGGATTCGCCAGGCGGTTCTCCTCCTCGTCGGGGCTGGGAGACCTTGGACGATGATCCTCTGGGAGAAATCGCACGCCGCTCCGACGTCCTCACCACCGCAAGACTCGGTGCTTCCTGCACCAATTTTTTCAAGACGCTGCTTAAACAGGTTTAGGAAAAGGCCATGCTTGTTGGTCTTGCATGCGTCCTCGAGGAGAAGATTCTTCTATGGGACAATCCTTCGAACAGTCCACCGCTCCCTGGCCATGGTTGCAAGTTGACTCCGATAGAGTTGCCGACATTGAGAGGTAGTCGGATTTTGTCCGATGAGCAGGTCAGTAATGGAGTTTGATCATGTAGTACTTAGTTATTCCATTTCCATCCCGTAATTTCTCCACTGCCCACCGTCTTATATATAGGTCTGGGTCAGTGCCAACAAAGATTGGCTTGCATACCTCCGGCCGGATACCACCATCATTTTGCACAACATCCACAGCAGTGCGGCCGTTCCGGTAGACCCCTTCTCCACCAATGGGATCGGCCTTCTGGACTGGCTGGGCTTGAATACGTATGATGATGCCTACATGAGATTGAAGAAGATAGCAATTGCGGACCCGCCGACAAAGCGACGCGGCTACGACGATTACTATCTCATCGCGGTGTTCGACATAAGGATTGCCATCAATGCAAGATGCAGTAACGGCAGAGGCTGGCACATGTTGACGGCAGCAGATTTGTACCCCTACACGTTCGAAGACGCCGTGCGCCATCTAGGTCGCATCTTCGTGGTGACAAGCCAGGGGACTTGTTTCATCTGGTTGCCATCCTACGGTACGGGAGATTACAAACGGAATGCACAAACCATCATTTGCATCCCTAACGGTACTCCATTATTTTGCAGGGACCAGTCATCCCCCGATCAAAATAAGATCGCCGATCCTGGATGTGCATTTGCATCCACGATTCGGTCTAACCTGGAGCCTTGTAGCTGACTTTGGCATATTGGGATCAACTATCTTAGCAGTCGTTACCCATGGTACCACTGATGTGCAACATGGTCACACAATCTACCACGATCGGACCGTCACCATCTACCCAGGTATTCCATTTTTTAACCCTCTCGCCTTCTCTTTCATTGTTGTACTAGTAGTATACTTAGTACTACTAGTAGGAGTACTTTTTACCTTGGAGGACGCGTATAGCTAGCTGGGCCCTTGAAGACTTGAACCCACTAGCTGCCACCCTTTTTGTTTTTCCATGTCTTACTATCTCATCCATGTAGCCAAGAGTGGCTATATATAATAAGCCGGTTATTTTACTTCCTCTATACCGGAGTAGTACTATTTGCTGCACAGTATTACTAACCGCCATATTTGAGCACAACATTATTATGCATGGACCTTGACTATATACGTCACCATGTGTCTAGATCTGGGATGCCGCGTGTACCAGATGAACGGCGCCGAGTTCAACCCCCGTGATGCTACGTGGGTGCCGAGGAACACTCTTGGAGAGTACTCGCTTTTCATCAGGGACAACTACCCCATTGTGAAGCAGATGCCACCGTCCGTGCACGACACGGAAGGCCTGCCATTCATGAAGCATGGTTGGGTCTTCATTGCACATCGCCGGATGAACGACATGCTGGGACACGCTATCCCTGATTTATGCCATTTCAGCTTGGATGAGTCTCCATCGTGTGGAACCGGACTAGAAAGCTGCGACAATGATTCCCGTTGCCCACCGCTATGAACGTGCCATCCATGAAGAACACCTGGGACTGGAACCTGGAGGAGGACATGCATGTAGCCCATCTATAACGTGTAAGTGGAGTACGGTAATTGTGAACGGTAGCGCTATGAATATATGTAGACTAGTCGTGCACAAATTTATCACATGAATTGGAGATGAACTTGTGTGGCATACTAGCATTTGTCCTTTAGAATTTATTACTAGTAAATGTGTTATGTTACGTGCAACTTGTGTGGTTGTTGCACGGGCTCCAACACGCTCTTTGAGAAAAAAGGTGGCACAGCTTTGGATATATGTGACGTGGCGGCATCATACAGTAGCATCGTTCGCTATAGTTGTAGTACACTCCTACTAGGACGACAACTCCTATAAAACCTTGCGCTTGGCTCTTTGCCTCTTCGGGAGGTTCAACAGTTCGTACTCGTGTGAACCTTGCACTTGCCTCTTCGCCTCTTCGGAAGGTCCAACAATGATGATACTACAGTACAATATGCGTCTGGCAATCTGACACCGATTGAACTGCTGCACGTCCACCGCGAGGACGAGGGCGAGGGCGAGGGAGAGGAAGAGGGAGAGGGCGCTATAGTCAAAACCCTCTCCTCGTCCTGCGAACCACCGCGCGCGTGGGCGAGGGAGAGGCGTAGTAAGCAAGCTTCTCCTCGTTCGGCGAGTTGATGGGACACATCAAAGCAGTACTAGTACTAGTAGTAGTCCATATTGCGTCCTTTCCTATTAATATGGCTTAGTTTGAAACGAGAAAATACACTGGCGGTCAACGTATATAACAATACGCTCTTTACGGTCACTATATATAGTTTTGCGTCGATTATACGAGCACTAGCTCATCGTAGAGCACCGTATTGCACCCTACTGACCAGCCACATAGTCGATGTGGCACTTTGTTGACTGGTTAAATTGTCACCTAGTTTCTGGGTCCCACCTGTCAGTTGGCGGAGCAAAGAAATCAGTTAAACAAAACTTTACGCAGGCGCCACACGAGTCCAACCCTTGCGCCCGAACCGCCCTGGCTGTGTATGTGAGTGCATGCACGTGTCCTCCCTCGGCCTTCCAACAAAGAGTGTACATCGGCTATAAAACAAAGAGTGTAGTAGTACATGATGTACATCTACACTTCCAATGCATTTAGCCTTTAATCTAAATCGATATTGATTGACTAATGCACCAACTTGTGCTGTAGGTATAGGCTACATGTCTATCCTTAATTACAGCATGCAACGGCCTTCATTTAATCTTCTTATCTCAATGGTCGTATGCACACATAAGTCTGCTACTTTTGGGCGTTAATTATACCCTGGTCAATGTGTAAATATCTAAATGTACAGTCTTTCATGGACGTAGGGAGTAGGTTGAGCACTTGAGCGTGAGCGTGTGTGTTGCGTCGTGTGCTATGTGCCACATGGGTGCATGAGTGTTGCGTGCGTCCATGTGGAGTACGTGTGAGTGTTGCATGTTGCATGCATGCATGCATGGGGCTTACTCCCTCCCATTGACATGTTCATATTTCAAACTTCCTCTGTTCCCTCCATATGGTGACACTCCCTCTGTTCCCAAATACTCCAGTACGGAGTAAAAGCCTCCCTCTGTTCCCAAATACGGAGTATTTTTCTTTCTACAGATTTCAACAAGTGACTAGGTACAGAGCAAAATGAGTGAAGTGAGCGTAGAGGCATAGGGATACTATAGAAAGGAAATCCTCACGATCCATCATTCCCCATCTCGGTCAGAGAGAACTATTCAACTAATCTTCATAGTGAAGTGACAATACACGCTGCAGCAGATGGGACACGTAATTAATAAGCTGAACCAGCGTGTTGCTGTTACTAAATTAGCCTTACCCAGTACTGCCATCATGTTTGCCAGTAGAGCACGCTTCTGCAAATATGCCTACGCACGTGTGTCCTCCATTAACTGACATATGGGCCCTCTTGTGGTAGACCCACATGTCATCGGTGTAACTATTTTCACTCCGGAGGACGGTGCCTATATCCTGGTAGTAGTACTAGTAGAATTGAGATTTAATGCACTTTCTTCCCCGTCTTCCACTCTTCTTCCTCCTCTCTTCTTCTTCCTCCTCTCTTCCCCATCGTCGGCCGCACACCATTTACCCCCGCTCATTGCTCGCCCGCCCGCGCCATCTTCCTTGGTAGCTTGCACGTACCATATCCCCCCGCTCACTACTCGGCCGCACGAGGAGAAGCTTCTTCGCTCGCCCGCCTGAATCCACTTCCCCGCTGGCTCGCAGGCACCGAAAACCCCAATGGCAGAACCGACTGACACGCAGAGCCGCGATTGGAATTCCCTCCCCGATGTTCTCTTGGAGAAGATCTGTAGTTGTATGGACCTACTCAGCACCGTCCGTCTGGCCGCATGCTCGGTGTCTTTTTACCATCTACTCGTCTGCAACCGGCCGGCTCTTTTCAAGACACCCTGCTTGCTGATGCCCGATCCTCGCAGGTGGCCCAGACACCGACTTGACGATCCTACGGAGGTTTCCGTGGTGCCCCTCGACATGCTACCACTACCCGTCCACCTGTCCTTCACGCGCGGCCACTACTGGGCGGGCATGAAGGCCAACTGGATCGTCCTCATCCACCACACCGGTAGTCCGTGGCGTCTCGTGGATATCTACACCCAGCGAGAGATCACCCTTCCATCATTGGATACCACCGACATCGAGCCTCGCGGCCCGCCGGACACTCCTGCCCACTACGCACGAGACGCGTCAAGCTTTTAGCTCGACCTCTATTTGCAGAAAGTTGTAATCTGCGAAGTGCCCACACCATCAGAAGACTACATGGATTACAAGTTCATTGCCTTGTTCCACATGGGATTAGTCTATCTGGAATCTGGTCGCCATACATGGTTTTGGCTCATCATCAATACTGTTGAGGCAACATTTCTGTCTGATGCTATAGTGCACGATGGCATCGTTTACGCGGTCGACGCACAGATTGGCTGCCTATACTGGTGGAATCTATCGTCGTGTAATTGTTCTATCTCATCTCACCTTTACCTTATGAATACGACTGCCTGTTCATTTGTTACAAATTTAGAATGCATAGCATGTCTATAACCACATCATTGCTATATGTTCCTCTCATTTCCTAGATTTTTATGACCACACCATTTATTGTTAGAGTTGATATGAGAATAATTGGCATCTAATGATTGTTAGAATACATATTATGAGCATAACATCATGATTGCTATATGTTACTCTCGTTTACTAGATTTTTATAACAACACATGTTATTGCTTAGAGTTGATATGAGAATAGTAGTAGTAAGTGCTATGGTAGAATATGAGTAGGCGCTGTCATAGCTGTTTTCCTCTCATTGTTACATGATGTTTGAACCATGACATGTTGCTAGAATATGAAAGCCATTGGCTTATTTTTTTAACTTGGGGTATGATTATGACCACGGCATTGCAATTCTCTGTCTATGATATGTGTCACTGTTATAATAATCTTAATTCCACACATACTCTGAACATGATTGTTTATTTTTGTCCTTTTGGTCTCCAATTTGAATTGTTGCAGTAGACGCAAATGCGCTGGCCTTCATGATTCCAGGATCTGGAATCATACCAGCCGATGGGTGCTGGTTTATCACTCATTCAGCTGACGGCGGTCATTTGGTGCTCATTCGCACATACCAAATTGACCAAACCATTACATCAAACCACATGCAGTACAATGCGTGGGGCGTTCGTGACATTGATGGCTATGGCTGCTTCGTGTTCGAGAAAGATCCCAGCTCCGTTGGGCCAGGCGTATTCAACTAGAGGCGGGTTTACAGCCTTGGCAACCACTCCTTGTTCCTTGGGCTCAATTATCCGATCATCCAACCAATCATCGATCATATCACCGGCGATGATTACTGTGCTATGCAACTTCCATTCGCAAGGGGGGCTGTGTTTACACATCATACCATGGGTTTCATGAATCACCATATCCAGAGATTTGTCGACACAGCTTGTTGCCAGGTAATTTTCAGTGTGTGAAAGGCATCAAGCTTCCATGCGATGGATGGCTTTTGCAAACCCGACATGCGGCGATGTGGTTCATGCCAATAGAAAATATGCACAACTTGATTCGTGCTGATATCTAGACTGAGCCATGTATTCTGCTGCTGTAGCACGACCCTCTTTTGTTGGATATTATGTACTGTTGTTAGTTTGAAGCACTCCTCTGGTTTGAAGGATAGATACCTTCCTGGGATCAAGTGCATCCTAACTCACCTGCATAGGAAGTACTGATAATGATGATGGAGATGCTGTGCAAAAGCCATATATATACATATATATCAGTTAGGCTTCAAGTGCGTACTTGTTAGTTAAACCTATGTATAAATTGTGACACTAAATACGACTAGTAAGTAGTATAGTAGCAGTACTAGTATACGTCGGTCAAATTATTCATCATGTCCACACATTGAATTGACGTGACAACATGCTGCGCGTGGGGTGACACAAGAATCCCAGCGGCGTGTTTGGGTATTCCGGACTTCAGATTTGGAGTACCACTTATCTGTCGAAATCTTTTTTTTGAAACGGAGGCAAAAGATTTGCTTCATCCATTAAATAAGAGGAGAATAGAGTTTAGAGTTTTTACAAGCGCCCTTGCAAAACGGCATGGCAATTACTCTCGTACAACTGTCGAAGAAGCGCGAGTTTTTACTCTGTCGAAATCTTTCATCATTCACTTAAAACAGTCGATTGGTCATACATTGAGTACCATATAACTGGAATTACCGATGCAAGTCGAAGAAGGATTGGCCGGTGCTGCCGACTGGCGTCAAGTTTGATCCCACGGATCAGGAGCTGATCGAGCACCTTGAGGCCAAAGTGAGTGTTGACAGTGCGAGATTTCAGTCTCTCATCGATTTGTTCATACCAACCATCGACAGCGAGCATGGCATATGCTACACCTAACCTGAGAAACTTCCAGGTAAGACACCGATCGGCCGTCTACTTGCACAAACATATCCCTTTGTTTATAGCTCTATTTTTCTTTTTAGACGCAGACCTGGTGAAACAATTACAATTTGACAGTTAATAAAAAGTGAAACAAGTGGCTGCAACATGCCAAAGATGTTATGAAAATGCCAACTAGGTACACTAAAACCTGTATTCCACAATACTGCAGGTATCACACTGAGTGGCCTAAGGAAGCATTTCTTCCCGCGCAATTCCAGGGCGTTCAAAAGGGGCACGTGGACGCGTCGCAAGATACAGTCGGAGTGCGGCACGCACGCGATGTGGCACAAGACCGGCAATACCTTGCCTGTGATGGTCAACGGCTGGCAGACGGGCAGCAAAAAAGGTTCTGGTGCTGCACACCAACAAGAACTTTGACCAGCAGAGGACCAACTTGGTGATGCACCAGTACCACATCGGGGACCTGGAGCAAGAGAAGGAGTGGGAGCTGGTCCTCTGCAAGATTTTCTACCAGACGAACACTAGGGCCAGGAGTAGTTTAGTATTGGTAGTTGTACTACCTTGTCATCCGCAAGTTGGTATTGTTGTTAACGATCTTTTGGTATGAACTTGAATTTGCTTCCAACCATAATGCCGAGGGTCGACGTGGATATAAAGCTGAATCATTTGTTTCGAAATGAATTATCAGGCACCAAATTTTTATTTGATGGGTAGCATAAGCACCCGCCGTTAGAATTCCCAGTTCTGCAGTTTTTTCGAAACAAGTGCATGCACTTATTATCACGATAAAAAAACAATATCTGTGCTGCATCCCAGTTATCAGTCTGTGCTTGCAGAATTCTCTCATTTATTGAGCACGTATATTGTTTTTTCAGGTCGAGCAAGTTTCAACTGGGCTGTAGACTGACCAGGGTTGGTTTTGTTTTTAACAGGCCCACCCCATGACGACAACGGGGCACAAAGATCCGGCAGGTATCTACTGGCCTTTGGCCCACCAGCGTTAGTTATATTTTGTCTTACAACATCCGCAGGCAGTTTTGTTACTGAATCAAACACACGGCCCAGTTCTATTTTCCTCTTGAAACGCATGTCCTACATCCATTTTCTAATCTCTACCTATAGTTTTACTAGTTCATATACACGTATCATTATATTGAAAACACATAAAATTCCCTTTTCATATTTACATCCTTATTTTTGTTGTTTTTTCCCACCCAGCGCTGATTTTTTTTACCACTGGTTTTCCCTTAAACCAACTCAATTGTCCCACGTCTTATTTGCTTACAAAAACAAAACAATTTTTTTGGCAAATCAATAAGTTCTTAAAAAATGTTTATCATTTCGGGATTACAACAGTTTGGACTCCACCGAAATATGCAAAATAAGGTTGAACTTTTTGACCGTGGTCCTGGGCAGAAAATGGGCTGTAATAAATTACTTAAGAATTAGCAAATGGGCTGCAAATTATAAAAAATAGCAAATGGGCTGCAAATTGTAAAAAATATCAAATGGGCTTTATGTCGTTTGCCACAGATTTGGAGGCTGACTTGTGGGCCTACTAAGTTCATGCGTACACAAGGTTTCTTAAAAAAGAAAGTTAGTCAACAATCGACTCTACCAGCGTCAGACCGTTAGATGTCAATCTAACGGCAATCATGCTTCTTCAGTCTCTGATCTTCCTGCCCTAGCCGCCCAAACCAGCGCCGTCGGAACCGCCTGCTCCCGCCTCCCGTGGCCGGCAGTGCTGCCGGGCAGGCCTCACGGCCCCATCATACTCGCATCCCTGGCCTGTCTATCCCTCTAATCACCCACACCTCCTGTTATTTTCCGGCGACGGCAGCCGAACCAGTCAACCCTCGTACTCTGCACCGCGTGGGCAGCCACTGCCGTGTCTTCGCCGGCTCCCTGTCGTTCCCTTCGTAGGCCTCGCCATCGTCCACCGCCCTGGTGCTCTTGGCGCGGCGTGGTCAACGATGTCCATCCAACGGCCGTAGTGCTTCTTCAACCTCTGGTCTTCTTGCCCCAGCCGCCCAAAGCAGCGCCGGTCGTTCCGCATGCTCCTGCCTCCCGTGACCGGCTGTGCTGCCGCGGAGGTCTCGCCGTCCCCATACTACTCCCACCGCTTGCCAGGCCATCCCTCCACTCACCCACTCCCCCTGTTATTCTGCGGCGACAGCAGCCTCACACCGCAGCCGAACCAGTGAACCCTCGTACTCCTCCCCGCGTGGGCATCCACTGCCGCGTCTTCCCCGGCTCCGCGTCGTCCCCTTCCTAGGCCTCGCCGTCGTCCACCGCCCTGGTGCTCTCGGCGCAGCATGGTCAATGTGGTCAATGACCGACTTCCATCGAAAGAGTACTGTACGTGGAGAGGCTGACAGCTGGGTCCACGGCAGCCGCAAGGAAGTGCCTCCTTATTACGCGCAAAATAATTATTCCTCCACCTGACAGCAGGGACCCACCGGACGGGCCACCAGTATTTCGCGGAAAAAACGTTTCCCCCCTGATAGCTGTGACCCACCGGATGGGCCACCGTATTTCGTGAAAAAAACGTTTGCCCCTGACTGCTGGGACCCACCGGACGGACCACCGTATTTCGCGAAATAGACGTTCCCCCCGCTGTCAGCTCGGACCCACCGGAAGTGCCTCCTTATTACGCACAGAAAAATGAATACTCCCCCTGCTAGCTGGGACCCACCATGGTGGGAGGCTGACTTGTGGGCCTACTAAGTTGACAGGGACAGAGTGCTTTGTCAACTTAGTCAATATGAACGATTCTAGCTCCAGTGACCGTATGATGTCCATCCAACGGCCGTCGTGCTTCTTCAATCTCTGCTCTTCCTGCTCCAGCCGCTCAAACAAGCGCCGGCGGGACTGCCTGCTCCCTCCTCCCCGCGGCCGGCTGTGTTGCCGCGCAGGCCTCACCGCCCCACCGTACTCCCATCGCTGGCCTAGCCATCCCTCTACTCACCCACACGGCCACACCTGCTGTTATTCTCCGGCGAGGGCAGACGAACCAGTAAACCCTCGTACAGTCGTACTCCCCTCCGTGTGGGAAACAACTGTCGAGTCTTCCCTGCCTCTGTGTCGTTCCCTTCCTAGGCCTCGACGTCATCCACCGCCCTAGTGCTCTCGGCGTGGCGTGGTCAATGTGGTCAAGGAACGGCTTCCATCGGACGTGGACTGTACGTGGAGAGGCTGACAGCTGGGTCCACGACCGCAGCAAGGAAATGCCTCCTTATTACGTGTAAAATAATTATTCCTCCACCTGACATCTGGGACCCACCGGAAGGGCCTCTGTATTTCGCAAAAAAAATGTGCCCCCAGCTGACATGTCGGACCCACCAGCTATCTTCGCACGCAAGGAAGTGCCTCCTTATTACGCACACAAAAATGAATACTCCCCCTGCCAGCTGGAACCCAGCATAGTGGGAGGCTGACTTGTGGGCCTACCAAGTTGACGGGGATGGAGGGCTTTGTCAACTTAGTCAATATGAACGATTCTAGCTCCTGTTACCGTACGATGTTCATCCAACGGCCGTAGTGCTTCTTCAACCTCTAGTCTTCTTGCTCCAGCCGCCCAAACCAGCGCCGGTTGTGCCGCGTGCTCCTGCCTCCCGTGGCCGACTGTGATGCCGCGGAGGCCTCACCGCCCTCTACTACTCCCACCGCTGTCCAGGCCATCCCTCTACTCACCCACACCCCCTGTTATTCTGCGGCGACAGCAACCTCACACCGCAGCCGAACCAATGAATCCTCGTACTCCTCTTCGCGTGGGCATCCACTACTGCATCTTCCCCGGCTCCGAGTCGTCCCCTTCCTAGGCCTCGCCGTCGTCCACCGCCGTGGTGCTCTCGGCGCGGCGTGGTCAACATGGTCAAGCAACGACTTCCATCGGACGTGGACTATACGTGGAGAGGCTGACAGCTGGGTCCACGGCCGCCGCAAGGAAGTGCCTCCTTATTACATGCAAAATAATGATTCCTCCACCTGACAGCAGGGACCCACCGGACGGGCCATCGTATTTTGCAAAAAAAATGATTTGCCCCCCTGACTGCTGGGACTCACCAGCTACATCTTCGCACACAAGGAAGTGCGTCCGGGCAAAAAAAAACGATTCGCCCCCCTTGCTGGGACCCACCAGCTACATCTTCGCAGGCAAGGAAGTGCCTGACAGCCGGGACCCACCTGGTCGAAGCGTACGTACCATTGTCATTCTGGTCGCGAGCGTGTACGTACATACTGGTCAATGTAGAGGCGCGCATGTGTCGTAGTAGAGGCGCGCACGTGTCGTAGTAGAGGCGCGCACGTAGCATGTACACGTACGTACAGCGGCAAGGGTGCAAGAAAGAAAATACGGCCACGTACGTACATACGGGCAGGGTCTCGAACGCCTACTCATGCATACGTACATGGCTGGGTCGGAACGGAGAAACAACATCGTCGTCGTGTTCATGGGGAGGCAACGGAATGCGTCGTGTTCATCGGGAGGCAACGGAACGCGTGGGAGTCAACCGGCTGGGTTGGAATGGAATGCGTGGTCGTGTTCATCCAGAGGGCTTGGATGGAACAGGCGATGGAAACGAGGCCTGGCGTACCGCACAACAGAGGAAACGGCCTTGTGTTCGACCGGCCAAGTTCGAAACGGGGTCCTGTTAATCGGGAGGGGCCTGGCGTACCGCAAAACGGAGGAAACGGACCTCCTACGGTCGAAACGGGGGTCCTGTTGATCGGGAGGGGTGTGGCGTATCGCAAAACGGAGGAAACGGACCTCCTACGGTCCAAATGGGGGTCCTGTTGATCGGGAGGGGTGTGGCGTACCGCAAAACGGACAAAACGAACTTGTGTTGGAGCGCTACGGTCGAAACGGGGGGGGGGGGGGGTGTGGCGTACCACAAAACGGGACTCCACGGGATACTGTTCATCTCCACCGTCAACCTCCTCCAGCCTCCACGGGCTACCGTCGACCTCCTCCAGCCTCCACGGGCTCCTGTTCATCCAGCCTCCACCGCGCGCTACTCCACCGGGTACTGTTCAACCACCCCTCCACGGGCACCCCCCCCCCACCGTCTACTGTTCATCCAGCCCTCCACACCACGGGGTCCTGTTCAACCACCCCTCCACGGCCACCCCTCCACCGTCCACTATTCATCCAGTCCTCCACACCACGGGTTCCTGTTCATCCAGAGGCAACGCCACCGCTCACTGTTCATCCAAACCCCCCCGCAACACTCACTATTCATCCCAGAGGCAGCATCGATCAGCTTCAGTTAGCAGCAGTAGCAAAGGAATCGCTCCATCGGGTTCAGTTAACAGCCATCGATCGATCGCTCGGGTTCAGTAACGCGTAGCCTGCAGTGCAATCGCTCGGGTTCAGTTAGAGCCCAACGCCTCGCTCGGGTTCAGTTAGAGCCAACGCCTCGCACACACGCGCGTACGTATGAGAGAAACGCACATCGCTCCGCCCCCGACCTCCCACCATAACCGGCAACTCCCCGAAATTTTCCTCCCCCTCGCTTCTACCATGGTTTTTTCCGTCATGGACGGCCCAAAGAATGTCATGCAGCTGCGTCTCCGGCCCGCCCAGGACGAAAAGCCCATTTTTTGTCATGATTTTTTGTCATAGAAGTAGGAGCCCACCACATCTATGATGATATCGGGTTTTGTCACAATTATCGTCATAGAAGTGTCATATGTATGATAGAAAAAAAATTCGTTCGGCCCAAAATGTCACGGATGTTTCTTTTTTTTGTAGTGTATGTGCTAATGCTTTGTTCCGGTTCTCTATTAAAAGGAGGCCTTAATATCCCTTAGTTTCCGCTAGGACCCCGCTGCCACGGGAGGGTAGGACAAAAGATGTCATGCAAGTTCTTTTCCATAAGCACGTATGACTATTTACGGAATACATGCCTACATTACATTGATGAATTGGAGCTAGTTCTGTGTCACCCTATGTTATATCTATTACATGAGGAATCGCATCTGACATAATTATCCATCACTGATCCATTGCCTATGAGCTTTTCACATATTGTTCTTCGCTTATTTACTTTTTCGTTGCTATTGTTACAATCACTACAAAACCCAAAAATATTACTTTTGCTACCGTTACCTTTATTATCATACTACTTTGCTACTAAATACTTTGCTGCAGATACTAAGTTATCCAGGTGTGGTTGAATTGACAACTCAACTGCTAATACTCAAGAATATTCTTTGGCTCCCCTTGTGTCGAATCAATAAATTTGGGTTGAATACTTTACCCTCGAAAGCTGTTGCGATCCCCTACACTTCTGGGTTATCAGCCAGCCACCTGTGTGCAAAGCACGTCGGTAGAACCAGTCTCGCGTAAGCGTACGCGTAATGTCGGTCCGGGCCGCTTCATCCAACAATACTGCCGAACCAAAGTATGACATGCTGGTAAGCAGTATGACATGTATCGCCCACAACTCACTTGTGTTCTACTCGTGCAAATAACATCAATGCATAAAACCTAGGCTCGGATGCCACTGTTGGGAAACGTAGTAATTTCAAAAAAATTCCTATGCACACGTAAGATCATGGTGATGCATAGCAAAGAGAGGGGAGAGTGTTGTCTACGTACCCTCGTAGACCGAAAGCGGAAGCGTTAGCACAATGCGGTTGATGTAGTCGTACGTCTTCACGGCCCGACCGATCAAGCACTGAAAGCACGTTCAGCTCGATGACGTCCCTCGAACTCCGATCCAGCCGAGTGTCGAGGGAGAGTTCCGTTAGCACGACGGCGTGGTGACGATGATGATGTTCTACCGTCGCAGGGCTTCGCCTAAGCACCGCTACAATATTATCGAGGAGGACTATGGTGGAGGGGGGCACCGCACATGGCTAAGAGATCAATGATTAATTGTTGTGTCTATGGGGTGCCCCCCTCCCCTGTATACAAAGGAGTGGAGGAGGGGGGCGGCCAAGGGGAGGAGGCGCTCCCAGGGGGGAGTCCTACTCCCACCGGGAGTAGGACTCCTCCCTTTCCTATTTGGAGAGGGAGAGGGAAGGAAGAGGAAGGAGGGAGGCAGGAAAGGGGGTCCCGCCCCCCCTCCCAATTCGGATTGGGCTTGGGAGGGGGCTCCCCGTCCCTTGCTCCTTTCCCCTCCTTTCTGTTGGGGAACGTAGTAATTTCAAAAAAATTCCTACGCACACGCAAGATCATGGTGATGCATAGCAACGAGAGGGGAGAGTGTTGTCCACGTACCCTCATAGACCATAAGCGGAAGCGTTATGACAACGCGGTTGATGTAGTCGTACGTCTTCATGATCCGACCGATCCAAGCACCGAACGTACGGCACCTCCGAGTTCAGCACACGTTCAGCTCGATGATGATCCCCGGACCCCGATCCAGCAAAGTGTCGGGGATGAGTTCCGTCAGCACGACGGCGTGGTGACGATGATGATGTTCTACCGACGCAGGGCTTCGCCTAAGCACCGCAATGATATGACCGAGGTGGAATATGGTGGAGGGGGGCACCGCACACGGCTAAGGAACGATCACGAAGATCAACTTGTGTCTCATGGGGTGCCCCCCTGCCCCCGTATATAAAGGAGCAAGGGAGGAGGAGGCCGGCCCTAGGAGGGGGCGCGCCAAGTGTGGAGTCTTACTAGGACTCCCTAGTCCTAGTAGGATTCCACCTCCCTTGTTGGAGTAGGAGAAGGGGAAAGAGGGGGAGAGGGAGAAGGAAAGGGGGGCTGCGCCCCTTGTCCAATTCGGACTAGAGGGGGGGGCGCAGGCCTCCTTCCTTTTGGCCTCTCTCCTCTATTCCCGTATGGCCCAATAAGGCCCATATACTCCCCGGCGAATTCCCGTGACTCTCCGGTACTCCAAAAAATACCCGAATCACTCGGAATCTTTCCGAACTCCGAATATAGTCGTCCAATATATCGATCTTTATGTCTCGACTATTTCGAGACTCCTCGTCATGTCCCCGATCTCATCCGGGACTCCAAACTCCTTCGGTACATCAAAACTCATAAACTCATAATATAACTGTCATCGAAACCTTAAGCGTGCGGACCCTACGGGTTCGAGAACAATGTAGACATGACCTAGAACTATT
Source organism: Triticum timopheevii (assembly GCA_963921465.1). Classification (NCBI taxonomy): domain Eukaryota; kingdom Viridiplantae; phylum Streptophyta; class Magnoliopsida; order Poales; family Poaceae; genus Triticum; species Triticum timopheevii. Next base: position 497,428,968 of record OY997266.1, on the reverse strand, counting down.
CTTGGTCAATAACCAATAGCGGAACCTGGATGCTCATATTGGCTCCCACATATTCTACGAAGATCTTTATCGGTCAAACCGCATAACAACATACGTTGTTCCCTTTGTCATCGGTATGTTACTTGCCCGAGATTCGATCGTCGGTATCTCAATACCTAGTTCAATCTCGTTACTGGCAAGTCTCTTTACTCATTAGGTAATACATCATCTCGCAACTAACTCATTAGTTACAATGCTTGCAAGGCTTAAGTGATGTGCATTACCGAGAGGGCCCAGAGATACCTCTCCGACAATCGGAGTGACAAATCCTAATCTCGAAATATGCCAACCCAACATGTACCTTTGGAGACACCTGTAGAGCTCCTTTATAATCACCCAGTTACGTTGTGACATTTGGTAGCGCACAAAGTGTTCCTCCGGTAAACAGGAGTTGCATAATCTCATAGTCATAGGAACATGTATAAGTCATGAAGAAAGCAATAGCAGTATACTAAACGATCGAGTGCTAAGCTAACGGAATGGGTCAAGTCAATCACATCATTCGCCTAATGATGTGATCCTGTTAATCAAATGACAACACATGTCTATGGTTAGGAAACATAACCATCTTTGATTAATGAGCTAGTCAAGTAGAGGCATACTAGTGACGTTATGTTTGTCTATGTATTCACACATGTATTATGTTTCCAGTTAATACTGTTCTAGCATGAATAATAAACATTTATCATGATATAAGGAAATAAATAATAACTTTATTATTGCCTCTAGGGCATATTTCCTTCAGTCTCCCACTTGCACTAGAGTCAATAATCTAGTTCACATCACCATGTGATTTAACACCAATATTCACATCTGTATGTGATTAATACCAATAGTTCACATCGTCATGTGATCAACACCCAGAGGGTTTTGCTAGAGTCAATAATCTAGTTCACATCGCTATGTGATTAACACCCAAAGAGTACTAAGGTATGATCATGTTTTGCTTGTGAGAGAAGTTTAGTCAACGGGTCTGTCACATTCAGAGTCGTATGTATTTTGCAAATATTCTATGTCTACAATGCTCTGCACGGAGCTACTCTAGCTAATTGCTCCCACTTTCAATATGTATCCAGATTGAGAATTAGAGTCATCTGGATTGGTGTAAAAGCTTGCATCATTGTAACTTTTTACGACGGGCTCTTTTATCACCTCCAAAATCGAGAAACATCTCCTTAGTCCTCACTAAGGATATTCTTGACTGCTGTCCAGTGATCTACTCTTAGATCAAAATTGTATTCCTTTGTCAAACTCAGAGCAAGGTATACAATAGGTCTAGTACATTGCATAGCATACTTTATAGAACCTATGGCCAAGGCATAGGGAATGACGTTCATTCTCTTTCTATCTTCTGTTGTGGTCGGGCTTTGAGTCTTACTCAATTTCACACCTTTTAACACAGGCAAGAACTCTTTCTTTGACTGTTCCATTTTGAACTAATTCAAAATCTTGTCAAGGTATGTATTCATTGAAAAACTTATCAAGTGTCTTGATCTATCTCTATAGATCTTGATGTTCAATATGTAAGCAGCTTCACCGAGGTCTTGCTTTGAAAAACTCTTTTTCAAGTATCCTTTCATGCTATCCAGAATTTCTATATCATTTCCAATCAACAATATGTCACCCACATATAATATTAGAAATGCTACAGAGCTCCCACTCACTTTCTTGTAAATACAGACTTCTCAAAAAGTCTGTATAAAACCATATGCTTTGATCAACTAATCAAAGCGTATATTCCAACTCCGAGATGCTTGCACCAGTCCATAAATGGATCGCTGGAGCTTGCACACTTTGTTAGCACCTTTAGGATTGACAAAATCTTCTGGTTGCATCATATACAACTCTTCTTCAATAATATTCATTAAGGAATGCAGTTTTGACATCCTTTTGCCAGATTTCATAAAATGTGGCAATTGCTAACATGATTCGGACAGACTTAAGCATTGCTACAGTTGAGAAAATCTCATTGTAGTCAACACCTTGAACTTGTCAAAAACCTTTTTGCGACAAGTCGAGCTTTGTAGATAGTAACACTACTATCAACGTCCGTCTTCCTCTTGAAGATCCATTTATTTTCTATGGTTTGCCGATCATTGGGCAAGTCCACCAAAGTCCACACTTTGTTCTCATACATGGATCCCTCTCAGATTTCATGGCCTCAAACCATTTTGCGGAATCAGGGCTCATCATCGCTTCCTCATAGTTCGTAGGTTTAGCATGTTCTAGTAACATGACTTTCAGAATAGGATTACCGTACCACTCTGGTGCGGACTATATTTTGGAAAACCTACGAGGTTTTGTAGTAACTTGATCTGAAGTTTCATGATCATCATCATTAGCTTCCTCACTAATTTGTGTAGGAATCACTGGAACTGATTTCTGTGATGAACTACTTTCCAATTCGGGAGAAGGTACAAATTACCTTATCAAGCTCTACTTTCCTCCCACTCAATTCTTTCGAGAGAAACTCCTTCTCTAGAAAGGATCCATTTTTAGCAATGAATAACTTGCCTTTGGATCTGTGATAGAAGGTGTACCCAATAGTTACCTTTGGGTATTCTATGAAGACGCACTTCTCCGATTTGGGTTTGAGCTTATCAGGTTGAAACTTTTTCACATAAGCATCGCAGCCCCAAACTTTAAGAAACGACAACTTTGGTTTCTTTCCAAACCACAGTTCATAAGGCGTCGTCTCAACGGATTTAGATGGTGCCCTATTAAACGTGAATGCAGCTGTCTCTAATGCATAACCTCAAAACGATAGTGGTAAACTGATAAGAGACATCATAGATCGCACTATATCTAGTAAAGTACGATTACGACGTTCGGACACACCATTACATTGTGGTGTTCTAGGTGGCGTGAACTGTGAAACTATTCCACATTGTTTTATATGAAGGCCAAACTCATAACTCAAATATTCTCCTCCGCGATCAGATCGTAGAAACTTTATTTTCTTGTTACGATGATTCTCCACTTCACTCTGAAATTCTTTGAACTTTTCAACTATTTCAGACTTATGTTTCATCAAGTAGATATACGCATATCTGCTCAAATCATCTGTGAAGGTTAGAAAATAATGATACTTGCCACGAACCTTCATACTCATTGGTCTACATACATCAATATGTATTATCTCCAACAAGTCAGTAGCTCGTTCCATTGTTCCGAAGAACGGAGTTTTAGTCATCTTGCCCAAAAGGCACGGTTCGCAAGCATCAAATGATTCATAACCAAGTGATTCCGAAAATCCATCTTTATGGAGTTTCTTCATGCGCTTTATACCGATATGACCCAAACGGCAGTGCCACAAATAAGTTGCACTATCATTATTAACTTTGCATCTTTTGGCATCAATATTATGAATATGTGTATCACTACGATCGAGATCCAATAAACTATTTCATTGGGTGTATGACCATTGAAGGTTTTATTCATGTAAACAGAACAACAATTATTCTCTGACTTTAAATGAATAATCGTATTGCAATAAACATGATCAAATCATATTCATGCTCAACGCAAAAGCTAAATAACATTTATTTAGGTTTAACACTAATCCCGAAAGTATAGGGAGTGTGTGATGATGATCATATCAATCTTGGAACTACTTCCAACACTCATCGTCACTTCCCCTTCAACTAGTCTCTGTTTATTCTGTAACTCCTGTTTCGAGTTACTAAATTTTTAGCAACCGAACAAGTATCAAATACTCAGGGGCTACTATAAACACTAGTAAGGCACACATCAAAAACCTGTATATCAAATATACCCTTGTTCAATTTGCCATCCTTCTTATCCACCAAATATTCAGGGCATTTCCGCTTCCAGTGACCATTTCCTTTGCAGTGTAATCACTCAGTTTCAGGCTTTGGTCTAGCTTTGGTCTTCTTCACGGGAGTGACAACTTGTTTGCCATTCTACTTGAAGTTTCCCTTTCTATCCCTTTGCCCTTTTCTTGAAACTAGTGGTCTCATTAATCATCAACACTTGATGCTCTTTCTTGATTTCTACCTTCGTTGATTTTAGCATCATGAAGAGCTCGGGAATCGTTTTCGTCATCCCTTGCATTATAGTTCATCACGAAGTTCCACTAACTTGGTGATGGTGACTAGAGAACTCTGCCAATCACTATCTTATCTGGAAGATTAACTCCCACTTGATTCAAGTGATTGTAGTACTCAGACAATATAAGCACTTGCTCACTAGTTGAGCGATTCTCCTCCATCTTTTAGCTGTAGAACTTGTTGAAGACTTCATATCTCTCAACTCGGGTATTTGCTTGAAATATTAACTTCAACTCCTGGAACATCTCATATGGTCCATGATGTTCAAAACGTCTTTGAAGTCCCAATTCTAAGCCGTTTAAGCATGGTGCACTAAACTATCAAGTAGTCATCATATTGAGCTAGCCAAACGTTCACAACGTCTGCATATGCTCCTGCAATAGGTCCGTCAGCTAGCGGTGCATCAAGGACGTAATTTTTCTGTGCAGCAATGAGGATAAACCTCAGATCACAGATCCAATCCGCATCATTGCTACTAACATCTTTCAACACAATTTCTCTAGGAACATATTAAAATAAACATATGAAAGCAACAACGCAAGCTATTGATCTACAACATAATTTGCAAAATACTACCAGGACTAAGTTCATGATAAATTTAAGTTCAATTAATCATATTACTTAAGAACTCCCACTTAGACAGACATCTCTCTAGTCATCTAAGTGATCACGTGATCCAAATCAACTAAACCATAACCGATCATCACGTGAGATGGAGTAGTTTTCAATGGTGAACATCACTATGTTGATCATATCTACTATATGATTCACGCTCGACCTTTCGGTCTCCGTGTTCCGAGGCCATATCTGCATATGCTAGGCTCGTCAAGTTTAACCTGAGTATTCTGCGTGTGCAAAACTGGCTTGCACCCGTTGTAGATGGACGTAGAGCTTATCACACCCGGTCATCACGTGGTGTCTGGGCACGACGAACTTTGGCAATGGTGCATACTCAGGGAGAACACTTCTTGATAATTTTTAGTGAGAGATCATCTTAAAATGCTACCGTCAATCAAAGCAAGATAAGATGCATAAAGGATAAACATCACATGCAATCAATATAGGTGATATGATATGGCCATCATCATCTTGTGCTTGTGATCTCCATCTCCGAAGCACCGTCGTGATCACCATCGTCATCGGCGCGACACCTTGATCTCCATCATAGCATCGTTGTTGTTTATACCATCTATTGCTTCTACGACTATCGCTACCGCTTAGTGATAAAGTAAAGCAATTACAGGGCGTTTGCATTTCATACAATAAAGCGACAACCATATGGCTCCTGCCAGTTGCCGATAACTTTGGTTACAAAACATGATCATCTCATATAATAAAATATAGCATCACATCTTGACCATACCACATCACAACATGCCCTGCAAAAACAAGTTAGACGTCCTCTACTTTGTTGTTGCAAGTTTTACGTGGCTGCTACGGGCTTAGCAAGAACCGTTCTTACCTACGCATCAAAACCACAACGATAGTTCGTCAAGTTAGTGTTGTTTTAACCTTTGCAAGGACCGGGCGTAGCCACACTCAATTCAGCTAAAGTGAGAGAGACAGACACCCGCCAGCCACCTTTAAGCACGAGTGCTCGTAACGGTGAAACCAGTCTCGTGTAAGTGTACGCGTAATGTCGGTTCGGGCCGCTTCATCTCACAATACCGCCGAACCAAAGTATGACATGCTGGTAAGCAGTATGACTTGTATCGCCCACAACTCACTTGTGTTCTACTCGTGCATATGACATCTACGCATAAAACCAGGATCTGATGCCACTGTTGGGGAACGTAGTAATTTCAAAAAATTTCCTACGCACACGCAAGATCATGGTGATGCATAGCAACGAGAGGGGAGAGTGTTGTCCACGTACCCTCGTAGACCGTAAGCGGAAGCATTATGACAACGCGGTTGATGTAGTCGTACGTCTTCACGATCCGACCGATCCAAGCACCGAACGTACGGCACCTCTGAGTTCAGCACACGTTCAGATCGATGACGATCCCCGGACTCCGATCCAGCAAAGTGTCGGGGATGAGTTCCGTCAGCACGACGGCGTGGTGACGATGATGATGTTCTACCGACGCAGGGCTTCGCCTAAGCACCGCAACGATATGACCAAGGTGGAATATGGTGGAGGGGGGCACCGCACACGGCTAAGGAACGATCACGAAGATCAACTTGTGTGTCATGGGGTGCCCCCCTGCCCCCGTATATAAAGGAGCAAGGGGGGAGGAGGCCGGCCCTAGGAGGGGGCGCGCCAAGTGTGGAGTCCTACTAGGACTCCCTAGTCCTATTAGGATTCCACCTCCCTTGTTGGAGTAGGAGAAGGGGAAAGAGGGGGAGAGGGAGAAGGAAAGGGGGGCTGCGCCCCTTGTCCAATTCGGACCAGAGGGAGGGCGCGCGCCTCCTTCCTTTTGGCCTCTCTCCTCTATTCCCGTATGGCCCAATAAGGCCCATATACTCCCCGGCGAATTCCCGTAACTCTCCGGTACTCCGAAAAATACCCGAATCACTCGGAACCTTTCCGAACTCCGAATATAGTCGTCCAATATATAGATCTTTACGTCTCGACCATTTCGAGACTCCTCGTCATGTCCCCGATCTCATCCGGGATTCTGAACTCCTTCGGTACATCAAAACTCATAAACTCATAATATAACTGTCATCGAAACCTTAAGCGTGCGGACCCTACGGGTTTGAGAACAATGTAGGCATGACCTAGAACTATTCTTGGTCAATAACCAATAGCGGAACCTGGATGCTCATATAGGCTCCCACATATTCTACGAATATCTTTATTGGTCAAACCGCATAACAACATACGTTGTTCCCTTTGTCATCGGTATGTTACTTGCCCGAGATTCGATCGTCGGTATCTCAATACCTAGTTCAATCTCGTTACCGGCAAGTCTCTTTACTCGTTACGTAATACATCATCCCGCAACTAACTCATTAGGTACAATGCTTGCAAGGCTTAAGTGATGTGCATCACCGAGAGGGCCCAGAGATACCTCTCCGACAATCGGAGTGACAAATCCTAATCTCGAAATACGCCAACCCAACATGTACCTTTGGAGACACCTGTAGAGCTCCTTTATAATCACCCAGTTACGTTGTGACATTTGGTAGCACATAAAGTGTTCCTCCGGTAAACGGGAGTTGCATAATCTCATAGTCATAGGAACATGTATAAGTCATGAAGAAAGCAATAGCAGTATACTAAACGATCGAGTGCTAAGCTAACGGAATGGGTCAAGTCAATCACATCATTCTCCTAATGATGTTATCCCATTAATCAAATGACAACTCATGTCTATGGTTAGGAAACTTAACCATCTTTGATTAATGAGCTAGTCAAGTAGAGGCATACTAGTGACGCTATGTTTGTCTATGTATTCACACATGTATTATGTTTCCGGTTAATACAATTCTAGCACGAATAATAAACATTTATCATGATATGAGGAAATAAATAATAACTTTATTATTGCCTCTAGGGCATATTTCCTTCACCAAGCCGGGATTACTTTGGTACCTCCCTACCAAACTTACGACAAGGTTCACATCAGGTCTGGTACACAACATGGCATACATAATAGACCCTATGGCTAAGGCATAGGGGATGACACCCATCTTTTCTCTATCTTCTGCCATGGTCGGGCATTGAGCCGTGCTCAATTTCACACCTTACAATACAGGTAAGAACCCCTTCTTGGACTGATCCATATTGAACTTCTTCAATATCTTATCAAGGTATGTGCTTTGTGAAAGACCGATGAGGCGTCTCGATCTATCTCTATAGATCTTGATGCCTAATATGTAAGCAGCTTCTCCAAGGTCCTATATTGAAAAACACTTATTCAAGTAGGCCTTTATGCTTTCCAAAAGTTCTATATCATTTCCCCTCAATAGTACGTCATCCACATATAATATGAGAAATGCTACAGAGCTCCCACTCACTTTCTTGTAAACACAGGCTTTTCCATAAGTCTGCATAAACCCAAATGCTTTGATCATTTCATTAAAGCGAATGTTGCAACTCTGAGATGCTTGCACCAGCCCATAGATGGAGCGCTAGAGCTTGCACACCTTGTCAGCATTCTTAGGATCGAAAAAACCTTCCGGCTGCATCATATATAATTCTTCCTTAAGGAAACCGTTAAGGAATGCCGTTTTGACGTCCATTTGCCATATCTCATAATCATAGAATGCGGCAACTGCTAACATGATTCGGATGGACTTCAGCTTCGCTACGGGTGAGAAGGTCTCATCATAGTCAACCCCTTGAACTTGTCGATAACCCTTAGCGACAAGCCGAGCCTTATAGATGGTCACATTACCATCCGCATCAGTCTTCTTCTTAAAGATCCATTTATTTTCTATGGCTTGCTGATCATCAGGCAAGTCTGTCAAAGTCCATACTTTTTTTTCATACATGGATCCTATCTCGGATTTCATGGCTTCAAGCCATTTGTTGGAATCCGGGCCCACCATCACTTCTTCATAGTTCAAAGGTTCACCGTTGTCTAACAACATGATTTCCAGGACAGGGTTGCCGTACCACTCTGGTGCGGAACATGCCCTTGTGGACCTACGAAGTTCAGTAGCAACTTGATCTGAAGTTCCATGATCATCATCATTAACTTCCTCTCTAGTCGGTGTAGGCACCACAGAAATATCTTCCTGAGCTGCGCCACTTCCGGTTCAAGAGGCAGTACTTCATCAAGTTCTACTTTCCTCCCACTTACTTCTTTCGAGAGAAACTCTTTCTCCAGAAAGGATCCATTCTTGGCAACAAAGATCTTGCCTTCGGATCTTAGGTAGAAGGTGTACCCAATGGTTTCCTCACGGTATCCTATGAAGACGCATTTTTCCAACTTGGGTTTGAGCTTTTCAGGTTGAAGTTTCTTGACATAAGCATCGCATCCCCAAACTTTTAGAAATGACAACTTAGGTTTCTTCCCAAACCATAATTCATATGGTGTCGTCTCAACAGATTTAGACGGCGCCCTATTTAAAGTGAATGCGGTTGTCTCTAAAACATAACCCCAAAATGATAGCGGTAAATCGGTAAGAGACAACATAGATCACACCATATCCAATAGAGTGCGATTACGACATTCGGACACACCATTACGTTGAGGTGTTCCAAGCGGCGTGAGTTGTGAAACAATTCCACATTTCCTTAAGTGTGTACCAAACTCGTGACTCAAATATTCTCCTCCACGATCTGATCGTAAGAACTTTATTTTCCTATCAAGTTGATTCTCTACCTCACTCTGAAATTCCTTGAACTTTTCAAAGGTATCAGGCTTGTGTTTCATTTAGACATACCCATATCTACTTAAGTCACCAGTGAGGGTGAGAACATAATGATAGCCACCGTGAGCCTCAATGCTCATTGGACCGCACACATCAGTATGTATTATTTTCAACAAGTTGGTTGCTCGCTCCATTGTTCCGGAGAACGGAGTCTTGGTCATTTTGCCCATGAGGCATGGTTCGCACGTGTCAAATGATTCATAATCAAGAGACTCCAAAAGTCCATCTACATGGAGTTTCTTCATGCGTTTGACACCAATGTGACCAAGGCAGCAGTGCCACAAGTATGTGGGACTATCATTATCAACCTTACATCTTTTGGTATTCACACTATGAATATGTGTAACATCACATTCAAAATTCAGTAAAAATAAACCATTGACCAGCGGGGCATGACCATAAAACATGTCTCTCATATAAATAGAACAACCATTATTCTTGGATTTAAATGAGTAGCCATCTCGCATTAAACGAGATCCAGATACAATGTTCATGCTCAAAGCTGGCACTAAATAACAATTATTGAGGATTAAAACTAATCCCGTAGGTAATGTAGAGGCAGTGTGCCGACGGTGATCACATCGACCTTGGAACCATTCCCGACGCGCATCGTCACCTCGTCCTTCGCCAGTCTCCGCTTATTCCGCAGCTCCTGTTTTGAGTTACAAATATGAGAAACCACACCGGTATCAAATACCCAGGAGCTACAATGAGTGCTGGTAAGGTACACATCAATAACATGTATATCACATATACCTTTGGTGTTGCCGGCCTTCTTATCCGCTAAGTACTTGGGGCAGTTTCGCTTCCAGTGACCATTTCCCTTGCAATAAAAGCACTGAGTCTCGGGCTTGGGTCCATTGTTTGGCTTCTTCCTGGCAACTGATTTACCAGGCGCGGTAAATCCCTTGTCGTCCTACTTGAAGTTCTTTTTGCCCTTGCCTTTCTTGAAACTAGTGGTCTTATTCACCATCAACACTTGATGTTCCTTTTTGATTTCCACCTCCGCTGATTTCAGCATTGAATATAACTCAGGAATGGACTTCTCCATCTGTTGCATATTGTAGTTCATCACAAAGCTCTTGTAGCTAGGTGGGAGCGACTAGAGGATCCTGTCAATGACCGAGTCGTCTGGAAGATTAACTCCAAGCTAAGACAAACGGTTGTGCAACCCAGACATTTTGAGTATATGCTCGCTGACAGAACTATTTTCCTTCATCTTACAACTGTAGAACTTGTCGGAGACTTCATATCTCTCGACCCGGGCATGAGCTTGGAAAACCATTTCCAGCTCTTGGAACATTTCATATGCTCTGTGCTGCTCAAAACGCTTTTGGAGCCCTAGTTCTAAGCTGTAAAGCATGCCGCACTGAACCAGGGAGTAATCATCACTACGCGACTGCCAGGCATTCATAACATCTTGAGTTGCTGGGAAAATGGGTGCGTCACCTAGCGGTGCTTCAAGGACATATGCTTTCTTGGCAGCTATGAGGATGATCCTCAAGTTTTGAACCAAGTCCGTGTAGTTGCTACCGTCGTCTTTCAGCTTGGTTTTCTGTAGGAACGCGTTGAAGTTGAGGGCAACATTAGCGTGGGCCATTTGATCTACAAGACATATTATAAAGATATTTTAGACTATGTTCATGATAATTAATTTCATCTAATCAAATTATTTAACGAACTCCCACTCAGATAGACATCCCTCTAGTCATCTAAGTGATACATGATCCGAGTCAACTAGGCCGTGTCTGATCATCACGTGAGACGGACTAGTCATCATCGGTGAACATCTCCATGTTGATCGTATCTACTATATGACTCATGTTCGACCTTTCGGTCTCTTGTGTTCTGAGGCCATGTCTGTACATGCTAGGCTCGTCAAGTCAACCTAAGTGTTTTGCATGTGTAAATCTGGCTTACACCCGTTGTATGCGAACGTTAGAATCTATCACACCCGATCATCACGTGGTGCTTCGAAACAACGAACCTTCACAACAGTGCACAGTTAGGGGGAACTTCCTTGAAATTTTAGTGAGGGATCATCTTATTTATGCTACCGTCGTTCTAAGCAAATAAGATGTAAACATCACAAACATCACATGCAAATCATAAAGTGACATGATATGGCCAATATCATCTTGCGCCTTTGATCTCCATCTTTGAGGCGCGGCATGATCACCTTCATCACCGGCATGACACCATGATCTCCATCATCGTGTCTTCATGAAGTTGTCTCGCCAACTATATATTCCTTCTACTACTATGGCTAACGGTTAGCAATAAAGTAAAGTAATTACATGGTGTTTTCAATGACACGCAGGTCATACAATAAATTAAGACAACTCCTATGGCTCCTGCCGGTTGTCATACTCATCGACATGCAAGTCGTGATTCCTATTACAAGAAATGATCAATCTCATACATCACATATATCATTCATCACATTCTTTTGGCCATATCACATCACATAGCATAGCATGTTGTTGCATGTTTTTTACGTGGCTGCTATGGGTTTCTAGCAAGAACGTTTCTTACCTACGCAAAAGCCACAACGGTGATATGCCAATTGTCATTTACCCTTCATAAGGACCCTTTTCATCGAATCCAATCCGACTAAAGTGGGAGAGACAGACACCCGCTAGCCACCTTATGCAACAAGTGCATGTCAGTCGGTGGAACCTGTCTCACGTAAGCGTACGTGTAAGGTCAGTCCGGGCCGCTTCATCCCACAATGCCGCCGAACCAAGATAAGACTAGTAACGCTAAGCAAATTGAACAAACCAACGCCCACAACTACTTGTGTTCTACTCGTGCATAGAATCTACGGATAGACCTAGCTCATGATGCCACTTTTGGGGAACGTAGCAATAATTCAAAATTTTCCTACGTATCACCAAGATCAATCTAGAAGATTCTAGCAACGAGAGAGAGAGAGAGAGAGAGAGAGAGGAAGTGCATCTTCATACCTTTTAAGATTGCTAAGCGGAAGATCTGATCTAACGCGGTGCCTCCATGTTCAACACACGTACAATCCGGGGACGTCTCTCCTTGTTGATCCAGCAATGGGAGAGGAGAAGTTGAGGGAGAGCTCCGGCAGCACGACGACGTGGTGGTGGAGCTTGTGGTATTTCTGCAGGGCTTCGCCAAGCTCTACGGAGGAGGAGGAGGTGTTAGGGAGGGAGGGGCTGCGCCAGGATAAGGGGTGCGGCAGCCCTCCCCCCACTATTTATTGGGGCAAGGGAGAGGGGTCCGGCCCCCTCTAAGTGCATCTAGAGGGGGGGGGCAGCGGCCAAGGGGGAGGCTTGCCCCCCAAGCCAAGGGGGGCGCCCCCTTTAGGGTTTCCCCCAACCCTAGGCGCACGGGCACTAGGGGGGAGTTGGCGCCCAGCCCACCTAGGGGCTGGTTTCCCTCCATATTCAGCCCATAGGGCCCTCCGGGGCAGGTGGACCCTCCCAGTGGACCCCCGAAACCCCTTTGGTGGTCTCGATACAATACCGGTAAACCCCCGAACACTTCCGGCGACCGAATAAGGACTTCCCATATATAATTCTTCATCTCCGGACCATTCTGGAACTCCTCGTGACGTTTGGGATCTCATCCAGGACTCTGAACAACCTTCGGTAACCACATACTATTTCCCATAACAACTCCAGCGTCACTGAACCTTAAGTGTGTAGACCATACGGGTTTGGGAATCATGCAGACATGACCGAGACATCTCTCCAACCAATAACCAACAACGGGATCTGGATACCCATGTTGGCTCCCACATGTTCCACAATGATCTCATCGGATGAACCACGATGTCGGGGATTCAATCAATCCCGTATACAATTCCCTTTGTCCACCAGTATGTTACTTGCCCGAGATTCGATCGTCGGTATCCCATTACCTTGTTCAATCTCGTTACTGGCAAGTCTCTTTACTCATTCCGTAACGCATGATCCCGTGACTAACTCCTTAGTCACATTGAGCTCATTATGATGATGCATTACCGAGTGGCCCAGAGATACCTCTCCGTCATACGGAATGAGAAATCCCAATCTCGATTTGTGCCAACCCAACAGACACTTCCGGAGATACCTGTAGTGCACCTTTATAGCCACCCAGTTACATTGTGACGTTTGGTACACCCAAAGCATTCCTATGGTATCCAGGAGTTGCACAATCTCATGGTCTAAGGAAATGATACTTGACATTAGAAAAGTTCTTAGCAAACGAACTACACGATCTTGTACTATGCTTAGGATTAGGTCTTGTCCATCACATCATTCTCCTAATGATGTGATCCCGTTATCAACGACATCCAATGTCCATGGTCAGGAAACCATAACCATCTATTGATCAACGAGCTAGTCAACTAGAGGCTCACTAGGGACATGTTGTGGTCTATGTATTCACACATGTATTATGGTTTCCGGTTAATACAATTATAGCATGAACAACAGACAATTATCATGAACAAGGAAATATAATATAAACCATTTTATTATTGCCTCTAGGGTTAGAAAAGTTCTTAGCAAACGAACTACAAGATCCTGTACTATGCTTAGGATTGGGTCTTGTCCATCACATCATTCTCCTAATGATGTGATCCCGTTATCAACGACGTCCAATGTCCATGGTCAGGAAACCATAACCATCTATTGATCAACGAGCTAGTCAACTAGAGGCTCACTAGGGACATGTTGTGGTCTATGTATTCACACATGTATTATGGTTTCCGGTTAATACAATTATAGCATGAACAATAGACAATTATCGTGAACAAGGAAATATAATATAAACCATTTTATTATTGCCTCTAGGGCATATTTCCAACATCTTCTTGAATATGTCATGGTTCCTCTATAGAAGGTGATGATGACCAGCAGTGGCAGAGCTAGGCAACTATCTCAAAACATCATTGTTTGGGGGGGGGGGGCACCGGCCCCCTGGAGCACACATAGCCCCGTCGTTGATGACAAGGTTAGATCCCTTGGTCACGGACATGTTTGTGCCCGACACCTGACCGGTAAGCGGCAAGAAAACCGCGACATGCTGGAGATCCAGCACCTCTCCCCGGACCTTGTTAGGTTCCATTGCCAGTAGAACAATTTCGTCGGCAAGATGGCACATTAGGATGGTAAATGTGATGGCCATTCCCATGTTGCCTACTACGGTCACAAAGACCTTGATCGAAGGCGCTTAGGAGGAGGAAGCCGGCTTGACCGCATTGTCAGGAATCAGGCCATGGAGAACGCCAGACGAAGAGCGGTTTGTGCCCAAACCTAGACCCGATTGTGAAACTAACTTGCCCATTCCTGCCTACGACATTGTTGTTGCTGCTTTGTGGTGGTGATGACATCGGCGTTCGTGGATTTAGTGGAATAGTTATGAAGAGATGAACAAGCACACCATTCTGGGTAGCGAAGTGCTATATTTATAAGCTGGACCTTTTATCAAATTGGCCATCAATCTTGGTCGTTATTTACTCACAACTGCCACTTATCCCACCATATAGCTATATAATGATGTGCTTGGGGAAAACATCCTGTGCTCCGGGAGAACCTAAGAACAGGTGCTCCCGTGCGAGCTCTGCCATTGGATCTAGATCCAACGGTGATATAAAGATGCGTAAGACCTATACTTAATTATCGGACTCCCCGGGGTCTTTTTTTTTGCAAACAAGCGCGAGCTCTAACCGTAAACATCGGTTCTGAGATCGAACGGCTGAGGCGCTCCCGGAGCACCAGATATTCACCCGATGTGCTTGAGGAGAAAATATAAAGAAAGTGACCCTTGTAGAGAGCTCTGCAAGAGCCATGTGTCACACAACCTCCACCGTTCCTTCATTGTGCATATATTTATTGTGGGACCCATAATTCTTTATATCCCCCCACATATCTTTAGTGTTGTCTACTACTAGTAATACTCATATAAGGAGAAAATCAAAATAGTTGGAAATGTCATGTTGGGTGCATTTGTTTTGGGGTCAAAGTGGGATCACCCTGTTTTCTAGAACCTGTCGGCCTTTATTGCTCTTTTAATAACATGAGCCATTTTTTGTTTGGTATGAGGGATGAATGATGAACATGGCGGCTTCAGTTTCTGGTTGGGTATATGGATGCAAAATGAACAGATATCATTTTATAAAATGATATGGTTACCCTTGGCATATTATTTGAGTTCTTCTTTTCTACTTCCAGAACATTCTGATGTGCATCAGCAAGGTGTGCACCTAGCGATTCTGTAGCACTACAGAGGCCCACCTGTAAGTTCCATCTCCATCCATACGCACAACAAAATTTCAGAAAACAACAACTATTTGTGATCTCCTATCAAAAAACTACAACTTTTGATGTCAATTTCAGATAACTACAAAAAAAAAAATCCCGTCCCACCTGTCATCCTCAAAATAACCCCACTCATATGTGAGGCTGACATGTGGGGCCAAACACAAAAATTTAATTTTCTAATATAATGTGTCAAAATTGTTGTAATCTTCTAAAATTGGTGTCAGGATTAAGATTGAAATTTGTGCGTTGAACTCGCATATTTTTTTTAATTCACTGCTTCATTAATTTTGTAAGCCAAGATTCAGTTTGCCATTGCTTTGGTAATACTATTTTTTAAGAATGAATTCCTGTTTTTTACTCTATATTTTGACATTTTTGACACTAATTACCCCATTTAGCAAAATTTCATCCATTTTACCCCATTAGCAAAGTGTGTTTTCACAATTTACTCTGTTTAAATTTTCTGAGTGCTCTGACCGATGAGTCTCAATTGTCAGTCCAGCTACCATGCCACATCAGTCGTTTTTTCCTAATGGTTTTTCTGCACGTCGAATCGCATCGCCTAACTTCTCCCGATCGGCCAGACTCAGAGGAAGTAAAATAGTATATTTAAACTACTTTTAATCTCATCCATTGAATCATTCACACTTAAGGTCGTATACGATAATACTAAATAAAAACATACATGATTTCAAATTATATCACTAACAGTTTCTCCTATAATTTATTCAATGGAAACATGCCACGCTGATTAAGTACATTCATCTATCCATAATACTTCTTTGAACTGGAAACGAGTAGTCTAAGCCCATCTAATATGCATCCTTGAGAGAAAATCTAGCCACAAAGAAGCTAACCACCAGGGGGTGATAAATAGAGGATGCATCCAAGTGGGGAAGATTGCCGTACTAGCTGCCGCTCGCTCTGGCGATCGCCAACGGCCACGCCTTGAAGTCTTGCCTGCCACTCGTCGTCTACGTTGTCCTACCCCTCCTAACGATTGGAATGCGAGTGATGTGTGTCGTGAATAATGGAGGCCAGTGTGGTGTGGCCCGACCTGGATGACTTGGATCGGGCACTGTGAGCTGCTCTGGTGCGATCATATCGAGCCTGGTTGGCTGGGAGAAGTTAGGCGATGCGGTTCGGTGTGCAGAAAAACCAGCAGGGAAAAACTCGTCGAAGTGGCATCCCAACTGGACCTAACAATTGGGACACATGGGTCAGAACACTCACAAAATGTTAAACTGTGTGATAGGCAAGAGTTCTCCTGTGATAGGCAAGATAGTGTTTTTCTTCCACGTTGCTTTGCCACCCTCATTTTTTCTCTCGTCCTCCTTGGCTTCTCCTCATCCCCCATGCACCTCCTCCTAGGCCCCAGCCCTGGCAAGGCCGCATCCTTCCACAACCACTGCTCACTGCCGTTGTCGCCACTAGCTATATCCTATGGAACAACATCGGAGTTCCCCACCATGTCTTCCACAAGCGAGTGAGCTCAATGAAACACAATTTTAAAGCGATACACCTACATTTTCTACTCAATATCCCAAGGGAACTCCCGCAAAATTTTGAACGAGGATTTTTAGTTCTGGAAGCCGAACAGTTTCTACCTTCATACTTGGTTTGCATAGTGGTACGGTTTTAGGGAGTTGGCCAAAAGTGTGGTGCAAAATAGTGTGGATGACGACATATGTCCATGCTCGAAAAAAACGGTAGGGGACCAAGCACGTAGGGGTAGTCGTATAGGATTTAGAAGCATAGAAAATTTATTATTTTTGATTTTTTTTTTGAAACTGAAGCATAGAAAATATGGAATGAGGAGAAGGCATGTTTGCAAAGATAAAGAGAATTCAAAACATGTAATATTGGGGCAAGTGTGCATGCGAGAGAGAAAATACATGCGCTCATAAAGTGCTGGAGACTACACCTACACTACAAAAGGAATGCATCAATGCGACATGGCTCAGATCAGCTCAGAAGTAGAGTTCTAGTTTTGTTGTGTCATAAAATTGCTCATACTAAATAAGACGTCCTTTTTTATTTGGTAGGGTTATTTACATGCCTACCACTATTATTGCACGTTACCATTACAAGTTTACTTATTATCATTACCGGCCAAAGAATGATACATAGACAGTGGTACAAACACGACTCATATGCAACTGGCATGTATGAAAAATATGTAATAAGATGCCACAAAACGACTACTTGACAAGAATACGCAAAAATGCCAAAACACTCTCTTGACCACCCCTCGCCGTTCTTCTACCCCCCCCCCCCCCCCTCTTCTTCTCCGATGCCTCCTATCTCTCGCCGTCTACCGCCCTTTCCACGTCCCTCCTCCCTCGACGACCGCCTTCTCCTCGTGCTCCGTCGCGGCATTCCTTTTCTACCCCTTTTTTTCTTTATTATTTTTTTCCTTTCTTCTTCCTCTTGGTGCCCGGCTACTCCATGGAGTGTGTTTGCAAGCCTAGCTAGATGGCTATATTTTCCACTGGAGGTAAATCGGTAAAAAAAAACAGCTGTCATGAAAGGTCTACAGTCAAGCGTTTTGTAACCAGCTGTTAACCCGACGCAGCATGCTGTTCTTCCGCGGTAGGCAATAGAAAGGCAATTCTCCCCCGCACCGCTTTGCTGCTACTCCTACCTTTCTCCCCTCTCCTCCTCCCCGGCGCCTCCCCATCCCCACCCCCCACCCCCACCCGCGCCTCCGCCCAGCCCCTCCACCCCGGGCGAGGCCGCGTCCTTCCACCGCCACCGCCGCCGCCCTCGCCCTCGCCAGCCAATCCTCTGGAACAGCGCCGGAGAGGGGGCGCCACGGCGAGCCCATCCATGACGAGCCGCCCCCACGCGCCGCGCCACCTCCCCGACATAGGGTTTGCCTCTCGCGTCGCCCTGCCATGCTAAGGCGGGGAGGAGGCGACCTGGTGTTACCCGGGGGAAGCTGGGGCGGGGCCTCGCCGGCGGATGGACGCCGATGAGGCTGCGGGAAGTAGCAGGAGGATGGATCTGAACCTGTACCTCGGCCTCCCCCGCGCCCCGCGGTCTCGCCGCTCCGACCTCGGCTCCGACCTCGCGCTCAGCACCCCGATGCCCTCCTCGCCCTCCTCCTCCGCCGCCTCCGTCGACGCCCCTCCGCCTCCCGAGCCCCCGCATGCCCCCTACTCCCCGTCTCGCGCCGGCCTTTCTCCTCCACCACCGGAGGTGTACTCCTCGTACCATCCCGAGGACGCGCACCTACCGTACGCGCCAGCGCCGGTCATCGATGAGCTCCCGGACGACATCGGCTTCGGCTTCCACCCCCCGCCTTCGCTGGTGCGAGCCAGCGCCTTTCTTTGGGAGGACCGCCCGTCTTCATCGACGGCCTCCTCCTCCTTCCTCCCTGACGCTGCAACAAGGTACAGGCGGCTGCTTGAGCAGACAGGAAGCCGGTGGCTCCGCTCTAGGCCCACTGGGCGGTTTAGATCGGACCTTCCACCGCTCAGCTCCGAGGTTCAACCTCTAGGGAATGATGCAGCAGTGCCGGTGCCACATCATGAGGTGACAATTGATATCGTTGGAGATGATAAGGTAACCGGCAATGGAGTGGAAGTAGGTGCCTCAGAGGAGTCGGAGGAGCGGGGCAAGAGCGTCGCCACATTTGAGTGCAACATATGCTTTGAGATGGCCGGAGAGCCGGTGGTCACTTCTTGTGGCCATCTTTTCTGCTGGCCTTGCTTATACCAATGGCTTAATGTTTACTCCAACCACAAGGAATGCCCAGTCTGCAAGGGCGAGGTGACGGAGGCGAATATCACTCCTATCTATGGTAGAGGGAATTCTTGTTCAGATGCAGAGGAGGCTGTGGATGAAGGCAAGCAGCCAGGTCTTGCAATCCCGCCAAGGCCACATGGAAATCGTCTTGAAAGTTTCCGGCAGCAGTTCCAGCACTTACGCCCAATGTCAAGAAGGCTTGGCGACGCACATGGGATATTGTCATCGTGGAGGCGCCTTCTTGATCAACAGATCATGAGTAGTGTGAGTAGATTCGAAGGCCCGTCTGAACCAGCTGTGCATGAAACAGGTGACATTGCTCCACACACTGGCCGCCTAAGTAGATTGACCACAAGGATGAGAGCAAGACGGTTGCTGAGCGAGGTAGATAACTCTCCTGATGGTGCTTTTGTTGCCCCTGATAGTGGTCTGCCTGGAAATAGTGCGCCAGATGCACCTAGAGATGGTTCAAGCCCGGTTTTACCAGAAGGGTTTGATTTGTTGCAACGGCTTACTCTTATTGGCATTGCAAATACAGAAAGGTTGGCAACTGCCATGAGTGACCTTAGAAGGATAGCTACACCTGGCCAACACGGAGCATCTGCTTCATACCTTAGAAGGTTAGCTACACCTGGCCAATACGGAGCATCTGCTTCATCGTCGAACCCTTTGAATCCCGAGGCAACAGTTGACGGAACCCATGTTGGTGCGGCACCTTCTACAGACCAAGCATCAAACTCGAGCACCATTGCCGTGATACAGGGGGATGCAGGTGTTTCTGAGACGGCGGGAGAGCCTAGTAACGCAGGTTCTTCGAGAACCCTGAGGAGGAGGGGGAGGAGCAGTGCGTTGGCTTCTTTAGATGTGGATGGTGCCCCCCCACAGCGCAACAAGAGGCGGAGGATGTAGACCTTCTCGGTCGGAGTTTCTTTGAACTCGATAATGTTGCTGATTCGAGTTATTCCATTTCGTTTCTTTGGATGGTATCTGCTGTGTTGTAGTGTAACAATGTTTTTCCCTTTCCATTTGTTTACTAGAATGGTTCTGTTTAGTCCCCCTGGGGCCTGTTGTACCTCATTAGTCTGTCAAACTGTTGGTCAAGCCAAATGTGGAGGGTTGTTGTGGGATGAAATTTCCCTTGTTGATTGGATGCCAAAATGTGCATTCAGAGCAATGAGATTTCTATGGACTGGTTATAATTCATAGAAACTCTGGTCATCAAAGTATCAAACTGAGAGGTTATATAGGGTAGTATATGAAATACCCAGAAAATGGATGGAAATATTGCCTTTGTTGCTTGAGAAGCCAAGCCTGATCTTTTATGCTCATTTATCCTCCAACATAAGTTTCTCTCAAAAGCATATATTTCATTCACTAATAGTTCTGGCGGCGAGCCAACTCCTCATTTTCGCAATGTTTTTCGCTAGCAGACAATGAAAAAGAAGTTATTTTTTCTCATGAGAATAAGTTCAAACGTGGTATTTTGCAAGTAGAAAAGAACAAACTGGAAATGGAACCTCTAAAGAAACACCTCACTATGGCATTGTTTCATTTGATGGATCGTGTAGTCTTTCTGATATTATCTTCCATTATCTTGGTTTTGCATTTATTCGCCGGACGTTTACAATGTGTATAGTTAGGTTCTTGGAGACCGATCACTCATTCCTGAGCAAAGAAACTATAGTTGCATAAGTATTCAATCGTCTACACACCAAGTAACTTGAAGACCATCAAATTGCATCTCATTTATTCATAATTTACAAAAATAAAAGATGCATTTGGAACTCACATGGCTGACAAGTCTGAAAAGGATAAAGAGAGGAGCGGGAGGGGAAAAAAGATGCAATGTGATCAAGACCTATGTTTCTTTTAGTGTTCGTGGCCTATATATTGTATCGAACTCACAGAGCCCAGAGATCTACAGATAGATACCCTAGATACGGCTTATGTCACGGCCGAATATCATCGTGGTCAGCCAGTTGATTGCCACATAGAGCCTATTTCTCCAGCTGACAACACGAGTCAGGTATGCTGAGCGCCAGATGAACCAGCTTGCAAATCCTGCGATGGATATGCCTTTCGAGTCCTGCGAATAGGAAAAAAAAACGCTCAGTTCGACTGCTGACTAGTGAACTGCAAAGATTCACAAATAACGGAGGAGCAACCAACCAACCTTGCTTTGCCTCAGGTCTACCAGAGCTTTGTACCTTCCAACGGTTGCCATACTCCCTAGATGCTTATACACAAACTTTGGACCTAGATCGACTTCAACCTGGGAGTTTGCGTGCCCTCCTCCAGCCTTCATCACACGGTTGAGCAGGCGAGCGAGGTACAATCCTTGCCGCTCGGCAACCTGTTCAGGAGTATAAGTGGGGAACAAAATCATAGAATGCATGACTGATATGCAGTATCGCACAGAGATAGTCTAATGTCATGCCCAACAACCCAAGTGTCTAATTTGATGGGATGTATAACCATCTGTTCAATTTTATTTTATGCTATGTTTCTATTCCACCCAGTTCTATTGCACTTCAGGAAAGAGGAAAGAATACATAAGCCCCATTTTTTTTTCCTGAGATAGTAACTTGACCAAATGCTTTCATACTCTTGACTGCGTCAAGATAGTTCGTGAAATTACCTGAGCTAATGCTGGGAGAACTTCCTTGCCGGTGCTTTCAAGGAATCCACAGCAATCACCAACAGCGAATACATCTGGGACAGAAGGAACACGTAACCACTCGTCTACACCGATCCTGCAAACAGTACACAACCTATTAAGAATCCTAGGATTTACACATGAGCCGACAAGTGACAGATCCCCCCCCCCCCCCCCCCCCCCCCCCCGCGGCGGTCCAATCAACAAACTATATAAATTAATTATAAGGTCCTACCAATCAATTATACCTTCCTCCGTGTGACTTAGGAAATGGCAATGACTTGACGAATGATGAAGCACCAACTCCAGTAGACCATACCAGCAAACCATAAGGAACCTCCTCTCCATTGTCCAGGATTAATTTGTCGGGTTGTACATCCTTCACGATTCCTCGTACAAGCCTAACACCTGACTGGTGGATGACCATGCAAGGGCAGGTTATATTCATATTCCAAATGATATGGGAGAGAATGATACACAGATATTTACAACTACCAACTATGTATACCATGGGACGATCTGACTGCCTTATTTGAAAATTCACTAGGCCCCAAGTCTTGGTTGATGATGGCTAAAGATACCGAACAAAGATTACTGACCTTAACTAGTTGGTTTATAGCATACTGCCTGAGGCGAACATCGAAGGATGACAATATCTCATTTGCCTGAAATGAAAGCAGAATATCAGTTGTTAAGCCCCAAATTCAACAAGAGTAGGGATCAAATCAGAAAATCGACAACAAAAACCTCAATCAGGGTCACATGGACATAATCTTTCACATGTGAGTAACGTTCTTTCACATCTCTGATGATGAAATCACTAAGTTCCCCACTAAATTCAACCCCTGTTGGACCACCTCCAACAACAACACAGTGCAATAGCCTGCGCTTTTCGCTCTCTGATATGCCTGTTTAACAAAATAGCATTGACTCATCAAATGGGTATTACATGTTTTTGTGCACACAAGGTATATTCCGAGAATGAAGCATATGAGACATAAAAAATTGATTTGCCCAAAATGCATTGAACAAAAAGTACGGTAATGAAGCATACGATGATACGAGAAATGACATATATTTA
Organism: Triticum timopheevii; assembly: GCA_963921465.1. NCBI lineage: Eukaryota > Viridiplantae > Streptophyta > Magnoliopsida > Poales > Poaceae > Triticum > Triticum timopheevii. The sequence continues at coordinate 497,405,766 of OY997266.1, read as the reverse complement.
TCCAAAATTCATCGAACAAAAAGTACACACAACTGTATCCACTTGACTTAAGTAAAAAATATACCATTATACGGAGACAACAAAGTGCGAAAGTAATAATTGATGACTTTGTGCCAGAAGGGTTAATTAGATACATATTGAGCTGCTACCATACCAGGTACATCAGACAGCATCAGATTCAGAAGGAGCTTCCTGCGGATTTCTTGAGCATCGTGAACTTCCCGAAGAAAGGTTGCATGTTCAGTAACACCACGTATACCGAAAGTCGATGCCTCAGCTCCACATCCAAAGACCAACTTGTCATACGAAACCTTGAATTTCCACGGCTTCAAGGTATCTTTCTCACCTTCAGTGACTGTCTCACAATCAATCTGAAGCCAGAGGAGTTTGAATAAATCGATGGAAAAACTGTGGGCAGAAATGAAACACTCATGTTGTTCCTCCAAAATTGATGCAATATGCCAAATCCTTCTTAAGTAAGTAAATGTCTACCGCTCAAAATTGTGAAGAGCCATTCCCTCTTATAGTGATAGAGATGCTCAGGAGTGTTAGGCGCAAAGCCAACAGGAACAGTCTAAGTTGCGGAGTGAGTCTTCTATTAGACAGACTCTTAACAAGCAAAGGTAAGTAATGCCAATGCATGAACTAGCTAAAATGATATAGAAGTCTCAGGTGTATTTGTATAACGTGATTTTTTTCTAAAAAAGTAGAGGGCCTGAGTTGCGATGAACTAAAATAAACAAGTTTGCCTTCCCCTCTAGCTGATTTCCCCGTGTTTATGTGAACAGTTTTTGGCCCAAGGGAAATGAAGTTCTAAAGCTAGTACAGTTAGAAAAATATCCACAATTGTCTCAAAAGAAAAATATCCACAAAGTCATAAATGAGTGGGAGCTGGTGATATCTTTTCTGTCTTTCTCATTCCATTAGCACCGCCACATAGAGCTATAGGCTAATAGGCATGCAGCGCCTGCTGAATGGGAGTAAAGCGCAGATTCCTCTTCCTTTTCCCCATCCAACACCCAAAAAGATCAGACGTGGTTATGGACATCAGAAAAGGTCAAGCACACAGTATCATCCCCTTCCACGAATCTCGGGGACACACATTCCGCATCTGTAAAAGTGACCCCCGTTTGACTGACAGGGTCAACGCGCGCGGCGCCTCTCATCAACCGAACCAAGCCAGGAATCGGGCTCACCGTGTGCGCGTCGGGGTCGACGGCGGTGCAGCGGGCGAGGAGGAAGTAGGAGCCGGGGGAGGTGGAGACGGCGGGCTGGATGCGCGCGAGCGGCTCGGCGACGGAGCGGAACTCGAGCGTGCCGACGCAGGTGGAGGCGAGCAGCGGCGTGAAGACCATGTGGTTGCGCGGCGAGACGCAGACGACGTCGTAGCCGGTGGTGTCGAGATCCTTCATGAGGCGCGACCCCGCCCACCCCGTCCCGAGCACCACCACCCGCGCCTTCTCCCCCTTGGCCGTCGGCCCCAGCCCCGCGAGCCCCCTCCGCAGCACCGCAGCATCCCCCGCGTCGGCCGCCGCAGCCGCCGCGGCGGTCGAGAGCGGGCCGCGGCCGTAGAACGCGGGCGCGCAGCCGCGGCGCGAGACGCGGGTGAGCGAGCGGAGCAGGGAGGAGGACGCGGCCATGGCGAGACGACTCACGAGATGCGAACGCTACGGGGAGCGAGTGCGAGGAGTGAGGCGAGTTAACGGGGGGCCGTTGGGCCCGCGGGCCCGGGCGGGCGAGCCGCCGGGCTTCCGCCCGCTCGATCCGCAGCCGGGTGACGTCGGATCGCGTCTGGACGGCCCGGGCCCATCCTCGGTGTCTCCGTCCCGTCTGCGCCAGGAAAAAAACCGATAAATGGAAGGATGAAAAATCTGTGTTCTCTAGCGCTTCTCTAGGAAAAGCCACGTGTCGCGAACCCCATCCGGTGCCGTGCTCCGCCGCTCGGCCGCCACACGACCCCTGCCCCGCCAGCGCGGCCCTCCCTGGACCTGGTTCGCCAACGCCGTGGACACACGCCCGAGCCACCGGACCCAGCGGCGCGCGCGGACCATACGCCCGTGCCACCGCTCCCGCCTCTCCCTGTCAACAACTCCTCTCCCCCCCCCCCCCCCCCCTCGTTTCTCTCTCATCCCACGGTCTCCTCCTCCTCTCCCCGCCGCTCATCCCACCCCTCCCGAATTCGCCTCCGCCTCGCCGGCGGCGACCATGGCCGCGTACGCATCCACGTCCCTCTTCGGGCCCTGCGCCCTCACCGCCAGGCTCGGGGCGGGGCGGCCGTCCGGCGGGCCGCGCCGGCGCGTCGACGCGCGCGGCCGCGGCCGCCTCTCGGTGGTGGCCGTGCAGACGGGCCCGCAGAAGCCGTCTCCGTCGCCCTCGCCGTCGTCCCCGGCGGCGGACGAGGCCGAGGCGCTGCAGAACCTGCTCAAGCGGGAGTACAAGTACGGCTTCGTCTCCGACTTCGAGTCCTTCTCCATCCCCAAGGGCCTCTCCGAGGCCACCGTCCGCCGCATCTCGGAGCTCAAGGCGGAGCCGGCCTGGATGCTCGACTTCCGCCTCGCCGCCTACCGCCGCTTCCTCACCATGGCGGAGCCCACCTGGAGCGACAACGTCTACTCGCCGGTCGACCTCCAGTCCCTCTGCTTCTACTCCGCGCCCAAGACCAAGCCCAAGCTCAACAGCCTCGACGAGGTCGACCCCGAGCTGCTCAAGACATTCGACCGCCTCGGGATCCCCCTCGGCGAGCAGAAGCGCCTCTCCAACGTCGCCGTCGACGCCGTCATCGACTCCACCTCCATCGCCACCACCCACCGGGAGGCGCTCATGGCCAAGGGCGTCATATTTTGCTCCATCTCTGAGGCCATCCGCGAGTACCCGGACCTCATCAAGCGCTACATCGGGAGCATCGTGCCGCCCGGCGACAATTACTATGCCGCGCTCAATTCAGCCGTGTTCAGTGACGGATCCTTCTGCTACGTGCCCAAGGACACGGTCTGCCCCATGGAGATATCTACTTACTTCAGAATCAACGACAAGGAGACCGGGCAATTTGAGAGAACTCTGATTGTGGCTGATGAGAGGAGCACGGTTAGCTATTTGGAAGGTTGTACAGCTCCAGCATATGACTCCAACCAGCTCCATGCCGCGGTGGTGGAGCTTGTGTGCGAAGAGGGGGCCGAGATTAAGTACTCCACCGTGCAGAACTGGTATGCTGGTGATGAGGAGGGCAAAGGGGGCATTTACAATTTTGTGACCAAAAGGGGGCGGTGCAAGGGGCGTGGCTCGAAAATCTCATGGACACAGGTTGAGACAGGGTCAGCAATCACCTGGAAATACCCAAGTGTGGAGCTTGTTGGGGACGACACTGTTGGAGAGTTCTACTCCGTAGCGCTGACCAAGGATTACCAGCAGGCTGATACAGGGACAAAGATGATCCATAAGGGGAAGAATTCACGCAGCCGGATTATATCCAAAGGTATCTCAGCAGGAAAGTCAAGGAATTGCTACCGTGGGCTGGTCCAGATGAATTCAGGTGCAGAGAATGCTTATAATTCTTCGCAGTGTGATTCATTGCTGATTGGGGACAACGCTGCTGCTAACACCTATCCCACCATTCAGGTACTTTCCGCTTCTTATTACATGTTTATTTATCTTAGTTTGGCGTGCAAGGTTCAGTTGCTGGCATGCTCTGTCTCTGTGCCTAATTTGCGGTTAGTTACTGTTAAGTGGTGAAACACGCATAGAATTGGGACCTCAGTTGCACACGCAGTAGATAAGATTTCATGCTCTGTCTCTGTGCCTAATTTGCGGTTGGTGAAGCACACAGACTTTCGACCTCAGTTGCACACGTAGTAGATAAGATTTGAGGCAAAACTTTGCTGACATAATGTTGGAATGAAGGAGCTTTGGTAATTTGGTTTTTTAAGGATACCATTTGTTATGGGGCTGTTTTTGTGCAGTGGCCGTGTGATAACCAGCAACAGCAAGAACATGGACTTAGCCTATGTGTGTGATAGCAGCTCATGTTTGCACATCCTTTAATGCATAGGATATGGCATACTTAGAGATAGTCTTGAGAGAAGTATTCATGCTGTATACATATGGATCTTCAGACTAGGAAGAGTCCAATTAAATTAGGAAAATAGAGTTATGGTTCTGTGAAGAGTTTGAGTTGTGCTCCAGCTTGTGGTTGCGTCAGTCACCTATATAAAGGGCAGTTGTGTAACTCTTCAACCAAGCAACAGATAATTGAACATTCAGTTAGAACTCATAGTTTATTGAATTGCTCATGTAGATATAGTTCAATATCTGATATATAAAGGGCCTTTTGTCTGTCCTAGGTTAGTTTGGCACGCAAGGTTCGATTGCTATCATAGGGCAGGCTCTGTCTCTGTGAATAATTTGTGGTTAGTTGCTATCAAGTGTCGGAAGTACATATAGAGTTGGGAGTTGGGACCTCCGTGGTACATATAGTATATACATTTAAGGCAAAACTATGCGCTGACATGATATTGGAGTTAAGGAGCTTTGGTAATTTGGTTGTTTGAGGGTACCATTTGTTATGTGGGGTGGTTTCCGCAGCGGCCATGTGACAAGCCGGCAGCAGCAACATGGACTCAGCCTATGTGTGCGTGTGCGATAGCAGCCTCATGTGTGCATATCCGTTAAGGCACAGGATAGGGCAAGCTTAGGGATAGACAGTAAGAGAAGTATTCATGTTGGATATAGATGGGTTTTAGACTAGGAAGAGTCCAATTAACTCCCACATGTACTGAAACTCAGAAGGTATCAGTATCTTGATATAGCATTGATATGTGCAACCTTATAACACTCCTGTCAGCGCACTAAAAGCACACTCAGAATTTGTCATGATAATGATGTAAGAAAATAATACGGCAGAAATTCTTGCATCGACTTAGAGAGGAACTTTGCAACTCATTGATGCAAGTTTTATGGTTAAGACTGATAAGATTAATGAAGACAAGTTTAATATGCATTATGGTAAGTTCAGTGCTGCATTTCATAATGTTCTCCTTCACACCTAACTTTGTTTTAGGTATATACAGATATAATAAGGAAATATATAAATTATCTTTTATTATTTTTACCAGTGCACTTCCAGAATCTTACATATACATCCATGCTAAATAGACTTCTATAGCTGGCTGAATTACTCAATTAGATCTAGCGGTTAATCTTGATACTTCGTCTGATGTCCCTAACTTGTGCAAGGGACACATGTGTACATTGTCATGCTTATTCTTATTCTAACTTATGCAAGCACTTGCATAAGCTGCATGAATATCTGGGTCAACAACTCCTATGTTCTGCATGCTTAAGCTGCATGTGTATCTCATACTGCACTTGCATAAGTGTGCTTCCAGTACTGTATTTGCATGAGCTCCATGTGTTAACAACAGTTCTTCTGACAAGTAGTTCTACCAGGGGTTTGCTTACCTTTATCTCAAGAATAGTTCCTCAGAAAACCTCATTTATAGTACAATTTTGACTCAACTTTTGTGGCAACAGGTGGGTTGCACTAGTGGCCGTGTTGAGCATGAGGCAAGCACATCCAAAATTGGCGAGGACCAGCTATTCTACTTTCAGCAAAGAGGGATAGATCATGAAAAGGCCGTTGCAGCCATGATCGGTGGATTCTGTAGAGCCGTCTTTGAACACCTTCCTTACGAGTTTGCCCAGGAGGTGGATGCACTAATGAACCTGAAGCTGGAGGGATCAGTTGGCTAAGTTCTTGGTTCAACAAGTCTGCAAAGTATCACCCGATAATTATCTGAAATACCATATGATGGTTATCTAAGGAAGCCCATGTGACCATGTGTACAGCAGCAGTATGAGACTGAGAAGAATAAGTTACTCCCTCCGTTCCCAAATATAAGTCTTTTTAGAGATATCAATAACTGACTACATGCGGAGGAAAATGAGCGAATCTACACTCTAAAATATGTCTACATGCATCCGTATGTTATAGTCCATTTGAAATGTCTAAAAAGACTTACATTTAGAAACGGAGGAAGTACATGATAAAAGGACGTTTCATGGCTTGTATAATCGTCCACGACAACGAAGAGAACCACGGTGCTTCTCTTTTGTTGTCCATTTTTGTTTCTGGTTCCTCTGCTGTGTAAACGAGCTCATGTTCGGATGCCAATACAAGAAATAGAAACTGTCATCTTCATGTATTTCACTGTGGATCATGTATCAATGTATGTATGGGCAAACCTGATTCTGCCATATTTTGATGGGAACAACCTCTTCTGGGGTGCTGAACACATGATGTATTCCAGCTTCATTTTGTTCATCGCCAGGCAAATGAGGCCGCTCATAGCACTCAAGAAAGCTTTAAACATTAATAGTCTTTTTTTCCCTCCTGCATTGATAATTTTGTTATAAACTACTCCCTCTGTCTCAAAATAAGTGTCTCAAGCTTAGTACAACTTTGTACTAAAATTAGTACAAAGTTGAGACGCTTATTATGGGACGGAGGGAGTATGATGTAATCCATGGCTTACTGATTCGCATTTTGCAACCGGATATGACTTGCCAATTGAATAAACTGCCGCAGGGCAGCATCCTGTACGAGACGAAGACGCCACAGGTCCATGAATTACAGTGGCCTGGACAGGAAGTGTACATCTGATGTCGTTGATCCATGTGTTATTTGAGAGTTCCTCGGCCACAGATCTAGTCTTGTATCATTTGAAAATAATTGGCGGGTTCTTCAGATCAAGCAGCAGAACACTGTACAGGTGACAACCCCCCAATAAACGTATAAGGGGTAGTATTGTCCATACTAAATTATGTATTAGTGTACCCGCCGTCTGTCGTAGGGCCGGCCGTCCGTGTACGTCGCGCCCCGTACTCCCGCGTCGTACGCGTGCGGTTCGGTAGTGCGATCGGGAAAGGAAAAAAAACTACGCCCCACCCCGCACCCCATCTCCGCGTACGAAACCCTAGCGGCATCAACGCCGCCGTGGTCCACCGCCGTCACGACGTCGGGCGGCGTCCGTAGTCACCCACGCGCTGTGTCACCGGTGTCGCCTGAAACCGACACCCCATCCCCGCCTAGGAAACCCTAGCGGCATCAACGCCGCCGTGGTCCACCACCGTCACGACGTCGACCCCGACGTGCCCGTCTAGTCACGAGCACCGACGGCGTCCGTAGTCACCCACACGCCGTGTCGCCGGTGAAACGCCCAGCGCTCCCGTGAACGTCCTGTCCTGGTACGCGCCCTCCACGACGTGGGTGGCAGCAACGCATCGGCGTCGACCCCAGGCCAGGACCCTTCGACGGCGCACAGTAGGTTAGGATGGCTCTTTTTGTTCTTTTTGATTTGTCCATTGCATTTTTGTGCATTTTTTATGCAAAATGATTCCCTACTTAGCTAAATAAGAGAGGAGAGTAGTGACCTCTTAATGACCTCATAATGATTTTGTATGTTCAAATTTGTATGCATGCCACATAGTCATGTCACTGTTGACGAATTTACTGTATTCGCGATGATGTTTTATGGAATGTTGGCATTGATCTCACACCTTATTTGTATGTGCATAGATGGAGCAAGTAACCGGATACGCCAGTGATGATTCCGGTAGCGATAATGGATCCTCGTCATTGAATGCGAACCAACCTCCCGGAGACAACTATGTGAGTTAGGATGAATCGTACAGTGGTAATGTAAGTGCCTTCAATGTTGACCAAAACATATTGAATACAAACTAGTTATTTGACACTTACATGTCCTTTTAAATTTGTACAGCTACATGGCAATGATGACGATGAGCAATATGATATAGATGAACAATTTTATGCAGATAGTGTGAGCCAGATATGTTGAAAAAATTGTAGAGAAATGATTGACATTAAAATTGTATGACCACTTATGTTACTTTACATGTGCACAGATAAATGCTAATGGTGACAATGAGCGTAATAATATAGATGATGACAATGCCGAGAGCGAGGTCGATGCATCTCGTAGTGGGAGCGGTAGCCAAGTAAGTTCTTTACATTATTTATGGTTATTAACAATACAAGAACAGATTGACATGCAAGATTATATGTCATATTTTGCAGGGAGGTGTTGATGGTCCTAGCGGGAATGATGAGCACAGCGATGATGATCAGTTTGACCTTGACATGTGTTATGATGAATATCAGCAAGAGTCACTTGATAGGCATTGGGCAGTGATGGTAAAGACATTCAGGTCATTAGACGAGGTGTACACGTTCTACAACAAGCACGCGAGAGAACGTGGGTTCAGCATCAGGAAGGACTCGCTAAAATTTTCGAAGGATCGCGCAAGGACTCCGCGCTTGAGGAGGTATCTCTGTTCCGCCGCAGGAAAACGACAGGCCAAGTTCTGTACCATGGAAGGCCGGACCCGCAGGCTTAGACCGGAGAGTCGATTCTTATGCGAAGCCCATTTGACAGTTAAGCTTGATAAAAAGCTCAATCTTTGGTACGTCAGCAGTTTCTCCGATGATCACAGCCACACTCTTGCACGACCGGTCGAAGTCCCTTTCCTCCGATCTCATAATCAGATCAAAGCATTTGAGAGAGCTGAGATCTTAGCTATGGCTGGAGCTGGGATAAGAAAACATATCATTTTTGACAACATCGTTAGCAGGTATGGGTCGTATGCAAAGTCACCATTTCAGAGGACAAAGCTGTATAACATGTGCTATAGGGAGAAGATGAAATTGCTTGCACAAGGTGATGTTGATACTGCCGTAGGAATCATGTTGACCAGAAAGGACAGAGATCCAGACCTCTTCTTTGAGCACACGGTTGACGCTGAAGGCAGGCTCCAAAACCTCTTCTAGTGTGATTCGCAGTCATGCCGGGATTATCTAGACTATGGTGATGTTGTTGTGTTCGATAGCACATACAAGATGAACAGGTATGGAATGCCGTTCATCCCTTTTGTGGGTCTGAACAACCACCATTGCACTACGGTATTCGCCTGCGCCATTGTTTCAGACGAGACTGAGTCTACATATGTTTGGTTGCTTAACATGTTCTTGAAAGCTAACTGTCAGAAGAGGCCCAAATCTGTAATTACAGATGGAGATGCAGCGATGATAAGGGCTATCAGGAAGGTGCTTTCTGACGTGTGGCATCGTCTATGTTCATGGCATATTGAAAAGAATATGCAGAAACACCTCAACCACAAGTCATTGAAGGAGTTTAGGGCATTATTGTACTATGGCACTACACATAAGGTTTTTGAGGAGAGATGGGCCGCGTTTGTGCGCAAATGGCAGACGGAGAAAACGAAAACATGGCTCCATAGGATGTACAGGAAGAGGACGCTTTGGGATGCATCATATTTGTCTGGTGGTTTTTTTCTTGGTATGCGCAGTAATCAGAGGAGTGAGAGTCTGAACTCCAGCCTGCACCTTCATCTTGACTATGGTATGACGATCGTTGACATGATTGTACACTACGAGAATTGTATTGTTCGCCTCCGTGAGAATGAAGCTTATGATGACTACACGGCCTCACAGACTCTTCCAGTAACAGTGACTGAGTGTCAGGCCATTGAGTCGTATGCTGCGAAAGCATTCACGCAGGCAAACTTTTATATGTTGCAACAAGATATGAAGAAGGTACAGGAGCTTGAGGTAATTGATAGACTGACAGGGACCGATAGTCAGAGATTTGTGGTTGCGTGGAAGAATAACAGGGATCACAGATTTAATGTGGACTATACGCCAGGTAACTCGGCAGAAACTATAAAGTGCAGTTGCCGAAGTATGACTCGCAAAGGGCTTCCTTGCAAGCATATTATTCATGTTTTGAATGCACTGAACTTACCTGTGATACCCAAGTGTTGTGTCCTATGAAGATTCTCAAAAAAAGCATGAGCTGGACTGCCGTGAAGCGCACCAGCGATTTGTTTGCGTGGGGTTGGTCGAGTGGTGAGGACAGAGCTAGATATAGTGAGTTGACCATCAAATCTTCAGAAGCATGTCATGTCGCATGCAGTAATCCTTTCTTATTCGACAAGTTGATGGCAGCTCTGGATGATATTATAGTGAATAAGGACATTCAGGGAAATGAAGATGATATTCAGCGAAGCTTCATGAACAATAATCCATTTGAGCCTAACCGAGATCATATTCTGGTTCGTGATCAAGTAAAAGTTTCCACCAAGGGCGCACCTAAGCAGAACAGTAGAGGTCGCGGTAAGGGTGGCCCAGATGTGACAAAAAATCAGAGGCCTAAAGCATTTGACGAGAAATCTGGACGAAAATGTAGCATATGCAGTGGCTCAGGTCATAACAGGAGCACATGCAGCAAAAATAAAGAGTATGTCTATTATTTGTTTATGTTAGTTTTGTTGTTTCATTTACGGTTCATTGATTCTCATAGTTTTTTGTATGCAGCAACTGGGCTTGAAGACAGAAGTGAGAATGGTGCATCTGTTTTACTACTTCCATTTATATGTAACTGTACGTCTTTTTGCTTTGTTTATGTTAGTTTCGTTGATTCATGTACCGTACATTGATTCTCACAATTTTTTATTTTATTCTATGCAGCAACTGGGCTTGAAGACTCAAGTGAAGACGATGCAAGTGTTTTACCTCTTCCATTTACATGAAAAACATTTGTTAAATTTATCTTCGTGTTGAGTATTTTATGTGTGAAACAAGATTATTTCCTACAGACCGTTGTCATTTGAGACTTGTTATTTTCTGTCCACTTCAATAAAATTACTGTGGTGACAATTGTTATGTTGATTAGCTTCACAAAAAGACAATTCTTATGTTGATACATCATTGTTGTTGATATAAATATTCACTATTCATTGTTTATATTATGAATTCTGCATGTATTTACTACAGTCCCGTCGGCTGTCAAATATATTAAAATAAGATAAGTACTATGCGAATTCTTGTCAAAAAAAAAAGAAAAAAAATGCCCGCCCGTCTCCACGGCGTGTCTTAGTAAGCCCGTCGTTATCAAGCCCACAGGGCGACTACAACAGGCGTTTCGGAGCACGTCGTGGAAACCAGGCCCAACAGGGCAGAATCGAAATGGTACATCGACGGGGTAATAGACCAGAGGAGTTCAATGTGGCGACGGGAGCTCTGTATATAAACTAGTCGTCGTCGCCTTCAGCCGGCGAGGTGGGACTAAACTAGTTAGTTTGCCTGGCGCGTCGTCTCAGCGGGGGTAACTGGGCCGGCCCACGGCGCGTCGAGCCGTCGAGAAGTCTGCGCCGTCCATTGCCTTTTTGGGCCGGCCCACGTCGTGTGTGGTTGTGTCCACGTCGCCCTGCGGCCGACGCAAGTTTAGTCCCACCTCGCCGGCCGACGCAAGTTTAGTCCCACCTCACCGGCCGAAGGGGACGGCGACCACCTTATATACTCAGCTCCCGTCGGCACATTGAACTCCTCTGGTCTATTACCCCGTCGATTCTGCCCTGCTGGGCCTGGTTTCCACGGCGTGCTCCGAAACGCCTGTTGTAGTCGCCCCGTGGGCTTGATAACGACGGGCTTACTAAGACACGCCGTGGAGACGGGCGGGCATTTTTTTCTTTTTTTTTCAACAACAATTCGCAGAGTAATTCTCTTATTTTAATATATTTGACAGCCGACGGGACTGTACTAAATACATGCAGAATTCATAATATAAACAATGAAAGACTGATTATATAATATTTATGAAACAGAATATTATGTGGACATAAAAAACGTAATTAAGTGTATAATCTTTTCGGAACAAAATAGTGGCAAAATCAATAAATATGTCTATTACATAAAATTTATAAGCAAGTGCGCAAAGCGTTTGGAAAATATAGTCCTCCAGTACCACCCAATCACATGCAAAACTCCTCCGTGCCGGATCTATTTCTTCTTCTTTGATATCCGAATAACTTTGTTTTTCACTTCGTCAAGCTTGTTTCTTTCCGAAAATATAAGTTGCGCAATCATTAACTCTCTCGAATCATCAATTGACCTCTGAAAAAAAAGTGGTGTTAGCACAGCGTCATTGTACATCGTAGTCCAAACATGACTTGCGTACCTGTGAAAATAAGCCTGTCCATTTGTCACCATCCCAATATTGAAAGCATCGAAGGAGAAAAATTCCAGACGAATTCCTAGTGCATACAATTTACGAAGATTAAATATCTACTGTACATACAAGACCGACATTCTGTCAAAGTAAGAACTCACCCATCATGTTGTTTTGGCATGTCATACGTTTGAATAGGCCAATTGGAAACATCCGGATAATTCACAATTCCGGTTGCATTTGCTTCTTGGATATCTTCTGCTAGTTGTTTTCTCTAAAGATATAATAAACATGGTGGAAAGAATGTCATTCAGTGTACTAAAGAAAACGAATGTTACCAAATGCACATTTGAAAGTTAAACCTACCAGGTCCTCAACGAGTTCTCTAGTAACACTGTCAAGTTTTCCGGTCATCAACGAGTCAAGAACCTAAAACTCTCTCTTCCTGCTATGCATGATGACAGTAATCCAGTGATTGTTTTGCTTGTTTAGAGGAATGTAAGTCTGCATCACAAGGACCATAAAACACAATCAGCACATACTATTGTATGTATGTACCGTGTAACCAATCAAACTTACCTTTGATTTTTTGAAATACTCGTCCTCACATCTATTCACGGATCCATTACTATGCGACTCTGCTTCATAATCGTTACCGGCGGTCTTCTTTCCGGGTCTAATATGAAGCAACCAATGTATCCTCCAAGTTGTCAACATGAAACGATCATCATTAACGTTGTCGACCAAATATGATGAGTATGCATTAATTACCTATAAATAATGTGTCAGATTTAACAATGGTATTTTTGAATCAATTGTAAAACAATATATGAAATTAACTTACGTCGCCACTTAGCCACTCATGGTTAATAATCTGACAAGCTCTCCGCACAGTGAGACCTTCTTCCATGCCATCATTGAAAATTTCTGTTTTGGCATGTTTTTGTGAATGCTCATGCGCGCGCACGTACTTGATGGACGCTTTCACCACATCATACTCATCACTAGATTTGTTAACACCACCATTTTGGAATAATTCTGTAACACACAACTCAAATAATTATAAACGCAAATATATAAATAATTATTACGCAAGAACAATTAGAAACACAAAAAACTTACTTCCTTTCGCAGAACGTTTTGCACGCTTGTTCGGTTTAGGGACCACATAAGGAGACTTGACATGTTGTGATCCTTTGCGCTTGCACCTGCCAGTAACCTCCTCCACTTCCTCTTGTACTCCTTGAGAACCAAGCGACGCATGCGATACGATTTCGTTCGTCTCTAAAGATGTGGCAGCTTTTTCATCTGATACTTCTGGTACTTGGATAGGATCATTCATATCACCCTTGAAACTATCCTAGTACTCAGGTGTGCAGTAAAAAGGTGTGTTTCCACGAGAAGTTACATCAACGCCGTCATCATCCTTTTGGAAATTCATTTTGGAAGGTGTGCGGAACCGGTCTGAATCATCTTTTTGATATACAAACTCTTTTTTCGGACGTCCACCATCGTTTGAAGACTCATTAATGCCTCCGTACAGATTCTCTTCGTCCTCTTCCAGGTTACTGGGTTTGTAGAAGACGCCGGTTTTGTTCAGTTTCTCAATCATCCTCTGCAAGAAAACATTTCATCTTAGTTCTTCAATTCAATGATGGACATTAAAGTGACGTGCTCAATTGTTACCTGTGCGCATAACTCTGGCAAACAAAGCATTTCCTTCCGAAGCTCATTCATCTCACTCATAATCCGGTCCATAGTAGGCTTCTGGCTCGTAGCCTCCGAGGTACTGCCCTCTTTCCTCGTTCCAGTAACGTTAGATTTTTTGCTACTAGCTTTCTTGGTTTTTTGAGCTTTTTCTTCTTCCGCAATTTTTTTCAGCCTATACTCCTCTGTAATGTTGTCATCGATCTACAAATGCAACAAGAGAATTATACATACAAACCATATGCTCACTTTACTTTATTTCATAAATGTAAAAAAACATGATTACTAGGATTACCATCCCAACACCACGACCATATTCATAGTCATATTTGTCTCTTCTCACAGCCATATCTTCCGTCCAGTTCCTCATCAGCGGGCTCAACAATGCCAACGGATCATATTTTGGACCGGTGATTTGTTGCACCTTCTCCCAGTATAGGTACTGCAAAACACATAAACTAATTAAATTACATGTTCTTCCGTGAAATTTTATAACAAAAGTGTTGAAATTAATAAATACAACGTACTTGCAAAAGGGCGAGGTTCCCCTGGGGCCACTGCCTAACATGGCCGTCCTGCAGAAGCTTACCAATCTCCGACAAACAGAATCGTGAAGTGAATGCATTCCAGTTGAACTTCCTTATCAACTTAATATTTTGCACCAAGGCATAGTATTTTTTCGGAATGTATTCATGAGACACTGGTGCAATTATAGTTCCTAAGAGAACTAGAAATGTCATCCGAATAAAGTCATCATCAGTGCTCTTATTCTTCACAATCTTTTCTATGAGATCATCAATCATGATCTTACCATTTTTCTTGCTAACAAAACTAACTGGTATTTTTTTGGTTGCTTTTTCTCCTTCAGTACTAAGAAACCCAAAAACATCCACTCCATTGTTTTTCCAACCAAATATGGAGTACACATCATCAGGCCTTAGTGAAATAAGACCTTTACTTCCAGCAGTACTTCCAAAACTCTCTCAACCATGAATTTTTTGCTACTCGGATTGTAACCTTGGAGTAAAAAGTGAAGCAAAAAATCACGCATCTTTATCGATGGTATTCTAAACATGCCCTGCATATCCGTTTCATAAAACCTGAATTTCTGACTGGGTGACAGTTTGTCAACTAGGCTAACCCACTTTTGAACAGAACATGGAATCACACCATCGATATTCATACTGCATCAAATATATTTCTGTCACATACCATCGTACTGCTATGAGCCTCGTCGTATAAAAAACTGGAAAAAAAACTTACACGACGGCGACGGTGGGAGAGGCACCGGCGGCGTATAGAGGGCGGCGGGTCAGAGGACGCAAGCCGGCGGGGCCGCACCGACGGCGTTTGTACAGTGGGGCGGCGGTGGGAGAGGCACCGGCAGCGTATAGAGGGCGACGGGTCAGGGCAGGGCAGGCCGGCGCGGCTGCACCGGCGCTGTTTTGGAGTGTGGGGCGACGGGCGGCGTACGTTGGCAGATCACGGCGGCGGCGACACGGGTTGGATGTAGAAGGAAATTTGCATGCGCGTCGGCTAACGCGTCGCCCGAGCGCTGATTGCGGCGTCCTTGTTAGTGGGACGGCCCCATGCACGCATGCACGTCGGTTAGCGAGACGGCCGACGTTTTTTTACAGGGTCTCATTTTTTATAACTAAATAAAATAGGCACATTTTTTTAACCGTATCAATTTTTTTTACCTTAATCATTTTTTTTAACTTAGCCAAACGTGCCCATTTTTTTAACTTAATCAAATAGGCTCTTTTTTAACTGCCCGGGCGTGATGCAACGTGCGTTCGTTGTCGGATTTCATTCATTTTGGTCGTGGGGTTCCCGGGTGGGGCCCCACACGCGCTGGCAAAATTTGGGTGCAATCTGTCAAACCGCTCAGGTACTTGCTGTGGAAGGGGGTGGTTTCAGTATGGCCGGAGGGGACCCTCGGTCGCACGTCTCCGCTTCGCATCCGCCAAACGTGCCCAATTTTTTTCCACGTGCTACTGTGCCCTAGCAGGGCACGCACGCAAAAATTTGTCCCGTTTCGAGACCGTATGGATTTTCTACGATTTTCCGGGCCGAAAACCCAGAAAATACTGCCCGGACGTGACGCAACGTGCGTTCGTTGTCATATTTCGTTCATTTTGGCCGTGGGGTGCCCGGGTGGGGCCCCACACGCGCTGGCAAAAGTTGGGTGCAATCCGTCAAACCGCTCAGGTACTTGCTGTGGAAGGGGGTGGTTTCGGTATGGCCGGAGGGGACCCTCGGTCGCACGTCTCCGCTTCGCATCCGCCAAACGTGCCCAATTTTTTTCCACGTGCTACTGTGCCCTAGCAGGGCATGCACGCAAAAATTTGTCCCGTTTTGTGTCCATATGGATTTTCTACGATTTTCCGGGCCGAAAACCCAGAAAATACTGCCCGGACATGACGCAACGTGCGTTCGTTGTCGGATTTCGTTCATTTTGGCCGTGGGTTGCCCAAGTGGGGCCCCACACGCGCTGGCAAAAGTTGGGTGCAATCCGTCAAACCACTCAGGTACTTGCTGTGGAAGGGGGTGGTTTCGGTATGGCCGGAGGGGACCCTCGGTCGCACGTCTCCGCTTAGCTTCCGCCAAATGTGCCCAATTTTTTCCACGTGCTACTGTGCCCTAGCAGGGCACGCACGCCAAAATTTGTCCTGTTTCGAGACCGTATGGATTTTCTACGATTTTCCGGGCCGAAAACCCAGAAAAATACTGCCCGGACATGACGCAACGTGCGTTCGTTGTCGGATTTTGTTCATTTTGGCCGTGGGGTGCCCGGGTGGGGCCCCACACGCGCTGGCAAAAGTTGGGTGCAATCCGTCAAACCGCTCAGGTACTTGCTGTGGAAGGGGGTGGTTTCGGTATGGCCGGAGGGGACCCTCGGTCGCACGTCTCCGCTTCGCATCCGCCAAATGTGCCCAATTTTTTTCCACGTGCTACTGTGCCCTAGCAGGGCACGCACGCAAAAATTTGTCCCGTTTCGAGACCGTATGGATTTTCTACGATTTTTCGGACCGAAAACCCAGAAAATACTGCCCGGACGTGACGCAACGTGCGTTCATTGTCAGATTTCGTTCATTTTGGCCGTGGGGTGCCCGAGTGGGGCCCCACACACGCTGGCAAAAGTTGGGTGCAATCCGTCAACCGCTCAGGTACTTGCTGTGGAAGGGGGTGGTTTCGGTATGGCCGGAGGGGACCCTCGGTCGCACGTCTCCGCTTCGCATCCGCCAAACGTGCCCAATTTTTTTCCACGTGCTACTATGTCCTAGCAGGGCACGCACGCAAAAATTTGTCCCGTTTCAAGTCCGTATGGATTTTCTACAATTTTCTGGGCCGAAAACCCAGGAAAAACTACCCGGATGTGACGCAACGTGCGTTCGTTGTCGGATTTCGTTCATTTTGGCTGTGGGGTGCCCGGGTGGGGCCCCACACGCGCTGGCAAAAGTAGAGTGCAATCCGTCAAACCGCTCAGGTACTTGCTGTGGAAGGGGGTGGTTTCGGTATGGCTGGAGGGGACCCTCGGTCGCACGTCTCCGCTTCGCATCCGGCAAACATGCCCAATTTTTTTCCACGTGCTACTGTGCCCTAGCAGGGCACGCACGTAAAATTTGTCCCGTTTCGAGTCCGTATGGATTTTCTACGATTTTTCGGGCCGAAAACCCAGAAAATACTGTCCGGACGTGACGCAACGTGCGTTCATTGTCGGATTTCGTTCATTTTGGCCGTGGGGTGCCCGGGTGGGGCCCCACACGCACTGGCAAAAGTTGGGTGCAATCCGTCAAACCGCTCAGGTACTTGCTGTGGAAGGGGGTGGTTTCGGTATGGCCGGAGGGGATCCTCGGTCGCACATCTCCGCTTCGCATCCGGCAAACATGCCCAATTTTTTTTCACGTGCTACTGTGCCCTAACAGGGCACGCACGCAAAAATTTGTCCCTTTTCGAGTCCGTATGGATTTTCTACGATTTTCCCGGCCGAAAACCCAGAAAATACTGCCCGGACGTGACGCAACGTGCGTTCGTTGTCGGATTTCGTTCATTTTGGCCGTGGGGTGCCCGGGTGGGGCCCCACACGCGCTGGCAAAAGTTGGGTGCAATCCGTCAAACCGCTCAGGTACTTGCTGTGGAAGGGGGTGGTTTCGGTATGGCCGGAGGGGACCCTCGGTCGCACGTCTCCGCTTCACATCCGCCAAACGTGCCCAATTTTTTTCCACGTGCTAGTGTGCCCTACCAGGGCACGCACGCAAAAATTTGTCCCTTTTCGAGTCCGTATGGATTTTCTACGATTTTCCGGAAAACATTTTAAAAGTTGGGTTTACAAATATTTAAAAATATTTCAGAAAATTCATAAATGTTAATGAATTTAAAACTATTTCAGATAATGTTAATGAATTCAAAAATTCTCAGATTCATAAATATTAATGAATTATAAATATTCTCTGGTTCATAAATTTAAAGAATTTAAAAATATTTCAGAAAATGTAAATGAATTTAAAAATTCTTGTATTCATATATGTTAATGAATTTAAAAATATTCTCTGATTCATAAATGTTAATGAATTTAATAATATTTCAGAAAATGTTAATGAATTAAAATATCTCACCTTTTTAATTTTTTTGTTTTTTATTTGTTATATTTTTATTTCAAAATTTCAATTTTTTCATCCACCGGCTTTACTATATGGACATATTTTAACAAAATCTGAACATTTCTAAAACACTTTATAAACATTTAGATACACTTTTTATTTTTTATTTTATGTGTTTTCATGATTTTTTTATTCTACATTTTTTCGATAATTGCATACCTTATTCTGTGCTATGTATATTCGACGCAAATTTTTTAAATATATTGTGAACATTTTTATGCATGGGTCGGAAAATTTTCAATTTTTCTCAAAATAAGCGTTCAATATTTAGCTAATTTTTTGAACAAACTTTGAAAACAAAATAAAACAAGACTCGAACAAACTAGATTGAACACAGAGATATTTTACATAGTCCATTCAACAATACCGAAACGAAACGCGTTTTTTCTTACCTAAACGATACATAGTTCATACTTAGAACATTTAAAAAAAAACTACTCCTCCTCCTCGTCGCTAGGCAACAGATCGATGACCTCCGTGCCGTCACCGCCGTCACCCCCGCCGTCGTCGTCATCGTCGTCGCTGACCTGGGCTAACCGCTCCCAGTCGATGACGTCGTCGTCCGACGACTCCGACGCCTCCGCCTCCGCCTGCGGGACCACTAGCGGAATCGCCGCCGCCTGCTCGGCGGCCTCCCTTGCAGCCGCCGCCTCTGCAGCCGCCGCTGCAGCCACCGACGCGCGCAGGGCGACGAGGTAACCCGACGTATCGTCGGGATCGCCGTCCTCCCGAAGAACCAACTGCTCCGGCGGCAGTTCCACCTCCGGCGGGGCGGGGGGATCGGCGGGCGCCGGCGCAGGTGGTGGAGGAGCCCGACGGCCGCGCGCTGCTGGACGGGGGCGCGAGACAAGAAGGCGGCGACGGTCGCCGATGAGGTCTGGCGTGACGTCGGACTCCGCCAGCCGGTACGTGCCGATGACGGCGGCGTAGTCTTTGCCGTCCCAGAACGCGTGACGGCCGGCGATGTTGTTGCGGCCGCCGGTCCGCTTCTCCTCTGCGGTGGCACCGGGCCCGCGCCTCGGGTAGCCGTCCTTGTCGAGTTTCCAGTCGTGCAGAAGACGGCAACCCGGCGGCACGAGGAGCCCGAACCGGTAAAGCTCCTCCGTCTCCGGCGTGCTCAGGCTCGACGGCCACGCGCTGGGTCCGTCGTCGCCGTTGGTGCCGGAGCTGCTGCCGCCGTGGAACGACATGTCGCCGGCGGCCTTTTGGGAGGTGGAGACGGGAGAGGAGCGGCGTTTGCGGCGACGGGCGGGGAGGAGCGGTGTTTGCGGCGACGGGCGGACGGGGGTGCGCTTTATAGGGAGACGGCGGGGCAGCGAGTGGACGGTTGGTTGGGCTACTAATTCGACGACAGTCGAGGGCGACGGCGCGACAGACGAGGGGACGGGGCGGCGGGGCGGCAAATGAGGGGACGGACGGGACGGGGCGGCGGGCCGTAGTTCACGCGCCACGACGCGCTTTCACCGGGCGACGCGCGGTTTGACCACCGACGCGCTTGACCACCAACGCGGTAAAAATAACGTACGTCGCCACGGTAATTTTGACCACCGACGCGTTTGACCACCGACGCGCTTGACCACCGACCAGGGGCGTACACGTACGTACGTCGACGGGCCGCACGGGTATGTCGCGGGGGCGGGACTGGAGGGAGGGGCAGGGGCAATGACCATCCTACCCTTTTTTAAGTTTTCAGGCGAAGAGGTATAGGACGATCTGGACCGTTGATGTTTCCAGGGGGTTGTATCGAAGAAGAAGTGATCCTTTTATTCGATACATATAAATTCCGCTGTGCGCACAAATAAATTAACTACGCCAATTGCCAGACCATATGCGCCACAACTATATACACACCACTGTCGGTTCCCACAACCCGGACCGTGCAGGAATGAGATCGATCATCATCAGACGGCGTTCTTGATGGCGGAGCTGTAGCCGTCCTGGTCGTCGTAGAACTTGGACCACAGCATCACCCCTCCGTACTTGCTGGAGCCCTTGAGCGCCGGGAGCACCTGCGACTCCAGGCTCCCCGCCGGTATGAACCCGCTCCCCGCGGCCGCCGGCGCCGCCGGCAGCCCGAGGAAGATGTACTTGGCGTGGACCCCCGACGTCCACTGCTTCCACGAGTCCATCAGGTTGGCCGTGTCCCCCTGCACGTACTGGCAGGGCGGGTTGTTGTAGAACTGCACCCACACGTAGTCGAAGAGGCCGGTCTGGAGCGCCTTGCCGACCCACTGGTCCGGGAACGGGCACTGCGGCGCCGCCGACAGGTACACCTCCTTGCTGCCCCCCTTGCCGCCGTAGGCCTTGAGGTGCGCTGCCAGGGCGCCGTAGTAGTCCGGGTTCCCTCCCTCGATGTCGAAGTCGACGCCGTCGAGCACGGCGGCGCCGAGCGGCCGCTTGGGCGAGCTCCCGCCGAGGAAGCTGTCCCAGATGTACTTGGCCAGGTCGGCCGCGTCCTGCTCGGAGTTGAGCGTGTACCCGCCGGCGCCGCCGCCGATGGAGAGCATCACCTTGACGCCCTTGGACTGGCAGAGGTTGATGTCGGCGGTGAGGTTGGTGCAGGCGTTGGAGTAGGGGTCGCAGTGGCCCGCCAGGTTGAGCTGCGGGGTCTCCTGGGCCGACCCGAAGCTGCAGAGGAAGGCGATGTTGACGAAGGCGTAGTTGCCGGTGCTGCAGGTCTCGGCCAGGGTGCCCTCGTTGCCGTTCTGGCCCCAGTAGATGGCGATGCTGCCGCCATGGCTCCGTGGGGCCGAGGAGAAGAGGAAGATGGCGGCCAAGAGGCAGGCCATGGAGAAGGAGCTGCTGGCTTTAGCCGGGATGGCCATTGTTGGCAGGCTCTTTTGCTCACAAGGCAGAGGGCTTGCTTCTTGCTTTGGATATGGAATGCTGCTGCTACCTGCGTGCTTTATACTCCGGTGATCCGGTCTCGTCAGAAACTGGGGCGTGCCCTCGAGGTAACGCTGGGGCGATATCTTTGTTTGTTTTTAGTCCTGATCATTCCCACACGTAGTTCGGCCCCGATCTTGTTTTTTGGAGCTGCAGGCATCTCCATCTGCTACGGCACGTTGCTAATTTTAACTGCGTGTTTGAGATGCTTGTTCAAACCTTGTACTGACTTGTTCGTATCTCAAAAAAAGTACTAGTTCATATCTGAGTCCTCTCGATCTATTATGTTACCGGCTTAGAGCATCTCCAACAGGTGCACAAAAATCTCGCGCCCTAAAATAGTTTTAGCGCGTCACTGTAGCACTTTTAGTGCGCCGGACCCAACATTACTTTAACAGATGCCAAAAAATGCGTGCCAAAAAAAATACGCAGTGTAAATTGTGAAGCACGCATAATCCGGCGCCTCAAATTTGCAGCTTTTGATAGCGTTTTTCAGCGCGCCCAATCCTTTTTTACGCGCGCACTGTTTTACAACTTCTCCTGAAGCTGTCCGGCGCACAAAACCCGGATTTTAGTGCGCGGCCCAGTTTTTGGGCGCCTGTTGGAGATGCTCTTTGGGCACAATCCAGTTCAATCTTTTGTGTTGAGCTTTTCCTTTTCTTTTTATTTTTTTTAAATTTTGAAGTTCATTCAAAAGATCAGGCTCATAGAGTAAGGTGCACAACATATTTATGGGCAGTGATAGGGGTCGACCGGCCCAAATTTGTGCCGGTCGGCCCACAACTATCAAATTGGGTGGATCGTAACCGTCCAATGCGCTTCGTCTTCCTCACACGCGCGTATGGAAAGAGGACCCCCTCGCCCTGCATCTCGTCGCTGCCCTTCATCTCACCGGCCGCACACGCTCTCTCGGGGCCGCCCTCGCCGATCGCCCTCGGCGCCCCTTGCCACCCTCGCCGGCTGTCCTCGTCGTCGGCTCCACACATGCAACAGATGCACCCTACAGTTGCAGCTCCAGCGATGACGGTTGTAGCTTCGGTGGCGATGGCCGCAGCTCGCCGGTGCTGCTCATGCCCATCGGTTGCACCTCACTGTTGCAACATCTTGCTCACCCCGTTCCAGCAAAATCGAGCGTCGGTTCCAACAAAAAAGCATACCGTTGTGGGATGCAGCAAACCGCGATGACAGTTGTAGACGGATGGGACACCGGTGGTAGCACTTTTGCAACGAGCTTGTAGCATGTACCAAAAAAGCTGTGATGCCAATTGCTGCTTGGAGTAGCACCGCCAATTGTTGCTACCCGTGGTCACCACGCTCACCAGACTCGGTTATAGCAAAAAACCGAGCTGGTCGTAGCAAAAAAACAAAGTCCGTTGTAGCAAAAACCAAGTCGCCGCACGCGCTGTAGCTTCCCTCGACGATGGTTGCAGCTTCCTAGGAGGTGGGTGCAACATTCTGCATCAAGTTTGTAGCAAAACGCGAGGGTTGTTGTAGCTTTGCCGGTTTGGAACAAAAACCATCGCTGTCATCGAGGGGTGCATCACCGGCGTGAATGGATGTAGTAGTCGTCTGCTCGGGTGTAGGGGGGGGGGGGGGTAGAGGGGAGGTGCGCGCTCACTGGAGGAAGAAAGGGAGGAGGTTGCTGCAAAATCCACGCGAGAGAAGAGAGACGCGGGAGGTGGAAGGAAAGGCGAAGAAGGCAGCGTGGACGGGGCCACATTCTACGTGTCACTAGCTGAATCACTGGGAGGGAGCGCGCGTGGATGCGACCGACCAAAACTTCGGCCGGTAGGTCGGCGGCAAATGTTTCTATTTATAGTTTTTTTTTCTGCCGGAGATTTATAATCCAACACTCAGTAGTCCTCACATGCGGTTAAAATGTAGACCAAAAGTTGGCCGCTGTTTTTCACTTATTGTATATGTAAGAGTTTCCCATGTAGACCTTGTACCGATAGACATGATAACGCTGTCAACCCTCCGTCGACCGCTGTGAACAGGGACTCGTGTCCTCGTGTTTGCCGAGTGCCCGGCTCTTTGTAGTGTTTTCTAGTCCGCACTTGGCAAAGCCAAGGCTTTGTGAGTGTTGGCTTTGTGCCGAGTACTTTTCTGCTGCACTCAGTTTTAGTAGGGCCTTTGTTGAGTGCCCGGCGGAATGCAGACAGTCAACAAAGAGAAGGATGCACCACAATCTCGTCGATTCGGACAATGCCATGTTATGATTCTTCTCATTACCACAATGATGCATAAATGTTTTTCACATATATAGAGAAAAGCTATTCTACTATGCAGTGCATATTCTGTGCATGGATGCAACGTTTGTGGTTGCTTTGAGATTCATGCTACATATTTGCTGTTTCCAGAATGTCTTGTTTCAAAGCGTTACATTGAATTTTTCCGTGTACCAGCAAACGCCATTCTAAACAGCAAGTGGATTCTCTTTTATGGGTGCACAACGAAACATGATGATACACGTTGAAACAAGGCAAAATCTGTATCAATTACGGATATCATAATGAAAGCCCTTGATTTTGTTCTTTTGCCATGACTTCCACAAATGTTATTATGGATATCATTATGGATATCATAATGACAGCCCTTGATTTCATTATGGATATCATAATGAAAGGCGAGCGTGGTGGGGAGCGACCGCCAGGGCCACCAGCCCTGGCATCGCACCCGTCCAGTATCCGAAGACGGTGGCGAGAAGGTGCACCGTCGCGCCACTCCAACCACGTGTGGTAGACGTGCATGTCTCCGCCGCCAGTAGTTTGAAAAAATTGATCACGACCACTTTGAATGCAACGTGCAATGGAGTATTGGTCTGCTGCAAAAGAGCGAACGACACAGCGAAAGAAGTCGTTAAGACTGACACAATGAACTGCCTGTGGTGGGTGGTAATCGAGGTTGATGATGCTCATGGGGGAAGTGGGAGAAGGAGGGAATGGAGTGGCGTTGACGACGAAGGTGGTGGGTGCTTTAATTCAGTCCAAAGTTGCGCGATGAAGCATCAGTTGCGCTATGCTGGCTATCGTTTTTGGACTAAAGCCAAAATAATTATCGGTAGAAGCATCCTCTTATGGTGTGATGAGAACATTTTTATTCCATTTTATCGACCGTATTGATAGAAATATTTTTTGCATGAATAGAAGCATTATTTCTATGCTATGGTAGCATTTTGATGATTTGGAAATATATTTTGGTGTAGCAGAAACAATATTTGTGTTTGATGGAAACACTTACATTTTGCAAAATAAAATTTATGGAAGCTAAACAAGAATATACATATGCACAAATTTAATTAATAAGAACATTATACACTTTTATCCAAATAAAAATAATTTCACTTTTGCATAGCCAGCATCACTTCGCGTTGAACTAGTCGATCATGTGTGAGCTCCACGTGCACCGCGAGTTCTTCGTCGGCAACAAGGCAACCACCAACAAACAACGGTGCCTAGAGGTTGCATCACATTAGCCATTGTGCTGGATATGAGGAAGCATGACTACACCGAGCGATGGTCAAGTTGAACTCATATATAACAGAGGTTGTCAGACCCTTTGTGGCTTCTTATGGCTCATGGAAGGATAGGTATGGATTTAAACAAGACTCTCTCACTTTTAAGGTCACTGTTGCTGAAAACAGAGGCATGTTGTCAGTTATTTCTGCCTCCAAATCCTTTGCAAACACTAGCTCCTCCTCTGTCATTATTGAAGAGATCCAGGATGCTTCTGATTGGGAGCTCGAGTGTATCACTGCTGCTGAGGAGACTTTGGCCACAGATATGGACTCTGTTACTGCTCTGCCTAAACATTCTATGGAAGATCTGCAGGTTGTACCAGTTGATGTACCTGTCAGCTCTGCTTTGGTTGAGATGCAGAATGATCAAGGTTTAAACCCTCCTCCTTCTGACTTTGGGGGGGGGGGGGTCTCCTCCTCTTTGGCTCGCAAAGGAAAGGCAATTGTGCATGAATGTTCTACGGCTCTGCGTAGAAGTACTCGCTCAAATAAATATGATGGGTTCAAGGTGCGTCAGGTGTCTGACAGCAAGGTGAAGGTTTCCAATGTTAAACCAAGGACTGTTCCGACTGCTCTACGCATCAGGGAGGTGGCAGAAGACCAAGTTCCACCGCCGACACCATTTCGGGTGATCCAGCAAATTGCCACGATGCTTTGTGCTATTCCTGCAGATAAACTTTCTAAAGATACTCTGCTGGCTGCCCATGAGGAGGAGCCCACAGTTTCTGATTAGGCATTGCTCCCCCCTAGTTTATTACTATTTTAAATGCCTCTTTTGGTGAATTGGAACGTTCGCGGTTTAAACTCTGGTGACAAACAATTAGCACTCTCGAATGCTATTTCATCTAGTGGTTGTGCGGTAGTTTGTTTGCAAGAGACAAAAAAAATCCTCGTTTGATCTGCCTTTTGTTTTGTCCTCGTCGGTTTGATCTATTTGCTTTTGTGCCATCTCGTGGAGCTTCTGGTGGCATTGCCACGATTTGGAATAGTGCAATCTTCTTTGCTGATGTTTTATTTTCTGAAGACTATGCTCTGGTTACTCGTTTTCGTTCCACTCAATCAGCCCAAACCTGGACGCTTGTCAATGTCTATGGGCCGTGCCAAGGTGATCAAAGGCACCATTTTATCCAATGGTTATGTGACCTTAATATTCCATCTACTGAAGATTGGCTGTTTGTGGGAGATTTTAACTTTATTCGAGCACCAGAGAATCGTAATAAGCCGGGTGGAAGCATGAATGATATGAATACTTTTAGTGACTTCATCAGATGTCAAAGTTTAATTGAATTACCTATTAAAGGACGTTCTTTCACCTGGAGCAACATGCAATTGGATCCTTTACTAGAACAACTTGACTGCTTTTTTACAAGCTCCAATTGGACCCTTTCATATCCTAAAACCCTGGTCAAACCACTAGGGAAACCTGTCTCCGATCATATCCCTTGTGTGGTTACCATTGAAACCAATATACCAAAATCCAAATTGTTTCGTTTGAATCCTTTTGGGTTCAACACCCGGGCTTCATGAATGTTCTTGAGACCTCTTGGGCCAAACCAGTTCATTCCACCAACTCTGCCACTATTCTATGCAGAAAACTCAAAACCCTACGTAGAAACCTCAAGCATTGGAGTAAGGGGATATCTAAGCTCTCAGTGGCCATTGAAAACTCTAATAAATCCCTATGTGAGTTAGATGAACTTGAAAATAAACGTGTTCTGACCGTACCTGAAGCAAATTTTCGTCACATACCCAGAGCTCGCATTTTGCGATTACTTCGGTACCAACAACTCTACTGGAAAAAGAGATGCACAATTCGATGGGTCCAATTTGGAGACGAACCCTCAAAGTTCTTTCAGTCCATGGCCTCGGAAAGATACAGAAAGAATAATATTGCTTCTTTGACGATCAGTGACGGCACGGTTATTGAAGATCACGCGGGAAAGGAATCACTCATTTTTCAAGCCTTCAAGGAAAGGATGGGATCTTCAGAACCATGCAACATGAAGTTTGATCTTGCTAGGATGATTAAAAATGTGAAGGACTTGATGAGTTAACTATTACTTTCACTCATGATGAGATTGACAAAGTTATTCGAGAGATGCCTGCAGACAGAGCCCCAGGCCCGGACGGTTTTATTGGACTTTTTCTTAAGAGATGCTGGCCAATCTTTAAGGAGGATTTTATAACCTCTGCAATCAATTTCACAATGGTGATCTCAGCCTGGAAAGCATTAATGATGGCTTCATAACTCTCATTTCAAAAGTTGGATCACCTGAAACTATTAATGACTACAGGCCGATCACTCTATTAAATTGCTGCCTCAAAGTCATCACTAAGATCTTGGCAAATAGACTACAAAAAATCATTTTGAAGATCGTTCACCAGAATCAATATGGTTTCCTAAAGGGGAGGACTATCCAGGATTGCCTGGCATGGGCATACGAATACATTTATCAATGCCAAACTTCTAAAAAAGAAGTCATGCTCCTCAAGCTCGACTTTGCCAAAGCCTTTGACACAATCGAACATGAAGCGATGATTGAGATTATGAAAAACATGGGGTTCAATAACAAATGGCTCAGCTGGATTCGTTGCATTTTTTCTTCAGGCAAATCCTTTGTCCTCCTAAATGGTACTCCTGGGCGCCAATTTCTTTGTAAGTGTGGGGTCAGGCAGGGGGACCCTCTTTAACCCCTCATCTTCGTGTTAGCGGCGGATCTCCTCCAAGCGGCCATCAACAATGCATTTGCACGCCATCAAATACACCCGCCCTTCCCTTCTCCGCATCAAAAAGAGTATCCGGTCATCCAGTATGCCGACGATATCATTCTGGTGTTACCAGCATGCACACAACAAGCAACCGTTATTAAGGACATTTTGACAGACTATGCTACGTTCATTGGTTTGAAAATAAACTTCCACAAATCTACTCTCATTCCAATCAATTGTGATACTGCTAAGTCTGAGGAGATTGCTTCTATCTTCGGATGCGTCGTTGGCAAGATGCCTTTCACCTACTTAGGGCTCCCACTTGGTACCACTTGCCCAACTGTCCTTGATCTCATGCCCCTGGTCTGCTCCACGGAGAGAAGGCTAACAGCTACTCTCAACATGATCTCATATAGTGGAAAGCTATCCCTGCTTAACTCAGTGATCACTTCGCTCATTATCTTTTCTCTATGCACACTTCGATTGCGTGCCAAAATTATTGAGCTTCTGGACAAAATTAGAAGAAAGTGCTTATGGATAAAGAAAACTGAGCAAGGGGACAAATGCAACTCTCTTGCTTCTTGGGAAATGGTTTGCCATCCCAAGGAAAGTGGTGGTTTGGGAGTGATTGATCTTAGAGTCCAAGGCGATGCACTCTTATTGAAATATTTACATAAATTCTACAATAGATGGAACGTGCCTTGGGTCGAACTCATCTGGGAAACATACTACTCGAATCAAATCCCGCATGCATCAGACCCTTGTGGATCATTCTAGTGGCGAGATTTTGCCAAACTAATGCCAATCTATAGAGGTATCTCAATCGTTCATGTAACCAATGGATCTAATGTACTATTCTGGAAAGATTTATGGACTGACACCACATTTGATGAGAAGTACCCGCATGCACTCTCTTACGCCATTAATGAAGATACTTCAGTTAAAGATTTCTTGTCCATCACGTCACTGTGAGAGGCATTTCAACTACCCCTATCGGCATAGGCTCATGCAGAGGTGCGTCAACTGCAAGCTGACACGATAGAAACGACTATCTCCAATGAGCCAGATGTTTGGACATATATTTGGGGCACGGAAACTTACACAACTCATAGATATTACACTTTCTACTTCAAAAAAGTTAAGGCTCATGAGGCTTTTGGCTGGATCTAGAAATCAAAATCCACCATCAAAATTAAAGTCTTTGGTTGGTTGCTCCTTTCTGATCGTCTAAATATGCGAAATATGCTCAAAAGGAGACACTACAATATTGGAAATGACTATGATTGCATCTTATGTGGACTACACATCGAGGAAACACTGGAGCACCTCTTCTTTGAGTGTCAATTTAGTACTGAATGCTGGACTAGCCTTGGAATTCTGTGGAACCAGGGGCAACCATGCCTGCAAAATGTTGTGTTTGCCAAAAACAACTGGAACAGGCCCCTCTTCATGGAGCTATTTCTGATTGCAGCCTGGAGTATCTGGAAAGAATGTAACAATAAACACTTCAGGGGGATTATGCCTTCGAAGACTTCATGGTTAGATAGGCTTTAAGAGTGACTTCTCTCTCCTTACCTATAGGGTTAAGGACAAGCATAAACATCTCATTCCACTCATCCTCTCCTCTATATCTTAAGTTCTCCCTCACCTCCCAAAGGGAGGCTGAGTTGTAAAGGCAACATGTAAAGTTCTCATGTAAATTTTCACCCCTGTTTGCCGAGTGCCCGACTCTTTGTAGTATTTTCTAGTCTAAGCCAAGGCTTTCGTGAGTGCTGGCTTTGTGCCGACTCTTTTCTGCTGCACTCGGTTTTAGGAGGGCCTTTGTTGAGTGCCCGACAGCATGCGGACACTTAACAAAGTGCAAGACACTCGGTAAACTTGTCAATTTAGATAGTGCCTTGTTATGATTTTTATTCATTACAACAACAATGCATTATTATCTCCACATATATAGAGAGAAGATATTCTATTCTGTGTATGGATCCATCGTCCATGGTTCCTTTGAGATTCATGCTACATTTTTGCTGTTTTCACAATCTGTCTTGTTTCAAAGAGTTGCATTTGGTTTTTCTTCCAGTTTCAAAGTATATCTTAATGTTTCATTGTGTATAACCCTGTATCAGCAAATCCGATCAAAACAAATGCATTCTTTTCTTATTGGTGCACAACGAAACATGATGATACACGTTGAAACAAGATAAAACCAGATGAAACATTTTAAAACTAGGTAAATTTTGACAACCTAAAAGGTAGTACGGATCTCAGAGCAATCACGAATGATGGATCCATGAACATGATATCCCGTGCATGACAGATAAACCACTCTATATTTCTCCCCTGTGCAATTTTGTTCCAGGAGTATGAACACTACATGAATCAACTTATTTGCCGTCCGCCATGGTTGACGATAAAGGCACCAAAAGCGGACGACAAAGCTCTTTGCCGTCCGTCACCGACGGGAAATGTCCCCGACAAAGAGAGTGACGGTAAACAGGTTCTTTGCCGTCTGCTTCTTCAAAGCGGATGACAAAGGCCCTTTGCCGTCGGTGGCAGACGGCAAAGAGTTTGGACGGCAAAAAAGAGACGTTAGCCACGTTAGGTGGCTAACGGGAGGATTTGCCGTCTGCCACCGACAGCAAACGTGCTTCGACACGTCACCCGGTCAAACCAACGCGCGTCGCCCGGTCAAAGTCGTCGTCTGCCACCACCCGACGCCCCATCCCATTGACGGTCGCCTCGCCTTCCATCTCGTCGCCCCGTCCCGTCGTCGCGACCCATCCCAAGGCGCTGGCATTAATGAGTAGTAATGCCGGCCGCCGGCCCGGCCGCCCACCTCCCTTCGCCCGGATGACTATAAGACCCCACCCCGGCGCCCACACTGCCACACCCGACCTCACACCCGATCACACCACGGACGAGAAAACCAGTGCAACGCCGGTGATGTCATACCATTGCGGGAGCAGCGGCGCCGACGGCGACGGCGACGCCCCGAGCGCCTGGCCGTCCAGCCACGGCAATTCAGAGACGGTGGAGCTGTGCCGGTACGGCCTCCTCGTGCCGTCGGGCTGCCGTCTTCCCCAGCAGTGGCATATCAGCGTGGACAGCTATCCGCCGCTCGGCCCCGACACGACCGCGAAGGAGCTCTGGACCCACATCGGCGACCACCACAACATCGCCGGCCGCCACAACTTCTGGAGAGGCAAGGTCTTCGACGATGTTATCGTCGCCTTCCGGCTGGCCGAGGCCGGCGTCAGCCCCGACCTCACTGGTGCGAGCGGCCGCCTTCGTGCCCCGGCACCGGCGCACGGCCCGGCCTCGCGGGAGCGCCATCGTGGATCTGACCGCTGTCAGTGTCAAAACCGGCAGATCTCGGGTAGGGGGGCCCAATCTGTGCGTCTAAGGATCAATGGTAACAGGAGACCAAGGGACACGATGTTTACCCAGGTTCGGGCCCTCTTAAAAGAGGTAAAACCATACTCCTGCTCGATTATATTCGAAAAGTATGGAGATTACAAGAGTTGACCTACCTCGAGATCGTGGCGGTTAAACCCTAGATGTCTAGCCTATGAATATTCCGATGATGATGATGAGCATAGCCTCTATGGACTAACCCCTCCAGTTTATATACACACCGGAGGGGCCTAGGGTTTGTACAAGGTCGGTTCATCAGGGAAGGAAACGATACACCCGGACTCTAATCTTGCCGTTCACGTATGGAGAAGTCCCATCCGGACACGTTGGATGGTCTTCAGCTCGATCTTGTATGGCCCATACTCTTGGGTCGGACACCCGAGGACCCCTGAATCCAGGACTCCCTCAGTAGTCCCCGAACTTGCCTTCAATGATGATGTAGTATGCGGATATAAGTCTTCGACTTTGCAAGGAAGGTTCTCCACCATACTCTGGATTGATGATAGTCCGACATCGGCTTTTGTGTCCAGTC
Source organism: Triticum timopheevii (assembly GCA_963921465.1). Lineage (NCBI taxonomy): Eukaryota > Viridiplantae > Streptophyta > Magnoliopsida > Poales > Poaceae > Triticum > Triticum timopheevii. The sequence continues at coordinate 497,374,299 of OY997266.1, read as the reverse complement.
TTTATGATTCCTTCCTACCGTCGCCTCGATTTCGTCTGAGCGAATGCGAATGGTCCATTGCCTTTTTACATTTTTAACCCTTTAATAGGCATGGACGGCGTTTATATAATGAGGTTAGATCCCCGAACGCCATCCCACATCGCCCAAAGAGCAACAGAGCAAACCACGGAAAACTCAAACCATGGATAGCGCCCCTGGCTCCTCCTCGCATCCTCATGGCCCTCAAGAGGGGATTGGCAAAGTTGTTCTATATTCCATCTCCAACTCAATCATCTCCAGACGCATGGATATCCCCCCCCCCCCGCGGGTCTAGTCTCCATACGGGCAGTATTAGCTTCTACGGGCGATGTGCATTGGCAGAGAATTTCCCCAACCCCAGCCAAGGGGAGAGGGTGTGCTTCATCTCGTTCCTTTTGAGGGGCGTAGGATTCCCGGTCCACCCCTTCCTCAAGGGTCTATTGGAATATTATGGAATCCAGCTGCACAACCTCACACCAGGTTCCATTCTGCATATTTTTGGTTTTGTCGCCCTCTGTGAATTATTCTTCAGCTGCGAGGCTCATTTCGAACTATGAAAAAATTTATTTTGCCTCGTCCCCCTCCACCAGGGCGGTGGGTCTACATTTGAACTGGGCGACACCGAAGTATGGCGCATAGCCGGATCAGGTTACCCAGTCGGGACTCCAAAGAGGGGGTCCGTAGAATGGTCTTCAGAATGGTTTTACATTATGGATGTTCCTCTCCCAGACCCTATTCGACGCGGACTTCCCGAATTCTCTAGCGCCCCCTTGAAGAAGCTATTCAGCTGGCGCCCCAAGTCCTCCGTACAAGAGGATAGTGCGGAGGTGATGAGATTGGTTAGCAAGGTCAGATTGCTGACCCATTCCGGACTCTCTATCATTGAAGTCATGGCCATAGCGATAAAGCGATGCATCCAGCCTCTTCAATCCAGAGTGGATCCTTTATAGAACTACAAGGGGAGGACGACGCGTCTCGCTATAGGCGAGAGGGTCCCAATAACCAAGCCGCATTGGTTGCCATGCTAGTAGACCTTTATAAGGGGGAAGAAGACTTCGCCCGTTTAAATTGTCGGGAAGGTTTCTCCATGTACAACCCCTTTTAATGGGTAAGTTTAGTCGTTCATCACCTTTTGTTTTACTAGGATGCATTAACTGAATACTCCGGTTGCTTCTAAACAGTCATGGAGGAAGGTAGTCGAGGACATCCATTGCCCCCCTCCTCAACCAGAGGACCATGCTCGCCATGAAGACCCCGGATTCCATGAGGATCCGGATATATTTGAAGAATTTGAAGACGGAGTTTATTATCAGGCGAGCCTTGACGGCTCAGAGGTAGCTGATACGTCTCCAATGTATCTATAATTTTTGATTGTTCCATGCTATTATATTACCCATTTTGGATGTTTATGGGCTTTACTTTACACTTTTATATCATTTTTGGGACTAGCCTACTAACCGGAGGCCCAGCCCGAATTGCTATTTTTTTTGCCTATTTCAGTGTTTCGAAGAAAAGGAATATCAAACGGAGTCCAAACGGGATGAAACCTTCGGGAGCGAGCTTTTTGGAACAAACGTGATCCAGGGGACTTGGAGTGGACGTCAAGCAACAGAGGAGGCGGACACGAAGGTGACCGGCGCGCCCCCTACAGGTGGGCGCGTCCCCCACCCTCGTGGGCCCCTCGAGCGTCCACCGACCTACTTCTTCCTCCTATATATACCCACATACCCTGAAACCATCGAGGAGCACCACGAAAACCTAATTCCACCGTTGCAACCTTCTGTATCCGCGAGATCCCATCTTGGAGCCTTCGCAGGCGCTCCGCCGGAGGGGGAATCGACCATGGAGGGCCTCTACATCATCTCCAAGGCCCTTCCGATGAGTTGTGAGTAGTTTACCACAGACCTTCGGGTCAATAGTTATTAGCTAGATGGCTTCTTCTCTCTCTTTCAATCTCAATACAAAGTTCTCCTCAATCTTCTTGGAGATCTATTCGGCGTAACTCTTTTTGCAGTGTGTTTGTCGAGATCCGATGAATTGTGGGTTTATGATTAAGTTTATCTATGAGAAATATTTGAATCTCCTCTGAATTCTTTTATGTGTGATTAAGTATCTTTGCAAGTCTCTTCGAATTATCAGTTTGGTTTGGCCTACTAGATTGATCTTTCTTGCAATGGGAGAAGTGCTTAGCTTTGGGTTCAATCTTGCGGTGTCCTTTCCCAGTGACAGCAGGGGAAGCAAGGCACGTATTGTATTGTTGCCATCGAGGATAAAAAGATGGGGTTTATATCATATTGCATGTGTTTATCCCTCTACATCATGTCATCTTTCTTAATGTGTTACTCTGTTGTTTATGAACTTAATACTCTAGATGCATGCTGAATAGCGGTCGATGTGTGGAGTAATAGTAGTAGATGCAGACAGGAGTCGGTCTACTTGTCACGGACGTGATGCCTATATACATGATCATGCGTAGATAATCTCATAACTATTCGCTTTTCTATCAATTGCTCGACAGTAATTTGTTCACCCACTGTAATACTTATGCTATCTTGAGAAGCCACTAGTGAAACCTATGGCCCCCGGGTCTATATTTTATCATATAAGCTTTCAATCTACTTTTATTTGCATCTTTACTTTTCTAATCTATATCATAAAAATACAAAAAATATTTATCTTATCATATTATCTATCATATCTCACTTTCGTAAGTGGCCGTGAAGGGATTGACAACCCCTTTATTGCGTTGGTTGCGAGGTTCTTGTTTGTTTGTGTAGGTGCGTGGGACTTTTGAGGAGCCTCCTACTGGATTGATACCTTGGTTCTCAAATACTGAGGGAAATACTTACGCTACTTTGCTGCATCACCCTTTCCTTTTCAAGTAAAACCAACGCAAGCTCAAGATGTAGCAAGAAGGATTTCTGGCGCCGTTGCCGGGGAGGTCTTCGCTCAAGTCAAGACATACCAAGTACCCATCACAAACTCATCCCCCTCGCATTACATTATTTGCCATTTGCCTCTCATTTTCCCCTCCCCAACTTCACCCTTGCCGTTTTATTTGCCCTCTCTTTCCCAATCTCCTCTCTCTTTCATTTGTCTTTTGTGTGCTCATGTGTTAGTTAGTCTATTTCCGTCGTTATGGCTAGTTCTTTGTCCGCTCCTTTGTCTCCCGAGTTTGAAGTTCTTCACTTCAAGCAAAGACATGGAGAAAACTTAAAAGATGCTTGGTATAGGACGATAGAGTCTTATCGTAATTACACCTTAGAGGTAAATTTCAGGATTTAACTTCGCAATTTTTATGTTGGACTAGATATGTCCCATAGACAACTCTTGGATTGTATTGCCAAGGGTAATTTTATCAAAATTGATCCCAATATTGCGCATGGTATCATAGAGGGAATAGTGGGAACACTATCTCAAAAAGGGGGGACGCATCCTACCTAGGTGGAAACGCAAGTTTTTGGAAAGATTTGCAAAGTAACAATTTTTTTACAAGTCTCTTGAACCTCTCAAGAGCATTAGCGGACATCTTCAGCGCATGAATATGTTGATTGCTCTTTGCAATAAGTGGTTGGATTCTTTAGATCTAAAAATTTCCAAATATGAAGGGAAACGTAAAGAACCTCCTAGATTCGAGCACAACTCCGCTAAGAAGTTAAAAATTAAAGATGGCACTACTTAGATCTATCCTCGCTTTTATGCCTAGCATGGGGCGTTAAACAATAGCGCTAGTTGGGAGGCAATTTTTTTTTGTTTTTGCTTCTGTTTAGTAATAAATTTTTCATCTAGCTTCTGTTTAGATGTGTTTTCATGTTTTAATTAGTGTTTGTGCCAAGTAGAACCTATAGGATAACCTATGGTGATAGTTAATTTGATTCTGCTGAAAACAGAAACTTTGCACGCACGAACATAATTTTAGTAATTCACAAAAACATGATTTTGCGTTGATTCTGTTTTCTGTAGATCAATAGACAAATTTCCCAGGACTTCCTATTTTGGTAGGATTTTTAGAGTTCCAGAAGTATTCGAGAGTTACATATTGCTACAGAATGTTCTGTTTTGACAGATTCTGTTTTTCGTGTGTTGTTTGCTTATTTTGATGCATCTATGGCTAGTATGTAGGGGTATGAAACATAGAAAAGTTGGAATACAGTAGGTTTAACACCAATATAAATAAAGAATGAGTTCATTACAGTACCTTATGTGGTGGTTTTTCTTTCTTGCACTAACGGAGCTTATGAGATTTCCTGTTGAGTTTTGTGTTGTGAAGTTTTCAAGTTTTGGGTAAAGATTTGATGGATTATGGAATAAGGAGTGGCAAGAGCTTAAGCTTGGGGATGCCCATGACACCCCAAGATATTCAAGGATAACCAAAGGCCTAAGCTTGGGGATGCCCTGGAAGGCATCCCCACTTTCGTCTTTGTTCATCGGTAACTTTACTTAGAGCTATATTTTTATTCGCCACATGATATGTGTTTTGCTTGGAGCGTCTTGTATGATATTAGTTTTTGCTTTTTAGTTTACCACAATCATCCTTGATGTACATGATACGTCCATTTTGCATCATGCTTTTATATCAATATTTATTGCATTATGGGCTATTATTACGCATTATATCTCAATACTTATGGCTATTCTCTCTTATTTTACAAGGTTTACCATGAAGAGGGGGAATGCGGGCAGCTGGAATTCTGGCTGGAAAAGGAGCAAACATTGGAAACCTATTCTGCACAACTCAAAAAATCCTGAAACTCCACGAAACAACTTTTTGGATTTTATAAGAATTTATGAGCAAAAGAAATAGGCCAGGGGGCCCACACCCTGTCCAGGAGACAAGGGGGCGCGCCCCCCTGTAGGGCGCGGCCCCCTATCTCCTGGGCCCCCTGGTGGGCTTTCGGCGTCCATCTTCTGCTATACGAAGGGTTTTGTCCTGGAAAAAATCGTGGGCAAGCTTACAGGACGAAACTCCGCCGCCACGAGGCGGAACCTTGGCGGAATCAATCTAGGGCTCTGGCGGAGCTGTTCTGCCGGGGACACTTCCCTCCGGGAGGGGGAAATCATCACCAACGTCATCACCAACGATCCTCTCATCGGGAGGGGGTCAATCTCCATCAACATCCTCACCGGCACCATCTCCTCTCAAAACCCTAGTTCATCTCTTGTATCCAATCTTGTATCAAAACCACAAATTGGTACCTGTGGGTTGCTAGTAGTGTTGATTACTCCTTGTAGTTGATGCTATTTGGTTTACTTGGTGGAAGATCATATGTTCAGATTCTTTATGCATATTATTACCCCTCTGATTATGAACATGAATATGCTTTGTGAGTAGTTACGTTTGTTCCCGAGGACATGGGTGAAGTCTTGCTATTAGTAGTCATGTGAATTTGGTATTCGTTCGATATTTTGATGAGATGTATGTTGTCTTTCCTCTAGTGGTGTTATGTGAACGTCAACTACATGACACTTCACCATCATTTGGGCCTAGAGGAAGGCATGGGGAAGTAATAAGTAGATGATGGGTTGCTAGAGTGACAGAAGCTTAAACCCTAGTTTATGCGTTGCTTCGTTAGGGGTTGATATGGACCCATATGTTTAATGCTGTGGTTAGGTTTACCTTAATACTCCTTTTTGTAGTTGCGGATGCTTGCAATAGGCGTTAATCATAAGTGGGATGCTTGTCCATGTTAGGGCCGTACCCAAGTGCCGGTCCACCCACATATCAAATTATCAAAGTACCGAACGCGAATCTTACGAACGTGATGAAAACTAGCTTGACGATAATTCCCAATGTGTCCTCGGGAGCTCCTTCTTCATTATTAGAATTTGTCCAGGCTTATCCTTTGCTACATAAAGGATTGGGCCACCTTGCTGCACTTTATTTACTTTATTTACCTTTTGCTCGTTACTATTTATCTTATCACAAAACTATCTATCACCTACTATTTCAGTGCTTGGAGAGAAAACCTTACTAAAAACCGCTTATCATTTCCTTATGCTCCTCGTTGGGTTCGACACTCTTACTTATCGAAAGGACTATGATAGATCCCCTATACTTGTGGGTCATCAAGACACTTTTCTGGCGCCGTTTCCGGGGAGCGTAGCGCTCTTGGTGAGTGGAACTTGGTAAGGAAACATTTATTTAGTGTGCTGAAATTTTCTGTTACTTGTCACTATGGAAACTAATCCTTTCAGGGGCTTGTTTGGGGTATCTTCACCCCAACCAGAAGAGCAAATAGATGCTCCTCAACCTACTGAACTTTATGAAAATATTCACTTTGAGATTCCTTTGGTTATGATAGAAAAACTGCTATCTAATCCTTTTGCAGGAGACGGAACATTGCATCTTGATTTACACCTTATCTTTGTGCATGAAGTTTGTGGATTATTTAAGCTTGCAGGTATTCCCGATGATGTTGTCAAAAGGAAGGTCTTCCCCTTATCTTTGAAGGTAGATGCAATGACATGGTATAGGCTATGTGATGATACGAGATCTTGGAATTATAAGCGATTGAAGTTGGAATTTCACCAGAAGTTCTATCCTATGCATCTAGTTCATCGTGATCGTAATTACATATATAATTTCTGGCCTCGCGAAGGAGAAAGCATCGCTCAAGCTTGGGAGAGGCTTAAGTCAATGTTGTATTCATGCCCCAATCATGAGCTCTCTTGGGAAATGATTATTCAGAATTTTTATGCTCGGCTTTCTCTTGATAATCGCAACTTGCTCGATACTTCTTGTGCTGGTTCCTATATGCTGAAGACTATTGATTTCAAATGGGACTTATTGGAAAGAATTAAACGCAACTCTGAAGATTAGGGTTCCGACGATGGTAAGGAGTCAGGTATGACACCTAAGTTCGATTGTGTTAAATCTTTTATGGATACCGATGCTTTCTGTGGATTTAGCTCTAAGTATGGACTTGACTCTGAGATAGTAGCTACTTTTTGTGAAACTTTTGCTACTCACGTTGATCTCCCTAAAGAAAAGTGGTTTAAATATAATCCTCCTGCTGAAGTGAAAGTAGTTGCACCTATTACAGTCGAAGAAAAGACCATTACATATAGTGATCCTATTATTCCTACTGCTTATGTTGAAAAACCTCCTTTTCCTGTTAGGATAAAAGATCATGCTAAAGCTTCGACCGTTGTTCGTAAAAGTAATACTAGGACCTATACACCTTGTGAGCAAATTAATGTTGAACCTGGTATTGCTATGATTAAAGATCTCTTGGATGTGGACTTAGATGGGCATGTTATCTCTTTCTTGGGTGAAACTGCTAATATTGCTAGACCCGATACTAAGACACGTAGACCTGTTGTAGGCACGCCTGTTATTTCTGTTAAAATAGGAGATCATTGTTATCATGGTTTATGTGATATGGGTGCTAGTGCTAGTGCGATACCTTATGATCTTTATAAAGAAATTATGCACGATATTGCACCCTTTGAATTAGAAGACATTGATGTTACTATTAAGCTTGCTAATAGGGACACCATTAAACCTATTGGGATTGTTAGAGATGTTGAAGTCTTGTGTGGGAAGATTAAATGCCCTGCTGATTTTCTTGTTCTTGGTTCCCCACAAGATGATTTTTGTCCCATTATTTTTGGTAGACCCTTCTTGAATACTGCTAGTGCTAAGATTAATTGTGAAAAGAATATTGTCACTGTTGGCATAGATGGTATGTCTCATGAGTTTAATTTCGCTAAGTTTAGTAGACAACCTCGTGAAAGGGAACCACCTAGTAAGGATGAAATTATTGGCCTTGCTTCCATTGCTGTTCCTCCAGCTGATCCGTTAGAACAATATTTGCTAGACCATGAAAACGATATGTTTATGCATGAAAGGGAAGAAATAGATGAAGTGTTCCTTAAACAGGAACCTATGCTAAAACATAACCTTCCCGTTGAAATTCTTGGGGATCCCCCTCCACCCAAGGGTGATCCCGTGTTTGAACTCAAACCCTTAACTGATAATCTTAAGTATGCTTATCTTGATGAAAAAGAAATATATCCTGTTATTATTAGTGCTAACCTTTCAGAGAAAGAAGAAGAAAGATTATTGAAAACTCTGAAGAAGCACAGAGCTGCTATTGGATATACTCTGGATGATCTTAAGGGCATTAGTCCCACATTATGTCAACACAAAATTTCAGTGGAGAAAGATGCCAAACCAGTTAGGGATCCTCAAAGACGATTAAATCCCAAGATGAAGGAAGTGGTAAGAAAGGAGATACTAAAGCTCCTTGAGGAAGGTATTATTTATCCCGTTGCTGATAGTGAATGGGTAAGCCCTGTCCATTGTGTCCCTAAAAAGGGAGGTATTACCATTGTTCCTAATGATAAAGATGAATTGATCCCGCAAATAATTATTACAGGTTATAGGATGGTAATTGATTTCCGTAAGTTAAATAAAGCCACTAAGAAAGATCATTACCCTTTACCTTTCATTGATCAAATGCTAGAAAGGCTATCCAAACACACACATTTTTTCTTTCTAGATGGTTATTCTGGCTTCTCTCAAATACCTGTGTCCGTGTAGGATCAATCTAAAACTACTTTTACTTGCCCTTTTGGTACTTTTGCTTATAGACGTATGCCTTTTGGTTTATGTAATGCACCTGCTACCTTTCAAAGATGCATGATGGCTATATTTTCTGATTTTTGTGAAAAGATTTGCGAGGTATTCATGGATGACTTCTCCGTCTATGGATCCTCTTTTGATGATTGTTTGAGCATCCTTGATCGAGTTTTGCAGAGATGCGAAGACACTAGTCTCGTCCTGAATTGGGAAAAGTGTCACTTTATGGTTAATGAAGGGATTGTCTTGGGGCACAAGATCTCCGAGAGAGGTATTGAAGTTGATAAAGCCAAAGTTGATGCTATTGAAAAGATGCCATGTCCCAAGGACATAAAAGGTATAAGAAGTTTCCTTGGTCATGCTGGCTTTTATAGGAGGTTCATTAAGGACTTTTTTAAAATCTCTAGGCCTCTGACTAATTTATTGCAAAAATATATTCCTTTTGTCTTTGATGATGATTGTGTAGAAGCATTTGAAACACTTAAGAAAGCTTCGATCACTGCACCTATTGTTCAGCCACCTGATTAGAATTTACCTTTTGAAATTATGTGCGATGCTAGCGATTATGCTGTAGGTGCTGTTTTAGGGCAAAGAGTCGATAAGAAATTGAATGTTATCCAGTATGCTAGTAAGACTCTTGATACTGCCCAGAGAAATTATGCTACTACTGAAAAAGAGTTCTTAGCACTTGTGTTTGCATGTGATAAGTTTAGACCTTATATTGTTGATTCAAAAGTTACTATTCACACTGATCATGCTGCTATTAAATATCTTATGGAAAAGAAAGATGCTAAGCCTAGACTCATTAGATGGGTTCTCTTGCTCCAAGAATTTGTCTTGCATATTATTGATAGAAAGGGAGCTGAGAACCCCGTTGCAGACAACTTGTCTAGGTTAGAGAATGTTCTTGATGACCCACTGCCTATTAATGATAGTTTTCCTGATGAACAATTAGCGGTTGTCAATGCTTCTCATACTGCTCCTTGGTATGCTGATTATGCTAATTACATTGTTGCTAAATATATACCGCCTAGTTTCACATACCAGCAAAATAAAAAGTTCTTTTATGATTTAAGACATTACTTCTGGGATGATCCACACCTTTATAAAGAAGGAGTAGATGGTATTATTAGACATTGTGTGCCTGAGCATGAACAGGAACAAATCCTACGCAAGTGTCACTCTGAATCTTATGGAGGACACCACGCTGGAGATAGAACTACACACAAGGTACTACAATCTGGTTTTTATTGGCCTACTCTCTTCAAAGATTCTCGCAAGTTTGTCTTATCTTGTGATGAATGTCAAAGAATAGGTAACATTAGTAGACGTCAAGAAATGCCTATGAATTACTCTCTTGTTATTGAACCGTTTGATGTTTGGGGCTTTGATTATATGGGACCTTTTCCTGCCTCAAATGGTTATACACATATTTTAGTTGCTGTTGATTACGTTACTAAGTGGGTAGAAGCTATTCCAACTAGTAGTGCTGATCATAAAACTTCTATTAAAATGCTTAAAGAAGTTATTTTTCCGAGGTTCGGAGTCCCTAGATATCTTATGACTGATGGGGGTTCACACTTTATTCATGGTGCTTTCCGTAAGATGCTTGCTAAGTATGGTGTCAATCATAGAATAGCATCTCCTTATCATCCGCAGTCTAGTGTTCAGGTAGAGTTGAGCAATAGAGAGCTCAAATTATTTTTGCAAAAGACTGTGAATAGATCTAGAAAGAATTGGTCCAAAAACCTTGATGATGCATTATGGGCCTATAGAACTGCATACAAAAATCCTATGGGTATGTCTCCTCATAAGATGGTTTATGGAAAAGCATGTCATTTACCTCTTGAACTTGAACATAAAGCATATTGGGCTATTAAAGAGCTCAATTATGACTTCAAACTTGCCAGTGAGAAGAGGTTGTTTGATATTAGCTCACTTGATGAATGGAGAACCCAAGCGTACAAGAATGCCAAGATTTTCAAAGAAAAAGTCAAACGCTGGCATGATAAGAGGATACAAAAGCGTGAGTTTAACATAGGAGATTATGTGTTATTATTCAACTCTCGTTTAAGATTTTTTGCAGGAAAACTTCTTTCAAAATGGGAAGGCCCCTACGTTATCGAGGAGGTCTATCGTTCTGGTGCTATAAAAATCAACAACTTCGAAGGCACAAATCCGAGGGTGGTAAATGGTCAAAGAATTAAACATTATATTTCAGGTAATCCTATCAATGTTGAAACTAATATTATTGAAACCATAACCCCTGAGGAATAGATAAGAGACACTTTCCAGAACGTTCCAGACTCCGAAAAGGCAGAGGTACATGGTACGGTAAGTAAACCGACTCCAAAACAACTCTAATGGCAATTTTTATCAGTTTTGGATTATTTAAGAATTTTAGGAAGAAAGAAGTAGTCCAAAAGGGACACGAGGCTCCCACGAGAGAGGACGCCCCCCCTGTAGGGCACGCCCCTGTCTCGTGGGCACCTCGTGTGCCTCCCGGACTCTGTTTTCTTGTATGTTACGTATTTTGGTCGGTAAAAATTCATTATATATACTCCCGAAGGTTTTGACCAACGTATCACACAAATATCCTCTATTTTCGTGTCGAGTTGTTTCTGTTTCAGATCTAGAGCATCATGTCGTCTCCAAGCGCTCCCAAGGACAAGTTTTTCGAGAGGGTTATCAACCCCTATCTCATGGAGGTGCTGCATCATCCTCAAACCATTGAGATGCGTGAGGGGGTGTTGCACATCCGCGATGTGGAGGGACCAAGGCGTACCGGGAGCATGGAGACAAAGCTCGAAGTCGTGGAGCAAGAAGTTTTCAAGTGTCAAGGGATGGTGGAGCATGGACTCAACGCCAATCAGATGATGATCACGGAGTTCACCAACAACCACAAGCTGGATGCCAAAGTCATTGGGGAGATTATCTTCAAGCTTCAAGAGAAAATCGAGCACCTCCAAGCCCAGATTTATGACCTGCAAAACTAGAACTGTGAGTATGAATATAGATTCAAGCGAATGAGTTTGGCTGCAGATTTAAGGATCCCGGAGACTCAATCATCCTTTTATGATGGAGAGCCTATGCCTTGGAAGACGGACGACAAGCCTACATCATCAACAACTCCTACTTCACCACCTCCGAGGAAATAATCACATGGGTATGGGCACTCCCCTTGGCAACTGCCAAGCTTGGGGGAGGTGCCCCGGTATCGTATCACCATCACACTTCTATCTTTACCGCTTTATTTAGTTCGACCCTTTTGGTAGTATCTTGATCTAGTAGATTGAAGTTTTGATATCAAGTAGTTTTGAGTTTTTGCTTTGTGATCTCTTTATGTAATCGAGTCCGTGTGCCATCTATAATAACGATTAGTGTTGAGTCAAGGGCTTTGCTATGTTGCTATGATCTTCGGAAAGTAGAAAGAACAAAAGAGTTCATATTGATCTTATGGATAGTGATAACTTTACACATAGAAAGTATGAGGCATAAAAATTGTTGAGAGTTGATGAACATAGCTTTGGTCATCGTTGCAATTAATAGGAAGTGATAAGGAAAGAGGGGTTCACATATAAATATATTATCTTGGACATCTTTTATGATTGTGAAGCACTCATTAAGTATGACATGCTAAAAGAGTTGATGTTGGACAAGGAAGACAACGTAATGGTTTATGTTTTCCGACATCTCAGTTAAAGTATATTGTCATTGACCTTCCAAAACATGGTGAGCTTGCCTTTCCCCCTCATGCTAGACAAATTCCTTGCACCAAGTACAGATACTACTTGTGCTTCCAAATATCCTTAAACCCAGTTTTGCCATGAGAGTCCACCATACCTACCTATGGATTGAGTAAGATCCTTCAAGTAAGTTGTCATCGGTGCAAGCAATAAAAATTGCTCTCTAAATATGTATGACTTATTAGTGCGGAGAAAATAAGCTTTGTGCGAACTTGTTGTGGAAGTAATAAAAGTGACAGACTGCATAATAAAGGTCCACATACAAGGGGCAATATAAAGTGACGTTCTTTTGCACTAAGATTTTATGCATCAACCCTAAACGCGCATGACAAGCTCTGCTTCCCTCTGCGAAGGGCCTATCTTTTACTTTATGTTTTTACTTTATGCTTGAGTCAAGGTGATCCTCACCTTTCCCTTTTTCATTTTATCCTTTGGCAAGCTCCTCGTGTTTGAAAGATCATGATACATATATCCAATTGGATGTAAGTTGGAATAGGCTATTATTGTTGACATCACCTAAAGGTGAATACGTTGGGAGGCAACACAATAAGCCCCTATCTTTCTCAGTGTCCGACTGAAACTCTATAACCACAAGTATTGCGTGAGTGTTAACAATTATGGGAGACTACGAGATAGTTGAGTATGTGAGCCTATTGAAAAACTCTATTATTGACTCTTTCTGATGTTACGATAAATTGCAATTGCTTCAATGACTGAGATTATAGTTTGTTGGTTCCCAATGAAGTTTTTGAACCATACTTGACATTGTGAATTGTTTATTACTTGAACATAGGAAATCATATGACAAAATCTATATATGTTGCTATTATTAGAATGATCATGATGCCCTCATGTCCATATTTTATTTTTATCGACACCTCTATCTCTAAACATGTGGACATATTTTTCGATTTCGGCTTCCGCTTGAGGACAAGCGAGGTCTAAGCTTGGGGGAGTTGATACATCCATTTTGCATCATGCTTTTATATCAATATTTATTGCATTATGGGCTGTTATTACACATTATATCTCAATACTTATGGCTATTCTCTCTTATTTTACGAGGTTTACCATGAAGAGGGGGAATGCCGGCAGCTAGAATTCTGGCTGGAAAAGGAGCAAACATTGGAAACCTATTCTGCACAACTCCAAAAATCCTGAAACTCCACGAAACAACTTTTTGGATTTTATAAGAATTTATGAGCAAAAGAAATAGGCCAGGGGGCCCACACCCTGTCCAGGAGACAGGGGCGCGCCCCCTGTAGGGCGCGACCCCTTGTCTCCTGGCCCCCCTGGTGGGCTTCTGGTGTCCATCTTTTGCTATATGAAGGGTTTTGTCCTGGAAAAAATCGTGGGCAAGCTTATGGGACGAAACTCCGCCGCCACGAGGCGGAACCTTGGCGGAATCAATCTAGTGCTCTGGCGGAGCTGTTTTGTCAGGGACACTTCCCTCCGGGAGGGGGAAATCACCACCAACGTCATAACCAACGATCCTCTCATCGGGAGGGGGTCAATCTCCATCAACATCTTCACCAGCACCATCTCCTCTCAAAACCATAGTTCATCTCTTGTATCCAATCTTATATCAAAACCACAAAACTGTACCTGTGGGTTGCTAGTAGTGTTGATTACTCCTTGTAGTTGATGCTATTTGGTTTACTTGGTGGAAGATCATATGTTCAGATTCTTTATGCATATTATTACCCCTCTGATTATGAACATGAATATGCTTTGTGAGTAGTTACGTTTGTTCCTGAGGACATGGGTGAAGTCTTGCTATTAGTAGTCATGTGAATTTGGTATTCGTTCGATATTTTGATGAGATGTATGTTGTCTTTCCTCTAGTGGTGTTATGTGAACGTCGACTACATGACACTTCACCATTATTTGGGCCTAGAGGAAGGCATGGGGAAGTAATAAGTAGATGATGGGTTGCTAGAGTGACAGAAGCTTAAACCCTAGTTTATGCGTTGCTTCGTTAGGGGTTGATATGGACCCATATGTTTAATGTTGTGGTTAGGTTTACCTTAATACTCCTTTTTGTAGTTGCGGATGCTTGCAATAGGGGTTAATCATAAGTGGGATGCTTGTCCATGTTAGGGCAGTACCCAAGTGCCTGTCCACCCACATATCAAATTAGCAAAGTACCGAACGCGAATCTTATGAACGTGATGAAAACTAGCTTGACGATAATTCCCAATGTGTCCTCGGGAGCTCCTTCTTCATTATTAGAATTTGTCCAGGCTTATCCTTTGCTACATAAAGGATTGGGCCACCTTGCTGCAATTTATTTACTTTAGTTACATTTTGCTCGTTACTATTTATCTTATCACAAAACTATCTATCACCTACTATTACAGTGCTTGGAGAGAAAACCTTACTGAAAACCGCTTATCATTTCCTTCTGCTCCTCGTTGGGTTCGACACTCTTACTTATCGAAAGGACTAGATAGATCCCCTATACTTGTGGGTCATCAGTACACACCTTTTGGGAGAAACCCACTTGTTTGGAATTTATTAGAATACCGCTATGTGCTTCACTTATATCTTTTGAGCTAGATAAGTTTTGCTCTAGTGCCTCACTTATATCTTTTAGAGCACGACCGTGGCTTAATTTTGAAGAAATTGTTGATCTCTCATGCTTCACTTATATTATTTTGAGAGTCTCTTAGAACAGCATGGTATTTTCTATGGTTATAAAATTGGTCCTAGAATGATGGGCATCCAAGTTGGGTATAATAAAAACTATCATAGTAAGTGAATTGGATGCTATGATCAATTTGATACTTGATAATTGTTTTGAGATATAGAGGTGGTGATATTAGAGTCATGCTAGTTGGGCGATTATGAATTTAAAGAATACTTGTGTTGAAGTTTGTTATTCCCGTAGCATGCACGTATGGTGAACCGCTTTGTGATGAAGTTGGAGCACAATTTTATTTACTGATTGTCTTCCTTATGAGTGGCGGTCGAGGACGAGCGATGGTCTTTTCCTACCAATCTATCCCCTAGGAGCATGCACGTAGTACTTTGTTTTCAATGGCTTGTAGATTTTTGCAATAAGTATATGAGTTCTTTATGACTAATGTTGAGTCCATGGATTATACGCACTCTCACCCTTCCACCATTGCTAGCCTCTCTTGTGCTGAGCAACTTTCACCGGTACCATACACCCACCATATACCTTCCTCAAAACTGCCACCATACCTATCTATTATGGCATTTCCATAACCATTCTGAGATATATTGCCATGCAACTTTCCACCGTTCTGTTTATATGACACGCATCATCATTGTCATATTGCTCTTTGCATGATCATATAGTTGACATCGTATTTGTGGCAAGGCCACCTTCATAATTTTCACACATGTCACTCTTGATTCATTGCATATCCCAGTACACCGCCGGAGGCATTCATATAGAGTCATATCTTATTCTAAGTATTAAGTTGTAATCTTGAGTTGTAAGTAAATAAAAGTGTGATGATCTTCATTATTGGAGCATATTTCCCTAGTGAGGGAAGGATGATGGAGACTATGATTCCCCCACAAGTCAGGATGAGACTTCGAACTTTAAAAAAAAGAAAAAAAGAGAAAGGACAAAAAAAGAGAAAGGCCAAATAAGAAAATGAGAGAAAAAGAGAGAAGGGACAATGCTGCTATCCTTTTTACCACACTTGTGCTTCAAAGTAGCACCATGATCTTCATGATAGAGAGTCTCTTATGTTGTCACTTTCATATACTAGTGGGAATTTTTCATTATAGAACTTGGCTTTTATGTTCCAATGATGGGCTTCCTCAAAATGCCCTAGGTCTTCGTGAGCAAGCGAGTTGGATGCACACCCACTTAGTTTCTTTTGTTGAGCTTTCATACATTTATAGCTCTAGTGCATCCGTTGCATGGCAATCCCTACTCACTCACATTGATATCTATTAATGGGCATCTCCATAGCCCGTTGATACGCCTAGTTGATGTGAGACTATCTTCTCCTTTTTTGTCTTCTCCACAACCACCATTCTGTTCCACATATAGTGTTATGTCCATGGCTCACGCTCATGTATTGCATGAAAGTTGAAAAAGTTTGAGATTACTAAAGTATGAAACAATTGCTTGGTTTGTCATCGGGGTTGTGCATGATTAAATACTTTGTGTGATGAAGATAGAGCAATAGCCAGACTATATGATTTTGCAGGGATAACTTTCTTTAGCCATGTTATTTTGAGAAGACATGATTGCTTTGATTAGTATGCTTGAAGTATTACTATTTCTTATGTCAATATGAACTTTTATTTTGAATCATTTGGATCTGAACATTCATGCCACAATAAAGAAAATTACATTGAGAATTATGCTAGGTAGCATTTCACATCAAAAATTCTGTTTTTTTATCATTTACCTGCTCGAGGACGAGCAGGAATTAAGCTTGGGGATGCTTGATACGTCTCCAACGTATCTATAATTTTTGATTGTTCCATGCCATTATATTAACCGTTCTGGATGTTTATGGGCTTTACTTTACACATTTATATCATTTTTGGGACTAACCTACTAACCGGAGGCCCAACCCAAATTGCTGTTTTTTTGCCTATTTTAGCGTTTCGAAGAAAAGGAATATCAAACGGAGTCCAAACGGCATGAAACCTTCGGGAGCGATCTTTTTGGAACAAACGTGATCCAGGGGACTTGGAGTGGACGTCAAGCAATAGAGGAAGCGGCCACGAGGGTGCCCGGCACGCCCCCTATAGGTGGGCACGCCCCCCACCCTTGTGGGCCCCTCGAGCATCCACCGACCTACTTCTTCGTCCTATATATACCCACGTACCCCGAAACCATCGAGGAGCACCACAAAAACCTAATTTCACCGCCACAACCTTCTGTATCTATGAGATCCCATCTTGGAGCCTTCGTCGGCGCTCCGCCAGAGGGGGAATCGACCATGGAGGGCCTCTACATCATCTCCAAGGCCCTTCCGATGAGTTGTGAGTATTTTACCACAGACATTTGGGTCCATAGTTATTAGCTAGATGGCTTCTTCTCCCTCTTTGAATCTCAATACAAAGTTCTCCTCGATCTTCTTGGAGATCTATTCGATGTAACTCTTTTTGCAGTGTGTTTGTCGAGATCCAATGAATTGTGGGTTTATGATCAAGTTTATCTATGAGAAATATTTGAATCTCCTCTGAATTCTTTTATGTGTGATTAAGTTATCTTTGCAAGTCTCTTCGAATTATCAGTTTGGTTTGGCCTACTAGATTGATCTTTCTTGCAATGGGAGAAGTGCTTAGCTTTGGGTTCAATCTTGCAGTGTCCTTTCCCAGTGAAAGCAGGGGCAACAAGGAACATATTGTATTGTTGCCATCGAGGATAAAAAGATGGGGTTTATATCATATTGCATGAGTTTATCCCTCTACATCATGTCATCTTTCTTAATGCGTTACTCTGTTCTTTATGAACTTAATACTCTAGATGCATGTTGGATAGCGGTCGATGTGTGGAGTAATAGTAGTAGACCCAGGCAGGAGTCGGTCTACTTGTCACGGACGTGATGCCTATATACATGATCTTGCGTAGATAATCTCATAACTATTCGCTTTTCTATCAATTGCTCGACAGTAATTTGTTCACCCACCGTAATACTTATGCTATCTTGAGAGAAGCCACTAGATAAACCTATGGCCCCCGGGTCTATCTTTTATCATATAAGCTTTCAATCTACTTTTATTTGCATCTTTACTTTTCCAATCTATATCATAAAAATACGAAAAATATTTATCTTATCATATTATCTCTATCAGATCTCACTTTCGTAAGTGGCCGTGAAGGGATTGACAACACTACAAAAAGAAATACACTTCCGTGATGATACGTGTTTGTCACAGTAGGTCGCGTTTTTTGTCATGCATGTACATCCATGACGATTTTATGACAGAATCAAGATAGTCATACCTGTGCTGTCGTAGAAGTGTTCCATGACATTACCAAAATTATCATCATGGAAGTGTCCACTTCCATGACGATAAATCGTGCATCACAGAAGTGCTTTCATCAAGGGTGACCGACACATGGCATCCACCGTAACTGAACGCCGTTAAGCTATCGGGTCGGGTTTTGGATCCGATAACCCGTTAACAGCCCCGACCAATGGGAAATTTCCACGTGTAAAATTCTTATTGGCCGGACAAAACACGTGTTAGCTCGTCACTAGGTCAGATAGGTGCCTATGATATGTCGACACGTGCCACGGCCCACCACTGGCCCATTTAGCTTACAAAGCCGGCCCGTTTGACTTGGTCAAAAGTTAACGGGCTGGCCCATGAAAATCCTGTTAACGGTCTCTTCGCAAATAGCCCATTGTACGGTCCGTTAACTCACGGCCCGTTAGGCCCTAAAGGAAATCGGCCCAACAACGTCATGTGGGCCGTCGAAAATAACACCAGCCCATTTCACTTTCGGCCCATGTATGGCCCACGACGTCTTTCGGCCCATATGAGGCCTTCGTATCTTTCGGCCCTTTACAGGCCCACGGTGACTCTAGCCCATAATGAACAATAATTTTTTTGTACCCGTTAACGGCCCGTGATTTACATGGGCCGTTTCCAGCCCGTGTTAGCTTTCGGCCTATTGACGGCCCATACATTCTTTGGCTCCTTTTCGGCCCTCGATTACTTCCGGCCCATTACTGGCCTGTTCCCCTAATGGGCCAAACTCGATCCATGGCAAGAGTCGGCCCGTTACTGGCATGTTCCCCAAATGGGCCAAATTCGGTCCATGGCAAGAGTCGGCCCGTTACTGGCCTGTTACCCTAATGGGCCAAATTCGGCCCATGGCAAGAGGCGGCCCGTTTCTGGCCTGTTAACCCGTTGCGCCGTTTCTAGCCTGTCCTATATCTGGCCCATTAATGACCCGTTATGCCTGCGACAGAATTAAGCCTTTGTAGTCCTACGGCCAATTAACGGCCCATTACCGTGCTGGGCCGATACCAATTACGCCCGATTACGGCCCATGTAGACCCATTTATCCGACGTCCCGAGGCCCACCGATTACATGCCCATTTATCGACGGCCCGAGGCCCACCGATTACAGGCCCATTTATCGACGGCCCATAGGAGACCCATGGATCCTACGGCCCGTATATGGCCCATGGTAGTTGCGGCCACTAGCAAACCAGGGAAAAAGAAGACTAGGAAATAAATAAGGCTGAAACTAATGCTAGGCTATTAAGGCGATTGCACAGATTACATCCACTCGGCATCAAAGATCGCCACCAGTGCAAATATAGGGAACACCCTACACTATACAAAAATGGCTTGCTGTTTTCTTCAGCCGGTGGCTGCACGTTAAGAATAAATTTTGTATCACACCAAAACAAATTACAACTATATAACAAAAGGAAGGTTGGCATAAAACTTAACAATCTAGCAGATAAATGCACCACCAGAAGTTCAGAAGCTCAGTTTATTGGACCTGACTGTTACGTTTTCATGCTGTATTGTCTGATGGAGCACCATAACCCTCACTTTCATTTCCCCTAGGCTCCTGAACAACATAGCAAATGTCTGATAGTCTGGTTTCAAAACCATGCATATCTTGATGACATTGAGCAATGTTTCTCCTTGTTTCACAAAGGGCCTCTATTAGGGAATGGACTTGTGTCTGGAGCGCAGATACAACATTGCTTTGAGCTTGCATATCTTGATCATGAGGCAGTTTGGACGACATTGCCTTAACAACCAACCCAGTATTACGCAGGAACGTGCTTTTGGCACTGTTAGTGGACAGGTACTGACCCACTGCAGCAAGAGCTGACATTGCGGTTATAGTTACCTTGCCACCTTCAGAAGGTGGCGGTTCCACCATTTTTTCCATAGCTCGCTGAAAAGTTGATGTTTTACATTAGTAGTACCAGAATAGAAGATATTAAGGAGGCAGCAAAACCAAACAAAATAGCTTTGGTCTATATACAGAACTTATTCTGGTGAACCCATGTAAAATATTAGTTGTATTTTATTGCAAAGTACATAATAAAACCAGGTTCCAAACATATGACCATGTACCATCGCTAATGTATTGTCTATTTCTTCACATTGTATTGAGGGCTAAGGATAAAGAGATGAAGTTTATAATACGGTAAGCATAGTATAGCATCATTCATATCACAAAACAACTGAGAACAGACAAACAGGAAATTGTAACGTTGTGTGGGCAAGTCCAGCACGGAACTAGATTACGGGTCAAGATCAAAGGAACATCACTCTTCTCTTTTAAACCTTGTAAGGTGCAATGATACGGTAAGACAATTGTGTATAAAATTGAAAAGAGCAATAGACATTGGCTGCAAACCATGCAGTTCAAGGCACAAGTCAGAGTAAGTAGTAGTTAAAAGGCATGAGGATTAAGGACTTACAACAACGGCTTTGACCGGTGTAGTCATGCCCTTCTTCTTGCTGGTGTGACAGTCCTTGAAGATTTCCACAACATTTGGTTCAGGTACTTTTTGGTCCTCACGGGCTTTCCTATGCATTTCGAACAAGTCAATATAGATCTGATAATACGGTACAGCGAAAAGAGTGAAACATCAGCTAATTACAAGAGCATCGCAGTGTGCAATATAGCTACGAGATCCTGTCGTCTATTGGAATTTCACTTTCGTACGGTTGGCCTTGTTCTTTGAACAGTTCACCTGCAAGAAGATAGGTTTGTGTGGCACATGCGTAAATAGGAATTCAACATGTGATCTGATCACACATATATAATGTACCTGATACTTCAGATCAGACCAGTGTTTAACAAGGCCCCTCTAGTCTTCATCCGATATATTTTCCACTGGAGATGTTTGGGAAAGTTCACTGTTATCCTTGCTTTCAAAGTGAGTTTTCCTCAAGTTATACCGATACTGTCGCAGAGCAGACTTGAAAACATGGATGCAAGCTTGTCTGGTTGCATCATCTTGGCTATCCAACTTGAACCTCATCTGCTGAAAATTATGGGAGTCTCATTATCAGCAACCTAGAAAGTATGGGACAGAGCAAGGCGATATTACTAGTTTCCATACATAACCATACTTACAGATAAATGGTCGAGGAAGGTGTTGAACTGGGTTTCGTCTTTGTCATTCCTGTACTGAATCCATGTTGGGAGGATACGTACATGACACCTAACGGCAACCGCTGCCTCTGATACTAACTTGGCTGACTCAGTAGCATCACGTGGCCTTTTTGAACCTGCCTCAAAACGGATCTCCATTCTTCCTCTAGATTTAGTTAACCTATCGAGCATTATCCCTGATGTTTGTTTCCTCTTGCACCTAGGTGCTAGTCCAACAACGAACATAGGAAGTGTTAGTGTACATCAAACTGTGAGACTACATATAAAGAAGCATGCAACTGTAACTTGACTCCAGCAACTACCTTCTTGCTGTTGAAGCTCACAAGTTCATCTGATATTGCCAACCCGTCTTGTGTCAAGAGTGATTGGGAAGTAGTGTCAGGTGGCAAGGGAGCTTGGGAACGTGCTACTAGCTCAGTTGACGCACGAGTAACTCGTGCAGCTGGTTGTACTGTGGTAGGTGTTGCAAGAACTAGGGCTGTCTCTGCTTGTTTGGTGGCAGCTATTTGTTTCTATTTGGCTTTTTTGCAGCTCGTGTAGCATGGGATGCCATGTTTGTAGAATTTTCCGCTGGACTTTGACCTTCTATTGCACCATCAGTACTAGCAGAATCTGCAGGATTCATCCGCTTCTCATTCCTTGCCATTCTGTGTTTCATCCTCTTTCTCTATGCCATGTTAAGTCAAGCCGACAAGAAAAACGAATAACAATTTAGTTCTTCAGAACAAATTGATACGTGATGTAGATGAACTGAACTTTGATGTTAGACAACCACATGATAGGAGGATGTAATATGTATGAAAACAGGACGGAAGAGATAACCAGAACTATGATGTGTAAACTAAGAAGAAGACATTTCACCAAATTAGAAGCAATGCAATGGAAGGTAGACACCATATGAAAGATGCTACAAATATCGCTCTACCAAGTTAACAGTGTCTCATCATAAATGGCGTTTACACAAATGTGAAGCAGTACAAGAAATAAATCATATGCAAGATGGAAACAAAATCACACTACCATGTTAGAGGTCTCTCGTCATTAGTGCCATTGCATATTCACAGCTTATGATGTGTAAACTAAGGAGAAGACATTTCAACAAATTAGAAGCAATGAAAGCTAGACACCATATGAAAGATGCAACGAATATCACTCTACCAAGTTAAAACTGTCTCGTCATAAGTGCCATTTCAACAAATTAGTAGTACAAGCTAGAAAAGAATGTGAGATGTAACCTATATCACACTCCGAAGTCAAACGTGTCTTATGATAAGTGATTGTTGCAGGTTACACAACAGTAGTAATTTGATGTAAGAACATGGTGTGATAGACAGATATTGTATGTTCTAGAAACAGGAACACGTGTCTTATTCAAGTACAATGTGTAAAGTAAGCAGATGGAATTCAACAAAATTAGAAGCAATACAAGCTAGACATCACGCATAACATGCAACCACATATAATAGTGCCAAGTTAGAGGGAGCACCAGTGATGCTGCACTAGGGGAGACGTGCTCATCATAAACATAGCTTTGTTGAGTGTCTATGCATGTGTTGTCTTGGAAATCATCTTGGGGGTGTAGAGGAGTAGAAACTGTAGAGGCCCTCCGTTCGGAAGGAACACCTTTATCCGTTGCCTTGCTAACTTCCTTCCGCTTTATTGATTTTGAATTATCAAGTAAAACCGACAAGAAAAAGCAATAAAATTCTCTCTTCAGAACTCATTCATGCATGATACTGACAATCACTACTTTGATGTAAGGTAAACACATGATACCAGGATGGAATATGTACGAAAAACAGGACGACATGGCATGTTCACAACTGTTTGTGTAAACTAAGCAGAAACCATTCTAACAAATAAGAAGCAATGCAAGCTAGACACCACATGAAAGATGCAACCAATATGACTCTGCCAAGTTAAAAGCGTCCCATCATAAATGGAATTTCAACAAATTAGAAGCAGCGCATGCTATAAATCATATGAAATATGCAACTAATATTGCACGACATATACTAAAGGTGTCTCGTCATATTGATTGATGCGGGATACAAAAAAACAATAGTTTTATGTAAGGACATACTTAATAGACAGATGTACTATGTACTAAATACAGGAAGGCATGTCACATTAACAGGTATAATGTACTATAAGCTAAGCAGACTAGCACATGCAGTTTAACCAGATTGGAAGAATTACAATCTAGACACCATATGCAATATGCAACCACATATCATGTTGCCAAGTTAGAGCAAGCACCTGCGATGCTAGTGTAGGGGAAATGCTATAATCAACTACAGAGCTACATTCACTATCTTCATCTAGCATTTATGTTTCTTGAGAATCATGTCGGGAGGCTGACGATGCATTCTTTAAATGAGGAGTAGCCCTTGCCTACCTTCCTCGTCATAAGTGATTGATGAGGGATACACAAGAACGTTAGTTTGATGTAAGAACATGGTTAATACACAGATGTACTAGTATATACCAAAAAGAGAAAGGCATGTCATATTCAAAGGTATAATGTGTAAGCTAAGCAGATGCAATTTAACCAAATTGGAAGCAATACAAGCTAGACATCCGGCTGGAGTGGTGAACATGATCATCTAGGACCTAAGAGCCTGGTGGGAGGCGGGCTGCTTCACCACCATTGCGGCTTTTTAGTTGGCTTCCAGGTGATGCCTGTCTTTGCTGGGCTTGTCACTGGCTCGGCCAGTGCCCTGACTAGCTATTTGTCTTCTGGTGCTCACGGGATGGTGGTTCATGTAAAAAATATCTTTCCTTATCTTAATAAAGACCAACTTCGGCCTTTCGAATACAAGCTAGACACCATATGGAACATGCAACCACGTATGACACCGTGAAGTTAAAGCAAGCACCTAGGATGGTGGTTCATTGCGAGCAAGGTCATCAACTCCAGAGCTATGTTTACCGTCTCCATCTGCTGACACTGCACCCTTTATAATGCTGTAACGTGTCGTGCCTAGCCGCGTAGAAAGCTGGCACGACTTGTCTCTTTTCTTTTTTGCTTCTCTTTCGGTAGACTCTGAAATACCCTTGCATAAAAACACAATAGTGAGAGTATGGGTGAAGTGTGTGCAGAACTAGTGCACTGTAAAAGTAGCAGATAGCAGGTGGCTGAAAAATAAATGACAGGAGACATATGATAGCTCTACAACATTGCATGGCAAACAAAATTAGATTCTATTCTATATGATTTTGTAATATATGAGCATAGGAAATGCAGGTACTCCTCCAGCACACCACCACATGTGGTCATATCTAAGATAACAGTCGACTGAAAATAAATAGGTCAGTCGATTTTTTAATGAACCGCCCGATCTATAAGGAACAGGCAGATGGCCTTCGTCTACCTCCCGCCAGTCACTGTTGACGATCTTTCTCGAACTGCCAGCGACCACCGGCCCAGACCCCTGCCTCCGCCGCCCCGCCCTCCCATCGACCTCACACCAGCGCCATGCTTGGCAGCGCCCCAGGCCATCCCTTTAATCCCGGCCGACCTCCAGATCGGGCGCCAGTAGCTCTAGGCTGCACACGCCCCTAAGATAAACACCAAGGCGCTGCTTCCCCGGTGTAATAGTCGTACTAGCACCTGTTACGCCAGGGAATGCTTCGGTTAATTGGGAATCAACTGGCCAGAAATTGAAATTCAGGGGGGCGACAAGAAGAAGCGGTCAACTAGTGTCTTATGTGGGATGAATACCATGCAAGCAGATACGTAAGACTTGCATGAATAAGGGAAGAGGAGTACCTTCTTCGGTTGCCGGTGTGGTCACCTCCACATGTCGCGCCGATCTTCTTGTTTTTACCAGGGAAACTGATGTTTTGGAGGGTGCAGGCCTGGATGAGCCCATGGCCAAATTGTTGACTGTGTTGCCATGGCCGTATGTCGGCGGAGGGGAAGCAGATCCAAGGCGGCGAAGGACGGCTGAGGGAGTCCTGGACTAGGGGGTGTCCGGACAGCCGGACTATCATCGTCAGCCGGACTCCAAGACTATGAAGATACAAGAAGACTTCGTCCCGTGTCCGGATGGGACTTTCCTTGGCGTGGAAGGCAAGCTTGGCAATACGGATATGTAGATCTCCTACCATTGTAACCGACTCTGTGTAACCCTAGCCCTCCCCGGTGTGTATATAAACCGGAGGGTTTTAGTCTGTATGACACAACAACCATTACAACAATCATACCATAGGCTAGCTTCTAGGGTTTAGCCTCCTTGATCTCGTGGTAGATCCACTCTTGTACTACCCATATCATCAATATCAATCAAGCAGGAGTAGGGTTTTACCTCCATTGAGAGGGCCCGAACCTGGGTAAAAACATCGTGTCCCTTGTCTCCTATTACCATCCGCCTAGACGCACAGTTCGGGACCCCCTACCCAAGATCCGCCGGTTTTGACACCGACATTGGTGCTTTCATTGAGAGTTCCTCTGTGCCGTCACCGATAGGAAGGATGCCTCTTCCCGTCTTCAAGGACTATATCTTCGCCAAAGGAGCCTTGGCCGCCGGCCAAACTATCCGGTTAGGTGGTTTTCTCATGACCGCCTGTTCGGCCACCGCTTCGACAATGACCTCTCAGGTCGTCAAAAGCAATCTTCATGTCATCTCGGAATTCGCCGAGCGGCTGGATTCGATAGAGCTCTCGTCCATAAACGAACTCTTGGATCGCATCGCCGCCCTGGGAGTCGCTATAGACTACAATCAGATTGGGCTTAAAACCGATCTGAGAGAGATTAATCCTCCCCAGGTCACCCACCACGTTGCAGTGGTAGAGGAACAACACGGCGACTCTTCTCCTGTATTGAAAACTAGTCATGTCCGGGCTCCCGAACCCTCCATGCCGGGTTCCCGCGGAGGGACGGACTTCGATCAAGCACTGAACCTAAAGTCAGGCATCGGACCGGACTTGTTGGACAACATCCAACAATCCAAGCTTCCAAATGTGGAAACTTCTCGGCCCTTGAGCCTCGAGATGGGTAGGGTTCCGGACTTAATTCCACCCACCCGCCTAGACATATGCGATCTATCTCTAATCCGGCAAGAGCCCGCTGAAACAGTACATCATTACTGGGCCAGATTCCTCCTGGTCATGGACAGGATAAAGGACTGCCGAGAGGAAAATGCAATTTCAATTTTCTGCAATAATTGCACGGATGAGGGAATCTTGAACGTCGTCAGCTGTCGTGAAATTACACGCTTCGCCGACCTGGCGTCCATAGTACGAAAGTACTGTGCGATGGAGAGTTTCCGGAAAACCGAAACTAAGTTTTGGGACAATCCGGCCCCGGATACAACCCTAGTCCGCAACAAAAGGGTGCATTACACTCAGGCACCAGGTACAAAAACCAAAAAGCAAAAACCCCATAAAGGGCACGAAACCGTACTGGAGGGATGGCTTAGCAGACCTTGTAAAATTCACAGTATAGAAGGCGCCACCCCAACACATAGCCTTCGAGCATGTTGGATACTGCGGCAGGTGGCCAAAAGTGGCGAGGAGCTTCTAGCCCCGGAAAACCAATCCAACAATACCAGTACGGTATCAACAGTCTTTGAGACTTTCACATCAAATAATATGCAGAAACAAACAATCCGCAGCCTCGCCGAAGTCTACCAAGTAGCAACAACTAATCCATGGAGCGACACGGCCATCACCTTCAACGCCAGCGATGAACCTAAATTCTGAACAGCCCGAGCACCAGCTGCATTGGTCCTTAGTCCGATAGTGGACGGCTTTCGTCTTACCAAGGTACTCATGGATGGCGGCAGCGGACTAAACCTCATTTACGAGGAAACTCTTCAAAAAATGGAAATAGACTGGAGCCGCATTGAGCGAAGTAGCACAACCTTCAGAGGAATAATCCCCAGCCGGGAAGCGCGCTGCACAGGAAAAATCACACTTGATGTGGTGTTCGGCTCGCCAGACAATTACAGGTCCGAAGAAGTCATGTTCCAAGTGGCCCCGTTCAGCAGCGGATATCACGCTATATTAGGACGGGAGGCATTCACAATTTTTCAAGCCATACCCCATTACGGGTACATGAAGCTTAAGATGCCTAGGCCCGGCGAAACAATCACTCTCACTAGTGATCCGGACATAGCACTCCGCGCCGAAAACAAGACAGCCGCATTAGCCCTGGAGGCACTATCCGAAGCCCTAGCGGCAGAAGAACTCACCGCGTTGCGCTCTACGGTGAATAGGGACGATGTGATACTCGATAAGAGATCCAAGTCGACCTCTTTCAAACCAGCAGTCGAAATGGTCAAATTCCAAGTCCACCCAACGGACCCAACAAAGACGGCCTCCATCGGGGCACAGTTGAACCGCCGCACTGCGAGAATTCCTTCGGGAAAATTGGGACATCTTTGCCTGGCACCCTTCAGATATGCCAGGAATCCCACGCAGATTGGCAGAACACAGCCTAAACATCCTAAAAGGATTCAAGCCAGTCAAACAGGCTCTTCAGCGATTTTCCGAACCCAAAAGACAGGCAATGGGAGAAGAGCTGGCCAAATTACTGGAAGCCGGATTCATCAGAGACATCAAACATCCGGACTGGCTAGCAAACCTGGTAATGGTACCAAAGAAGGACAAATCCTGGCGCCTATGTGTCGATTTTAAAGACCTCAACAAGGCCTGCCCAAAGGATCCCTTCCCCCTCCCCCGCATCGACCAAAGAATCGATGCTACTGCAGGGCATGATTCATTGTGCTTCCTTGACGCATATTCCGGCTACCATCAAATCAAGATGGCGGAAGCGGACCAAGCCGCAACGGCATTCATTACTCCATACGGACCATTCTGCTTCAACACGATGCCCTTCGGACTTAAAAACGCCGGCGCAACATATCAGCGCATGATTCAGACATGTCTGGCTACCAAGATCGGCAAAACAGTAGAGGCATACGTAGACGACGTAGTCGTCAAAACCAAACATGTCGAAACTCTAGTAGACGATTTGAGGCTCACATTCGACAACCTCCGAGCATATGACATGAAGCTGAATCCGGAAAAATGCGTTTTCGGCGTACCAGCCGGAAAGCTCCTGGGCTTCATTGTATCCGGTAGAGGAATTGAAGCGAACCCAGCCAAGATCCGAGCTCTGTCACAGCTGGATATTCCCAAGGACCTCAAACAAATACAAAAATTGACTGGATGCATGGCGGCTCTAAGTCGCTTTATCTCCCGCTTGGGAGAAAAGGCATTGCCCCTCTATCGCCTCCTCAGGCGCACCGAACACTTCGAGTGGACGGATGCTGCCACTGCCGGACTCAAAGAAATCAAAGCCATATTGGCAACAAATCCGGTCCCGGCCGCACCTAACCTGGGCGAACCAATGTTATTATACATCGCGGCAACACATCAAGTTGTAAGCGCGGTACTTGTCGTCGAACGAGAAACAGAAGGGCACAAATTCCCTCTTCAGAAACCAGTGTACTATGTATCCACTGTCTTAACTCCCTGCAAGTCCCGCTGCCCGCACTATCAAAAGATAGCGTATGCGGTGTTCATGGCATCCCGGAAGCTCCGACACTACTTTCAAGAGTGTTCAATAACAGTGGCCTCCGAAGTGCCCCTCAACGACATTATAAACAACCGCGACGCGACGGGCAGGATTGCAAAATGGGCCATTGAGCTCTTACCATTCGATATAACTTATAAACCTCGGCGAGCTATAAAGTCGCAAGTATTAGCTGACTTCGTCGCCGAATGGACTGAAGCCGAACTCCCTAAAGAGTACGGCGCATACTCCAACTGGATTATGCATTTCGACGGCTCCAAAATGTTGGCCGGCTTGGGGGCTGGCGTCCTATTGACGTCCCCAACCGGGGATACAGTCCAATATGTACTTCAGATAATGTACACGGACTCCAACAATGCGGCCGAATATGAGGCCCTCCTACATGGCCTCCGGATGGCAATCTCCATGGGCATTCAACGCCTAGAGGTGCGCGGGGATTCAAACCTCGCAATATCCCAAGTAAATGGAGACTTTGACGCCAAGGATCCGAAAATGGCAGCCTATCGTAACGCTGTCCTAAAAATGTCAGCTCGGTTCGAAGGGCTCGAATTCCACCATGTAGCCCGAGATAATAACCAAGCAGCCGACGTACTAGCACGCATCGGCACAAAACGCGACGCTGTGCCTCCTAACATCTTCCTGGAAAGGCTCTTTAAGCCATCCGTACTATGGGAAGAGGAGTCCGGAAATAACAACCCGGAGGCAGCCGCACCACCCAACACAGAACAATCTGACACAATCGGTGATTCAGCCGATGAAATAACACCTTCAGCCCACGAAATAATGGCAGTAATCGCCCCGTGGACAGAGCCGTTCCTAGCCTACTTACTTAGGCAGGAGCTTCCCGAAGACCAAAATGAGGCCCGCTGCATAGTCCGGCGATCTAAAGCCTACAAGGTCCACGAGGGAGAACTCTATAAGAAAAGCACAACCGGAGTCCTTCAACGATGTATCTCCGAAGAGGAAGGGCAAAACCTCCTGGCTGAAATTCACGCCGGACTAGGCGGACACCACGCCGCAGCCCGGGCCCTTGTAGGCAAAGCATTCCGTACAGGATTTCATTGGCCAACGGCCCGGGCAGATGCTCAGGACTTAGTCCAAAGATGCGTCGGTTGTCAGCTCTTTGCTAATCAGAGCCATATGCCACCCACCGCCCTCAAAACTATACCCATTACCTGGCCGTTCACGGTCTGGGGGCTTGACATGGTTGGACCCCTTAAAGGGTAACCCACAAGCAAAGGTACCTATTGGTCATGGTGGACAAATTCACCAAATGGATAGAGGCCAAGCCAGTTAAAACGGCAGAGTCCGGACCAGTGATAGACTTCATATCCGGGGTAGTACACCGTTACAGTGTCCCCCATAGCATCATTAACGATAACGGCACGAACTTCACGGCCGACGAGGTTAAATTATGGTGCAAAAACATGGGCATTAAGCTCGATTACGCTTCAGTCTATCATCCTCAAACCAACGGTCAAGTGGAACGAGCAAATGGTCTCATAATGAGCGGCATCAAACCCAGACTAGTGCGGTCCCTTACGAAATCTAACACGCACTGGGTAGAGGAGCTCGACTCCGTACTCTGGGGGCTGCGGACAACGCCCAACCGTACTACCGGATTCACACCATTTTTTTATGGTATACGGCGCAGAAGCAGTTTTGCCCTGCGACATAATTCATGACTCACCTCGAGTGCGCATGTACGATGAAAGAGAAGCCGAGCTGGATCGGCAGGACAGCTTGGACGCATTGGAGGAAGAACGCGACATCGCCAAGGCTCGTTCCGCATTCTATCAGCAGCAGGCTCGAAGATATCAAAGCAGAGAAGTATGGGCCAAGACTTACAACGTTGGCGAACTAGTTCTACGCCTGCCGGACAAGAATAAGGACAAGCTCAAGCCCAAATGGGAAGGCCCCTTCATTATCGATCAAGTCCTGACCAGCGGAGCGTACCGTCTGCGAAATGCATCGGACAATCGACTCGAGCCGAACCCATGGAACGCAGCCCGCCTCCGAAGATTCTATGCCTAGCGCTGGACTAAGAGTTCGTCCCCTTCCCCCGTCCAACTTTTTACACTTCAGCTGTCTTTTGTTTCTCTTTTTTGTCTCATCCCTTTTTCATACAAGCCCTCAAAGGCCTACTTGCGCATTGTTCGCACACACTTGATGTGCTATCCGCACTCATTATACCTGGGGGCTTCTTTACCAGAAGCTTACTTATAAGGGCTTCATGCCCAGCACATGTGTCAAACTTCCACATGTACCTTTTATTCACCATTATATGCATCGATATGACTTAAGTTTTGGCCAAGCTGGGTTGCCTGGCTCCTGTGCTTACCCCTACATTCCCGATTTTTCGGCTAGGAGGTAAAGGGAGCACCTCTGCGATTGTTACTGTCGGGTCAGCCGGATGTGTACCTCAGACTGGGTGGAGCCGAAAGCTAGCGTTCTTAAGGGAATATTCGGTCGGTGACTTGAAAGATGATTTTTTACCTATTTATTTATCTGCCCCCAGATGTTTCTCTGCTCTTTTCGCAGTCCGGACATGCACTTTAGGGCATGCCTCCCAGGGAAAGGAACCCTTAACGGAACTATTCTCCCTGGAAGATGTTTCTTACTAACCATGTAATATAACATAACTAGTTGGGCACTTGTCTGATAAAGCACTAATGACCCCTACGCCTGGTCTCCATGCATGCCCCGGTTGGTTCTTAACCGAGAAGGTATTCGGACACACTCCGGACTCTAGGGTCCTGAGGTTGAAGCGAAAAGGTCGGCAAAGACAAAATATCTACAATCCGGCTAGAAGGCATTCTACATGTCATTTTAAAATACATTGTCAAATCGACTGACTGTATTCTTCCTCAATCCCGTCTAACAGGCTGTCTAATTTACAGTCCCGTTGGGAAAATTTAGCGGCCAACTCTACTTGGCCATACACTAAACTCACATGGATCTCCTTCCCATCGGGCCCCACAGGTCCGACCTCGGCCATGTGGTTGGGATCCGCCTTCTTGTACTACGTCTTCACCATGGCCGAGGCCTCCCTGACACCTTGGTGGCAGGCCGACATCTTCCATAAACGGAAGCGCTGCCGCGCTCCCTGAAGCTTCTCCGCAAGCTCTCCAAGGCCCTCGGGTAGGGAGAGGGACGGCCATAAGGCCTGGACGGCGCCGCTCATTGCCTGCCGAACTCGTTCGAGCAGTTGCACCAGCTCGGGAAGTTGATCACCCGTTGATACGGGCATCTCCTCCGCAGGGCGACCTGTGAGCACACCTACAGACATATTTTTGTCAATTGACTTCCTTGCGGAACTCTTATTTTCAAAGGAGTTCGCTCAAGCACTTA
This sequence comes from Triticum timopheevii, assembly GCA_963921465.1. Taxonomy (NCBI): domain Eukaryota; kingdom Viridiplantae; phylum Streptophyta; class Magnoliopsida; order Poales; family Poaceae; genus Triticum; species Triticum timopheevii. Next base: position 497,341,951 of record OY997266.1, on the reverse strand, counting down.
CTATAGATGCCGCGATGAAGCCGCTGATTCTCCTTCACGGAGCCAGACAGCTCGGCCCGAACACCTTTCAGCTCTTCTCCAAGCTGGGCGTGGGCATCCTGGAGCTTGTTCCTTTCCTGCTGCACCCTCGTCAGCACCCTCTCGCCGGCCTTCAGCAAGCGCAGTAATTCTTGCCGGTCTGGATCCTGTTCGGCACCACCTGCAATGTCATTGTCAGACTTGCACGTACGCCGCACACCGATTATCTTTTCGAAATAATGTGTTACCAGGAGGGGTCTCTGTGCTTCCTCCTGCGGCAGCTAGTGCGGCCTCAAGTTGGGACTTGCACTCTTCTAGCTCCTGGGACAGTCGGGTATTCTTCTCTGTAAGACCCTGCATATCAAATGATCCTTAAATTAGTTATTCCAACTACTTTAAGTCTCGGGGGCTACTGGCATATACAACTATTAAAATCTCTTACCCGTATGTCCTTTACATACTGCTCCGTGGCTCTGGTTAAACCATCTTGAGCAGCACGAAGGTGCGTGTCCCCCGCGTTAAAGGCATTCAACGCCTCGGGGGAGAAGCACGCGTCACGAAAAACTGTCCGGCGGCGCCTATGGTTCATGGCGCTCTCCACCTCAGACCTGGTGGCGGACAGTCTGTCGGCATCCTCCGTTGGAGGAGTATCCGGCTCGCGCCTTGCGCTCGCCTCCCCCTCCAGACCAGGCGTTGGAGCCTGGCTAGCAGAAGCTGGGTTGGCAACTCCTACGCCGACAGCCGGCGGGCACTCTTTCTCCTGCAAAGGTCATGAGAATTCAAACACTTCCTAGTAACTTTGTCCTAAATAACAATCGTGAGCCATACCGTTGCGGCGACGTCTCGATCCGCGCCGCACTCCTCTTCCGCCTGCTGGGCCGGACTGACCTTGTTGGCCAGCTGCCATGGCCTCGGCCTCCAGCCCTGAAGGCGCCCCCTGCGAGACACCATGGTACACGGTGGTCAGAAATGCGCAAGGACGGAATAATGGTGTCAAGACTTCGGTCACAATCACCTGGGGAGCCAGAGATAGGCCGGGGTAGTCAGCCGTAATGGCGACTAGAGCATTGTCCATGCTGAGTTGATAGAACACCCCGTCGATTAGCTCCACCTTTATGTCTAGATCCTCTTCGGAGGACGGATCAAGGGATCTTTCTGGATCCTCGGGCTGTGGAGCCGGGCTATGAATGCTCTCCACAGTCCGGCGCAGACCCTGCGTCAAAACCATAAAGTAAGGTACTTAATTTTGAAAGCGTGGGTCAGATAAATGAACATTCGCTTACCCAGCTTCGAGGGTTGTTCATGGAGAACCCATTCAATGGGCTCGTCTGGAGGAAGTCCTCCTTCTCCCCCTTGTACAGGCCGGACAGAATCTTCACCAGGTCTTCGGCCGATCCTGGCCCTTGGCGGCCATGATGAGTGGCATCATTCTCTCCATTGAAATCCCACATGGGGTGGCCCCTGTATTGCAGCGGCTGCACCCCCGCATAATGCACGTGGCCAGTAACCTTATTCCGCCCATCAAATAGTGGACGCTCTTGTCTTCCTCCAGCTGGGGGCTCCACGGACGCCAACTCAGGCGTTTCTTAAGAGGAGCATTGTTGAACTCCGGGAGGCCGATCCGAACAGGGTCCGGCAGCGGAGCGTCTTGTACGTAAAACCATTCGGAAGGCCAGTCTTCAGACGCCTTCTTAGGGGTTCCGTATGGATATCCGGTCCCGGCGATGCGCCATATTTCGGCACCGCCCACTTGATATATGGACCCCCCGTGAGAACGGGGTACGAGGCAAAATAACCTCTTCCACAGTGCAAAATGGGGCTCAATGCCCAGAAATAGCTCACAAAGAGCTACGAAGCCCGAGATATGCAGAATCGAGGCGGGCGTGAGGTGATGGAGCTGGAGTCCGTAGAACTCCAGAAGGCCGCGGAGGAACGGATGTATAGGAAATCTGAACCCCCTTATCAGGTAGGGGACGAAGCATACCCGCTCCCCTTTGTTGGGACTTGGGGTAGCCTCCGCTTGCTTCCCATATTTGTAGGTGTCCAGCCCGGCTCGAACCGGGACCATAAAGGCTGGAGGAAGATATCCCTCCGCCTGGAGCGCCACTAGCTCGTTTTGAGGGATAGAACACCTCCTCCAATCTCCTGGCAGAGGGCTGGGAGCGCGATAGGAGGAGCCGCCACGACGGTCCATGATGGAATGGATTTTTGGTCAGAGGCGCTCCGATGAGTACTCGCGGACGGAAGATGGTGTGATTTGGATCTGGATTCTTGCCTCTCTTATAGGAAGATTATTTGCGCAGCTAGGGGGTAAAACATAAAAGATACCCTGGCTTTTCGCATTCATGCGACGCGTGGAAGAAGGCCATTATTGGGCGTGGAAGCCAAGGAGCGCAATGTTTACAAAATAGCCGGACACTATTCGGCAGGTACATGGAACTTAAAGGAGAACCCGCCTTGCAACGCCGAAGACTATACACGCGCTGGACTTATCGTCATTGAAGCCTGGTTCGGGGGCTACTGAGGGAGTCCTGGACTAGGGGGTGTCCGGACAGCCAGACTATCATCGTCAGCCGGACTCCAAGACTATGAAGATACAAGAAGACATCGTCCTGTGTACGGATGGGACTTTCCTTGGCGTGGAAGGCAAGATTGGCAATACGGATATGTAGATCTCCTACCATTGTAACCGACTCTGTGTAACCCTAGCCCTCCCCGGTGTCTATATAAACCGGAGGGTTTTAGTCCGTAGGACACAACAACCATTACAACAATCATACCATAGGCTAGCTTCTAGGGTTTAGCCTCCTTGATCTCGTGGTAGATCCACTCTTGTACTACCCATATCATCAATATCAATCAAGCAGGAGTAGGGTTTTACCTCCATCGAGAGGGCCCGAACCTGGGTAAAAACATCGTGTCCCTTGTCTCCTGTTACCATCCGCCTAGACGCACAGTTCGGGACCCCCTACCCGAGATCTACCGGTTTTGAAACCGACAACGGCGTAGCAGGAACAGCTCCGGTGCGGTGGAGGGTGGCGAAGATGGAGCGGCAGTGGTGAGGCGCAGGATGGTGTGGTTGAACTGGCTTGGGTACGGACGGCTCGGCCTCGGCTTCAACTACTAGCTGTGGAGGGCGTTGCGGTTGAGGTTGCGGTGGATAACGACGTCGGGGTATCGGCTCCGGCGTGATGGAGGAGGGCGGCGGTTGATGGGTGGGATGGGGTGGCGGACGGAGGACGCCGGGGTTTCGCGGCTGGTGGAGAGGTAGTTTTGGTGCCCACGGAGTACGAATGGGGAATCGGACGGGTGGGGGGGAACCATGTTTCGGTCAGGGATGCGCTTGTTTTTGGCTCTTTTGAACAGAAGGGGACGCGCTTGTTTGAAATTTGGGGAAAGTACAAAGTTTGCCCCCCTCTTAAATTTCGGACCTACTGCGGGTCGGGGGTAGGATGGAAATCCCAAGTGTCCCAAATAGTGGGCGGGAGCGATTTCAGCCGCGCGCATGTGTGCTTAGGCGGCCATTGTGTATGAATGTTTTTCGAAGGCGGTTGCGTGGCGTCTAGATGAAGCTACAAACCTACCCCGGTTTAGACCTTTGGACGTCGGGCCGGTAGGTTTCACGGGTCGGAGTTATTAGAAAAGTAATTTCCTTGTACTACCAAACATTGGTCTCACGCAGTTTCGGGCGAGTAGAGGCTCTTTTGGCGCTTCTTCGAAATTTTGAAACACAAGCATTCATGTTTAGAGTACTCTTGAACTATGAGGATTGACCTAAATAGAAAACGTTATATTGGACCTTGTATGTTTGAAAACCTCTTTAAATTATCTGCTTCTTTTGAAATTTTGACACTTGAAAATCCTATAACTACGATTATTTTGGAATGGAGGAGCTAAATTTGAATATATTTTGTACACGACTACATATGCTGTTATGTACAAAATCAGAGCAAAGATTGGTGCCCCCATAATTTAGGTATGGTTTACAAGTGCCATGATATCAAATTCAAATAATTGAATTGACTTCATGTTGAATTAGATTTTCTAAACCACCTTAAGTTGAATTCAAATGTATGCTAGTTCATAGGTAGCTATTTATAATGTCCATTGTGTAACTTTCGTATGTATAATGTGCTTTACACACACAACATGAACTATACTCACGTTTATATTCGATTGCTAAAGCGATGCATTGTCTGGAGTTCAAAATACTAACTATGTGGATCAATTGTGTCGAATAATAACATAGGCATGCTCAAATTCGATAGAATCTAGATTTCTGATGCATCAATGACCGCTCCTTACGCGAATTGCAAATATCATGATCCCATCCTAATATTTGGATACAATTTATATCTTTAATCAATGTGTAGAGCAGTCTTTTACGTGTAGTTTCACTCTCCGTCGGTGGTCTCTCACACATGCTCACACACTCTCTCCCGAGGTGTCTTTCTCGCACACATGCTCTAGATATAACCCTCACTCCCTCGTAACCATTTACAACTGTTTTCACTAACCTTTATCACAAGCACTCTTCCTCTCGCAAACATACACACACACAATCCTCGTCGACCCTTTCTATATACATGGACCTGCCTACGTGTCTCATGTACACACATTATCTTTACGCCTGTCTCTCACGCATTGTCTCACACCTCTGACCTCTCTTCCTAATCGACGAGTATGATTCTAGCAGAGCATTCTGTAGGATGCCCCTTAAAGTTAGGTTGGATGAATAGTAATATCAGAGATAAACGGGTTACCTTAGTCCAAGAACCTAGGGTTACAAATCCTAGCCGGCTTTGTCAGTGGACACAGAGTCCTTCACAATTATGCTATCTTTGTCTTGTACGACTAGTCATCCATGGGTCTTCCTAAATGTGTCGTGGGCCGACCAATGTGGCACAGGACGGAACCGAACGAAGGGCCTCACCTCGACCCACCGGACCTCACGCGGTGACACACCCTCTGCCCCCACGTCTCATTATCTTCTCACACTCACACATACCAACACAAATACCACACACACAGAAAATTTCTCCTGGTGCCTCTGTTCCCTCCCCCCTTGCATATACACACTCAAGGGAATGGAATCTCTTGTCGTGACGTCATATTCGTCTCTCTCTCTAGACCACTCTCATTTCTCGTGCTATCTCTCCCACGCCCCCCCCCCCCCCCCCCGTCGGCCCCTCTATCCATGCCTCTCTTGAACACGTAATACACACACACACCTCTCTAGGCCCCGCCAAATGCATCAACTACACATTCACACATGTTACATCACGTACCCCATTGATCTCAAAAGCCCTCTCTTCGCGTTTATTTCGCATACAACATTCCTTTTGAATAAAGTGTGGCCAAAAAATTATTTTAGAGTTTCTACATATATACAACATTACAAAGTTATATGGACGAGTACGAACACTAATTTGCATTGCATGGTGCCCACAATGATATTTATTCCGCACTATGAATTTGTATATTTTTATACTATATACAAAGTTAGTCATAATAAAGAGAAACGAAGAGCATCTCTCTCTCCATGGCATACCTCCCCTTGTACGCCCCTTTCACATATGCACACAAAACTATCTCCAGGTCCTGTAAAAGTAAGCCCCTAGAAAATTCACGCGTGTTTCATCTTTCTCTCGCGATATATGCAATGACGATCATTGTATTTGAAGCGAAAGCACGATACATACATTGGACTTCATAATCCACTCATTACGGTCAGCATTTACGTTTAGTGGTTATTATACAGTCACGGGCTCACCGTACAACTCTGTATTTGCTCATGACATGACTAGTTGACCAGTTAAACGCTCCACGTGGCACCTCTAGTGTTGCATCATATTATCTCAATACCATCGTGCCCACCTGTCGACTTGTATCTACTCTACATCTACACTCTTATAAAATACATAAAGTACACTCTTATAAAAAACAGAGTTGGTGATGATGGTATGCCTGCCATCCTGTAATATAGGCTGACCGATTTATATTTGACAGATAGGAAAGAAACTATGGCAATTTTGCAAAAAGGTACCCACACACCTCTCCACATTTGCAAATAAGGCCTTCCCTCGTTCATCCTTTTCTCTCACAAGATAAACAAGTCATACAAATGCATCTTGATGTTACGTGCAACGCACGGGCATCTTGCTAGTAAGAATGAAAACAAACGACAAAAAAATATTTTGACGGTGGTTCGAAGTCATGACCGCGGGCACAGCGGACACGGTGGCCTTGTATTGGTATGCTGAGCCGTCTGTTTTAACACACAGGAGCTGGTGTGGTGATTATACACACACGCACGCATGCACACGAACTGCATCCATGCAACACTCACACAAACACATGCACCCACGCACGCACGCAACACTCACACGTACACACGCAGCCACGCACGCATGCAACACTCACACACACACACACACACGCATGCATGCACACACCAGTACACCACACGACCAACACACACTCTCACGCTCAAGTGCTCAACCTACATGTGCATGCCCACACATCAGGCCCTGACAGACACATACACAACCAGGTGATTCCCGCGCACGGGTTGGAGCCTTGTCGCGCCTGCGTAAATTTGTGTTTATCTGACCTTTTCCCTATGCAAACTGACAGGTGGGACCCACAAGGAATGTGGTCAATTTAACTAGTCAACATGGCGCCATGCAGACTATATTTGCCTAGTCAACAGAGTGCAATCCGATGCTGAACTGTGAGCAAGTGACCGGATAATCACCGCAAAACGCATATAGTGATCGTAATCAGCTTATTCTGAAGTTCGGTGACCGTATTACGCTTTTCTCTCTGTAGGCCCTCCAAAACTACATCTCTACATGTTCTCACATGTTACATCTAACAACTATGCAATACAACACTACTACTACACTCTAACACAATAAATCATATGTGTTTTTAGTTTTACTAGATATCATATTGTTACTTATAATTATTCAGTTTGCACACATTAAAATTGCCTTTGAAATGTATGGCCAGTATCATCTACCGCGCGGGAAAAATCCCGCCCTTTCCTGTTTAATCGGATTTGTATCGATGGATCGTGCGAAACAGCAAAACTATAGTACTATACAGTACAAGTGACAATTCACTGGGCCATTGTGTCGTCTACTCCTCCGTCGTAAGAGTGGAGCGCTCACTTTCATAAATCTTCTAGTCCCTTTCGCCGACATGTGTGACATCAAGCTACCGGATCCACGTGCCATACCGAAATACAGTGTAGAGCAGCCGGGGTGAAGCACCCTAGTCATGGCGCCGGTGTAGTAATGAGCAATGAGGCGTCAAATCACAAAGTTGCACCTTTCCCGCAGTTAAGTTGGAGGGACGAAGTAATAATGCTAAAAAAGAGAAGTTGGAGGGACGAAGCAACCATCATTTCACTCGTTGCTGAATCCGCTTCTCCCTCATCTTCTTCAACTTAACCACGTGTTGCTTCTGTCGTTGTTCTACCTCATGTGGGACGCGGATCGGCTTGGTAAAGCATTGAGATGTGGGACCACATGTTAGCAAACCGCCAGGACAACATCCTCCGAAAATAAGAAACCTCCCCCGCCATCCGCGCGGCAAAATCACCTCATTTTTACTAATATTGATTCTATAATTTTTTAGATCAATATAATTGAGATTTGTATAGATAGCACACAGGAGCAAAACCAAGTGGTACGATTAAGGGCATCCACAATGTGTAGCCAAATGTGAAAATAGCTTTTGGCATCGTGGGAACCATTGTGGACGGTGTTGCCAAATCCAAAAAGATGGAACCAAGCTCCCTGATTGATTGATTGAAGGAATAGAAAAATGCAATGTCTCTCCTCTTTCTCCCATGCTTGGATGCATGTAGTACATTATAGAGCACAGAGTCTACTCCCCTGTCCCTTCTATCACAAATCACAAAGCAGTGAGGCGTCAAATCACAAAGCACAGACAAAGCAACCATCATTTCATTCTTCGCTGACTCCGCTTCTCCATCGTCTTCTTCGAGAAACCATCTCACCGCACTAGTACTCCTAGTAGTAGTACTACTAGTAAAGGACTTCCTGGATGCAAATAAGGCGGTTGTCTCGGCTTGCAGGTGGCACTTGCGAACGACTTACCGTGGTCTCCCTCAATGGTGTTCTCCGTCAAACGCACTTCACCAAACCACAAAAAAAATATCGTCGACGTCACCGCAATGGGGAAGGAAGTCAAATATAGTTACTACCTCCATTTTTTTGTACACAAGGCCAGTATATCAAAATTACAATTTGCAAAGGGACACTAACACTAATCGAGGCAAAATTGATGGGGTTAGCAAACAAGGACATTAATATCCCCTGCATGCATGCGGAAGTGAGAAGGTTGGTTTGCATGACGCTGCATTAATCAAGTGATGAGGAGTGAGATGGTTAGCTCTTTGGTCTTTCGAGAAAAAAAATAAGCATTAATTGATACGTGAAATGAGGATTTGTATCGATTAAATCCCGCGAAGGAAAACCCTGCCTTTCTTTTTTAACACTAGTACTACCTCCGTCCTGGTTTATTGGTCCTCATTGTATTCCGTTTCCAATTTTGACTATAAATTTAACTTATAAAATGTTAATGCATGTCAACAAAAATGCATCGTTAGATTCGTATTTGAATGTAGTTTTCAATGATATAATTTTTTATAACATGCATGAACATTTTTTTAGTTAAATTTGTAGTCAAAATTTAGCACGGAATATAATGAGGACCAATAAACCAGGACGGAGGTAGTACTCCTAGTACGTACGTACTTATCCTGTTTGGGTCTAGGCCTTGCATTGCCAAACTTGGCCACACATTTTTGCCAAGCTTGCCTAAAGTTTTCAAAATGAGAAGGAGGTACACTTGCGCACGGCTGTCGCGGTCGCACCGCACCCTCACACAGTCGCTCCTGCACGCCGCAAACCCAACCAAGGGAACGCACCCTCACTGACATGTGCTATCGCATGTGAACAAACCAAACTCAGCCATCCTATCGCTGACACATAATTTACGTTCATAGAGTATGTTTATCCAACCGCATGTTGGGGAGTATCCGTACGGCCCGTGCGGTGGTCTGTTGGGGAAGAAGAAGAGGTGAGGAAGAAGGAAAGAAGGGTTAGGAGACGTAGGATATTCATCTAACCTCCTGAAATGGTAGACTGACCCAAGTCAGGCAACTTGCATAACAAATATAGTATGTTTTCACACAGCAAAAGATCCATAAAAACAACAACATAAAGAAAAACTATCACTACTCGCGGAAAGAGATGGCCTCGTCGTCTTTGGCTGCCGGCGCGAACCAGCCGGCGCTGCCGACATGTGTCTCCGCACCGTAGTTGTCCTCGGCCTCCAGCTACTCGTTCAAGCGGAGCGTGAGGGTGCTCTGCACGGACGAGAGCACAACCCGGTTCAAGTCAAGGACGTCCGGTTCCGCCTGCAGGAGGGCCTCGATGGCAGCGGCATCCGCACGCTCCGTGTCGAGTCGAGCCTCCGCCGCCCGGTTCGAGTCCAGGACGTCCGGTTCCGCCTGTAGGAGGGCGTCGATGAGAGCGGCGTCCGCACGCTCTACGTCGAGTCGAGCCTTTGCCACCCGGTTCATGTCCAGGACATCCGGTTCCGCCTGTAGGAGGGCCTCGATGGCAGCGGCATCCGCGCGCTCCGCCTTAAGTTGAGCCTCTGCCTCCCGGTCCTCCTTTAGTATCGCCATGTTGAACTGCAGGTCCGCCTGCAGCATGGGGGAGTCGGACGCCGGCACAAAGTCGACGTCCATCGTCTCATACCCATCGGGGGCCTTCTACGCCGCGACCTCCGCAGTGAACATTGGATCGGCTTCCTCCTCCTCGTAGCTTGGCTCCAGAGAACTCGGGGATTGGCCCGTCGCAAAGCGAGCTTGGGAACAGAGGTCTGTGGCGCCAACCGCCGCCGCGATTTCTGCGCGGCGCTCCGGCGTCAGCATCTTGTAGTAACCGATCTTGCGGCGCACCATGGCTTTCCGGCGAACTAGGGGACGCTTGATGCGTGCTAGGGGATCGGAAGGTGGGGGAATGGGCTGGAGATTTGGTGTGGTTTTAGGGCAGTGGCTAGCGTAGGCCAAGCAGCGAAGGTTCTGGTGTGAATAGTGGTTCCGGTGACGACCGGTCAATCGGTTTTGACTGTACATCGCTCTTGTCACGTTCGCGTTGTAGCCCGGCACGCTGGACCCTCCACGCTGCTCACCGAATGGAACGCGCTTCATCTTGCGTTTTCGCTCGCTTGTGGGACTGCAGTTGATAGCAAACCGACGTCCCTCCCCCTCCTCGCCCGCGTCATTTATTGTACCACCACTCCCTCCGTTTTATGCGGAGTAAATAAAAACAGAGGGAGTATACTACGGATGAGGATCCCCTGACGTGGCCGAACCCATTGAGTAACTGACATGCGGGGCCTAGCAAGCATGGGGTCCGCCAGTAAGTGACCGAAAGGGAGGGTAAGGCAGGGATACCTACGTTAGAGGATCCACTTCCACTATACTACTTTGACCAAATGTTAGAGTAATAATATATGACATGCAACTTACACAAATGTTAGAGTAATAATATATGACATGCAACTTACACAAAGCATAGAGGGTCTAATGCATTTTTCGAGGATAACTTTGACCAAATGTTAGAGTAATAATATATGACATGCAACTTACACAAAGCATACGGTCAATTTCGTATGTGAAAGGAGTTTCCAATGATATAATTTTCACATTATACATCTCATGTACTATTAATCTTGTCAATAGTCCAATTGGAAACCATCTTGAGTACAAATCTAGGAGTACGTATGAATCTAACAATATTGATTGGGCGTTGTTGAATGTTGATACCTTTTTTATCATAGTAGAGATACTTTGACTACACATAAAACTTATATGTAAACTAGAAAGGATAGGAGGGAGTATATTGTACGTTCAAAAACGAAACGAACATTGAATACCCTTTATATATGATTTGCGAATGCTATGATCACCGGTTCAAAATTTTGAATCCGCCTTAGGTATCACGTGCCCCCACTCGTTCCCTCTCGATTTCAACTCGGGGTCCGGAGATCTATTGAAAGAGGACTAGGGTGGGTACATGCGAATGATACTCGGCGGAATGTTCAAATGAGGCATCCGGGAGGATGGACTCAACTGGAAGGCGACATGATTGATGGAGAAGAGGGTTGGAGAGGAAAGAGAAATAAGCAAACGCCATGTGATTACACTTGAACGACTCAAATAAACAATAAGTTGTCTCGCTTGGCCTACGTAGTGAAAGGCCTAATGCGCAACGTGGAGCACTGACGCTCGAATATGGCCGGGAAAACAGGGAAATCGACATGTGGGGCACACCCGTCGGGACGACGTAGCGCAGACTAGTCCAATGGAGGAGCTGGCCCACGACCTCCTCGCCACCGACAACCGTTCATGTGGGTCGTTGGGGACAACAACGGGGCGCAGCTCCAGCATCGCATGTGGACACGGCGCTCGCGGTGAGCGACACGCTCATATCGTTGCTAGACACGGTGAGTTTCAGTGTGTCGAGGGTGGCGTTAGTGCTGTGGCACGACCAATGGTATGTTTGATTTGTGCCCAAGGTTGCCCCATCAAAGCATTGGGTAGCCAAAATTTTGGTTGAGGTATTGGTTGCCCATGATTTGGCTAACATTGGCAAGAAAAATGAACTAGAGTTGGCTAGAGTTCATTGGCATGCCAAAGAAATGGCAACCATCCAAACAAAGACCAATCTTTGGGTCATGACCAAAATTTTGGTAAGGTGCACTTTGGCCACAATCCAAACACACCCCAACACCAGGCTCGTCGAGGATGCACGAGGCGCCGCAACACGTCCGCGGAGTGGTGTAGCGCGGCCAACTGCATCCTCTAGACCTGAGACCATGCCGGGTCGTCTTGCTTTTTCAATGACATGCGGGGATCGCATTTGAGCAAAGGGCATCTCGAACGTTGCCACGACCGCAGCTGACTACCCTGGCACACCAAAGCCCTCGTCCCTCGCGTCGTCGCATGGTGCGTTCCCAGCTGGCGCCAGCTGCCCGCATTCATGCCGTCCATTCGTATGTCGTCGTTAAGAGGCTCGGTGCCCGAGGAACCAATTCCGGCGACTTAATGACGCACCCGAACGCTTGGCCTCACCGAAATGTGCTACTTAAAGCAGCAACGCCCAGCTAACCTCCACACCATAGCGCATCGTCCTCCTACCTAGCACCACATCCGCCATGACCGCAAGTGCGAACGCTCTGCGGGAGAGCTTGTCTTTGGGGATGAAGCTCGAGGTCGCCGCCCTCGCTCAAGTCACCTCTCATGATTCAATAGCGGCGTAGCCGGACACGTACGCGACCGCACAAGTGGTGGCCACGCTGGCGGCCAACGACGGGAGCACCATTAGCCACGCGTCCTACTTGCCGCCATCCAACGTCCGGCACCACCGAGGTCAGGGACTGCTCCGAGGATGAGTAGGGCATGGGAGGCTGCAGGGCATGGTATGCCAACTGGCCGGTCCGTATCCCGTGTTCTACTCTTCCTTGCCGGAGACCGCACCTTCACTTCATGGGTCTTGTACCCCGCCCCCATACATAGAGATCGCAAATGGAGGACGTCGGCTGCTGCCGTAGAATAGGTTTAGGCTCGGGTTTCTTTTATTTTTTTGTCCTATAAAAGCTTGAAATGTAATGAAAATCTGCCGTGTTTGCATTAATCTCGGCCGGTGTATATGAACTTTCACAATAATATACATATTGTAGGAGTACTAGCAAGATGCCCGTGCATTGCACGAAAGATCAAGATCTTGTGGGACAAAAGGATGAACAAGGGAAATCCTTATCTGCAAATGTGGAGAGGAGTGCGGGTAAATTGTCATAGTTTCCTTCCTATCCGTTAGATATAGATCGGACGGCCTATATTGCAGGATGACAGGCACACCATCATCACCAACTCTGCTTTTTATTGAACCGAGACAAATCTAAAAAACCCAACTAAGCCAACCTCCCAGCATATCGCCCGGGAAAAGACCCGGCCACGCCATTTTAATCGGGATTACCGGATTACTAGTAGTAGTATCGATGGATCGCGCGAAGCAAAAAAAAATTTGAGAGGGCGAAGCACCTAGTTTAAAAGGAAAAAAGGCGGTACACTCACAACACTCCTGTCGCAGTCGCATTGCACCCCACACACGTTCGGTCCTGCACACGGCTCACACAAATGGAATGCGCTTCGGCTTGCCTCTTAACTGACACGTGGGAGTGCACTTGAAGAAACCGACCATACACCAAACTCCCCCAGCCCACCGCGCGAAAATCCTCCCCCCCCCCCCACACAAAAATTCCCCTCAAATCTGATTCAACCGCCCTTCGGCCAAATATTCCCCAAACCCCCCTCCCCCCGTCGCCCCTCCACTCCATTCGCTCCGCCAAAGCCGCCCTCCATGTCGCGCCGATACATCGGCGCCGCGGTTCGTCGAGGGGACTCATGGCGATCCTCTCGCTCCCACAGTACGCTCTCGTTGATGTCGTCCTCTAGCCGCGCCGCCACCTCTGGCTACGTTCTTGTGGAGGCGCACGGCGGTCAGCGCCGCCACCGCTGGCGATGTTCGTGTGGAGACGCACGGTGGTCAGCTTCTCCCATGGTACGCGCATTCTAGACTGAGGCCCCGTTCATGTCGATGTAGCGCTGAATGTTAGCTGATAGACGCTGTTAATCTCACTGTTTGCCGAAGTAGTTTACTGTCAATATGCTCTGCTTAAGAAGCTTCCTTGCCCTGTTCTACACTCAATCTGCTTATCTGAGATGGCATGCCAAGGCCGATTAGTTGCTAAAATATCCTGCCATATATTTATTGTGACGTAGGTTGCCATGGTCTAGTAGCCAATCTGTTAGGTGAAATAGCTCTACACCATTTTATACTCGATCTTTGTTGCTGTGATGGCCTTCGATAGTTTGATGTCTGTGTGCTCGGCCTCATTGATTGCTGAAACAACCTGCCATAATTTAGCACTCAAATCTGTTTGCTGAATTAGCTTTACATATATTTCGTTACTTAGATCTGCTCGTCCAAATATCTTGCCATAGCTTTAGACATCGACCTAGGTATTTTTTCTGGACTTCATAAAAAAGCATATATGTTTTTCCTGTAATATCTAGTAGAAGAGCTAATTTGTATGTCTTACAGATGGACAGGACTTGGATAACTTCTGCTCGAAGATTCTCAGCTGCATATGTCGAGGGGGTTGAAAACTTCATGAACTTTATCAGAGCTGAGTACGGTGGTCCGAAATCAGATGTGCTCTGCCCGTGTAGCAGTTGTATGAATTCAGTTACAAGACCCCAGTCAACTATGCAAAATCATCTACACTTGTATGGGATGTCGGTCACATATACTAGGTGGGTTCATCATGGTGAAGCTGTGAATGTCAATGTTATTGACTACGTGGAAGCAGCAGATCACCATCTTGATCTGCCTGATGCTCAGGTGGAAGAGGAGGAGGAGGTGGTGGTGGCGGAGCCAGTGAGTTTGACCAACATTGAAACAATGCTACAAAATTCTCGTGCATTCTGTGAACTTTCACCTGCAGAAGAAAAACGGTGGGCCCGCATGTTGGAACAATGCAACGTTGCTGTCACCCCAGGAAATAAGCTGTCAGTATTCTCAGCTATGGTCACCTTTCTTCAGGTGAAGACATCTGAGCGGATGACCAACAAATCATTCGATGCGATGTTGGCTGCTTTCCGCAAATCTTTCCCAGATGCGTCTGAGCTGCCACACACCTATAGTAAAATGAAGAATTTCCTTTGTGCAATTGGAATTGGATATGATATAATCCATGTTTGTAAGAATAATTGTGTTCTGTTCCAGAAGGATTATGCCAACCTAAGTGAATGCCCGAAATGCAAATCATCAAGATTGAAAGATGGCGATGATGTGAAGAGGTCCTCATAATGTTCTGAGACATTTTCCAATTACACCAAGATTGCAGAGGTTGTTTCATGATGCTGAAACAAGAGAGGATGTACTGTGGCATTATAGGAACCAGGAGTACAGAGATCAGAATGTAATGAGCCATCCATCTCATGGTAGTGAGTGGAATAGCTTCAATGATAAACACAGAGAGTTTGCTGCTGATCCGAGAAACATTAGACTTGGCTTAGCTTCAGATGGATTTAACCCATTTGGCCACCAGAGCGCCACATATAGCATGTGGCCAATGCTTGTTATCCCTTACAACATGCCTCCAAATGTCTGCACCAAAGAATCAAACTACATGATGGCCTTGCTCATCCCAGGTCCAAAAAGTCCTGGAAAGGATTTTGATTTGTTCATGGAGCCTCTTGTGGAGGAACTTCAACAGCTATGGAAGGGTGTTCTCACTCGAGACCTATATAGCAGCCCACCAGCTGATTTCTTTCTGCGTGCTGTTGTAATTTGGTGCATCCATGATTATCCGGCTTTGGGAACTATGCCAGGGCGAACGACACATGGTTACAATGCATGTGTTCGCTGTGACAGGAATCCGCTATCATACACAAAACTTAAGAAGATCTGTTACATTGGACACCGCCGTTTCCTTGCCAAGGACAAGCCGCATCCTAGAAAATACCGAAGACATGTGTTCAATGCAAAGCATGAAAACCGTGATGCGCCAAAGAGGCTCACCGCCGATGAGTTGCAAGTGGAATTAGAGAAGGTCTGGCATATTACACCAAGAAACCATCCTGGTAATGGTAGCGGGAAAAGGAAGTGTGGCACAGTAGAAGAGAGATTATTGTTTACCCGCAGGTCCACTTTGTGGGACTTGGAGTATTGGAAAGATTTGGATCTGCGGCATAATCTTGATGTGATGCACATCGAGAAAAATATATGTGACAGCATTATCGGCACACTTCTTAACATTGAAGGCAAGAAGAAAGATACCTTAAAATCTAGGATTGATTTGACACACATGGGTATCAGAAAGGATTTGTAGGTGCAAGATGAAGGTAAACCACGGGATATGGCACCAGCTGTGTACGTCTTGGACAAGGTAAAAAGAAAAGAATTCTGCAAGGTCCTATCACGTGTGAGATTCCCACATGGATTTGCTTCCAACCCTGAAAGGAGAGTCAGTGCAGATGGAAACAAGGTACAAGGGTTGAAAACTCATGACTGCCACGTCCTACTTCAAAGGGTTTTACCTGTTATCCTTAGAGGATTGGGCCGCCCTGACTTATACAGAGCAGTTGCAGAGTTGGGACAATTCTTCAGGGAACTCTGCAGTAGAAATATCAGGATAGATGCTTTGGATCGTCTTAGAGACAAGATACCAACTATCCTATGCGACCTTGAGAAGATATATCCTCCAGCCTTCTTTGATGTGATGGTGCATTTGGCTGTTCATCTACCTGATGAGGCACTACTTAGAGGTCCAGTACAATATGGCTGGATGTACCCTATTAAAAGGCGGGTAGGCACTTTCAAGGGCTATGTTAGGAACAGAGCTAGACCCGAGGGTTCCATTGCAGAGGCCTACATTGCTACACAAGCGTTGACATTCTGCTCAAAATACATTGAAACAGCTGATCAGCTTAGCAAAGTGGTGGGTGAAGACAATCCCGGGCTCAATGTTTTTCGATTATTCCGTTCGAGTTACAGGGAAGAGTCGACAAGAGGACAAACCTAAAGATTTGGACAAAATGATTTGGTATGTGTTGAATAACTGTCCTGAGATACTACTTTATATCAAGTAAGTGCAGTACTGCAGCTTATACATCATAATCTACTAAACTTGCAGCACATTATTATATATTTAGATGTTTGATGCGATCACTATGTTGTGCATCATCTACAAAGAGGAGTTACTGCGGCAGAATCCAAGAAACATTGACAAACTGGTTATGGCAGGATTTGCGAAATGGTTCAAGAACCATGTAAGCTTTTGAAGTGCACTGTCAGTTTTTTTGATATATTGAGTACATAAGATGATCAGCTTGTCTATTTTCTAACCATAGGTTAAGAAGATACGGGAGGATGGGCAGGCAGTTGATGATGCCCTTTACTCACTAGCAATGGGTCCTGATAGTCGGGTAAGACATTATGAATCTTGCGTTGTTGGAGATGTGCGCTACAACACCCTTGCACGAGACGAAGGAAGGAAGACACAAAACAGTGCCATCATGAGCACGAATACATATGACAAAGAGACAACTGAAATGTATGCTAACATAATAGACATTGTTCAGTTGCAGTATATCTCCAGTTTCGAGGATCATCGGTGTGTGGTTCTGTTGTGTTGTCGTTGGTATAACCTGTTTTCCAGGATCGCAAAACCCAGAGCTGATGATTATTTCAAATCCATCAATGTCAAGGCAGCGTACCAGACCAACGAGCCTTTTATTTTGGCAAATCAAGCAACACATATATTTTTCTTGGAAGACACATTTGCACGTAGCGATGACTGGAGAGTATTGCAAAGGTTTGAGCAGAGGAATTTGTTTAATGAAGTTGCACAACAAGATGATGCTTACACTGCTCCTGATGTACAAGATAACACAGATGTTCCTAATATCTTTGAGAACCATCATGTCAATGACGCCGGCGAAAAGATTGCTTGTCGTGCTGTGGACATACAAGAGTTGATCAAGAAGAAGCCAACGCTCGAGGACGTTGAGGATGAAAAAGAAGATGACACCGTGGGGAATTACGATTCAGACTGATACACATGGCGAAGATGTTGACGCTGCTGCTATGGATGATGATTACATTGTTTTGTCGTATTTTCCTGCCAGAAGACGTTTTTTTATCTACTATGTGAAATTGTGTTTGCTATGACAACTGAAACCTGATGAACATGTTGTTTAGTATTTTGCTATGAGAACATCACTTGTTATGTATGCTGATTTGTGTTTGGTGATTGTATGACAACTAAAACATGATGACATTGTTGTTTACTTGTACTCATATTTGGCTGTGAAACTTGAATTTGATGACATAGTTTGCTGTTGGACTGCCATTTGCTCGACGTCTTCGAATGAGAACAAAGCTGACCCGACAGGGGCTCTGCTATTTATCTATTTATATGAGAAAAAGGGGATACCCCCTAATTTCCATTAATAGAAATCATTAGATGTTCACAACACTATGCCCAACCTGCTACACAGGTTTCATTCGTTACTAGTTTTAGCAAAGTGCTCATGCGTAGCCATTGAATACATCACGAGTGCTACATACACTGCAAATAAAGAGACAATCATCCTACAGAGCACATCGATTTTGCCCATTATCTTCACAAGCTCTTTCATCTCCTCATTGCTGTCAAGGCCGTTCAGCAGCTGTTGCTTGGCCATGATCATAGGAACTGCATCTTTAACCTTCTGCTCTGCATCTTCCTCTTCTGCCGTTCCTTCAGTTACTTGTCCAACACCCCAACCCGCTGGTATTGGGATTCCTCGGCTAACCAAATAATCAGCGTAGTTGCATTTCCCCACATCAGCAACTTCCCAGAAATACAAATCACACGAATCTTCCCTTTTCTGCACGAATCAAATTGGAAGATCATCAACCAAACTATTAAAAAAATCAGCAACTGAAAGCAGGAGAACAACACTTAAACCTATTATTTCCCCATGATTCGGGCATTTGTCGAAGACTCGGCCAGGGTTGCGGATTGTGGTTGAGACGCGATGGATGACTCTATGTGATTTGCAGCAGTGGCACCACACCAACGGCAGCGGGTTGCGATGAGTAATCAGCTGCGGTGCGCATGCCGAAGGGGGTGTGATGAGACCCACAAGCGATGGTACGGGTGGCGACTTGGCGCATATCTGGTTGTTGCCTGCTGAAGAGCAGTTGGATGAGCAGCCAGCGGACATGGTTGCTGAGGCCAGAGATTCTGATGCTAGGCAGAGTAAGTAGAGAAGAGGAGAAGCGAATGTTGGATATGTCAGTTTCATTACTTGCAGAGTAGCATAGCACCATATATAGTCATAGTCTAGGTTTGGATTCGAACCAGCTACAGGAGCACGTCTTTCTTTTTTCTAAAACTCGGCAACGTCTCTTTACTGGTACACTAGCATGTTCTGTACGCCTTCCCAAGTCTTTGATTTTCTTTCCCTTTTTTGTGAGGAAGGAAGGAGGACAAAATTGAGAGTTCCTCGGACTCGAACCCAAGACCTCTCGGTTGAAAACCAAGGGTGCTAGTCACTTATGTGGCGAACGTTCCCTGTGAGGAGGACGGCAGACGAACGCATTTTCCTCGCAGTTTTCTACCTATATATAAAAAAGTATGCTACTTGGTGTCCGCTTAATCAAAAAACGATTGTGCCAACCTTGACCGTTGGATTGACATTCAACGTCTGTCACCTTTCTTCAGTCTCTTCTTCCTCGAGCTGCCAAAGCCAAACCAGCGCCGGCGGGACCGCCTGCACCCACCTCCCACGGCTGGCTGTGATCTTCCCAGGCTCCTGTTCATTCTCGTCCGAGGCCTCACCATCGTCCTCCGCCTTGGTTTGCTCGCCGCGGCACCGCCCTCTGGTGTTGTCAACATGGTCAACAACCGAGAGGAATAAGGAGATGGATGTACATGGTGAGGATGACAGTAGGGACCCAGTAGCGCGCGTAGTAATTTTGTTTTTTCGGGACGGAGAAGGGTATCAACTGGGTTGTGCAGGACCCATGGCCCGTCTAGCCCGGGCTTTTATTTCATATGTTTAGCACATGACTAGCCCAGTTTGTTTTTTTCCTTTCTGAAAAATGGCTAGCAAGCTATTTTGTTTTTTGCAGAATAACCAACATAGGCCTACTTGCTTTTCTACTCCCTGCTGGGCCGGAAATCTTTCAAGACGAGGAGGGATGCATTTTGCCCAGAAAATGGGCTATAAGTAATAAGAAATGGGCTATAAAATGAAAAAATACAGCAAACAGGCAATTAGTTCCAAAATATTGTTTTCTTTCGGATTTTGATATTTTAAATTTCATTGTTTTTGTGCGGGTAAAATTTCATTGAATTTAAATTAAGGTATATTTAGATTTAAAATTAATTTGAATCTGGCTAGAAATTTCGGGCTGTATGCTGTTTGGGACAGATTTGGAGGCTGACTTGTGGGTCTACTAGGTTGACGTGTACTTTGGCTTTGTCAACTTAGTCCACAAACGATTCTAGCAGCAGTGACCGTTGGATGTTAATCCAACGGTCGTGCTGCTTCTTCAATATCTGATCTTCTTGCTCCAGCCGCCCAAACCAGCGCCGGTGGGACTGCCTGCTCCCGCCTCCCGTGGCCGGTTGTGCTGCCGCATAGGCCGCACCGCCCCA
Organism: Triticum timopheevii; assembly: GCA_963921465.1. Classification (NCBI taxonomy): domain Eukaryota; kingdom Viridiplantae; phylum Streptophyta; class Magnoliopsida; order Poales; family Poaceae; genus Triticum; species Triticum timopheevii. The sequence continues at coordinate 497,321,608 of OY997266.1, read as the reverse complement.
CCCTACTTCATTGCTGGCCAGGCCATTCCTCTACTCATCCACACCTCCTGTTATTTTCCAGCGACGGCAGCCGGACCAGTAAACCCTCGTACTCCCCACCGCGTGGGCAACCATTGCCGAGTCTTCCCCGGCTCCATGTCGTTCCCTTCCTAGGCCTTGCCGTCGTCCAACGCCATGGTGCTCTCGGCGCGGCCTAGTCAACGTGGTCAACGAACGACATCCATCGGCCGTGGACTGTATGCGCAAAATAATGATTCCTCCACCTGACAGCTGGGACCCACCAAAAGGGCCTCTGTATTTTGTGAAAAAACGTTCCCCCGCTGACATGTCGGACCCACCAGCTATATCTTCGCACGCAAGGAAGTGCCTCCTTATTACGCACAAAAAATGAATACCCACCCTGCTAGCTGGGACCCACCATGGTGGGAGGATGACTTGTGGGCCAACTAAGTTGACAGGGACAGAGGGCTTTGTCAACTTAGTCAATATGAACGATTCTAGCTCCATTGACCGTACGATGTCCATCCAACGGCTGTAGTGCTTCTTCGACCTCTGGTCTTCTTGCTCCAGCCGCCCAAAGCAGCGCCGGTCGTGCTGCATGCTCCTGCCTCCCGTGGCCGGCTGTGCTGCTGGGCAGGCCTCACCGCCCCCTACTATTCCCACCGTTGGCCAGGACCTACGGCGACGGCAGCCTCACACCGCAGCCGAACTAGTGAACCCTCGTACTCCTCTCAGCGCGGGCTTCCACTGCCGCGTCTTTCCTGGCTCCGCGTCTTTCCTGGTGCTCTCGGCGCGGCCTGGTCAACGTGGTCAAGGAACGACTTCCATCGGATGTGGACTGTACGTGGAGAGGCTGACAGCTGGGTCCACGGCCGCAGCAAGGAAGTGCCTCCTTATTACGCGGAAAATAATGATTCCTCCACCTGACAGCTGGGATCTACCGGACGGGCCACTGTATTTCGTGAAAAAAACGTTTCCCCTGACTGCTGAGACCCATCAGCTTCATCTTTGCACGCAAGGAAGTGCGTCCGGGCAAAAAAAACGATTCGCCCCCCTGACTGCTGGGACCCACCAGCTACACCTTCGCACGCAAGGAAGTGCGTCTGGGCAAAAAAACAAAATGATTCGCCCCCCCTGACAGCTGGGACCCACCAGCTACATCTTCGCAGGCAAGGAAGTGCCTGACAGTTGGGACCCACCTGGTCTAAGCGTATGTAGCGTTGTCATCCTGGTCGCGAACGTGTACGTACATACTGGTTGATGTAGAGGCGCACACGTGTTGTATTAGAGGCGCGCACGTGTCGTAGTAGAGGCGCGCACGTACCATGTACACGTACGTACAACGGCTAGGGTGCAAGAAAGAAAATATGGCCACGTATGTGTACATATGGGAGGGGTCTCGAATGCCTACTCGCACATATGTATGACCAGGGCTCGTGTACATGGCTGGGTCGGAACAGAGAAACAGCATCGTCGTCGTGTTCACGGGGAGGCAACGGAATGCGCCGTGTTCATGGGGAGGCAACGGGAATGCGTCATGTTCATCAGGAGGCAATGGAACGCGTGGGAGCCAACCGGCTGGGTCGGAACAGAATGCGTGGTCGTGTTCATCGGGAGGGCTTGGACGGAACAGGCGATGGAAACGAGGCCTGGCGTATCGCACAACGGAGGAAACAGCCTTGTGTCCGACCGACCATGTTCGAAACAGGATTCTGTTCATCGGGAGGGGTCTGGCGTACCGCAAAACGAAGGAAATGGACCTCCTACGGTCGAAACGGGGGTCTTGTTGATTGGGAGGGGTGTGGCATACCGCAAAATGGACGAAACGGACCTCCTACGGTCGAAATGGGGGTCTTGTTCATCGGGAGGGGTGTGGCGTACCACAAAACGGACGAAGCGGACTTGTGTTGGAGCGCTACGGTCAAAACGGGGGTCCTGTTCATCGGGAGGGGTGTGGCGTACCGCAAAACGGGACTCCACGGGATACTGTTCATCTCCATCGTTGACCTCCTCTAGCCTCCATGGGCTACCGTCAACCTCCTCCAGCCTCCACGGGCTCCTGTTCATCCAGCCTCCACCGCGCGCTACTCCACCGGCTCCTGTTCAACCACCCCTCCACGGGCACCCCTCCACCGTCTACTGTTCATCCAGCCCTCCACACCACGGGGTCCTATTCAACCACCCCTCCACGGCCACCCCTCCACCGTCTACTGTTCATCCAGCCCTCCACACCACGGGGTCCTATTCATCCAGAGGCAACGCCACCGCTCACTGTTCATCCACCCCCCCCCCCCCGCAATGCTCACTGTTCATCCAATCGATCGGCTTCAGTTAGCAGCAGTAATGAAGGAATCGCTCCATCGGGTTCACTTAACAGCCGTCGATCGATCGCTCGGGTTCAGTAATGCGTAGCCTGCAGTGCAATTGCTCGGGTTCAGTTTAGAGCCCAACGCCTCGCTCAGGTTCAGTTAGAACCAACGCCTCGCACACACGCGCGTACGTGTACGAGAGAAACGCGCATCGCTCGGCCTCCGACCTCCCACCGTAACCGGCAACTCCCCGAAATTTTCCTCGCCCTCGCTTCTACCACGGTTTTTTCCGTCATGGACGGCCCATGCAGCTGCGTCTCCGGCCCGCCCAGGACGAAAAGCCCATTTTCTGTCATGATTTTTTTTCATAGATGTAGTAGCCCACCACATCTATGATGATACCAGGTTTTGTCACAATTATCATCATAGAAGTATGTATGACAGAAAAAAAATCATTCGGCCCAAAATGTCACAGAAGTGTCTTTTTTTTATAGTGCAACCCCTTTATTGCATTGGTTGCGAGGTTCTTGTTTGTTTGTGTAGGTGTGTGGGACTTTTGAGGAGCCTCCTACTAGATTGATACCTTGGTTCTCAAAAACTGAGGGAAATACTTACGCTACTTTGCTGCATCACCCTTTCCTCTTCAAGGAAAACCAACGCAAGCTCAAGACGTAGCAGTAGCCATTATGGCCGATTACCCCGATCTCTATCCCTTCGTTAAGGTAAGTGTTCGAAAATCGTTAAAAAAGGGAAACATTTCCGCTCACAACTTACCCTCCGCACTGGACCGTGTTGCACAGGATCGGCGCTCAGTGAGCCGTACTCAAGCACGGGCAGTCAAAAGGAAAATGGCTCCTTCACGGGGTTGATAACCCACAAGTATAGGGGATCGCAACAGTTTTCGAGGGTAGAGTATTCAACCCAAATTTATTGATTCGACACAAGGGGAGCCAAAGAATATTCTCAAGTATTAGCAGTTGAGTTGTCAATTCAACCACACCTGGATAACTTAGTATCTGCAGCAAAGTATTTAGTAGCAAAGTAGTATGGAAGTAACGGTAACAGTAGCAAAAGTAACAGTAGCAGTTTTATAGTAATTGTAACAGTGGCAACGGTAAAGTAAGTAAGCAAAGAACAATATGTGAAAAGCTCGTAGGCATTGGATCAGTGATGGATAATTATGTCAGATGCGATTCCTCATGTAAGGGTTATAACATAGGGTGACGCAGAACTAGCTCCAGTTCATCAATGTAATGTAGGCATGTATTCTGAATATAGTCATACGTGCTTATGGAAAAGAACTTGCATGACATCTTTTGTCCTACCCTCCCGTGGCAGCGGGGTCCTAATGGAAACTAAGGGATATTAAGGCCTCCATTTAATAGAGTACCGGACCAAAGCATTAACACTTAGTGAATACATGAACTCCTCAAACTACGGTCATCACCGGTAAGTATCTCGATTATTGTCACTTCGGGGTTAACGGATCATAACACATAATAGGTGACTATAGACTTGCAAGATAGGATCAAGAACTCACATATATTCATGAAAACATAATAGGTTCAGATCTAAAATCATGGCACTCGGGCCCTAGTGACAAGCATTAAGCATAGCAAAGTCATAGCAACATCAATCTCAGAACATAATGGATACTAGGGATCAAACCCTAACAAAACTAACTCGATTACATGGTAAATCTCATCCAACCCATCACCGTCCAGCAAGCCTATGATGGAATTACTCAGGCACAACGGTGAGCATCATGAAATTGGTGATGGAGGAAGGTTGATGATGACGACGGCGACGGATCCCCCTCTCCGCAGCCCCGAACGGACTCCAGATCAGCCCTCCCAAGAGAGATTAGGGCTTGGCAGCGGCTCCGTATTGTAAAATACGATGAATCTTTCTCTTTGATTTTTTTCTCCGCGAACGTGAATATATGGAGTTGGAGTTGAGGTCGGTGGAGGTCCAGGGGGCCCACGAGGCAGGGGGCGCGCCCCCACCCTCGTGGACAGGGTGTGGGGCCCCTAAAGTTGATTCTTTCGCCAGTATTTTTTATTAATTCCAAAAGGTTACTTTGTGGATTTTCAGGTCATTCCGAGAACTTTTATTTCTACACGAAAATAACACCATGGCAGTTCTGCTGAAAACAGCATCAGTCCGGGTTAGTTCCATTCAAATGATGCAAGTTAGAGTCCAAAACAAGGGAAAAAGTGTTTGGAAAAGTAGATACCACAGAGACATATCAACTCCCCCAAGCTTATACCTTTGCTTGTCCTCAAGAAATTCAGTTGATAAACTGAAAGTGATAAAGAAAAACTTTGACAAACTCTGTTTGCTCTTGTTGTTGCAAATATGTAAAGCCAGCATTCAAGTTTTCAGCAAAGATTATGAACTAACCATATTCACAATAACACTTAGGTCTCATGTTTACTCATATCAATGGCATAATAAACTAGCAAGCAATAATAATAAATCTCGGATGACAACACTTTCTCAAAACAATCATAATATGATATAACAAGATGGTATCTCGCTAGCCCTTTCTGAGACCGCAAAACATAAATGTAGAGCACATTTAAAGATCAAGGACTGACTAGACATTGTAATTCATGGTAAAAGAGATCCAGTCATAGTCATACCCAATATAAATTAATAGTAATGCATGCAAATGACAGCGGTGCTCTCCAGCGGGTGCTTTTTAATAAGACGGTGATGACTCAACATAAAAGTAAATAGATAGGCCCTTCGCAGAGGGAAGCAGGGATTTGTAGAGGTGCCAGAGCTCGATTTTGAAATAGAGGTAAATAACATTTTGAGCGGTATACTTTCAATGTCAACATAACAACTGAGAGATCTCGATATCTTCCATGATACACACATTATAGGTGGTTCCCAAACAGAATGGTAAAGTTTATACTCCCCCACCACCAACAAGCATCAATCCATGTCTTGCCCGAAACAACGGGTGCCTCCAACTAACAACAATCCTAGGGGAGTTTTGTTTATAATTATTTTGATTTGATTTGAGCATGGGACTGGGCATCCTGGTGACCAGCCATTTTCTCGTGAATGAGGAGCGGAGTCCACTCCTCTTGAGAATAACCCGCCTAACATGGAAGATACAGATAGCCCTAGTTGATATATGAGCTGTTCGAGCATACAAAAAAGAATTTCATTTGAAGGTTTAGAGTTTGGCACATACAAATTTACTTGGAACGGCAGGTAGATACCGCATATAGGAAGGTATGATGGACTCATATGGAATAACTTTGGGGTTTATGGAGTTTGGATGCACAAGCAGTATTCCCGCTTAGTACAAGTGTAGGCTAGAAAGATACTGGGAAGCGACCAACTAGAGAGCGACAACAGTGATGAACATGCAATAAAATTAATCAACACTGAGTGCAAGCATGAGTAGGATATAATCCACCATGAACATAAATATCGTGAAGGCTATGTTGATTTTGTTTCAACTACATGCGTGAACATGTGCCAAGTCAAGTCACTCGAATCATTCAAAGGAGGATACCACCCTATCATACCACATCACAACCATTTTAATAGCATGTTGGCACGCAAGGTAAACCATTATAAGCTCCTAGCTAATTAAGCATGGCATAAGTAACTATAATCTCTAATTGTCATTGCAAACATGTTTATTCATAATAGGTTGAATCAGGAATGATGAACTAATCATATTTACAAAAACAAGATAGGTCGAGTTCATACCAGCTTCTCTCATCTCAATCAGTCCATCATATATCGTCATTATTGCCTTTCACTTGCACGACCGAATGGTGTGGATAATAATAATAGTGCACGTGCATTGGGCTAAGCTAGAATCTGCAAGCACTCAATTCAAGGGAGAAGACAAGGTAATATGGGCTCTTGGTTAAATCAACAATAATGCATATGAGAGCCACTCAAAATTTTCATCATGGTCTTCTCCTCTCGGCCCCCAAAGAAAAGAAAAGAAATAAAACTATTTACGCGGGAAAGCTCCCAACAAGCAAAAGAAGAACAAGAAATCTTTGGGTTTTCTATTAATTATTACTACTACAAGCATGGAAAGTCATCTAAGTAATTTTTTTTGGTTTTTCTTAAGATTATTCAAACACACAAGAAGAAAACTAGAAAAAGAAATTAAACTAGCATTGATAGTACAATGAAAAAGTATGAGCACCGACAACTAGAATGAGTGTGTGAACATGAATGTAATGTCGGTGAGAACTACGTACTCCCCCAAGCTTAGGCTTTTGACCTAAGTTGGTCTATGCCCATGGATGGCCTGGCGGATATCCGAAATTTTAACTGGGGTCATACTGAGATGCAACATCCATTGCCTCACGAGCTGCAGCCTGGAGGCGAGCTGCCTCCGTCCTCCTCTCGTACTCGTTCGCCTCCTCCCTGTCACATCTTCCTTTTGCCTGATAATCAAAGAAGGCAGGAGCAGGGAGAGTAATATGGACAGCGGGACGTCTGTCAAAGATTAGTCGATACTAGAGGATTTGTTCATTCCTCTCAAGAAAATGATGATTAACCATGGCATTATAATCTAAATAAGCATGAGGCAACTTCATATCATTTTCATGTATGGGTATACCAAGATAGTTAGCCAGACGGGTTGCATAAATCCCTCCAAACAAGTCTCCATCTAAACCATTATTATGCAACCTACGTGCAACAATTGCCCCCAAGTTATATTGTTTATCTCCTAATACAGCACTCTTGAGAACACAAAGATCCAGAACACACATGTGACAAGCTTCGTCTTTACCGTTAATGCAGATACCTATGAAGAGAGCAAAATAATGTATAGCAGGAAAATGAATGCTCCCTATTGTAGCTTGAGCTATTTCTCTGGATCCTCCCATAGTGATACTAGCAAGAAATTCTTTATATTCAGCTTTACGAGGTTCATTAACACTGCCCCACTGCGGAAGTTTACAGGCAGTAGTAAAATCTTCTAAGTCCATGGTATAAGATTTATCATAAAGATCAGATAGGACATTGCGAGAATTGCGCGAAGATGTAAATTTAAACCTTCTCACAACAGAATCAGTTAAATGGTAGTATTGAGGGAAGTTATCTTGCATGAATTCCTCAAGATCAGCATTACATACATATGCATCAAATGCATCCTTGATGCCTGCTTTGACCATAAACTCCTCTGACGGCCATTCACAAGGCCGCACATAAGCTTCCCTCGGTGGTTCGTCGTCCTGCTCACGTATTGCGAGCCTGGGTCCTTGCTTCCTTGAAGAACCACCTTGGTACATTTTCCTAGACATATTTCTTCCTCTGAAAAATTCCTGAAATTTTTAGTGATTCAAAATAACAGTGAACCAAACTCAACAAAATTGATAGCAACTACTCCTACAAGTGCCTAGAGACTATATCATGCATTGGAACTACTTGGGACCATATAAATTGGACACGCAAGCTCAAGAACAGGGTCACCTAGGCAGCAAACATTTGCAATGAATAAAGCACTAGAACAAAAACAAATTGGACCATTGGAGGAGTCACATACCAAAGAACAATCCCCCAAAGCAGTTTTGTGAATGGAGCTTTGAGAAAGGAGATCAAAAATGGCAGAAAAATGATCTAGAACTCGTGCTTGAGCTGGATAGTGATTTTTTGGGAGGAAGAAGAAGATCATGGGTGCAGGAATAAGTGGAGGGGGTCACTGTGGGCCCACGAGGCAGGGGGCGCGCCCTGGACCCTCGTGGCCAGGTGCTTGCTCCCCTTGCTGTGTTCTCAGTGTCAGATATTCCCAAATATTCCAGAAAAAATCATACCAAATTTGCAGGGCATTTGGACTTTTATTTTCAAGGTATTTTTTTATTGCATGGATAATTCAGAAAACAGACAGAAAATACTATTTTTGCTTTATTTAATCTAATTAACAAAAAGTAAACAGAGGGTACAGAAGGTTCTGACTTCTAGCTTCATCCATCTCATGCTCATCAAAAGGAATCCACTAACAAGGTTGATCAAGTCTTGTTAATGAACTCATTTCGAATAACATGGAGATGGAGAAATTTTGAATTAAACTAGGTTACATCAACGGGGATTTGAACATCCCCAATAATAAGAATATCATATTTCTTCTTGACAGTAGGAAGAGGAAATTCAAAACCTCCAATGATAATTGATGGAATTTTTCCAATAGAATTGATACTGTGAAGTTGAGATTGTTTCCTCGGAAAGTGTACCGTATGCTCATTACCATTAACATGAAAAGTGAAATTTCCTTTGTTGCAGTCAATAACAGCCCCTGCAGTATTCAAAAAGGGTCTACCAAGGATAATCGACATACTATCATCCTCGGGAATATCAAGAATAACAAAGTCCGTTAAGATAGTAACGTTTGCAACCACAACAGGCACATCCTCACAAATACCGACAGGTATAGCGGTTCATTTATTGGCCATTTGCAAAGATATTTCTGTAGGTGTCAACTTATTCAATTCAAGTCTACGATATAAAGAGAGAGGCATAACACTAACACCGGCTCCAAGATCACATAAAGCAGTTTTAACATAGTTTCTTTTAATGGAGCATGGTATAGTTGGTACTCCTGGATCTCCAAGTTTCTTAGGTATTCCACCCTTAAAAGTATAATTAGCAAGCATGGTGGAATTTCAGCTTCCGGTATCTTTCTTTTATTTGTAATAATACCTTTCATGTATTTAGCATAAGGATTCACTTTAAGCATATTGGTCAAACGCATACGCAAAAGGATGGGTCTAATCATTTCAGCAAAGCGCTCAAAATCCTCATCATCCTTTTTCTTGGATGGCTTAGGAGGAAAAGGCATGGGTTTATGAACCCATGGTTCTCTTTCTTTACCGTGCTTCCTAGTAACAAAGTCTCTCTTATCGTAACATTGATTCTTTGATTGTGGGTTATCAAGATCAACAGCAGGTTCAATCTCTACATCATTGTTATTGCTAGGTTGAGCATCAATATGAACATTATCATTAACATTATCACTAGGTTCATGTTCATCTCCAGATTGTGTCTCAGCATCAGAAATAGAAATATCAATGGGATTCTCAGGTGTGTCAATGGCAGGTTCACTAGAAGCATGTAAAGTCCTATCATTTTTATTTTTCTTCTTTTTAGAAGGACTGGGTGCATCAACATTGGTTCTCTGAGAATATTGCTCAATTCTCTTAGGGTGGCCCTCAGGATACAAAGGTTCCTGAGTCATTTTACCCGTTCTAGTTGCTACTCTAATAGCAAAGTCATGTTTATTAGTTAATTCATCGAGCAAATCATTTTGAGCTTTAAGCACTTGTTCTACTTGAGTGGTAACCATAGAAGCATGTTTACTAATGAGTTTAAGTTCACCCTTAAATCTAGACATATAATCACTCAAGTGTCCAATCATATAAGCATTACTCTTCAATTGTCTACCAACATAAGCATTAAAGTTTTCTTGTTTAGCCATAAAGTCATCAAATTCATCCAAGCATCGGCTAGCAAACTTAGTAGACGGGATTTCAACTTTATCGTATATATACAGAGAATTTACCTTTACTACCTATGTCGGGTTATCAAGACCTTGCATTTCTTCAATAGTTGGTATATTAAGGCCATGTATTTCTTCAAAAGGAGGTAAATTCTTAACATCTTCAGCTTTAATACCTTTTTCTTTCATAGATTTCTTTGCCTCTTGCATATCTTCAGGACTGAGAAATATAACACCTCTTTTCTTCGGAGTTGGCTTAGGAATTGGCTCAGGAGTTGGCTCAGGAAATGCCCAATTGTTTTCATTAGTCAACATATTATTCAATAGCAATTCAGCTTGATCGACTGTTCTTTCCCTGAAAACACAACCAGCACAACTATCCAGGTGGTCTGTGGAAGCATCGGTTAGTCCATTATAAAAGATATCAAGTATTTCATTTTTCTTAAGAGGATGATCAGGCAAAGCATTAAGTATCGGAGAAGCCTCCCCCAAGCTTGTGGGAGAGTCTCTTCTTCAATTTGCACAAAATTATATATTTCCCTCAAGGCAACTTGTTTCTTATGAGCAGGGAAATATTTAGCAGAGAAGTAATAAATCATATCCTGGGGACTACGCACACAACCAGGATCAAGAGAATTAAACCAAGTTTTAGCATCACTCTTTAATGAGAACGGGAATATCTTAAGGATATAATAGTAGCGAGATTTCTCATCATTAGTGAACAGGGTGGCTATATCATTTAACTTAGTAAGATGTGCCACAACAGTTTCAGATTAATAGCCATAGAAAAGATCAGATTCAACCAAAGTAATTATCTCAGGATCGACAGAGAAATCATAATCCTTATCAGTAACAAAGATAGGGGAAGTAGAAAAAGCAGGGTCATATTTCATTCTAGCATTCAGAGATTTCTGTTTCAGTTTAGCTAATAACTTCTTAAGATCAGATTTATCATTGCAAGCAAGAAAATCTCTAGCAGTTTCTTCATCCATAACATAACCCTCAGGCACAATAGGCAATTCATATCTAGGGGGAGAGCCTTCATCATCACTATCATCAATAATATCAGTTTCAATAGTTTCATTCTCTCTAGCCCTAGCAACTTTTTCATCAAGAAATTCACCTAATGGCACAGTAGTATCAAGCATAGAAGTAGTTTCATCATAAGTATCATGCATAGTAGAAGTGGTATCATCAATAACATGCAACATATCAGAATTAATAGCAGAAGCAGGTTTAGGTGTTGCAAGCTTACTCATAACAGAAGGAGAATCAAATGCAGAGCTAGATGGCAGTTCCTTACCTCCCCTCGTAGTTGAGGGATAAATCTTAGTTCTTTCGTCTTTCAAGTTCCTCATAGTGATTATCAGATATAAATCCCAAGTGACTCAAAGAATAGAGCTATGCTCCCCAGCAATGGCGCCAGAACATAGTCTTGATAACCCACAAGTATAGGGGCTCGCAACAACTTTCGAGGGTAGAGTATTCAACCCAAATTTATTGATTTGACACAAGGGGAGCCAAAGAATATTCTCAAGTATTAGCAGTTGAGTTGTCAATTCAACCACACCTGGATAATTTAGTATCTGCAGCAAAGTATTTAGTAGCAAAGTAGTATGGTAGTAACGGTAACAGTACCAAAAGTAATAGTAGCAGTTTCATAGTAATTGTAACAGTGGTAATGGTAAAGTAACTAAGCAAAGAACAATATGTGAAAAGCTCGTAGGCATTGGATCAGTGATGGATATGTTGGAAATATGCCCTAGAGGCAATAATAAATTAGTTATTATTATATTTCTTTGTTCATGATAATAGTCTTTTATTCATGCTATAACTGTATTATCCGGAAATCGTAATACACGTGTGAATACATAGACCACAATATGTCCCTAGTGAGCCTCTAGTTGACTAGCTCATTGTGATCAACAGATAGTCATGGTTTCCTGGCTATGGACATTGGATGTCGTTGATAACGGGATCACATCATTAGGATAATGATGTGATGGACAAGACCCAATCCTAAGCCTAGCACAAAGATCGTGTAGTTCGTTTGCTAAAGCTTTTATAATGTCAAGTATCTTTTCCTTAGACCATGAGATTGTGCAACTCCCGGATACCGTAGGAATGCTTTGGGTGTACCAAACGTCACAACGTAAGTGGGTGGATATAAAGGTGCACTACAGGTATCTCCGAAAGTGTCTGTTGGGTTGGCACGAATCGAGACTAGGATTTGTCATTCTGTGTAAACGGAGAGGTATCTCTGGGCGCACTCGGTAGGACATCATCATAATGTGCACAATGTGACCAAGGGGTTGATCACGGGATGATGTGTTACGGAACGAGTAAAGAGACTTGCCGGTAACGAGATTGAACAAGGTATCAGTATACCGACGATCGAATCTCGGGCAAGTAAAATACCGCTAGACAAAGGGAATTGTATACGGGATTGATTAAGTCCTTGACATCGTGGTTCATCCGATGAGATCATCGTGGAACATGTGGGATCCAACATGGGTATCCAGATCCCGCTGTTGGTTATTGACCGGAGAACGTCTCGGTCATGTCTACATGTCTCCCGAACCCGTAGGGTCTACACACTTAAGGTTGGATGACGCTAGGGTTATAAAGGAAGCTTGTATGTGGTTACCGAATGTTGTTCGGAGTCCCGGATGAGATCCCGGACGTCACGAGGAGTTCCGGAATGGTCCGGAGGTAAAAATTTATATATGGGAAGTCCTGTTTTGGTCATCGGAAAAGTTTCGGGGTTTATCGGTAACGTACTGGGACCACCGGGAGGGTCCCGGGGGTCCACCAAGTGGGGCCACCAACCCCGGAGGCTTGCATGGGCCAAGAGTGGTGAGGGGCCAGCCCCTGAGTGGGCTGGTGCGCCTCCCACAATGCCCAAGGCGCAGCAAAAGGAGGAGAAGGGAAACCCTAGGCTTAGATGGGCCCTAAGGCCCACCCTAGGGGGCGCCTCCCTCTCTCCCCTCTTGTGGCCGCCTCCCCAAACCCCATCTAGGGCTGGCCGCACCCCTTGGGGGGGGGGGGAAACCCTAGAGGGGGGCGCAGCCCCTCCCCTTCCCCTATATATATGAGGCCAAGAGGGCTGCCCATAACACACGCGATTCGATCTCTCATTGGTGCAGCCCTGCGTCTCTTCTTCCTCCTCTTCTGTGGTGCTTGGCGAAGCCCTGCAGGATAGCCACGCTCCTCCACCACCACCACGCCGTTGTGCTGCTGCTGGATGGAGTCTTCCTCAACCTCTCCCTCTCTCCTTGCTGGATCAAGGCATGGGAAACGTCACCAGGCTGTACGTGTGTTGAACGCGGAGGTGCCGTCCGTTCGGCACTTGGTCTTCGGTGATTTGGATCGCGACGAGTACGACTCCATCAACCCCGTTCTCTTGAACGCTTCCGCTTAGCGATCTACAAGGGTATGTAGATGCACTCTCCTTCCCCTCATTGCTGGTTTCTCCATAGATAGATCTTGGTGACACGTAGGAAAATTTTGAATTTCTGCTACGTTCCCCAACAGTGGCATCATGAGCTAGGTCTATTGCGTAGATTCTTTGCACGAGTAGAACACAAAGTAGTTGTGGGCGTTGATTTTGTTCAATATGCTTACCGTTACTAATCCAATCTTGTTTCGACGGTATTGTGGGATGAAGCGGCCCGGACCGACCTTACACGTACTCTTACGTGAGACAGGTTCCACCGACTAACATGCACTTGGTGCATAAGGTGGCTAGCGGGTGCCAGTCTCTCCCACTTTAGTCGGAACGGATTCGATGAAAAGGGTCCTTATGAAGGGTAAATAGCAATTGGCATATCATGTTGTGGTCTTGCGTAGGTAAGGAACGTTCTTGCTAGAAACCCATAGCAGCCACGTAAAACATGCAAACAACAATTAGAGGACGTCTAACTTGTTTTTGCAGGGAATGCTATGTGATGTGATATGGCCAAGAAGAATCTGATGAATGATATGTGATGTATGAGATTGATCATGTTCTTGTAATAGGAATCACGACTTGCATGTCGATGACTATGACAACCGGCAGGAGCCATAGGAGTTGTCTTTATTTATTGTAAGACCTGCGTGTCATTGAACAACGCCATGTAATTACTTTACTTTATTGCTAACCGGTAGCCATAGTAGTAGAAGTAATAAGTTGGCGAGACAACTTCATGGAGACACGATGATGGAGATCATGATGATGGAGATCATGGTGTCATGCCGGTGACGATGATGATCATGGAGCCCCGAAGATGGAGATCAAAAGGAGCAAAATGATATTGGCCATATCATGTCACCATTTGATTGCATGTGATGTTTATCATGTTTATGCATCTTGTTTACTTAGAACGACGGTAGTACATAAGATGATCCCTTACAAAAATTTCAAGAAGTGTTCTCCCCTAACTGTGCACCATTGCTAAAGTTCGTCGCTTCTAAGCACCACGTGATGATCGGGTGTGATGGATTCTTACGTTCACATACAACGGGTGTAAGATAGGTTTACACACGCGAAACACTTAGGGTTAACTTGACAAGCCTAGCATGTACAGACATGGCCTCGGAACACGGAGACCGAAAGGTCGAGCATGAGTCGTATAGTAGATACGATCAACATGAAGATGTTCACCGACGATGACTAGTCCGTCTCACGTGATGATCGGACACGGCCTAGTTGACTCGGATCATGTAATCACTTAGATGACCAGAGGGATGTCTATCTGAGTGGGAGTTCATAAGATGAACTTAATTATCCTGAACATAGTCAAAAGATCTTTGCAAATTATGTCGTAAGCTCGCGCTTTAGTTCCACTGTTTAGATATGTTCCTAGAGAAAATATAGTTGAAAGTTGACAGTAGCGATTATGCGGACAATAGAAAGCTTATGTCCTTAATGCACCGCTCAGTGTGCTGAACCCCAAACGTCGTTTGTGGATGTTGCGAACATCAGACATACACGTCTTGATAACTACGTGATAGTTCAGTTAAACGGTTTAGAGTTGAGGCACCAAAGATGTTTTCGAAGCGTCACGGAACATATGAGATGTTTCGAGGGCTGAAATTGGGATTTCAGGCTCGTTCCCACGTCAAGAGGTATAAAACCTCCGACGATTTTCTTAGCCTGCAAACTAACGGAGAAAAGCTCAATCGTTGAGCTTGTGCTCAGATTGTTTGAGTGCAACAATCACTTGAATCGAGTGATGTTTCTCCAAAGTCATTGCCACCAAGCTTCTAGAGCTTCGTGATGAACTATAACATATCAGGGATAGATATGATGATCCTTGAGGTATTCGTGATGTTTGACACCGCGAAAGTAGAAATCAAGAAGGAGCATCAATTGTTGATGGTTGGTGAAACCACTAGTTTCAAGAAGGGCAAGGGCAAGAAGGGATACTTCATGAAACGGCAAATCAGCTGGTGCTCTAGTGAAGAAACCCAAGGTTGAACCCAAACCCGAGACTAAGTGCTTCTGTAATAAGGGGAACAACCACTGGAGCAGAATTACCCTAGATACTTGGTAGATGAGAAGGCTGGCAAGGTCGATAGAAGTATATTGGATATACATTATGTTAATGTGTATTTTACTAGTACTCCTAGTAGCACCAGGGTATTAGATACCGGTTCGTTTGCTAAGTGATTAGTAACTCGAAATAAAAGCTACGGTATAAACGGAGACTAGCTAAAGGTGAGCTGACGATATGTGCTGGAAGTGTTTCCAAGGTTGATGTGATCAAGCATCGCACGCTCCCTCTACCATCGAGATTTGGTGTTTGCGTTGAGCATAGACATGATTGGATTATGTCTATCGCAATACGGTTATTCATTTAAGGAGAATAATGGTTACTCTATTTATTTGAATAATACCTTCAACGGTCTTGCACCTAAAGGAATGGTTTATTGAATCTCAATCATAGTGATACACATTTTCATGCCAAAAGATATAAGATAGTAATGATAGTACCACTTACTTGTGGCACTGCCATGTAAGTCATGGTGGTGTAAAACGCATGAAGAAGCTCCATGTTGATGGATCTTTGGACTCACTCGTTTTTGAAAAGTTTGAGACATGCGAACCATGTCTATTGGTGTATACGCATGAAGAAACTCCATGCAGATGGATCGTTTGGACTCACTTGATTTTGAATCCCTTGAGATATGCAAATTATACCACATGGGCAAGATGACTGAAAAGCCTCGTTTTTCAGTAAGATGGAACAAGATAGCAACTTGTTGGAAGTAACACATTTTGATGTGTGCAGTCCAATGAGTGCTGAGGCATGCAGTGAATATCGTTATGTTCTTACTTCACAGATGATTCGAGTAGATGTTGAGTATATTTACTTGATGAAACACAAGTCTGAATTATTGAATGGTTCAAGTAATTTCAGAGTGAAGTAGAAGATCATTGTGACAAGAGGATAAAATGTCTATGATATGATCATAGAGATGAATATCTGAGTTACGAGCTTTGGCACGCAATTAAGACATTGTGGAAATTGTTTCACAATTAATACCGCCTGGAACACCATAGTGTGATGGTGTGTCCGAACATCATAGTTGCACCCTATTGGATATGGTGCGTATCATGATGTCTCTTATCGAATTACCACTATCATTCATGGGTTAGGCATTAGAGACAACCGCACTCACTTTAATAGGGCACCACGAAACTCCGTTGAGATGACACCGTGAGAACTATGGTTTAGAGAAACCTAAGCTGTCATTTCTTAAAAGTTTGGGGCTGCGACGCTTATGTGAAAAAGTTTCAGTTTGATAAGCTCGAACCCAAAGCGGATAAAATGCATCTTCATAGGACACCCAAAACAGTTGGGTATACCTCCTAATTCAGATCCGAAAGCAATAGGGATTGTTTCTTGAATCGGATCCTTTCTCGAGGAAAGGTTTCTCTCGAAAGAATTGAGTGGGAGGATGGTGGAGACTTGATGAGGTTATTGAACCGTCACTTCAACAAGTGTGTAGCAGGGCACAGGAAGTTGTTCCTGTGGCACCTATACCAATTGAAGTGGAAGCTTATGATAGTGATCATGAAGCTTCGGATAAAGTCACTACCGAACCTCGTAGGACGACAAGGACACGTACTGCTTCGGAGTGGTACAGTAATCCTGTCTTGAAGGTCATGTTGCTAGACAACAATGAACCTACGAGCTATGGAGAAGTGATGGTGGGCCCAAAATTCCGACAAATGGTTAGAAGCCATGAAGTCCAAGATAGGATCCATGTATCAGGACAAAGCATGGACTTTGGTGGACTTGCCCAATGATCAGCAAGCCATTAAGATAAATGGATCTTTAAGAAGAAGACGGACGTGGACGGTAATGTCACCGTCCATGAAGCTCGACTTGTGGCGAAGAGTTTTTCACAAGTTCAAGGAGTTGACTACGATGAGATTTTCTCATCCGTAGCGATGCTTAAAGTCCGTCGGAATCACGTTAGCACAAGCTGCATTTATGAAATCTGGCAGATGGATGTCAAAACGAGTTTCCTTACCAGTCGTAAGGAAAGGTTGTATGCGATACAATCAGAAAGGTTTTGTCCATCCTAAGGATGCTAAAAGGTATGCTGGCTCCAGCGATCCTTCTAAGGACTGGAGTAAGCATCTCGGAGTTGGAATGTACGCTTTGATGAGATGATCAAAGATTTTGGGTTTATACAAAGTTTATGAGAAACTTGTATTTCCAAAGAAGTGAGTGGGAGCACTATAGAATTTCTGATGAGTATATGTTGTTGACATATTGTTGATCAAAAATGACGTAGAATTTCTGGAAAGCATAGAGGGTTATTTGGAAAGTGTTTTTCAATGGAAAGCCTGGATTAAGCTACTTGAGCATTGAGCATCAAGATCTATAAGGAAAGATCAA
This sequence comes from Triticum timopheevii, assembly GCA_963921465.1. NCBI lineage: Eukaryota > Viridiplantae > Streptophyta > Magnoliopsida > Poales > Poaceae > Triticum > Triticum timopheevii. The sequence goes on along the minus strand of OY997266.1, from coordinate 497,303,921 downwards.
AACGCTTAATGGTACTTTCAAATGAGCACATTCCTTGACATGATCTTGAAGGTGTTCAAGATGGATCAGTCAAAGAAGGAGTTCTTGCCTGAGTTGTAAGGTATGAAGTTAAGACTTAAAAGCTCGACCACGGCAGAATAGAGAGAAAGGACGAAGGTCGTCCCCTATGCTTAAGACGTAGGCTCTACAGTATGCTATGCTGTGTACCGCAGCTGAAGTGTGCCTTGCCATGAGTCAGTCAAGGGGTACAAGAGTGATCCAAGAATGGATCACAGGACAGCGGTCAAAGTTATCCTTAGTAACTAGTGGACTAAGGAATTTTCTCGATTATGGAGGTGGTAAAAGGTTTCGTCGTAAAGGGTTACGTCGATGCAAGCTTAACACCTATCTGGATAGCTCTGAGTAGAGATACCGCATACGTATAATGGAGCAACAATTTAGAATAGCTCCAAGTAGAACAGTTATTTGGAATAGCTCCAAATAGAGCGTGGCAGCTACATCTAGGAGATGACATAGAGATTTGTAAAGCACACACGGATCTGAAAGGTTCAGACCCGTTGACTAAAACCTCTCTCACAAGCAGAACATGATCAAACCCCAGAACTCATTGAGTCTTAATCACATGATGATGTGAACTAGTTTAATGACACTAGTAAACTCTTTGGATGTTGGTCACATGGTGATGTGACCTGTCAGTGTTAATCACATGGTGATGTGAACTAGATTATTGACTCTAGTGCAAGTGGGAGACTGTTGGAAATATGCCCTAGAGGCAATAATAAATTAGTTATTATTATATTTCTTTGTTCATGATAATAGTCTTTTATTCATGCTATAACTGTATTATCCGGAAATCGTAATACACGTGTGAATACATAGACCACAATATGTCCCTAGTGAGCCTCTAGTTGATTAGCTCGTTGTGATCAACAGATAGTCATGGTTTCCTGGCTATGGACATTGGATGTCGTTGATAACGGGATCACATCATTAGGAGAATGATGTGATGGAAAAACCCAATCCTAAGCCTAGCACAAAGATCGTGTAGTTCGTTTGCTAAAGCTTTTATAATGTCAAGTATCTTTTCCTTAGACCATGAGATTGTGCAACTCCCAGATACCGTAGGAATGCTTTGGGTGTACCAAACGTCACAACGTAACTGGGTGGCTATAAAGGTGCACTACAGGTATCTCCGAAAGTGTCTGTTGGGTTGGCACGAATCGAGACTGGGATTTGTCACTCCGTGTAAACGGAGAGGTATCTCTGGGCCCACTCGGTAGGACATCATCATAATGTGCACAATGTGACCAAGGGGTTGATCACGGGATGATGTGTTATGGAACGAGTAAAGAGACTTGCCGGTAACGAGATTGAACAAGGTATCGGTATACCGACGATCGAATCTCGGGCAAGTAAAATACCGCTAGACAAAGGGAATTGTATACGGGATTGATTAAGTCCTTGACATCGTGGTTCATCCGATGAGATCATCGTGGAACATGTGGGAGCCAACATGGGTATCCAGATCTCGCTGTTGGTTATTGACCGGAGAACGTCTCGGTCATGTCTACATGTCTCCTGAACCCGTAGGGTCTACACACTTAAGGTTTGATGACGCTAGGGTTATAAAGGAAGCTTGTATGTGGTTACTGAATGTTGTTTGGAGTCCCGGATGAGATCCCGGACGTCACGAGGAGTTCCGGAATGGTCCAGAGGTAAAGATTTATATATGGGAAGTCCTGTTTTGGTCACCGGAAAAGTTTCGGGGTTTATCGGTAACGTACCGGGACCACCGGGAGGGTCCCGGGGGTCCACCAAGTAGGGCCACCAACCCCGGAGGCTTGCATGGGCCAAGAGTGGTGAGGGACCAGCCCCTGAGTGGGCTGGTGCGCCTCCTACAATGCCCAAGGCGCAGCAAAAGGAGGAGAAGGGAAACCCTAGGCTTAGATGGGCCCTAAGGCCCACCCTAGGGGGCGCCTCCCTCTCTCCCCTCTTGTGGCCGCCTCCCCAAACCCCATCTAGGGCTGGCCGCACGCCTTGGGGGGGGGGGAAACCCTAGAGGGGGGAGCAGCCCCTCCCCTTCCCCTATATATATGAGGCCAAGAGGGCTGCCCATAACACACGCGATTCGATCTCTCGTTGGTGCAGCCCTGCGTCTCTTCTTCCTCCTCTTATGTGGTGCTTGGCGAAGCCCTGCAGGATAGCCACGCTCCTCCACCACCACCACGCCGTTGTGCTGCTGCTGGATGGAGTCTTCCTCAACCTCTCCCTCTCTCCTTGCTGGATCAAGGCATGGGAGACGTCACCGGGCTGTACGTGTGTTGAACGCAGAGGTGCCATCCGTTCGGCACTTGGTCATCGGTGATTTGGATCACGACGAGTATGACTCCATCAACCCCGTTCTCTTGAACGCTTCCGCTTAGCGATCTACAAGGGTATGTAGATGCACTCTCCTTCCCCTCGTTGCTGGTTTCTCCATAGATAGATCTTGGTGACACATAGGAAAATTTTGAATTTCTGCTACGTTCCCCAACAGGATAATTATGTCAGATGTGATTCCTCATGTAAGGGTTATAACATAGGGTGACACAGAACTAGCTCCAATTCATCAATGTAATGTAGGCATGTATTCCGAATATAGTCATACGTGCTTATGGAAAAGAACTTGCATGACATCTTTTGTCCTACCCTCCCGTGGCAGCGGGGTCCTAATGGAAACTAAGGGATATTAAGGCCACCTTTTAATAGAGTACCGAACCAAAGCATTAACACTTAGTGAATACATGAACTCCTCAAACTACGGTCATCACCGGTAAGTATCCCGATTATTGTCACTTCGGGGTTAACGGACCATCACACATAATAGGTGACTATAGACTTGCAAGATAGGATCAAGAACTCACATATATTCATGAGAACAAAATAGGTTCAGATCTGAAATCATGGCACTCGGGCCCTAGTGACAAGCATTAAGCATAGCAAAGTCATAACAACATCAATCTCAGAACATAATGGATACTAGGGATCAAACCCTAACAAAACTAACTCGATTACATGGTAAATCTCATCCAACCCATCATTGTCCAGCAAGCCTACGATGGAATTACTCACGCATGATGGTCAGCATCATGAAATTGGTGATGGAGGAAGGTTGATGATGATGACGGCGACGGATCCCCCTCTCTGGAGCCCCGAACGGACTCCAGATCAGCCCTCCCAAGAGAGATTAGGGCTTGGCTTCGGCTCCATATAATAAAACGCAATGAATCTTTATCTCTGTTTTTTTCTCCAGGGACGTGAATATATGGAGTTAGAGTTGAGGTCAGTGGAGGTCCAAGGGGCCCACGAGGCAGGGGCATGCCCTAGGGGGGCGCCCCCACCCTCGTGGACAGGGTGTGGGCCCCCTGACATTGATTCTTTCGCCAATAATTTTTATTAATTCCAAAAATTTGCTCCGTGGATTTTCAGGTCATTCCGAGAACGTTTATTTCTGCACAAAAATAACACCATAGCAGTTCTGCTGAAAACAGCATCAGTCCGAGTTAGTTCCATTCAAATCATGCAAGTTAGAGTCCAAAACAAGGGTAAAAGTGTTTGGAAAAGTAGATACGATGCAGACGTATCAGGGGTGAGCGCGCGAAACGAAAGGGGACCAAGAGCACCACTGAACTTGCTCCATCACCAAAGAGGTATGTTCGTTACTTCATGTCTGAGCATAAAGCCGAATCGTCATTTTCCTCCTCCTTCTATCATCTTAGGAGAGGTATACGGCGAACCGTAGCAAAGATCCCAGCAAGCCAAGCTGTAGCCCATACGATGCCGAACTCGTCAACTAGGACGAGGGCGCATACCGGGGTGGCACCGTCTCATCCACCTCATGGAGATCTGGATGAAGTGTCTGTCACTAACTCCGAGGTGGAGAGCGCGATGAATCACCGTCGCCTAAAAGAGACCCTGCGCGCCCCGGCCTTTTCAGAGCAAGAGTTTACCACTCTCAACACTGTGGACGCGTATATCCGAGCTGCCCGAGACGGACTTACTGGAGTTAGTCACCTGTTCTCAAAGGATATACAGGTGAGAGTTTATGCAATTTTAATATATAGATACCAGTAGCCCCCAAGACTAAAAGTGGTAGGAACCAACCGATTTGAGGATCGTTTATGACCACAGGTCCTTAAGGAGAAGAACAACGCATTGTCCCAGGAGCTCGAGACAAGCCGGACACAGCTGAATGACGCTGTCACAGAGCTTGAAGAAATGAAGAGTGCCCCGATGACCGGGGAAAAGATAAAAAATTGGAAGAGGAACTGAAGAAGTAGGCCGAAGAGATTAAGATCTTAAAGGCTCAACTCTTGGATGTGCAACAGGAGAACCAAAAGCTGAAGGGCGGCATATTCGGTATGACTCTTGAACCATCCGGAGTACTGATATAATCATATAATATAGAATGTTATAATTTGGTTCATACAGGTCTGTTAACCGGCCGTTAGGCAGAGGAAGTGTCCGGGCTTCAAAGCGACGTTCTAAAAGAACTGTCAAAGCTACACGAGCGTGCCTGAAAAGCCATCAAGAATACGGCCAAAGCCTTATCGCCATCCGATGTACCTCTAGAGAGTATGGAATGGTTGGCGGACCTGTTAAAGGGTGCTCGGCGTTGCTTCAAGCTATGGAAGACGTCTGCATGTCGGGAAGGTGCGCGAGAGACATGGGCCATGGTGAAGACATGCTAAACCGGACTCTATCTGAATCATGTGGCCCGAGTTGGACCTCAGGGACCGGATGGGAAGGAAATTCCTGTAAACTTGGTATATGACCAAGTAATGATAGCAGCGAAATATTTGCAAGAAGAATGTAAGCTGGATAGCATTATAGATGGCCTAGAAAGAGAGTAGGCGTTCGATTCTCTGTATCAATATACTTTATGACCAAACTTATCTCCTGTCGAACTTGTAAAAATTTTGTCATCGTCAACCTTCAGTTTCCACCTCCAAACCAAGAAGTTGGAGTGTTTCCGTATACTATGTTAACTAAGAAACATTTAGTATCTTCAAAAACCAGGCAATCCGGTCATATTGCTCGAACAGACAAAAATGCCTTCGGGGAGTTATGTTATATTACTTTATAACGTAAGAAACATCTTCCAAGGAAAATAGTTCCGTTAGGGGTTCCTTTCCTTGGGTTGGCATACTACATGATGCATGCCTAGGCTGTTATTCGAATTACAGGCAGCCAATTCCATATTTGTTCCAAAAAATAGTCATTCACTTATTTGCAGACCAATTATTCCCTTAAGAGTGCTAGCCTTCGGCTTCACCCGTCTGAGGTAAAGATCTAGATAACCTGGTTGTAACAATCGCAGAGGTACTCACTTTACACCCTACCTGAACAATCAGGAATGTAGGGTATAAACACAGGAGCGAGGGAACCCAGATTGGCAAAAACTTAAGTCATAGAGGTGCATAAAATGGCAAAAGTTATATAGCAACAACCAACATGGACAAGGAAACTTATGGCTTTTAATAATATGCTTCGTTAGAGAAGCCCCCATGTATGGTGGGGTGTATACATTTAAAGATGTGTACCCCGAATAATACGGTTGATCCGAACATACATTGAGAAGAAAAAGGAAAAAACAAAAAACAAGAGAAAAAAAGGAAAAAAAAACTAGTCAAAGTGAAACCTAAGGAGGCCGAACTATGCGTAGAATATTCGGAGCCAGGCAGTGTTCCATGGGTTTGGCTCAAGGCGATTATCCGCTGCATTGCGAAGGCGATAGGCTCCTCTAGTAAGGACTTCATCTATGATGAAGGGGCCCTTCCATTTAGGTTTGAGCTTGTACTTTTTCTTCTCCGGGAGGCGTAAAACAAGTTCTCCGACATTGTATGTCTTAGCCCGCACTTCTCTGCTTTGGTAACGCCTGGCCTGTTGTTGATAAAATGCAGAACGAGCTTTAGCAACATCGCGCTCCTCTTTGAGTCCGTCAAGGTCATCCTGCCGATGTAATTTGGCTTCTCTCTCTTCATACATGCGCACTCTAGGTGAGTCATGAATAATGTAGCAGGGCAATGTAGCCTCTTCGTCGTACACCATAAAGAAGGGTGTGTATCTGGTTGATCGATTGGGCATGGTCCGGAGTCCCCAGAGTACGGAATCAAGTTCCTCAAGCCAGTGCTTGTCTGATTCTCGTAAAGAGCGCACTAGTCTGGGATTACTGCCACTCATGATCAGACCATTGGCCCTTTCAACTTGGCCATTTGTTTGAGGGTGGTATACAGATGCATAGTCGAGTTTAGTGCCCAACTTTGCGCACCAAGTTTTCACCTCATCAACTGTAAAATTGGATCCATTATCAGTGATGATACTGTGCGGGACACCAAAATGGTGGACTACGCCGGATATAAAGTCAATCACTGGCCCTGCCTCAGCTGTTTTTACTGGTTTGGCCTCTATCCATTTAGTGAATTTATCTACCATTACCATCAAGTATTTCCTTTTGTGTCTTCCCCCTTTAAGGGGACCTACCATATCAAGCCCCCCGACCACGAAGGGCCAAGTAATGGGGGCTGTTTTTAATGCGGTGGGAGGCATGTGACTTTGATTGGCGAAAAGCTGACAGCCCACACAACGTTGGACAAGGGCTTGAGCGTCTGCTCAAGCCGTGGGCCAAAAAACACCTGTCCTGAATGCCTTGCCTACGAGGGCTCGAGCTGCAGCGTGATGACCACCCAGGCCAGCATGTATTTCTGCCAAGAGTTGCCTTCCCTCCTCTTCGTAGATACACCTTTGGAGGACTCCGGTAGTGCTCTTTTTCTACAGTTCACCCTCATGCACTTTGAAGGCTTTAGAGCGTCGAACTATGCATCGAGCTTCATTTTGATTGTTGGGAAGCTCCTGCCTATTAAGGTAGGCCAAGAATGGTTCGGTCCATGGAGCGATAACAGCCATAATATCATGAGCAGAGGGTGTTATCTCGATACCCGGACCCCCGACGGTGTCTGTATTGTGTTCGGCAGCTAGGGGTGTGACCAGGTCCACAGTATCTTCTCTGCTCTCACCCTGTCATACTACAAATGGCTTAAAGAGCCTTTCCACGAAAGTGTTAGGTGGCACAGGGTCGCGCTTAGCACCCATGCGGGCGACGATGTCTACTGCCTGATTACTGTCTCGAGCGACATGATGGAACTCAAGTCCCTCGAACCGAGATGATATTTTTAATATGGCATTTTGATATGCCGCCATTTTTGGGTCCTTTGCATCGAAGTCTCCATTGACCTGGGATATTGCAAGGTTGGAATCACCGCGCACCTCCAGGCGTTGTATATCCATGGAGGCAGCCATGCAAAGACCATGCAGAAGCGCCTCATATTCGGCTGCATTATTGGAGTCTGTATACATAATCTATAATACATAGCGGACTGTATCCTCGGTAGGAGATGTTAGGATGATGCCCGCCCCAAGTCTGGCCAGAAATTTGGAGCCGTCGAAGTACATAATCCAATTGGAGTATGAACTATACTCTTCAGGGAGTTCGACTTCCATCCATTCAGCGACAAAGTCGGCCAACACCTGGGATTTAATAGCCCGGCGTGGCTTGTATATTATTTCGAACGGTAAAAGCTCGATGGCCCATTTAGCTATGCGGCCAGTGGCGTCCCTGTTATTGATAATGTCGTTAAGTGGTACTTCGGATGCTACTGTGATCGAACATTCTTAAAAGTAGTGTTGCAGTTTACGGGATGCCATGAAGACTGTATAGGCTATCTTCTAGTAGTGGGGGTATCGGGATTTTCAAGGTGTAAGGACCTCCGATACATAACAGACTGGTTTTAGGGTGGGGAATTAATGTCCCTCCTCCCCTCATTCGACAACGAGTACGACACTAACTACTTGGTTAGTTGCCAAAATGTACAATAACATAGGCTCGCCAACACCTGCGGCATCTAGGATTGGGTTGCTTGCAAGTAGATCCTTGATTTCTTCAAATCCGATTGTTGCAGCGTTCGTCCATTCAAAGTTATCAATGCATCGTAATAGCTTGTAGAGTGGTAATGCTTTTTCTCCCAGCTTGGAGATAAAACGGCTTAATGCCGCAACGCAGCCTGCTAGTTTTTGGACTTGCTTTAGGTCTGTGGTATAGCCAGTTGTGATAGAGCTCGGATCTTGGATTGGTTTTCTTCAATTCCTCTATTGGAAACAATAAACCCTAGCAATTTTCCGGTTGGGACTCCGAAGACACATTTTTCCGGATTAAGCCGTATGTCGTTTGTCCGGAGGTTATCAAAGGTGAGGCGAAGATCGTGTCCTGCAGTCGCGTCAATGATTTGGTTGATGCGGGGTAGTGGAAAAGGGTCTTTAGGGCAAGCCTTGTTGAGGTCTTTGAAATCGACGCACAGGCGCCATGATTTTTCCTTCTTTGGTACCATGACCAAGTTGGGTAGCCAATCCGGATGTTTGATTTCCCTAATAGACCCGGCTTCTAGCAACTTTTCTAGCTCTTCTCCCATGGCTTCACGCTTGGGTATGGAGAATCGCTGCAGTGTCTGCTTCACAGGTTTAAAACCCTTGATTATATTGCGACTGTGTTCGGCCAACCTGCGTGGGATGCTAGGCATGTCTGAAGGGTGCCGGGCTAAAATATCCCAATTATCTCGCAAGAATGTGCGTAGAGCGGTGTCCATTGCCGGATCTAGCTGTGCTCTGATAGATGCTGTCTTGTTAGGGTCCGTCGAGTGCACTTGACATTTAACTATTTCCTCGGCTAGCTTAAAAGAGGTGGATTTAGATCTCTTATCGAGGATCACATCGTTCCTATCCACCGTGGATCATAAATTTATTAATTCTTCGGCCACTAGGGCTTTAGATAATGCCTCGAGGGCCAGGGATGCGGTTTTGTTTTCGGCACAGAGGGCTTTGTCCGGGGCGCTCAAAATTGTTATGATATCGTTGGGTCCGGGCATTTTGAGCTTCATATACCTGTAATGGGGTATAGCTTGGAAGCATGAGAAAGTGTCTCATCCGAGGATGGCGTGATACCCACTATTGAAGGGGACCACATGAAAGAGCAACTCTTCGGATCTGTAGTTTTCAGGCGTGCCGAATACCACATCCAGTTTAATTCTCCCAGAGAATTGTGCTTCTTAACTAGGGATAATGCCTCTAAAGGTGGTATTGCTTTGCTCGATGCGTGATTTATCCATCTGCATTTTGTCAAGTGTGTCTTCATAAATGAGGTTAAGCCCACTGTTGCCATCCATGAGCACTTTAGTAAGCCGAAAACCATCCACAATGGGGTTTAGTACTAGGGCAGCGGGTGCTCGGACTAACGGAGCCTTTGGTTCATCTTCGGCTGTAAAGGTTATTGCCGTGTCGTTCCATGGGCTTAGTGCGGTAACTTGGTGGACTTCGGCGAGGTCGTGGAGTGCCCTTTTGCGCCGATTATTCGAAGAAACAGCCTCAAAGACCGTGAGGATGTTAAAGTCATCCCTCTCTGGAGAGTATTTCTCTGGAGTGGTGGTGAGGACGGCCTCTCCACTTTTTACTACTTGTCGGAGTACCCAACATGCTCGAAGGCGTATCGAACAGGGCTTGTCAAGGAGTTCATCAAGAACGGACCTATGTCCCGTGAAGGTTTATTTTTCATGCCCATCAACTGGTGGTCGGGTGACCCGCCAGGATGTATCCGTTTAGTCCGGGCCACACACTGCTTAAAGGCAGCGGGATCTAGTTGAGTTTTCTAGGCCCTCCACATGCTTTCCATTGCATACTACTTTTGCACTACATGTGATAGTTCTGTCAAGCTCTGTATGTGGTGACGGTCGAGGGCATTCAATATTCCCTCATCGGTGCAATTACGATGAAAGACCGAAACTACGTCGTCGTCTGGGCAGTCTTTGATACTGTTTTAAACAAGCAGGAATCTGGCAAAAAGTGATGGACCGTTTCCTGAGGTTGCTGCAGCACATACATCAGTTCGTATATATATGGAGGACCTGACTTGCTTGGATAATATTGATTGTGGTGGGTGGCTGGTTTAAAATTTAGATCCCGCCCCACATCTGCATTTGGGGCTTGAAAGGTCTCCGCAGCGACCGGTTCGGGTCCGGGGAGGTCCAGGGGCTCCCGCAATCCTATGCCTGAGCCAGAGTCCGGAGGACGTGAAGTCCCGTCTGAAGGGAGAGTATCCGGCTAGGGGATTCGGAGACCTGAACATACTTGGTCTTCAACATAGGGAGGGAAGTGTCTTCGGCCGGTTCCTCAACGACCGCTACGAGGTGGGTGATCGGCGGGTGATTAATTTCCCTCTGGTCAGGCTTGATCCCGATCCGATCATAGTCCGTTGAGACCCCAGGGCGGTGATGCGGTCCAACAGTTCGTTCAAAGACGAGACATCTGTCGGATCCATCTTTTTGGAGTACTCGAGGCCAATGCGAAGACGGTGTTCGGCGACTATAGGGGGGTGTTGTGGGCTTGATGGCCATACAAGCTCCTATGGTGAAACCGCCGAGCTGGAGGGTCTGCCCAGAAGCCAGGCCCCTTCTAGAAGTGATATTGTCATTGATGACTAGGCGAGCCATAGATCACTTTCGTAGACAGCACGACAGAGCTCTCAATGAAAGCACCAATGTCGGTGTCAAAACCGGCAGATCTTGGGTAGGGGGGCCCAAGCTGTGCGTCTAAGGATCAATGGTAACAGGAGACCAAGGGACACAATGTTTACCCAGGTTCGGGCCCTCTTAAAGGACGTAAAACCCTACTCCTGCTCGATTATATTCGAAAAGTATGGAGATTACTAGAGTTGATCTACCTCGAGACTGTGGCGGCTAAACCCTAGATGTCTAGCCTATGAATATTCCGATGATGATAATGAGGATAGCCTCTACGGACTAACCCCTCCAGTTTATATACACACCGGACGGGCCTAGGGTTTGTACAAGGTCAGTTCATCAGGGAAGGAAACGATACACCCAGACTCTAATCTTATTGTTCACGTATGGAGAAGTCACACCCGGACACGTTGGATGGTCTTTAGCTTGACCTTGTATGGCCCATCCAACCCGGCCCATACTCCTGGGTCGGACACCTGAGGACCCCTAAATCCAGGACTCCCTCACCCGCCGCCAGCCAGCACGCCCGGCGGCTACCCCCGCTCACGCACCGGCCGCTCCCCCCACCGTGGCGCTGTCGCCAGAGTAAGTGGTCCTCCACGAGGATAGCGATCCGGATGACACTCCGGGTTGGCATGTCACCCTATGGGCGTCGGAAGCGGCAGCAGTGGCGGCTGCGAGGGAGGCCGCCGAGATAGTGTCCAGAATCCAAGCCGCCGAGGCCATGGCGGCAGAGGAGGCCGCGATGGTGCCGGCGGAGGACGAGGAAGCGGCGCCGGCGGCGATGGAGGAGGAGGACGACAGCCCCATCGCCTGGGATGATGGTAGCAGCGACAACGGTGGTGACGGCGAAGGCGCCATCGCGATGGACCTATTGGCGGCTTGCGATGACGACTAATGTCGTTTTTTATTTTTCGTTTAAATTATGTTGGAGTATGTAAAATATATGCTTAATGAAAATGCAATGAAAATTTTACTAACACCTACGGCGGTGCCGATGAAGGTGGGTCGGGCCGGCGTGATGGAGCGGCAGGGCGTCGGTGGCGGCGGGCGGCATGGGGTCGGGGGCGACGGTAGCGGCTGGGTGCGGTCTGTGAGAGAGAGAGTGAGGTGGGGGTGGGAGACAGAGAGTGAGGTGGGGGTAGGAGAAAGGGTTAGGGTTAGGATGGCGGCGGGGCCGTTAGCGCCCTTAGGTCGAATATTGTTTGCCGTCCACCAACTAACGGCAAAGTATATTTGCCGTTCACTAGAGGACGACAAAGAACTGGCTGATGGCGGAAGCTACTTTTGCTATCCGCTAGTGATAACCCGCAAGTATATGGGATAGTTGTAGCCTCTTTTGATAAGTAAGAGTGTCTAACCCAACGAGGAGCTAAAGATATAACAAATACTCTCTCAAGTCCTATCGGCCACTGATACGACTCTACGCACGCTTGACGTTCGCTTTACGTCGAACAAGTATGAAACTAGAAGTACTTTGTAGGTGTTGTTGGATAGGTTTGCAAGAAAGTAAAGAACGCGTAAATAAAAAGTAGGGGCTGTTTAGATAAAGAAGCAATAAAGTAAATATAGCGAGTGTGGAAAAGTGGTGGTAGGAGTTGTGAAATTGCCCCTAAGCAATTGACTACTTTACTAGACCAATAGCAAGTTTTATGTGGGAGAGGCCACTACTAGCATGTCATCCCTGACTTGGAATTCTATGCACTTATGATTGGAACTATTAGCAAGCATCCGCAACTACTAACGTTCATTAAGGTAAAACCCAACCATAGCATTAAGATATATTGGTCCCCCTTCAATCCCGTATGCATCAATTTCTATGCTAGGTTGAAGCTTCTGTCACTCTAGCCCTCCAATACATGGTCCTATCAACATACAACTAACCCTATGGTGTGACCCACGCGCGCGCTCATATGATGGGCACCAAAGGACAGCAACATAACCACAAGCAAATTAAATCAATCATAGCAATTCATCAACCACCAATAGGACAACAAAAATCTACTCAGACATCATAGGATGGCAAGACATCATTGGAAAATAATATGAAGCATAAAGCACCATGTTCAAGTAGAGGGTACAGCGGGTTGCGGGAGAGTGGACCACTATAGATAGAAGGGGGAAGGTGATGGAGATGTTGGTGAAGATGGCGGAGGTGTTGGTGAAGATCGCGGTGATGATGATGGACCCCGGCAGCGCTCCGGCGCCACCGGAAGCAAGGGGGAGAGAGCCCCCCTTCTTCTTCTTCTTCCTTGACCTTCTCCCTAGATAGGAGAAGAGTTTACCCTCTGGTCCTTGGCTCCCATGGCATGGGAGGGGCGAGAGCCCATTTGATCTATCTCTCTGTTTCTGCGTTCTCAGATTCTACCCCTTCACCATTTCTTAAATATCCGGAGATCCGTAACTCCGATTGGGGTGAATCTTTCGCCCAGATTTTTCTCGTAAAATTAGCTTTCTTGCGGCAAAATAAAGGCATCAACGGGTGGCCCACAAGATTCCAGAGCGCGCCCGGGGGGAGGGCGCGCCCCCTGTCTCGTGGCCACCCCGGACACCGTTTCGCGTTGATTCTTCCTCTGGAAAATCCCAAATATTCCAAAATAATTCTCCATCCGTTTTTATCCCGTTTGGATTCCATTTGATATGGGTTTCCTGCGAAACATAAAACATGCAACAGACAGGAATTGGCACTGGGCACTGGATCAATATGTTAGTCCCAAAAATAATATAAAAAGTTGCCAAAAGTATATAAAAGTTGAAGAATATTGGCATGGGACAATCAAAAATTATAGATAAGACGGAGACGTATCAGCTAGCGGACGGCAAAGAGCTGGCTGACGGCGAAGGCGCAGTTTTCCGTCAGCCAGTTCTTTGTCGTCCGCTTTCCGTGAGCGGACGACAAAGACCTTCTTTGTCGTCTGCTAGCCGACGGCAAATCCTCTGATTCCAGCCATAAGGCTCGACACCTTGATCTCCATCGTTGTGTCGTGGTTGTCTCGCCAACTATTGCTTCTACAACTATTAATAACTCATAGCGATAAAATAAAGCAATTACATGGCGTTTGCATTTCATAAGATAAAGACACAACCATAAGGCTCCTTCTGGTTGTCTGATATCTTACAAAACATGATCATCTCATACAATAACGTATATCACATCATGTCTTGACCTTATCACGTCTTAACATACCCTGCAAAAACAAGTTAGACGTCCTCTACTTTGTTGTTGCAAGTTTTACGTGGCTGCTACGTGTTTCTAGCAAGAACCGTTCTTCCCTACAGCAAAAACCACAACGGTGATTCGTCAAGTTTGCTATTTTAACCTTCTTCAAGGACCGTCCATAGTCAAATTCGATTCAACTAAAGTAGGAGAAAAAGACACCCGCCAGCCACCTTTATGCAAAACTAGTTGCATGTCAGTCGGTGGAACCGGTCTCATGTGCGTGGACATGTAAGGTTGGTCCGGGCCGCTTCATCCCACAATACCGCCAAAGAAAAATAAGACATTGGTGGTAAGAAGTATGACTCTCACAACCCACAACTCTTTGTGTTCTGCTCGTGCATATCATCTACGCATAGACCTGGCTCGGATGCCACTATTGGGAAACGTTTCATCAAAAACAAAATAATCTACGCACACGCAATGATCTAACCATGGAGATGCATAGCAAGGAGGGGGGGAATGTCTCATGTAACCTTGTATACCGTAAGCGGAAGCGTTTCACAACGCGGTTAATGTAGTCGAACTTTCTTCGCGATCCAACCGATCGAGTACCGAACGTATGACACCTTCGAGTTTTGCACACGTTCAGCTCGGTGACGTCCTCTCCTTCGTGATCCAGGAAGACGGGCGAATTAGTGGATGAGTTTTGGCAGCACGATGATATGTCTCCAATGTATCTACTTTCACAAACACTTTTGCCCTTGTTTTGGACTCTAACTTGCATGATTTGAATGAAACTAACCCGGACTGACGCTATTTTCAGCAGAACAGCTATGGTGTTGTTTATTGTGCAGAAAACAAAAGTTCTCGGAATAACCTGAAAATCCACGGAGATAACTTTTGGAAAATATAAAAAATATTGGCGAAAGAATCAAGGCCAGGGGGCCCACACCCTGTCCACGAGGGTGGGGGCGCGCCCTCCCCCCTGGGCGTGCCCCCCTATCTCGTGGGCCCCCTGATGCTCCACCGACCTCAACTCCAACTCCATATATTCTGTTTTGCAGAGAAAAAAATTAGGGAGAAAGTTTCATCGCGTTTTACAATATGGAGCCGCCGCCAAGCCCTAATCTCTCTCGGGAGGGCTGATCTGGAGTCCTTCGGGGCTCCGGAGAGGGGGATTCGTCGCCGTCGTCATCATCAACCATCCTCCATCACCAATTTCATGATGCTCACCGCCGTGCGTGAGTAATTCCATCGTAGGATTGCTGGACGGTGATGGGTTGGATGAGATTTACCATGTAATCAAGTTAGTTTTGTTAGGGTTTGATCTCTAGTATCCACTATGTTCTGAGATTGATGTTGCTATGACTTTGCTATGCTTAATGCTTGTCACTAGGGCCCGAGTGCCATGATTTCAGATCTGAACCTATTATGTTTTCATGAATATATGTGAGTTACTGATCCTATCTTGCAAGTCTATAGTCACCTATTATGTGTTATGATCCGACAACCCCGAAGTGACAATAATTTGGATACTTCTCGGTGATGACCGTAGTTTGAGGAGTTCATGTATTCACTATGTGTTAATGCTTTGGTCTGGTACTCTATTAAAAGGAGGCCTTAATATCCCTTAGTTTCCACTAGGACCCTGCTAACACGGGAGGGTAGGACAAAAGATGTCATGCAAGTTCTTTTCCATAAGCACGTATGACTATATTCGGAATACATGCCTACATTACATTGATGAACTGGAGCTAGTTCTGTGTCACCCTATGTTATAGCTATTACATGAGGAATTGCATCCGACATAATTATCCATCACTGATCCAATGCCTACGAGCTTTTCACATATTGTGCTTCGCTTATCTACTTTTCCATTGCTACTGTTATAATTACTACAAAACTGCTATCTTTACTTTTGTCACTGTTACCGTTACTTCCATACTACTTTGCCACTAAATACCTTGCTGCAGATACTAAGTTATCCAGGTATGGTTGAATTGACAACTCAACTGCTAATACTTGAGAATATTATTTGGCTCCCCTTGTGTTGAATCAAAAAATTTGGGTTGAATACTCTACCCTCGAAAGCTGTTGCGATCCCCTACACTTGTGGGTTATCAAGACTAATTTCTGGCGCCGTTGCCGGGGAGCATAGCTCTACTCTTTGAGTCACTTGGGATTTATATCTGTTGATCACTATGAGGAACTTGAAAGATGAAAGAACTAAGATAGTTCCCTCAACTACGAGGGGAGGTAAGGAACTGCCATCTAGCTCTGCACTAGATTCTCCTTCTGTTTTGAGTAAGCTTGCGACACCTAAACCTGCTACTGCTATGAATTCTAATATGTCGCATGTTATTGATGATGCCACTTCTGCTATGCATGACACTTATGATGAAACTTCTTCTATACTTGATACTACTTTGCCATTAGGTGAATTTCTTGATGAACAACTTGCTAGGGTTAGAGAGAACGAAATTATTGAAGATGAAATTATTGAAGATAGTGATGATGAAGGTTCTCCCCCTAATTATGAATTGCCTATTGTTCCTGAGGGTTATGTTATGGATGAAGACGCTGCTAGAGCTATTTTTGCTTGCAAGGATAGATATGATCTTAAGAAGTTATTAGCTAAATGGAAGCAGCAATCTCTTAATGCTAGAATGAAACCTGACCCCGCTTTTGCTACTTCACCTATCTGTGTTACTGATAAGGATTATGAATTCTCTATTGACCCTGAGATTATTACTTTGGTTGAATCTGATCCTTTTTATGGCTATGAATCTGAAACTGTTGTGGCACATCTTACCAAGTTAAATGATATAGCCACCCTGTTTACTAATGATGAGAAGTCTCGCTATTATTATATCCTTAAGATATTTCCATTCTCATTAAAGGGTGATGCTAAAACTTGGTTTAATTCTCTTGATCCTGGTTGTGTGCGTAGTCCCCAGGATATGATTTATTACTTCTCTGCTAAATATTTCCCTGCTCATAAGAAACAAGCTGCCTTGCGGGAAATATATAATTTTGTGCAAATCAAAGAAGAGAGTATCCCACAAGCTTGGGGGAGGCTTCTCCGATTACTTAATGTTTTGCCTGATCATCCTCTTAAGAAAAATGAAATACTTGATATCTTTTATAATGGACTAACCGATGCTTCCAAGGGCTACTTGGATAGTTGTGCTGGTTGTGTTTTCAGGGAAAGAACAGTCGACCAAGCTGAATTACTATTGAATAATATGTTGACTAATGAAAATAATTGGACTCTTCCTGAGCCAATTCCTGAGGCAATTGAGCCAACTCCTAAGCCTATACCTAAACCAACTCCGAAGAAGAGGGGTGTTCTATTTCTAAGTCCTCAAGATATGCAAGAGGCAAAGAAATCAATGAAAGAAAAAGGTATAAAAGCTGAAGATGTTAAAAATTTACCTCCTATTGAATAAATACATGGTCTTAATATACCGCCTGTCGAAGAAATACATTGTCTTGATAACCCGACACAGGTAGTGAAGGTAAATTCTCTATAGATATGATAAAGTTGAAATCCCCTCTACTAAAGTTCATAGCCCATGCTTAGATGAATTTGATAACTTTATGGCTAGACAAGAAAGTTTTAATGCTTATGTTGGTAGAGAATTAAAGAATAATGCTTTCGGGATAGGACGCTTGAGTGATTATATGGCTAGAGTTAACGGTGAACTTAAACTCATTAGCAAATATGCTTCTACGGTTACCACTCAAGCTGAGCAAGTACTTAAAGCTCAAAGTGATTTGCTCGATGAATTAAATAATAAACATGACTTTGCTGTTAGAGTGGCTACTAGAGCCGGTAGAATGACTCAGGAACCTTTGTATCCTGAAGGCCACCCTAAGAGAATCGAGCAGGATTCTCAGAGAAATAATTTAGAGGCACCTAGTTCTTCTAAAAAGAAAAAAACGATAGGACTTTGCATGCTTCTAGTGAACCTGTTGTAGACACACCTGAGAATCCCAATGATATTTCTATTTCTGATGCTGAGACACAATCGGGTGATGAACATGAACCTAGTGATAATGTTAATGATAATGCTCATGTTGATGCTCAACCTAGCAATAATAATGAGGTAGAGATTGAACCTGCTGTTGATCTTCATAACCCACAATCAAAGAATCAACGTTATGATAAAAGAGATTTTGTTGCTAGAAAGCACAGTAAAGAAAGAGAACCATGGGTTCAGAAACCCATGCCCTTTCCTCCTAAACCATCCAAGACAAAGGATGATGAGGATTTTGAGCGCTTCGCTGAAATGATTAGACCTATCTTCTTACGTATGCGCTTAACTGATATGCTTAAATTAAATCCTTATGCTAAGTATATGAAGGATATCATCACAAATAAAAGAAAGATACCACAAGCTGAAATTTCCACCATGCTTGCTAATTATACTTTTAAGGGTGGAATACCAAACTTGGAGACCCCGGGGTACCAACTATACCATGCTCCATTAAAAGAAACTATGTTAAAACTGATTTATGTGATCTTGGAGCCGGTGTTAGTGTTATGTCTCTCTCTTTATGTCGTAGACTTGAATTGAATAAGTTGACACCTACTGAAATATCTTTGCAAATGGCTGATAAATCAACTGCTATACCTGTCGGTATTTGTGAGGATGTGCCTGTTGTGGTTGCAAATGTCACTATCTTAACGGACTTTGTTATTCTTGATATTCCCGAGGACGATAGTATGTCGATTATCCTTGGTAGACCCATTTTGAATACTGCAGGGGCTGTTATTGATTGCAACAAAGGCAATGTCACTTTTCATGTTAATGGTAATGAGCATACGGTACAATTTCCGAGGAAACAACCTCAAGTTCATAGCATCAATTCTATTGGAAAAGTTCCAACTATCATTATTGGAGGTTTTGAATTTCCTCTTCCTACTGTCAAGAAAAAGTATGATATTCTTATTGTTGGGGATGTTCATATCCCCGTTGAGGTAACCTAGTGTTATTCAAAATTTCTCCGGTTCCGTGTTATTCGGAATGAGTTTGTTAACAAGACTTGATCAACATTGTTAATGGATTCATTTTGATGATCACGAGATGGATGAAATTAGAAGGCACAACCTTCTGTAACCTCTTTTTACTTTTTGTTATTTAGAATGAATAAAGCAAAAATAGTATTATCCATCTGTTTTCCGAATTATTTGTGCAATAAAAAATATCCCGAAAATAAAGGTGCTCCAAATGCCCTGCAAATTTAGTATGATTTTTTATGGAATATTTGAGGATTCTAGGCACTGAAAACACTACAGGAGGGCAAGCACCTGGCCACGAGGGTGGAGGGCGCGCCCACACCCCCTGGGCGCTCCCCCCTGTCTCGTGGGCCCACGGTGGCCCCCCTCCACTTATTCCTGGACCCACACACTCCATCTTCTTCCCAAAAAAATACCCATCCAGCTCAAGCACGAGTTCTATCTCATTTTGCTGCGATTTTCGATCTCCTTGCTCAAAGCTCCATTCACAAAACTGCTTTGGGAGATTGTTGCTTGGTATGTGACTCCTCCATTGATCCAATTAGTTTTTGTTCTAGTGCTTTATTCATTGCAAATATTTGCTGCATAGCTGACCCTATTCTTGAGCTTGCATGCCAAATTTATGAGGTCCCAAGTAATTCTAATGCATGATATAGGCTCTAGGCACTTGTGGGAGTAGTTGCTACCAATCTTGTTTAGTTTGATTCATTTTTATTTTGGAGTTACTAAAAATTTCAAAAAAATTCAGAAAATGATAAGGAGATTTTTGAGGGGCTCTTCTAGCCAAGGCTCCCAGGATAAACAAGCTAAAGAGAAGGAAAAGGCCAAGTATAATCTTCCTCGCGTAGCGGAAGTGCGGCCGTGTGAATGGCCTTGTGATAACCTCTTGAGAGAAGCTGGGATTTATGAAGACTTTTATTCCTTGATTGAAAATGCAGGCCTCATCGACTTCCTCCATGACCGGATCGATCAGTATCTCTTACTCACCAATACTTTCGTGCAAAACTTTTATTATTATCCTAAGAATTCACCTCCTTTAGTATCATTTCATTTATATTATGAATCCAAGGAAATGTCTTTACGTAATTTTTGCGCGGTATGTAGAATACCCTTTGAGGGCAGATTAGATGAACCACATCGTAAAGATGTGGATGGCTTTGTTAACACCATTACTGTAGGGGATCCGAAGAAGGGTTCCGATGCGAGAATCACTAGCATACACTTTCCTGTTTTATGCTACTTTGCCATATTTGCCAGTCGATGCTTAATTGGTCGTGGAAATAGTGGAAACTTCAGTGTTCCTGATATTATTATTCTATTCCATGCCTTGTTGGTGATAACAGTTTTAGTATAGGTGTCGTTATTGCTAAAAGGCTAAGCCTGAACCGTACAAAGGTCCCCATCTTTGGAGGTATCTATGCTCCACGCCTTGCTAAACATTTTGAGATACCTATTAGGCACTATGAGAAAGAGGAGACAATATTGCCTCCTTACCTTTTAGATTACAGGAGCATGGTAGCACATGAGTTTATTGTTCACAATGATGATAAGATGCTCGTGTATAACCTGAGATTTAATAAGAAACATAATGGGATTATTACCCTACATGCGTCTCTGTTGTTTGATTTGACTGCGGTTAATTATCTTGTCTCGCCGGAAGCGGTGTAAGCCCATCGAGGCCAGGCATCCGCTCCAGAGCCTGAGCCGGAAGCTCCACTGGACCCTTATCGTTCATCATCTTATCAGTGGGATCTGGAGGAGATCGCTAGTCAGTGGTATCCTGGTTACACTCCTTAGTACACCGGGGAGAGTAGCCGCGGTCCTTGGCAATAGACCAACTTAGGCTAAAAGCCTAAGCTTGGGGGAGTACGTATTTCTCACCGACTTTACATTCATATTCACACACTATTCTAGTCGTCGGTGCTCATACTCTTTCATTGTATTATCCATGCCAGTTTGATTTCTTTCTCTAGCTTTCTTCTTGTGTGTTTGATAAACCTTAAGAAAAACCAAAAAAATTAGTTAGTTTACTTTCCATGCTTGTAGTAGTAATTAAATGAAAACCCAAAAAGATTTCTTGTTCTTCTTTTGTTTGTTGGGAGCTTTCCCGTGTAAATAATTTTATTTTCTTTTCTTTCCTTTGGGGGTCGAGAGTAGAAGACCATATTGAAAATGTTTAGTGGCTCTCATATGCATGATTGTTGATTTAACTTAGAGCCTATATTACTTTGTCTTCTCTCTTGAATTGAATGCTTGCAGACTCCAGCTTAGTCCAATGCACGTGCACTATTATTATTATACACATCGTTCGGTCGTGCAAGTGAAAGGCAATAATGATGATATATGATGGACTGATTGAGGTGAGAAAAGCTGGTATGAACTCGACCTCTCTTGTTTTTGTAAATATGATGAGTTCATCGTTCCTGATTCAGCCTATTATGATTAAACATATTTGCAATGACATTTAGAGATTATAGTTGCTTGTTCCATGCTTAATTAGCTATGGGTTATAATGGTTTACCTTGCATGCCAACATGCTATTAAAATGATTGTGATGTGGTATGATGGGATGGTATCCTCCTTTGGATGAATTGAGTGACTCGACTTGGCACATGTTCATGCATGTAGTTGAAAAAAATCAACATAGCCTCCATGATATTTATGTTCATGGTGGATTATATCCTACTCATGCTTGTAGTTGGTGTAAATTAATTTTAATGCATGTACATGACTGTTGTCGCTCCCTCAGTTGGTCGCTTCCCAGTATTTTGCTAGCCTTCACTTGTACTAAGCGGGAATACTGCTTGTGCATCCAAACTCCATAAACCCCAAAGTTATTCCATATGATTCCACCATACCTTCCTATATGCGGTATCTACCTGCCGTTCCAAGTAAAATTGTATGTGCCAAACTCCAAACCTTCAAATGAAATTCTGTTTTGTATGCTCGAGCAGCTCATGTTTCAACTAGGGTTGTCTCTATCTTCCATGCTAGGTGGGTTATTCTCAAGAGGAGTGGACTCCGCTCCTCACTCACGAGAAAATGGCTGGTAACCGGGATGCCCAGTCCCATGATCAAAAAGATCAAAGCAAATCAAAATAATTATACAAAACTCCCCCAGGGCTGTTGCTAGTTGGAGGCACTCGTTGTTTCGAGCAAGCCATGGATTGATGCTTGTTGGTGGTGGGGGAGTATAAACTTTTACCATTCTATTTGGGAACCGCCTATAATGTATGTAGCATGGAAGATATCGCCATCTCATAGTTGTTGCATTGACAGTGAAAGTATGCCGCTCAAAATGTTATTCATCTCTATTTTAAAATCGAGCTCTAGCACCTCTACAAATCCCTGCTTCCCTCTGCGAAGGGCCTATCTATTTACTTTGATGTTGAGTCATCACCTTCTTATTAAAGCACCTGCTGGAGAGCACACTGTCATTTGCATTCATTACTATTAGTTTATATTGGTATGACTTGACTGGATCTATTTTACCATGAATTACAATGTTTAGTCAGTCCTTGGTCTTTAAAGGTGCTCTGCATTTATGTTTTGCGGTCTCAGAAAGGGCTAGCGAGATACCATCTTGTTATATCATATTATGACTAGTTGCATGTCAGTCGGTGGAACCGGTCTCATGTGCGTGGACATGTAAGGTTGGTCTGGGCCGCTTCATCCCACAATACCACCGAAGAAAAATAAGACATTGGTGGTAAGAAGTATGACTCTCACCGCCCATAACTCTTTGTGTTCTACTCGTGCATATCATCTACGCATAGACCTGGCTCGGATGCCACTGTTGGGAAACGTTGCATGGAAAACAAAAAAAATCTACGCACACGCAATGATCTAACCATGGAGATGCATAGCAAGGAGGGGGAGAGTGTGTCATGTACCCTCGTAGACCATAAGCGAAAGCGTTTCACAACGCGGTTGATGTAGTCGAACTTTCTTCGCGATCCAACCGATCGAGTACCGAACGTACGACACCTTCGAGTTCTACACACGTTCAGCTCGGTGACCTCCTTTCCTTCTTGATCCAGCAAGACGGGTGAATTAGTGGATGAGTTTTGGCAGCACGATAATACGTCTCCAACGTATCTACTTTTCCAAACACTTTTGCCCTTGTTTTGACTTGCATGATTTGAATGAAACTAACCCGGACTAATGTTGTTTTTAGAAGAACTGCTATGGTGTTGTTTATTGTGCGGAAAACAAAAGTTCTCGGAATGACCTGAAAATCCACGGAGATAACTTTTGGAAAATATAAAAAATACTGGCGAAAGAATCAAGGCCAGGGGGCCCACACCCTGTCCACCAGGGTTGGGGCGTGCCCTCCCCCCTGGGCACGCCCCCCTGTCTCGTGGGCCCCCTGATGCTCCACCGACCTTAACTCCAACTCCTTCTGTTTCACGGAGAAAAAAATCAGGGAGAAAGTTTCATCGCGTTTTATGACACGGAGCCGCCGCCAACCCTAATCTCTCTCGGGAGGGCTGATCTGGAGTCCATTTGGGGCTTCGGAGAGGGGGATTCATCGCCGTCGTCATCATCAACCATCCTCCATCACCAATTCATGATGCTCACCATCGTACGTGAGTAATTCCATCGTTGGCTTGCTGGACGGTGATGGGTTGGATGAGATTTACCATGTAATCAAGTTAGTTTTGTTAGGGTTTGATCCCTAGTATCCACTATGTTCTGAGATTGATGTTGCTATGACTTTGCTATGCTTAATGCTTGTCACTAGGGACCGAGTGCCATGATTTCAAATCTGAACCTATTATGTTTTCATAAATATATGTGTGTTCTTGATCCTATCTTGCAAGTCTATAGTCACCTATTATGTGTTATGATCCGACAACCCCAAAGTGACAATAATCAGGATACTTCTCGGTGATGACCGTAGTTTGAGGAGTTCATGTATTCACTATGTGTTAATGCTTTGGTCCGGTACTCTATTAAAAGGAGGCCTTAATGTCCCTTAGTTGCCACTAGGACCCCGCTGCCACGGGAGGGTAGGACAAAAGATGTCATGCAAGTTCTTTCCATAAGCATGTATGACTATATTCCCAATACATGCCTACATTACATTGATGAACTGGAGCTAGTTCTGTGTCACCCTATGTTATAGCTATTACATGAGGAATCGCATCCGACATAATTATCCATCACTGATCCAATGCCTACGAGCTTTTCACATATTGTGCTTCGCTTATTTACTTTTCCGTTGCTACTGTTACAATTTCTACAAAACTGCTATCTTTACTTTTGCCACTGTTACCTTTACTTCCATACTACTTTTCTAATAAATACCTTGCTGCAGATACTAAGTTATCCAGGTGTGATTGAATTGACAACTCAACTGCTAATACTTGAGAATATTCTTTGGCTCCCCTTGTGTCGAATCAATAAATTTGGGTTGAATACTCTACCCTCGAAAGCTGTTGCGATCCCCTACACTTGTGGGTTATCACACGACGGCATGATGATGGTGATTGTGAAGTGATCTTCGCAGGGCTTCGCCTAAGCATTACGAAATATGACCGGGGGTGTAAACGGTGGTGGGGGGTGCCACACACGGCTAAGCAATTGTTTGTGGTGTGCTAAGCGCCCCCTCCCACATATATATAGGTGGGAGGGAGGGAGGAGAAGCCAAGGGGGACGCCCAAGTAGGAGGAATCCTACTTAGGGTCTCTCCCAAGATGGCACCCCCCTGCCATGTATAGGAGCGGGGGAAAGGCAGGGGAGGGTGCCCCCCTTTCGTTTCTCCCATGAGAAGGAAAGGCGGGAGGGGCTAGCCCTCCCCCTTTCCTTTCCTAGGGATGTTTGGCTAGGGAAAGGGGTGCACCAGCCCCTTGTAGGCTGGTCTGTCCCTCTCTTGGCCCATTAAGCCCATATACATGCCGGGGGTGCCCGGAACCTCTTCCGGTGATCCGATTTCTTCCCGGTACGTCCCGAAACACTTCCGGTGTCTAAATACTATCGTCTTATATATTAATCTTTACCTCTCGACCATTTCGAGACTCCTCGTCATGTCCGTGATCTGATCCGGCACTCCAAAGCACATTCGGTCACCAAAACTTATAACAAATATAACACTATACCGTTAACGAACGTTAAGCGTGCGGACCCTACGGGTTCGAGAACTATGTAGACATGACCGAGACACCTCTCCAGTCAATAACCAATAGCGGAACCTGGATGCCCATATTGGCTCCTACATATTCTACGAAGATCTTTATCGGTCAAATCGTTATGACAACATACATAATTCCCTTTGTCCATCGGTATGCTACTTGCCCGAGATTCGATCGTCGGTATCTCTATACCTAGTTCAATCTCCTTACTGGCAAGTCTCTTTACTCGTTCCATAATACATCACCTCGTAACTAACTCCTTAGTCATTTTCTTGCAAGCTTATGATGTGTATTACCGAGAGGGGCCAGAGATACCTCTCCGGAACTCAGAGTGACAAATCCTAATCTTGATCTATGCCAACTCAACAAACACCTTCGAAGATACATGTAGAGCATCTTTATGATCACCCAGTTATGTTGTGACGTTTGATAGCACACAAGGTATTCCTCCGGTATCCGGGAGTTGCATAATCTCATAACCGAAGGAATATGTATTTAGCAATAAACTGGACATCAATATGCTAAGCTAACGGATGAGTCTTGTCCATCACATCATTCTTCTAGTGATGTGATCCCGTTATCAAATGACAACACATGTCTATGGTTAGGAAACCTTAACCATTTTTTATCAACGAGCTAGTCTAGTAGAGGCATACTAGGGACACGGTATTTGTTTATGTATTCATACATGTATTTAAGTTTATGATCAATACTATTCTAGCATGAATAATAAACGTTTATCATGACTATGGAAATATAAAATAACAACTTTATTATTGCCTGTAGGGCATATTTCCTTCAGAGTGTTGACGTATAAATGTATTGCCTAATCTCTTTCATCAGATCGGTCTGATGGGTGAACTGGTTAGGTGCTTAAAACTTACAACCAAAAGGTTCAGGTCTCAAAACCCAGTAAAACACAAAAAATAATTGCGAAAGTCCATGTGGCCATGTATACCACAACAGTATGAGACTGAGAAGAATAAACTACATGAGAAAAGGACATTCATGGCTTGTATAATCAGTTATGGTGTCCACGACAACAAAGAGAACCGCGGCGTTTCTCTTCTGTTTGTCCATTTTTGTTTTTGGTTCTTCAGTTGTAAACGAGCTCATGTTCGGATGCCAATTCAAGAAATATAAACCACCGTCTTTACATATTTCACTGTGGATCATGTATCAATGTATGTATGGGCAGCTTGATTCGTGTCATATTTGATAGGAACACCCTCTTCCGAGGTGCTAAATACATGATGTATTCAAGTTTCATTTTGTTCGTCGCGGGGCAAATGAGGCAGCTCATAGCACTGCCAAGGAAGCTTTTAACATTCATCAAAACACCCTCTTCCGAGCTCAATTTTGTTTCTGGTTCTTTGGCCTGGACAGAAAGGGCACCTCCGATGCAGGGCCATCCCTGATATATGAGGGGCCCACGTGCCAGATAATAAAATGGGGCCTTTGTGCACATATAATTGTAAAATCACTTACTGAGAGCGCCTTGGTCACAAATCTAGTTTTGTATTAATTTTTTAACACAGTACAGACGCAAGCGCTCGTATATATGCACGTACATACACCCTTATGAACGCACACACGCACATCCTGCCCCTAGAAGCACCTCTGAGAGGCTGAGCCGGCATATCATCTTGAGATTTTACGAAGTCACCGTAGGCGCCTTGTAGTCGACGGGAACGTCTCATTTCACTGAACGCACATCGCCGAAAATCCAGAAATAAATCCAGAAATAAATGCGAGCATCAGAACATGAACACTGATGGGATGGGATACCACTGTCCTCCTTCCTTGTAGAGCAGTTTTATAGATTATACTCGTAAGATTTAACATATATTCTCAAGCAGTAAATCCACAAGTAGAGTAGCAGAACACTGTAGATGTGACAAATAATCATTTTATTCGATATAAGTCCCGCTGTGCGCGCAAATAAATTAACTACGCCAACTGCCAGACCATATGCGCCACAACTATATACACACCACTGTCGGCTCCCATAACCCGGACCGTGAAGGAATCAGATCGATCATCGTCAGACGGCGTTCTTGATGGCGGAGCTGTAGCCGTCCTGGTCGTCGTAGAACTTGGACCACAGCATCACCCCTCCGTACTTGCTGGAGCCCTTGAGCGCCGGGAGCACCTGCGACTCCAGGCTCCCCGCCGGTATGAACCCGCTCCCCGCCGCCGCCGGCGCCGCCGGCAGCCCGAGGAAGATGTACTTGGCGTGGACCCCCGACGTCCACTGCTTCCACGAGTCCATCAAGTTGGCCGTGTCCCCCTGCACGTACTGGCACGGCGGGTTGTTGTAGAACTGCACCCACACGTAGTCGAAGAGGCCGGTCTGGAGTGCCTTGCCGACCCACTGGTCCGGGAACGGGCACTGCGGCGCCGCCGACAGGTACACCTCCTTGCTGCCCCCCTTGCCGCCGTAGGCCTTGAGGTGCGCCGCCAGGGCGCCGTAGTAGTCCGGGTTCCCTCCCTCGATGTCGAAGTCGACGCCGTCGAGCACGGCGGCGCCGAGCGGCCGCTTGGGCGAGCTCCCGCCGAGGAAGCTGTCCCAGATGTACTTTGCCAGGTCGGCCGCGTCCTGCTCGGAGTTGAGCGTGTACCCGCCGGCGCCGCCGCCGATGGAGAGCATCACCTTGACGCCCTTGGACTGGCAGAGGTTTGATGTCGGCGGTGAGGTTAGTGCAGGCGTTGGAGTAGGGGTCGCAGTGGCCCGCCAGGTTGAGCTGCGGGGTCTCCTGGGCCGACCCGAAGCTGCAGAGGAAGGCGATGTTGACGAAGGCGTAGTTGCCGGTGCTGCAGGTCTCGGCCAGGGTGCCCTCGTTGCCGTTCTGGCCCCAGTAGATGGCGATGCTGCCGCCATGGCTCCGTGGGGCCGAGGAGAAGAGGAAGATGGCGGCCAAGAGGCAGGCCATGGAGAAGGAGCTGCTGGCTTTAGCCGGGATGGCCATTGTTGGCAGGCTTTTTTGCTCACAAGGCAGAGGGCTTGCTTCTTGCTTTGGATATGGAATGCTGCTGCTACCTGCGTGCTTTATACTCCGGTGATCCGATCTCGTTAGGAATTGGGGCGTGCCCTCGAGGTAACGCTGGAGCGATATCTTTGTTTGTTGAGAGTCCTGATCATTCTCACACCACACGTAGTTCGGCCCCGGTCTTGTTTTTGGAGTTGCATGCGTCTCCATCTGCTACGGCACGTTGCTAATTTTAAGTTTTTTAACTGCATGTTTGAGATACTCGTTCAAACACTGTACTGACTTGTTCATATCTCAGTCCTCTGGATCTGTTATGTTACGGGCTTACGGCACAGTCCAGTTCAATTTTTTGTGCGTTGAACTTTTCTTTTCTTTCCTTTTTAAAAAAATGAAGAGTTTAAATTTTGAATCCAGTTCATTCAAAAGATAACACTGATAGAGTAGGCATTTCTAACCGATACTCTGTAACCGTTAGAGCAGTAAAAATTCTCACCGGCACCTAGCCGATCCCGGTCGGTGTTAGTGGAGTAAAAAAATTTCTCACCCGCAGCGAATCTCCCTATATTTACTCCACCGCTCGGGGACTAAGTAAAAGCCGCGCCTCTCTTCGCTGCCTCCCCCGCTTCACTCCCACACCGCCCCTCCCTTCCCCCGTCGGCGCCCGCCCGCCGCCGCGGACGCTCTGTAGGCTCCACCGCTGTCCTTGACCACTTGGATTTGTGTCTCCTCGTCCCGTCGCCGGCGCAGAACAGATGAATCTGTGGCTGCCGCCGCTGCCAGATTTGGCGCTTCCGGCTGCCGGTGACTGCACCTTGCCATGGATTGGTCGGGAACTAGACCGCACAGCCCCAGCAACGCCTCTGCGCCACATGCAGGTATCGGCTCCGCCTCTAGCCACTTGAATCTCTCCCGTCGACGATTCTTTGGCAAAGACACGCCCGGTCGTAGCCCGGGCTCGAAGCTAGCCCAGCGGCTTGTCGGCTCACCGTTGCTGGTTGTAAAGTGCGACGACTACCCTCGGCAGGTGGTGCGCCAAGTTTCTACCACGCCGAAACATCCCGGATGGGTGTTGTTAAGTGCAAAAAAGATGGGGCATGTGCTTGTTTTGATTAGGTTGTTCACCGGATTCAGCGTAATTTCGGTAGCTCATTGTTTACTCAAATATGTGTGTGGCATGGATGCGAGTTTTGGTATTGGAAAAAAGAATACATCGATCTATTGATAGCACGAAAATTGATAGGTGTCGTGCATTCGTTGCTAGAATAGAGGCCAGAGATGAGACTAGAGATGAGATTAGATGCGAAGCAATGTCTACTTCTTTAGAATCGAAGAAAAAGAAGTGTGCAAGCTCGAGAAGCCGTAGATCAACAATGAAGACATAGAGAAGATATTAATCCAACTAGTGGGAGCAGTTATTCAGTAGCAAAGAATTGGTGAATTATGTACTCCAATGCATCAAAATGTCATTGAAAGAAATAAAGAAGCAAGTAAATGTGTTTCGCTGGCTGAAAATGAAATGCAAATGAATTCTTTTTTTACTGTGTTATATATAGGGGATTGGCTAGGTCCGGCCAAAACTTAGTGAAGTAAATTACTTCACTAAGAGTTTACTCCACCGGATACTTCACTATTTATTGGGTCTCAATTAGAAATGCCCTAAGGTGCACAACACATTTATAGTCCTTTTTTTGCAGGAAATTTATAGTCAACACTCAGTCCTCGCAAGGGGTTTAAATCTGGAACAAAAGTTCCCGCTGTTTTTATTTACGGTATATGTCTGAGTTTCCCATTTAAACATTGTACTAACAGACACGACAATGTTGTCAACCGCCGTGAGCAGGGACACGTGTCCCCGTGTTTGCCGAGTGCCAGGTTCTTTGTAGTGTTTTCTAGTCTGCACTTGGCAAAGGCAAGGCTTTGGTGAGTGTTGGCTTTGTGTCGACTGCTTTTCCACTGCACTCGGTTTTAGGAGGGCCTTTGTTGAGTGCCTGACAAAATGCAGACACTCAACAAAGAGCGGATACTCCGCAATCTCGTTGATTCCCACAGTGCCATGTTATGATTTTTTTTCGTTACAACAACAGTGCATAAATGTTTTTCACATATATATAGAGAAAAGCTATTCTACTGTGCGGGAGATATTCAGTGCATGGATTAGGCGTCCGTGATTGCTTTGAGATTCATGCTACATTTTTGTTGTTTTCAGAATTTGTCTTGTTTCAAATAGTTACAGTTGGGTTTTCCTTCCTGTTTCGGAATACATCTTAATGTTCCATTGTGTATAACCGTGTATCAAGAAACTCCGTTGAAAGCAGCAAGTGCATTCTTTTTTATTCGTGCGCAACGAAAAGAGGGGAATGCGAAACATTTTAAAACTAGGTAAAGTTTGACAACCTAGAAAGTAGTACGGATCTCAGAGCAATCACGAACTATGGATCCATGCACATGATATCCCGTGCAAGACAGATAAACCACCCTCTATATTGGGGAGATCATATCCACTCCGGTACATTAGTAGGTAAGTTAGAAGGGGAATGCGAAATGACTTTAGATTTTGTTGATTTATTGCGCGATGATTTTATTGAAAAGGATCGTTCTCGCGGTATCTTTTTCACTCAGGACTCCCCTCTGTAATTTTGTTTCGGGAGTATGAAGAAGGTTCTCCCTGCTTGGACAGGCCACTCGCGTCAATAATAGTAACCGCGGAAGCCAAACGATGTATCCCTCATGTTCGTTCGTTCGTCCCTCGTCCATTCCCAAATAGTCAACTGCATGCATGCATGCGCAACCCGCACGATCCACACCCTCGTGAGAGGCCGGCCGGCAATCTCAGGCCGTGGGACGATAATCGATGGAGCCGATCGGCGACCCGCGGGAGGGGCCGTCGACGGAGCGCGCGTTCGAGGACCAGACCATCCCGCCATGGACGGAGCAGGTGACGCCGCGCGCCGTGGTGGCGAGCCTGGTCCTGGGCGCGGCCTTCAGCGGCGTCATGATGAACCTGGTGTTCACGTCGGGGATCGTCCCCACGCTGAACATCACCGCCGGCCTGCTGGGGTTCTTCCTCCTCAAGGCGTGGACGCGCCTGCTCGACAAGCTCGGCGTGTCCTACGACCCCTTCACCCGCCACGAGAACGTCGTCGTCCAGACCTGCGTCGTCGCCTGCGCCAGCATGACCTACAGCGGTACGCCCCGCCTCGCCTGCCACGTCGACCGGTCGTCGTCCATGAATCTCTGCTCGGCCGGCCGGTGCCTTGATTTCGCGTGTGTTTGCGCCGTTGTTCATTAGGAGGGTTCGGGTCGTACCTGCTCGCCATGGACCATAGGACGGCGGAGAAGATCAACACCGGCGAGGTCCACGGCAGAAACGTCAGCGAGCCGACGCTACCCCGGATTATGGCCTTCTACTTTCTCATCAGCTTCGTCGGAATTCTCGCCATTATCCCCATGAGGAAGGTACCTACGTCTACGTGCGCCGCCAATGAGATAAAACTTTAACTTCTTTCTGATGCATTCCTACTGTGCCGGCCGGTTAACGTGTAGACGATGATCATCCGCCACCGGCTGACGTTTCCGAGCGGCTCAGCTACGGCTCACCTCATCAACAGCTTCCATACCCCTTACGGAGCCATGCAAGCAAAGTAAGCACGTACGGAGCTACTAAATCACATGAAACCTAGCTACTGCTCAACTCCGGTAGCAAGCAACAAGATAATGCTGGGTTGTGTAATCGGTTGGAGTGCCTCTGTTTCTTAACACAGGAAGCAAGTGTCTCTGATGATCCACTCGTGCCTGGGAAGCTTTTTCATGTCCATCTTCCAATGGTTTTACTCGGGCGGACCCCATTGTGGCATGACCTTCTTCCCTTCATTTGGGCTAGACGCCTTCAATCGCGGGTAACTTATCCATCCATTCTTCTACATGTCGCACTCCAACCAAAAACTACTTGCTAGAGATGATCAGTGAGAGGTACTTGTGCTGTGTGATGCTTGCAGCTTCTACCTCAATTTGAACGGGACATACGTCGGCGTCGGGATGATCAGCCCTTACCTGATAAACATCTCGATGCTGGTCGGGGCCATCATCTCCTGGGGGTTCATGTGGCCCTACATCGAAACCAAAGAGGGGAGCTGGTACGCCGCCGATCTCCAGGAAGGCAGTTTGCGTGGCATCAACGGGTACAAGGTACGTAGTTTCTGATCGGAAAAAGTCTAAAATAAATCTTCAATTTGTAGACGAAAGCTAAATCAAACGCGGTGATGGAAGAGTTGGATTAATTTCAGGTGTTTGGCGCCATAGGCATGATTCTGGGCGACGGCATCTTCCAGCTGGTGGTGATCATGGTGAGGACCCTGCAGACGATGCGGCACCACCAGCTGGAGGCGGCGGAGGCGCTGCGGTCCTTCTCCGACGCCAACGCGGTGCCGCGCAACGTGCTCAGCTTCGACGACCGGCGCCGGACGCAGGTGTTCCTCCGGGAGCACGTCCCGGGCACCCTCGCCATGGGCGGCTACGCCGCCCTGGCGCTGCTGTCCACCGTCGCCATCCCGCACCTCTACGGCCAGGTGCGGCACTACCACGTGGCGGCGGCGTACGTGTTCGCGCCGCTGCTGGCCTTCTGCAACGCCTACGGCACGGGGGTGGCCGAGACCAACTTCGCGGCGCAGTACAGCAAGCTGGTGATCCTGCTGTTCGCGTCGTGGATCGGGTACGGCAACGGCGGGGTGGTGGGGAGCCTCGTCATCTGCGGCGTCGTCTCGTCCATCGTCTCCACCGCCTCCGACTTCATGTCGGACTTCAAGACCGGGTACCTGACGCTCACCTCGCCGCGGGCGCTCTTCGTGAGCCAGGTCATCGGGACCGGCATCGGCTGCGTCGTCAACCCGGCCGTGTTCACCGTGTTCCACCACTTCTACGAGGAGGCCGGGAACAAGATCTACCAGGTGCCGCTGGCCAAGATCTACCGGGCCATCGCCGTGGTCGGCGTCGG
This sequence comes from Triticum timopheevii, assembly GCA_963921465.1. NCBI lineage: Eukaryota > Viridiplantae > Streptophyta > Magnoliopsida > Poales > Poaceae > Triticum > Triticum timopheevii. Next base: position 497,271,020 of record OY997266.1, on the reverse strand, counting down.
CGACCTGGACCTGCCCAGGCACTGCCTGAGCATGAGCGTGGGCTTCTTCGTGCTGGCGCTGGCGGTGTGCGCGCTGCGGGAGGCGGCGGTGCACTACAAGTGGCGCGCGCGGAACTTCATCCCGAGCGTCACCGGCATGGCCATGTCGTTCCTGCTGGTGCCGGCGGTGGCCATCGACATGTGCGTGGGCAGCCTGGTGCTCTACCTGTGGACCAGGTCGGACAGGGACGGCGCGCAGGTGTTCGGGCCGGTGCTGGCGTCCGGGCTCATCTGCGGCGACGGGCTCTTCTCCATCCCCTACGCGCTGCTCGCCAGGTACGACGTCACGCCGCCCATCTGCATCAGGTTCGTCGCCAGGGAGCAGAACGAGAAGCTGGACGCTTACCTGGCCACTGTACTTGAGAAGTCCCGATGAAGGCTGTCGACACTCAACCCTTCCTGACCTGTAGATCCTGCCATGATGATACGACGACATGATCTAGTGATAGCATGTAAACTGGAACTTCTGCAATTATTGGTCGTGTGGTGTAGAATGAACAGACTTCTCGAGCATGTCAACAGTTTTCCACCATGATCAACTATGTAGTGCAAATGTACAATACAAAGTTAACTACTAGTAGCAAACAGTGACCGTGACCGTAGTAGATCAGATGAATCAACAGAACAAGGAGGCTTGATGTGCATTTGAGGTGTGGGAATCAAGAAACAGATAGCTTTTTCAACAACAAAAAAACCCCGGAGACAACTGATTTCTGCTCAGTTCACCAGCTGTTTGCGCGGCCTGACACTGGACCTTTTCTTCAAACCTTCAACACACACTTTATTCATTTTGATGACAATTATTTCCAGACGGAAGGAGTATCAGTCAAAATGGTCAGAATAAAAAGCACGCATACAAGTAGCAGGGCCTCCCAACTCCATGGTGTAGAACTCCTGCCAACATAACAACATGTAATATTCTATCCATTATCAACCATCACAATTTAAAGCAACAGCGTAATCTCCACCGAGCCAATAAGACAACTTCGAAACATGGCAACACCGTGAAATCGAATAAATTTAATACAGCACCCAACACCCTTCCAGTTCTCGGTCATACCACGAGAAGTCAAATATATCGGATGACGGATCGACTAGTCTCCTACTTGTTAAACAGCTGACTCGGCGACGAAGATAAATGGTTCGGTGCAATAGGACGCCATATTCTTCAACAAGTCAAAAATGTTGCTCCACTTTCTAACATCTACTCCAAGGAGAAGCTGAACTGAATTCCACTCTTTCCATGATCATGCTCATGTTTCTTCAAGATGTGGCAGTAATTTAACTGGAACAATGAAGCCCAATAGCAAGGATTAGTCACCCAACAAACACTAAGGATTGCATAGTGAAAGATTGAGGTCTCAAAATATACCTCCATCTGGAAAAGTGAGGTTGGCAAGACAATGCCAACACCAGCAGAGCTTCTGAATGTGCGCCTAAACTCAGGGAATGAGAAATTCTTAAACTCACCCTCAGACAACTTGGCAAGATTTCCAGCACAAAGAAATGCATGACCATGAATTCCATTATCTCTGAACAGCTTTAGGGGCAAATCAAAGGATAGATCAGCAAATGCAGAAACAGCAAGATCGCCTCCCAAGTAATCCCTCCCTGTAGAGGCAGCAGCGTCGACCGTAACTGACTCGCCTGGGACAGATCTCTGTGGTTCGGATGGGCCAACTCCTCTTGTTTTGAAACCCAACAGAGATGATATCACACCAAGGCTGCATACAGGGGAAGAAAGACCTCCTAGGTAAAATCTATCAGGGACAGGTGAAGGCAATTCCATAAATCCTCTGCTCAAAGGTAGAATCACCCCTGCTGATATGCCAACATTAAGGGCAGCATTGCAAAAACCGAATGGAACAGCGCCGCGAACATCAAACCCCTGCAGCAAAGAAAACAGTGATGTTTGGTGAGAAAATATTCACAAGGCTTCTATCTGGAAACTCATTTGACAAAATTACAAACTTCTAGGTTTCCATCCTTTTCGGATGCTTCCTTCTGCCTCATTCCATTTAGAAGATACTATCTATAACAAAGCCATGAGGCAAGGGTATTGTGCCAACAGGCATGGTCCTCATAGTGGATAGTACGAGTCAAGGAGGTGATGTGCAGGTGTCAAGTTGATTGGTCTGAGTTGGAGCACAAGCGCTCTTTGCTACCCATATTCAAATGTGCTGTAGCATTGCATTAGAAGGATTGGTTCCACTACTTCCACACCTATCACAACCGTACAATTCATATGGCTTTGATTAAGGTCGGCCATAAGGTCGCCAACTTTCTCTGGAACTTCGAATAAGGTGATATTCCCTTTATGATGAAAAATAGTTATAACGCACCAATCCAAGGGCCACAACCCAAAACCAACAAAAGACAATGAGAGAAATGACCAAGACTGTTGTGGACCTTGATTCGCAATGGATAACTATCGTGCTGAAGATAGCCAGCATGGCTACAGGTGACTGGGTAGACATAGTTTGAAACTAGAATAACTTTGAGCGAGTAGATTGTCTGTTATTGCCTGTCTCAAACGTAGATAAATACATGCCACCTTTATATAGTGGATGATTAGGCCCTCGACCTCTCGTAAGTCCTAATAGGACAATACAATTAGACTTATTAGATCTTTCCTTATTAAACTGAGATCTTTTCTAATCCTATTAACTCTCCTCCTTTCCAGTCCAAGTCCTTGAGAAACAAGTGACCATTAGCCAGTCATAATGAAACTGGTGCTTCTTTGATGAACTGTACTAACATCCACAGCAGAGACACCAACAGTGAACTCTTAACAGAGATATAGAGTATCAAAGAACCTACACCCCAGGTGTAGCTCTTAACTATATGCAGCTTTCATGTCAATACTCGCCAATTATTATAAATAATCTCATGGACAACAGGGTAAGTGGGCAATCCGTATGGTAAGCAGAACAGAGTGATGCAAGTTTTGGATGTTCACCACTCATGTGAAAAGAACAAAAGGAGCTCCTACCAAGAAATCTCAAATCACATTGTGCATGGTAAACATAACTCATCGATAAACAGTGAGCACTACCAACAAATGAGCAATAATTCTTCTATATCCTACCAAGGATAGTAATTAATTATCTTCCCAAATCGAAACAAAACTTACCACATGAACTGGGTCACGTAAAGTCAGACCAAATATCTCCAAACACACGTATTGATGACGAAAAAATGGCAATAATTTACGTACCTAAAACTCTAATACATGATTTTCGTAACCTAATGCATTGATTTCTAATGCATTACTCAACATAAGTTATCCATGATAGATCAAAAAGATGAACTGAACACTGATTTATCCAACCGTGAGTAGATACCAGAAACCTCAAATACTTGTAATTGCTGCATATTGATACTGGTAAGGTTATTTGAAGCCAAAAGCCAGGCCGTGGCCTGGGTCGTAACACCGGAATCCTGAGGACGACGGTAGCATTTGTTTGACATTGTTTAGCATGTCCGCCCTAGGTTGGTCTGGGGCCCGGCCCAACCTTGGTTCCACCACCATGTGGCGAGTACTCAGCTGCCCTTCGCACAGTCATCAGATAGTTGACTAATTTGATGTCTCAAGTGCTAATAATTTGACCTCGGATGATTGATTATGTTCTCTACTGGAATGTGAAGCTACTGTACGTGTGAGGAAGAATAATATGACTTCCGATGGCTTAATTTCAAATAATATGACCTCGGATGGTTGGTTATGTTCGCTATTGGGATGTGAAGCTATAAGTGTGAGGAAGAATTTGAAAGTTGTCTTCAGGACCGTGATCCATTAGAACATTCCTTCCAAATAGTTCAATGCCAAATTATTCAGTTAAGATCATGCTAAGTTTTGATATCAAACTCTTATTGAACTTACAGTTATTTTCCACTGGTAATCTCCCCACAAACAAGTCACTCACAAACAATGAGAGTTTTTGGTAACATGGTCAATTGCAACATATTCTAGATTTCCACTGACATACGGAATTTATTAAAACCAAAGAGAACAGATATTACTTGCATTAAATACTGGGGCCTTGCACAGTCACTCTTTTGTACATCCATCTTCCTATGGTTTCACAAGAAATTACTTATTGATTGTGGTAAGGGTCTCCATCACTCTTGGATTATTCGATCTAACGGTGTATTCTAATGAAATGGTAATGCTGGTACAAAGCACATTCCTGGATTTGGCGCGTTACTTGGTGAAAAACAAAACGCTCAAGTGTGCGCTTAGGTGATATAATCGCTAGGCAGTGGTAAAACACACAATTAACACCTAGGCTTCTTTTTCCTTGATTTATTTCACAGGTTACTTAACAGTGCAGCTAATACAAAGCAGATAAACAGTAGGTACTGAATGTTTGACATATTAAAAAGGGCAGCCCAGTGCACGTAGCTCCCGACCTAAAGCAGATAAACAGTAGGTACTGAATGTTTGACATATTAAAAAGGGAAGCCCGGTGCACATAGCTCCCGCTTGCGGAGGGTCCGGGGAAGGGTCCGACCACTTTGGGTCTTCCGTACGCAGCCTTTTCTTGCATTTCTGCAAGAGACTGTTTCCAGGATTCGAACCCATGACCTCATGGTCACAAGGCAACAGCTTTACCGCTGCGCCAAGGCTCCCCTTCAATGTTTGACATAGAAAGCAAAAATGCAATGAGGGTAAAGTAGGCATAAATTTTGCATGGAAGATTAACCACGAGAAGTTAGTTGCATAAGAACCTGGCGGAAGAATCGTAATCCATTTTTCCATAGACCACCAACTTGAGAAGTTGAGACAAATGCATATCCTTTTGTTGGCCGGAATTCTGAATCTCTTTTATCTATTTTATATGCATAACTCAGTGCAGAAAGCAGATTGTGGCCTAGCTGCCTCCTTATGGATTCTGATGCCATTTGTGAGGGATCAGTTAAGGTACGCCATGCCAGATCATAAGATAAGTTATGGTGCCAGGTTGAAAGCAAACCAAACTTAAGGCCAAGAAGACGCTCCTTGTATGATGAAAACTTCAGCCAATCTTCGGAAAGGATTGATGCCCGAGCCGTCAAAGGTGTTGGTATTGATTTCAATCTTGGCAGGTACACTCCAATGTCTATCTTTGATGACTGATCCCAACCATATTCCCCTGAAACATCCCACATGTCCCCGTAACCAAATAGGTTCTTCAACATGAACCATCCTTCAACTGGCCATGATATTACCTGAATATAATATAAGCATCATTCCCGAAAACATTTCAGATACTGAATGCAGTTAAAAAAGAAGGCACGTATTACTCAAGACCTCCAATGCAATCTTCTGCTGTTATGTTGTTAACACTAAGTGTATACTAGACATTAGAATGACGTCGCATAACAAACCAATTTACCTATTTTACCCAAATAATAAGATGTTTGCATGGTTCTGTTTTCTGACTAGAATGGCGTCACGTAATATGGTGTATTTACTATGCTGTAGATCAACCGTCAAAATATATGTTTCCTTATCGACAATAGTTAAGTGGTTTTCGTGGATAAGAGATGGTTCACAGTTGTATGCTTCACTCAAGATAATAAAATGGTAACCAATTGAGTGTTCTCAAATAGCGATGAAGAATTGAGTGTAGCCACACCACCAAATGGTTGTGTCTGATAATCTATACAAATCCTACACAATTATTAAGATAAATAGATGTATTCATTCGAGAGGGCGGATGCTAACTTAGGTGATAAACGAACGCACCAAAGCAACCAAAGTAAGACTCCAAGCATTAAAATTTTCCTATTCATACAATGAATAACAGCACATGACTACTGATTAGTGTTACCTCTAATTCTACCAACAGTCGGGTAATGTAGCTAAAAAAGTGGCCACTTTTGAGCATCCTTGGTTTAGAACATGCCAGCAATGCAATAATTAAATTACACACATAGTAGCAGTAACGAATCCAAACTAATTCAGCACCACTTCATCTGACCAACACATCACTAACGGAAGAAATAACAAACTGAAGGAACTTGCGTTGCAATTTTACAGAGATCTTCACCTCTTTCTTGGGGAAGAAGAAGATGCCACGATTGTAGGGTCTGGCCGCCTCCACGACTTGGATGGTGACGTTCGCAGTACCGGGGAACCCCGGCGGACCGGCGTCGAGGGTGATGGAGACGGAGTCGAACACGTCGAGACGGCGCAGCAGCGCGTTGGCATGGCTGGAGGCGCGCACCAGGCCCTGCACGGTACCGGCAGAGCGGAGCAGGTCGCCGACCTCCGCCTCGATGAGGGAGCCGCGGGTCTTGAAATTGCCCCTGATGATGACGTCGTGGACGCGGATGCGGACAGGCTCGGCGTGCAGGCGACGGAAGACGGCCTTCACCTTCTCCTTGTACGCCGCCGGCCCGTCCAGCTCCTCTGGATCGTCCTCCTCCTCGTCGAAGTCGACCCCATTGTCCTCGCCACGGTCGGGCTGGTCGGGAGCCTTGCGGGGCTCGTCCGAAGGCTCGTGGGGAGCAGGGTTCGGGGCTTGCTCGGCGGTGGAATCTGCGGCGATCGCCATGGCTGGGGTTTCGGGCGAGAAGTAGAAATGGAATCTCGCACAAGGGTGTTGTTTTGTTTTTTTTGGGGGGGGGATTTGATTATTTGCCACCGGTTACTTTGGACTTTGAAATCGAAATTGCTTTTCACACACGACTGTGTGCATACGATTTGTACAATCCTTCCTGGCCGTGCCTAGAGTCCAGCCCAAACCCAACCCCGTCGTGCGTGCACGCTCGCTGCATCGCTGCCACGTATGATCGTACAGTCATCCGATGCAAATGTGTCGTATGTATAGCAGCGCCGCATTGAAATTGATCTGGTGACACTTCTTAGTTTGCATATTGATTTTTTGCCACTTGAACACAAAAACAATCTATGTAAATGATAGACAACATAAGTGCACAAAACAGAGGACAAAACTACCCTTTTACCTGTTTGACTGCAGCCTCCTCCTAAATCGGGATGAATGGCGCCAGCAAGTGCACCGCAGCAACTAGGGAGCACCGGCGAGTGCTTCAGGCTGCCGCCGAGCCGTTCAACCACTTCCATCCGCCGCCCCCTGCTGCTCAGTTCGCCGGTGACACCCGCTTGCCCCATGCTGCTCTTCTTCGCGCTACGTACTAGTGCTACAGCAGCTGCTGCTGGTCACCGCCGCCGCATGTAGTGTTGTTGGTGCTGCTCATGTCTCGTGCATCCGCACTGGCCGGCCGCGTAGACTTTCGTGCTCTGAACCAAATGGCAGCTGATGGGCAGCAGCAACGTGCAGCAGCGGGGAGCAGCAGAAAAGATGGCGTCGCCCAGGTTCACGCCAAGGCTGAACACGACGGCGCCCAAGTGGAGCTGGGCAGCAGCCAGTGCCTCCACCGCGCCTTCCGTTGACCACAAGTAAGCAGCAGCAACACACAGGGCCACAAACAACAGCAACAGTACGGGGTACAGGTCGGCAAGAAGAAGTAGCAGCGGCGTAACAGATCAACGACAGTGCACAAGCACGCGGGACCGGCGGCGGCAAACAACAGCACCTGCATCATGACAGGCGCCGGGGTAAGAGAGAGAGAGAGAGAGAGACAGAGAGAGGTTCACCTAGCCGCCGTCGTCAAGGACCACGGGGAATCGCCAGAACGAACCGCCGCCGCCTTCCATCGAGCGCCAGTAGCGACAGACGAGAACCAGATGGGGAACGAGGGAGGAGACGAGCTCGTCTCCTTGGTGAATCAAACAGGCAGGGGCAATATGGTGATTTCCACTCAGGTCCCACATGACAGGGGCAAAACACTCAAGTCCAAACTAAGCAGTGGCAAATAAGCAAATACAAAGTAACGAGTGGCTAATCATCAAAGTGCGAAGTAACGAGTGGCAAAAAATCAAAAATCACTTTTTTTTAGCGAACAACATCTAGGCTTTATTGAATATTGGTAAGGTTTACATGAAGAGGCAAGAGCACTATAGACCCATAAACTTGTAATAGATGTGATTATTTAGTCCACAAGCTTACAAAAGGTGATCATCTTGTTCCTAAGCTTGCAATGTATGTGAAGATTTAGTCCAAAGCCAATCAAAAATTGACAAATGGCGCCACGCTGGACGCGTTGTAGCACACCCGCTCGGCCCGGTGTTTTTATGAAATACCCCTCTACCTTTATGAAAATCACACGCGGTATATTTTTTTCATATCTATATTTTTTAATCAAAGAGCCCCTTTCCCAAAATTTTTATTATAAAAGCCTAGGCGAAAGTCCACATCAAGGATGATTCACAACTCTTAGCCATAACCTAAAGTAGCTGCCAAAAAAACTTATTACAGGTAACACGCTCATATATATGTTTAGATGTCTACTTTTTTATACATATTGTACCTTTTTTATTCGCCTGAAATATATTTGTATGCAGATCTAATTTTTTTAAATACATGATTATCTTTTTTCTCATATATATATATATATATATATATATATATATATATATATATATATATATATATATATATATATATAGGGAAAATGCATCCTACTACCGGGTGTAGTTACACCCATTTCTCATATACTACCATGTGGTAGTATATACTCTACTTTATTATTTTTAGTATGTTCACATACTATATCTAAGATACTCTACAGCGAGTTATGTGAAAAAATTGCATGTGAGCCCATGTTTTTATAATATTTATGAAATACGTATATATTTGTACGTACAAAGGAGTATGCTCAAAATATACAACATACTACCTCAAAAATAGTATATATACTACCTAAACATTCTTACATACTACATACTATGCGTACATACTCTCTCATATGATAGATACTACCTAGAACGTATGAAAGAAAAGTGGGAGTAACTACACCCGGTAGTAGGAAAAAATTGTCATATATATATATATATATATATATATATATATATATATATATGTCTACATTTTTCCACGAACATTGTACATTTTTTGTATACATTAGAAATATGTTTCTATACATGTAAACATTTTTAAATGCACGACTAACATTTTTCAAGTATGTATGTAAATTGATTTTCATAATAGATATATTTATAATTATAAGCAAAGGTAAAATTAAAGCAAAACTGTGAAAAAAAGTAAAAAAATGCTCAATGCTTGCGGTCCAGAATTTGCTTGCTCGTTCCGGACGCTGCTTGACACGAGGCTAGACTGTGCCTCGCTGCAAGCGAGGCAGTCGTGCCCTCGCCACCAACATACGCTGGTGTTGTGCTAGCCCAACCTTCTAGATAGACGGCTCACCTGTCCAGCAAGTTTTTTGTGTTCCGCTCAACAAAAAAAAAGCAAGTTTTTTGTGTAGATGCACCAAGTTTGGTCACACACACAACTAAGTATAACCTTCCCTACAAACAAACTAAATATAACCATCAAAAACATTTCACCGGAATGAACCACCACCTCTGTCCTCACCCGCTCGACATCCTAGCGTGATGTAATGCAAATATGCAGTTCTCACAAAAAAAAGCAAATATGCATTGCCCGAGAAAAATAAGCATCTACTAATTGGCCGCATCTGTAAATGTTAAGTGGGTTGCCATCATTTATGTGAAAATGGTCATTATCTTGTGCTTGTTTAGTAGGATCTGTCACCAAATGCGAGTAAGACCCATTTGAGGTGCTCTGGATACTCAATCTCAGATGTACATCATCGTGTGGATTGGACACTGAGGGAGTCCTGGACTAGGGGGTGTCCGGATAGCCGGACTATCAATATCCGCCGGACTCCCAGACTACGAAGATAGAAGATTGAAGACTCCGGCTCGTGTCCGGAAGGTACTTTACTTGGCGTGGAAGGCAAGCTTGGCAATACGGATATGTAGATCTCCTACCATTGTAACCGACTCTGTGTAACCCTAGCCCCTCCGGTGTCTATATAAACCGGAGGGCTGTAGTCCGTAGGACACAACATTACATCTCAACAATCATACCATAGGCTAGCTTCTAGGGTTTAGCCTCATTGATCTCGTGGTAGATCTACTCTTGTACTACCCATATCATCAATATTAATCAAGCAGGACGTAGGGTATTACCTCCATCGAGAGGGCCTGAACCTGGGTAAAAACATTGTGTCCCTCGTCTCCTGTTACCATCCGCCTAGACGCACAGTCCGGGACCCCCTACCCGAGATCCGCCGGTTTTGACACCGACATTGGTGCTTTCATTGAGAGTTCCTCTGTGTCGTCACCAATAGGCTTGATGGCATCTTCAACCTTTGACGCTGTCCAGGGCGAGACTTTCCTCCCGGGACAGATCTTCATATTCGGCGGCTTTGCACTGCGGGCCAACTCTCTTGGCCATCTGGAGCAGATCGAAAGCTACGCCCCTGGCCGTTAGGTCAGATTTGGAAGCCTAAACTTCACGGCCGACGACCGCGGAGACTTGATCTTCGATGGACTCAAGCCACAGCCAAGCGCGCCGCACTGTGACGATGGGCATGATCTAGCTCTGCCGCCGCACAGTGCTTTGGTGGCAGCACTTGAATCCGCCCCGGCTACTTGCCCGGAGCCGATCGCCCATGACGAGGTTCGGTGGATAGACGCCGCCCCGGGGGCTTCAACATCTACGGCGATGGAGCCGAATACCAATCCTGTCCCCCGCGAAATTCGTGATCCCGAGGCGCCGGACTCCTTGCCGGACTCCGAGCCTCCCGCGCCCCTGCCAATTAAACCAGATTGGACGCCGGTTATGGAATTCACCGCCGCGGACATCTTTCAACACTCGCCTTTTGGCGATATCTTGAATTCTCTGAAGCATCTCTCGCTATCAGGAGAATCCTGGCCGGACTATGGCCAGGACGGTTGGAGTTCCGACGATGAAGAAATTCGGAGCCCACCCACCACCCACTTTGTAGCCACTGTCGAGGATCTAACCGACATGCTAGACTACGACTCCGATGACATCGATGCTATGGACGATGATGCCGGAGACGATCAGGACCCAGCGCCCACGGGACACTGGAAGGCCACCTCGTCATACGACGTCTACATGGTGGACACCCCGAAAGAAGGGGATGGCGAAAAAGCAGCGGAGGAAGATTCTTTGAAGAAGCAGCCTAAACGCCGGCGTCAGCGGCGCCGCTCTAAATCCCGCCACAACAAGAATGGAGAATCCGGCATGGGAGACAATAACACTCCGGAGAGTGCCGAAGACGACCTCCTCCTGCAAGACTTAGCGCAGGAGGACGCAGAAGCAAGCCCTCAGGATAGGGCGACAGACGAAGGGGTTGAGGATGATAACTATATGCCTCCCTCCGAAGACGAAGCGAGCCTCAACGATGACGAATTCGTCATACCCGAGGATCCCGTCGAACAAGAGCGCTTTAGGCGCAGGCTCATAGCCACAGCAAATAGCTTAAAGAAAAAGCAACAACAGCTTCAAGCTGATCAAGATCTGCTAGCCGATCGATGGACCGAGGTCCTCGCGGCCGAAGAGTATAAACTCGAACTCCCCTCCAAAAGTTACCCAAGACGCAAGCTGCTCCCCCGATTAGAGGAGGAAGCATACGTACCTTTATCACCAGCGCACGACATGGCTGACCGACCACCCCGTGGTCGCGACAGAGAAGCATTCAAGGCCCCAGCCAAGACCGTACCCCGATATCGATCCAGGAGTACGAAGCCAAAAGGGAACGCGCCGGATTTGCGAGACATCTTGGAGGACAAAGCAAGGCAATCCAGATCCATCTATGGATCACGTGGGCGCCCTACGAGCCACGACGAATACCGTCGCGCCGGACATAACGCCGGCCGAGCTGAACACAGCAGACAGCGCTCCCTCGAGCTGCGTCGCGATATTGCCCAATACAGGGGCGCCGCACACCCGTTATGCTTCACCGATGAAGTAATGGATCACCAGATCCCCGAAGGGTTCAAACCCGTGAACATCGAATCTTACGATGGTACAACAGACCCCGCGGTGTGGATCGAAGATTATCTTCTCCACATCCATATGGCCCGCGGCGACGATCTACACGCCATCAAATATCTCCCACTCAAGCTTAAAGGACCAGCTCGGCATTGGCTTAACAGCCTGCCCGCGAAGTCGATTGGGTGTTGGGAAGACCTGGAGGCCGCGTTCCTTGATAACTTCCAAGGTACATACGTGTGACCTCCAGACGCCGACGACCTAAGCCACATTATTCAGCAACCAGACGAATCGGCCAGACAGTTCTGGACACGGTTCTTGACGAAGAAAAATCAAATCGTCGACTGTCCGAATGCGGAGGCCCTTGCAGCCTTCAAACACAACATCCGGGACGAATGGCTAGCCCGGCACCTGGGGCAGGAGAAGCCGAAATCCATGGCAGCCCTCACATCATTAATGACCCGCTTTTGCGCGGGAGAGGATAGCTGGCTAGCCCGTAGCAATAATCTCCGCAAAAATTCTGGCAGTCCGGACTCCAAGGACAACCACGGCAGGTCACGTCGAATCAAAAACAAGCGCCGTACTAACGGCGACGACAAAGAGGATACGGCAGTCAATGCCGGATTCCGCGGCTCCAAACCAGGTCAACGGAAGAAGCCATTTAAAAGAACAACCCCGGGCCCGTCCAATCTGGATAGAATACTCGACCGCTCATGCCAGATACATGGCACCCCCGAAAAGCCAGCTAATCACACCAATAGAGATTGTTGGGTGTTCAGGCAGGCCGGCAAGTCAATTGCCGAACACAGTGATAAGGGGCTAAATAGCGACGACGAGGAAGAGACCCGGCCGCCGAACAACAGAGGACAGAAGGGTTTCCCCCCGCAAGTGCGAACGGTGAATATGATCTACGCGACCCACATACCCAAGAGGGAGAGGAAGCGCGCACTACGGGACGTCTATGCGATGGAGCCAGTCGCCCCGAAGTTCAATCCATGGTCCTCCTGTCCGATCACTTTCGATCGACGAGACCATCCGACTAGCATACGCCGTGGCGGATTCGCCGCATTGGTCTTAGACCCAATCGTCGATGGATTTCACCTCACAAGAGTCCTGATGGACGGCGGCAGCAGCCTGAACCTGCTTTATCAGGACACAGTGCGCAAAATGGGCATAGACCCATCAAGGATCAAACCTACCAAAACAACCTTTAAAGGTGTCATCCCAGGAGTGGAAGCCAACTGTACAGGCTCTGTCACACTGGAAGTGGTCTTCGGATCCCCGGATAATTTCCGAAGCGAAGAGTTAATCTTCGATATAGTCCCGTTCCGTAGCGGCTATCATGCCCTGCTCGGACGTACAGCGTTTGCAAAATTCAACGCGGTGCCACATTATGCATACCTAAAGCTCAAAATGTCGGGCCCTCGTGGAGTCATTACGGTCAATGGGAATACAGAACGCTCCCTCCGTACGGAGGAACATACAGCGGCTCTCGCGGCAGAAGTACAGAGCAGCCTTCTACGGCAATTCTCTAGTCTGGCAACTAAGAAGCCGGACACATTAAAGCGCGCCCGGAGCAACACCAACCAAGACCACCCGGCGCGATCGGAGCACGCGTAGCAATGCGGCCCCCACCCTTGCCCGCGTATGATCACAAGAATAACACTCCGCATACATCATTACGCTTTGGAGATACCATGAGCGCAGGGGAGGGGCTTAACCTCAAGGATGGAAAAGTGCGGCTCGACCGCACCAGGGGCTCGTGCTAGCGCCCCCCTTGGTGTTATTGTTTATCTTTTCTTTTTATATATGCAGGACTCTACCAAATAGAAGCCCTGCCCGTCGGTGAACCTGCCGAACTCACGATACAACAGTCAGGGATTAAAGAAGGCGGCGACGAACACTCAGGTGGTCTCCATTACGAGCATTAAATTCAATTACATACACCAAGTCTGCGGCTTATCCCTGAAGGGGGACACGTTAATTTAGTCCGAATCCCTTGCTTACCGCACTATTTGTATCAGTTCGCTTTATTAGTAGAACTTCTGTCATAAATAATGCAGCACTTACCTTTTTGCAAGTTTATTACCTTTTCACGGCAATCGCGTTATCCTTTACAAATGTTCACCATATGACATATTGCACCCGTACACTTTGGTACGGTCGAATACACCAGGAGCTTCTGTTCCCCATATTACGGTGTGATTAAGTCCGAACACTTCCACAAGTGCGGCACCCCGAACTTATAGCATTATATGAATCAGCTCCGAATCATGTCTTGGGTCAATAGTTGGGTTTGCCCGGCTCCTATGTTTTGGTGCCTTACGTTCCATTCCGTCGGCTAAGGTAGCACTAGGAGAACCACTGCGATTGCGCCCCGGTTTGGCCGGGTTAACGCCTCAGTGGAGAAAGCTAAAACTGACTGGTATGATAAGGCGAGAGACTGGTCGCTGTTCGAGAGGTCTTTTCGGGTCCCTAAAGACTCATGCCGCTTCGAGCGAAGTTCCGGATGATGTCCGACGAAGGCGTGGATAGCGCCCCGGATTCGGTCTTCCGAATACCAGGGGCTTCGCCGAAATTTAAAATTATAGAATTCTATGGCTAAGTGAGAGTGTTCAAGCACTATAAGTCCGGTCGCCTGGTTCGTCGTGTTGAGCGCCTCCCTAGATGGACCCAAAGATGGGAACAAGAGTGCTCAAGTTTATCACCGAACACCCCAGCACTCGTCGCTCGGGGGCTGAAGCCAACGACTTGCCATCTCTCAGATTTAACAAACGGCCGCACAGAAGGTAATATTTTAAATTAAACAAAGCGTTGCTCATAGCGCATATAAACTTAGTTTTCAGCGCACAGGATAAACACACAGTGAGTTCACTCAAGGATTACATTAAGGGGGCACTCATCCGCGATATCGCGGGCTCCCTTCAGGACTACTTTATAATATCGCTTCGGCGTACGGTGCTCCTTGCCCGGCGGCGGCGGATCCGTGAGAAGCTTCTCCGCATCCAGCTTGCCCCATTGCACCTTTATGCGGGCGAGGGCTCGACGAGCGCCTTCAATGCAGGCGGAGCGTTTGATCACATCCAGCCTAGGGCATGCATCCACTAGCTGCCGCACTAGGCCAAAGTAGCTGCCAGGCATGGCCTGCCCAGGCCACAGCCGGACTATGAGGCCCTTCATGGCCTCTTCAGCTACCTTGTGGAGTTCGACCAGCTGCTTCAGCTGGTCGCTTGGGGGCACCGGATGGCCGGCCTCAGCGTACTGAGACCAGAAGACCTTCTCCGTTGAGCTCCCCTCCTCGCCACGATAGAACGCAGCGGCATCAGACGCACTACGCGGCAGATCTGCAAATGCCCCTGGAGAGCTCCGAATTCGGGTAAGTATCCGGTAATTTACATTAACATGCTTGCTCTGCATGAAAAACGCCTTACCCGCTGCTATCTTCTTCATGTCCTCTACCTCCTCACGGGCCCTCTGGGCCTCGGCCTTGGCGGATTTGGCACTTTCGAGAGCCGAGGCAAGCTCGGACTCTCGAGTCTTGGAGTCACGCTCCAAACTCTCATGCTTTTTCATGAGAGCCCGGAGCTCTTGCCGAACTTCCGCCACCAGCGCCGCTTGCTTTTCTCGCTCAGTCCGTTCCGTGGCCGCATTGCGTTCGGCCACGGACACGGCATCTCTCAGGGCTGCCACCTCGTTCGTGGCCCCTGCATTGCACATTTTATCCTTGTTAATCTTGTTTGCAACCAAAACCCTTTTCTGTAAGGTACATATTAAAAGTGGTGTTATTCACCCTCTTTTTCCTTGAGCTGCCTCTTGGCATGGCCGAGCTCTTGCTCCGACCGCTCAAGGTCCTTCTTCAGCGCCTCGACCTCCGCTGTCAATGCGGCAGAAGTCAACAGCGCAGCCTGCAAACCCATATTGACATATTTTAGAAACCCTGTGTATATCTTGTTAAAGATCCTCAGTCCGGCTTTTCTTTCCGAACACCGGACTAAGCATCAGGGGCTACTGTCTATGCGGTATTATATCGCTTAATTTTAAACTTCTTACCTCAAAGCCTGTTAGAAGGCTGTTGCAGGCTTCGGTCAGCCCGCCCTTGGCGAGCTGGACCTTCTCAATCACCGCATTCATAAGAGTGCGGTGTTCTTCCTCAATGGAGGCGCCTTTGAGCGCCTCTAGCAGGTTGTCCGGTGCCTCCGGTTGGACGGAGGCCGCCGGCGTCACGGTCCTGCCCCTCCTTCGAGGGGGCTGCTTGCCGGACTCTGGAACCGTTACGGGTTCCGGAGTCGAGTCCGGCACAAAGTCCGGGAGGCTGCCTGACGGCGCCTCCGGAACCTCCTCCTGGCACGTCCCCCTATGGGATTCCGCCTCGTCGTCTTTGGCGCGTGGGGTAGAGGCAGTCGGGATGGAATTTACATCCGACGGCGCCAACGACCCGCTCATCGAGTCGGGAAAATCGTCACCGGCCGGACTAAAGAAACAGTGCGGCATTAGAAGGACATTGTGTGACATACTATAATACGGCATATGAATGATCCGGAAACTTACGATTTTGCCGGACGCCGGGCCCTTGGAGGCCACTCCTCCTCGCCAACGCTGATGTTGGCGAAACTGTCCGGGGGGATGGTTCTCCCCCTCTTGGACCCTTCGGCCGCCCCGATTGGGGAGGCCTTCCTCTTCTTCTCCCCCTCCTCTGGGAGAGAGTACTCCTCCTCCTCCTCGTCTTCGGGGGAGGAATCCTCGTCGTCGTCAGACGCTTGATTGCGGGAACTCTTTCGAGTCCCCGCGGCCACCTTCTTGGCCTTCTTCTCCAGCACCACGTACGGTGCCGGAACCAGCAGCCTTGCTAATTGGGCGTTCACTAGTTCTTCTGGCATGGGAGCCGGACTGATAATCAGCTCGGCCTTCTCCATCCATTCCTGTCAAAGGAAAGAGGCAGATTAAAAACCTCGCTAGAGTCAATCTAAATTACTACGAGTGTCCCGTAATGGGGTCGAATCACTTACCCCGTCAGTCGGAGACCGCAAGCTGAATCCGCGGTCTTCGGTCGCGGATGCGGGCGCATCAGCGCTCTTGAACAGCACCCTCCAGGAACCTTCGTGTGTTGTATCGAAGAGCCCGCTCAGCGTCTGGTGCTGTTCTGGATTAAACTCCCACAGAGTAAATGCCCTTTCTTGGCATGGGAGAATCCGCCGAAGGAGCATGACCTGGACTACGTCGACGAGCCGGAGCCCATTGCTCACCAGCTTTTTGATGCAGGTTCGAAGTCCCATCACCTCCACCGGATTACCCCACTGCAAGCCCTTCTCTTTCCAGGAGGTGAGCTGCGTGGGGATTCCAGATCTAAATTCGGGGGCCGCCGCCCATGTAGGCTCGCGTGGCTCGGTGATATAGAACCACCCCGATTGCCACCCCTTGACGGAGTCCACGAAGGTCCCTTCTAGCCAAGGGACGTTGGGCAGCTTGCCCAACATAGTGCCTCCGCATTCCGCTTGCGCCCCCTTCATGATCTTCGGCTTGACGTTGAAGGTCTTGAGCCACAGGCCGAAGTGGGGCCGGATGCAGAGAAAGGCCTCGCACACGACGATAAACGCCGAGATGTTGAGGACGAAGTTCGTGTTGGGGAACGTAGTAATTTAAAAAAAAATTCCTACGCACACGCAAGATCATGGTGATGCATAGCAACGAGAGGGGAGAGTGTTGTCTACGTACCCTCGTAGACCGAAGCGGAAGCATTCACAACGTAGAGGAAGTAGTCGTACGTTCTCCTCGCGATCCAACCGATCCCAGCGCCGTTACTCCGGCACCTCCGAGTTCTTGACACGCGTACAGCTTGGTGACGCTCCTCGGGCTCCGATCCAGCAGAGCTTCGTGGAGAGAGAGTTCCGTCAGCACGACGGCGTGGTGACGATCTTGATGTTCTACCGACGCAGGGCTTCGCCTAAGCACCGCTACGATATGACCGAGGTGGATTATGGTGGAGGGGGGCACCGCACACGGCTAAGGAACGATCTCAAGGATCAACTTGTGTGTTCTAGGGTGCCCCCCTGCCCCCGTATATAAAGGAGCAAGGGGGAGGGCCGGCCGGCCCTAGGAGGCGCGCCAAGGGAGGGGGGAGTCCTCCTCCTAGTGGGAGTAGGACTCCCCTTTCCTAGTCCAACTAGGAAGGAGGAAGGGGGAAGGAAGGAGAGGGAGGGGGGCCGCGCCCCCTCCCTCCTTGTCCTATTCAGACTCCCCTGGGGGGTTCCGGTAACCCCTCCGGCACTCCGGTTTTCTCCGGAAACTTCCGGAACCTTTCCGGTGTCCGAATATAGCCGTCCAATATATCAATCTTTATGTCTCGACCATTTCGAGACTCCTCGTCATGTCCGTGATCACATCCGGGACTCCGAACTTCTTCGGTACATCAAAATACATAAACTCATAATATAACCGTCATCGAAACCTTAAGCGTGCGGACCCTACAGTTCGAGAACAATGTAGACATGACCGAGACACGTCTCCGGTCAATAACCAATAGCGG
Organism: Triticum timopheevii; assembly: GCA_963921465.1. NCBI lineage: Eukaryota > Viridiplantae > Streptophyta > Magnoliopsida > Poales > Poaceae > Triticum > Triticum timopheevii. Next base: position 497,252,561 of record OY997266.1, on the reverse strand, counting down.
GACCTGGATGCCCATATTGGCTCCTACATATTCTACGAAGATCTTTATCGGTCAGACCGCATAACAACATACGTTGTTCCCTTTGTCATCGGTATGTTACTTGCCCGAGATTCGATCGTCGGTATCCAATACCTAGTTCAATCTCGTTACCGGCAAGTCTCTTTACTCGTTCCGTAATACATCATCTCACAGCTAACTCATTAGTTGTAATGCTTGCAAGGCTTAAGTGATGTATATTACCGAGAGGGCCCAGAGATACCTCTCCGACAATCGGAGTGACAAAACCTAATCTCGAAATACGCCAACCCAACATCTGCCTTTGGAGACACCTGTAGTACTCCTTTATAATCACCCAGTTACGTTGTGACGTTTGGTAGCACCCAAAGTGTTCCTCCGGTAAACGGGAGTTGCATAATCTCATAGTTATAGGAACATGTATAAGTCATGGATAAAAGCAGTAGCAACATACTAAACGATCGTGTGCTAAGCTAATGGAATGGGTCATGTCAATCAAATCATTAAACTAATGATGTGACCTTGTTAATCAAATAACAACCCTTTGTTCATGGTTAGGAAACATAACCATCTTTGATTAACAAGCTAGTCTAGTAGAGGCATACTAGTGACACTCTATTTGTCTATGCATTCACACATGTATTATATTTCCGGTTAATACAATTCTAGCATGAATGATAAACATTTATCATGAAATAAGGAAATAAATAATAACTTTATTATTGCCTCTAGGGCATATTTCCTTCAGTCTCCCACTTGCACTAGAGTCAATAATCTAGATTACATAGTAATGATTCTAACACCCATGGAGTCTTGGTGTTGATCATGTTTTGCTCGTGGAAGAGGCTTAGTCAACGGGTCTGCTACATTCAGATCCGTATGTATCTTGCAAATCTCTATGTCTCCCACCTGGACTAAATCCCGGATGGAATTGAAGCGTCTCTTGATGTGCTTGGTCCTCTTGTGAAATCTGGATTCCTTCGCTAAGGCAATTGCTCCAGTATTGTCACAGAAGATTTTCATTGGACCCGATGCACTAGGTATGACACCTAGATCGGATATGAACTCCTTCATCCAGACTCCTTCATTAGCTGCTTCCGAAGCTGCTATGTACTCCGCTTCACATGTAGATCCCGCTACGACGCTTTGTTTAGAACTGCACCAACTGACAGCTCCTCCATTTAGTGTAAATACGTATCCGGTCTGCGATTTAGAATCGTCCGGATCAGTGTCAAAGCTTGCATCAACGTAACCGTTTACGATGAGCTCTTTGTCACCTCCATATACGAGAAACATATCCTTAGTCCTTTTCAGGTATTTCAGGATGTTCTTGACCGCTGTCCAGTGATCCACTCCTGGATTACTTTGGTACCTCCCTGCTAAGCTTATAGCAAGGCACACATCAGGTCTGGTACACAGCATTGCATACATGATAGAGCCTATGGCTGAAGCATAGGGAACATCTTTCATTTTCTCTCTATCTTCTGCGGTGGTCGGGCATTGAGTCTTACTCAACTTCACACCTTGTAACACAGGCAAGAACCCTTTCTTTGCTTGATCCATTTTGAACTTCTTCAAAATTTTGTCAAGGTATGTGCTTTGTGAAATTCCTATTAAGCGTCTTGATCTATCTCTATAGATTTTGATGCCCAATATGTATGCAGCTTCACCGAGGTCTTTCATTGAAAAACTCTTATTCAAGTATCCCTTTATGCTATCCAGAAATTCTATATCATTTCCGATTAGTAATATGTCATCTACATATAATATCAGAAATGCTACAGAGCTCCCACTCACTTTCTTGTAAATACAGGCTTCTCCAAAAGTCTGTATGAACCCAAATGCTTTGATCACACTATCAAAGCGTTTATTCCAACTCCGAGATGCTTGCACCAGTCCATAAATGGATCGCTGGAGCTTGCACACTTTGTTAGCTCCCTTTGGATCGATAAAACCTTCTGGTTGCATCATATACAACTCTTCTTCCAGAAATCCATTCAGGAATGCAGTCTTTACATTCATTTGCCAAATTTCATAATCATAAAATGCGGCAATTGCTAACATGATTCGGACAGACTTAAGCATCGCTACGGGTGAGAAGGTCTCATCGTAGTCAATCCCTTGAACTTGTCGGAAACCCTTTGCGACAAGTCGAGCTTTGTGGATAGTTACATTACCGTCAGCGCCAGTCTTCTTCTTGAAGATCCACTTGTTTTCTATTGCTTGCCGACCCTCGGGCAAGTCAACCAAAGTCCACACTTTGTTTTCATACATGGATCCCATCTCAGATTTCATGGCCTCAAGCCATTTTGCGGAATCTGGGCTCACCATCGCTTCTTCATAGTTCGTAGGTTCATCATGATCTAGTAGCATGACTTCCAGAACAGGATTACCGTACCACTCTGGTGCGGATCTTACTCTGGTTGATCTACGAGGTTCTGTAGTAACTTGATCTGAAGTTTCATGATCAACATCATCAACTTCCTCACTATTTGGTGTAGATGTCTCAGAAACCGGTTTCTGCGACAAACTACTTTCAAATAAGGGAGAAGGTACAATTACCTCATTAAGTTCTACTTTCCTCCCACTCACTTCTTTCGAGAGAAACTCCTTCTCTAGAAAGGATCCATTCTTGGCAACAAATGTCTTGCCTTCGGATCTGTGATAGAAGGTGTACCCAACTGTCTCCTTTGGGTATCCTATGAAGACACATTTCTCCGATTTGGGTTCGAGCTTATCAGGTTGAAGCTTTTTCACATAAGCATCGCATCCCCAAACTTTGAGAAACGACAACTTTGGTTTCTTGCTAAACCATAGTTCATAAGTGTCGTCTCAACGGATTTTGACGGTGTTCTATTCAGTGTGAATGCGGCCGTCTCAAGAGCATAACCCCAAAACGATAGCGGTAAATCTGTAAGAGACATCATAGATCGCGCCATATCTAGTAAAGTGCGATTACGACGTTCGGACACACCATTACGTTGTGGTGTTCCGGGTGGCGTGAGTTGCGAAACTATTCCGCATTGTTTCAAATGTAGACCAAACTCGTAACTCAAATATTCACCTCCACGATCAGATCGTAGAAATTTAATTTTCTTATTACGATGATTTTCAACTTCACTCTGAAATTCTTTGAACTTTTCAAATGTTTCAGACTTATGTTTCATTAAGTAGATATACCCATATCTGCTTAAATCATCTGTGAAGGTGAGAAAATAACGATATCCGCCACGAGCCTCAACATTCATCGGACCATATACATCTGTATGTATGATTTCCAACAAATCTGTTGCTCTCTCCATAGTACCGGAGAACGGGGTTTTAGTCATCTTGCCCATGAGGCACGGTTCGCAAGTGCCAAGTGATTCATAATCAAGTGACTCCAAAAGTCCATCGGTATGGAGTTTCTTCATGCGTTTTATACCGATATGACCTAAACGGCAGTGCCACAAATAAGTTGCACTATCATTATCAACTCTGCATCTTTTGGCTTCAACATTATGAATATGTGTATCACTACTATCGAGATTCATCAAAAATAGACCACTCTTCAAGGGTGCATGACCATAAAAGATATTACTCATATAAATAGAACAACCATTATTCTCTGATTTAAATGAATAACCGTCTCGCATCAAACAAGATCCAGATATAATGTTCATGCTCAACGCAGGCACCAAATAACAATTATTTAGGTCTAAAACTAATCCCGAAGGTAGATGTAGAGGTAGCGTGCCGACCGCGATCACATCGACTTTGGAACCATTTCCCACCCGCATCGTCACCTCGTCCTTTGCCAGTGTTCGCTTAATCCGTAGTCCCTGTTTCGAGTTGCAAATATTAGCAACAGAACCAGTATCAAATACCCAGGTGCTACTAAGAGCTCTAGTAAGGTACACATCAATAACATGTATATCACATATACCTTTGTTCACCTTGCCATCCTTCTTATCCGCCAAATACTTGGGGCAGTTCCGCTTCCAGTGACCAGTCTGCTTGCAGTAGAAGCACTCAGTTTCAGGTTTAGGTCCAGACTTGGGTTTCTTCTCCTGAGCAGCAACTTGCTTGCTGTTCTTCTTGAAGTTCCCCTTCTTCTTCCCTTTGCCTTTCTTCTTGAAACTAGTGGTCTTATTGACCATCAACACTTGATGCTCCTTCTTGATTTCTACCTCCGCAGCCTTTAGCATTGCGAAGAGCTCAGGCATAGTCTTTACTAACCCTTGCATATTATAGTTCATCACGAAGCCTTTGTAGCTTGGTGGCAGTGATTGAAGAATTCTGTCAATGACACAATCATCCGGAAGATTAACTCCCAGTTGAGTCAAGTGATTGTAATACCCAGACATTCTGAGTATGTGCTCACTGACAGACTCATTCTCTTCCATCTTGCAGCTATAGAACTTATTGGAGACTTCATATCTCTCAATCCGGGCATTCTGTTGGAATATCAACTTCAACTCCTGGAACATCTCATATGCTCCATGACGTTCAAAACGTCGTTGAAGACCCGGTTCTAAGCCGTAAAGCATGGCACACTGAACTATAGAGTAGTCATCAGCTTTGCTCTGCCAGACGTTCTTAACGTTGTCAGTTGCATCAGCAGCAGGCCTGGCACCCAGCGGTGCATCCAGGACGTAACTCTTCTGTGCAGCAATGAGGATAATCCTCAGGTTACGGACCCAGTCCGTGTAATTGCTACCATCATCTTTCAACTTTGCTTTCTCAAGGAACGCATTAAAATTCAACGGAACAACAGCACGAGCCATCTATCTACAAACAAACATAGACAAGCAAGATACTATCAGGTACTAAGTTCATGATAAATTTAAGTTCAATTAATCATATTACTTAAGAACTCCCACTTAGACAGACATCTCTCTAGTCATCTAAGTGATCACGTGATCCAAATCAACTAAACCATAACCGATCATCACGTGAGATGGAGTAGTTTTCAATGGTGAACATCTTATGTTGATCATATCTACTATATGATTCACGCTCGACCTTTCGGTCTCCGTGTTCCGAGGCCATATCTGCATATGCTAGGCTCGTCAAGTATAACCTGAGTATTCTGCGTGTGCAAAACTGGCTTGCACCCGTTGTAGATGGACGTAGAGCTTATCACACCCGATCATCACGTGGTGTCTCGGCACGACGAACTTTGGCAACGGTGCATACTCAGGGAGAACACTACTTGATAATTTTAGTGAGAGATCATCTTAAAATGCTACCGTCAATCAAAGCAAGATAAGATGCATAAAGGATAAACATCACATGCAATCAATATAAGTGATATGATATGGCCATCATCATCTTGTGCTTGTGATCTCCATCTCCGAAGCACCGTCGTGATCACCATCGTCACCGGCGCGACACCTTGATCTCCATCGTAGCATCGTTGTCGTTTACGCCATCTATTGCTTCTACGACTATCGCTACCGCTTAGTGATAAAGTAAAGCAATTACAGAGCGTTTGCATTTCATACAATAAAGCGACAACCATATGGCTCCAGCCAGTTGCCGATAACTTCGGTTACAAAACATGATCATCTCATACAATAAAATATAGCATCACGTCTTGACCATATCACATCACAACATGCCCTGCAAAAACAAGTTAGACGTCCTCTACTTTGTTGTTGCAAATTTTACGTGGCTGCTACGGGCTTAAGCAAGAACCAATCTCACCTACGCATCAAAACCACAACGATACTTCGTCAAATAGACTCCGTTTTAACCTTCTCAAGGACCGGGCGTAGCCATACTCGGTTCAACTAAAGTGAGAGAGACAGACACCCGCCAGTCACCTTTAAGCACGAGTGCTCGTAACGGTGAAACCAGTCTCGCGTAATGTCGGTCCGGGCCGCTTCATCTCACAATACCGCTGAACCAAAATATGACATGCTGGTAGGTAGTATGACTTGTATCGCCCACAACTCACTTGTGTTCTACTCGTGCAAAACATCAAACCATAAAAACCTAGGCTCTGATGCCACTGTTGGGGAACGTAGTAATTTCAAAAAAAATTCCTACGCACACGCAAGATCATGGTGATGCATAGCAACGAGAGGGGAGAGTGTTGTCTACGTACCCTCGTAGACCGAAGCGGAAGCGTTCACAACGTAGAGGAAGTAGTCGTACGTTCTCCTCGCGATCCAACCGATCCCAGCGCCGTTACTCCGGCACCTCCGAGTTCTTGACACGCGTACAGCTTGGTGACGCTCCTCGGGCTCCGATCCAGCAGAGCTTCGGGGAGAGAGAGTTCCGTCAGCACGACGGCGTGGTGACGATCTTGATGTTCTACCGACGCAGGGCTTCGCCTAAGCATCGCTACGATATGACCGAGGTGGATTATGGTGGAGGGGGGCACCGCACACGGCTAAGGAACGATCTCAAGGATCAACTTGTGTGTTCTAGGGTGCCCCCCTGCCCCCGTATATAAAGGAGCAAGGGGGAGGGCCGGCCGGCCCTAGGAGGCGCGCCAAGGGAGGGGGGAGTCCTCCTCCTAGTGGGAGTAGGACTCCCCTTTCCTAGTCCAACTAGGAAGGAGGAAGGGGGAAGGAAGGAGAGGGAGGGGGGCCGCGCCCCCCCCTCCTTGTCCTATTCGGACTCCCCTGGGGGGTTCCGGTAACCCCTCCGGCACTCCGGTTTTCTCCGGAAACTTCCGGAACCTTTCCGGTGTCCGAATATAGCCGTCCAATATATCAATCTTTATGTCTCGACCATTTCGAGACTCCTCGTCATGTCCGTGATCACATCCGGGACTCCGAACTTCTTCGGTACATCAAAATACATAAACTCATAATATAACCGTCATCGAAACCTTAAGCGTGCGGACCCTACGGTTCGAGAACAATGTAGACATGACCGAGACACGTCTCCGGTCAATAACCAATAGCGGGACCTGGATGCCCATATTGGCTCCTACATATTCTACGAAGATCTTTATCGGTCAGACCGCATAACAACATACGTTGTTCCCTTTGTCATCGGTATGTTACTTGCCCGAGATTCGATCGTCGGTATCCAATACCTAGTTCAATCTCGTTACCGGCAAGTCTCTTTACTCGTTCCATAATACATCATCTCACAGCTAACTCATTAGTTGTAATTCTTGCAAGGCTTAAGTGATGTATATTACCGAGAGGGCCCAGAGATACCTCTCCGACAATCGGAGTGACAAAACCTAATCTCGAAATACGCCAACCCAACATTTGCCTTTGGAGACACCTGTAGTACTCCTTTATAATCACCCAGTTACGTTGTGACGTTTGGTAGCACCCAAAGTGTTCCTCCGGTAAACGGGAGTTGCATAATCTCATAGTTATAGGAACATGTATAAGTCATGGATAAAAGCAGTAGCAACATACTAAACGATCGTGTGCTAAGCTAATGGAATGGGTCATGTCAATCAAATCATTAAACTAATGATGTGACCTTGTTAATCAAATAACAACCCTTTGTTCATGGTTAGGAAACATAACCATCTTTGATTAACAAGCTAGTCTAGTAGAGGCATACTAGTGACACTCTGTTTGTCTATGCATTCACACATGTATTATATTTCCGGTTAATACAATTCTAGCATGAATGAAAAACATTTATCATGAAATAAGGAAATAAATAATAACTTTATTATTGCCTCTAGGACATATTTCCTTCAGTTCGGCGCCAGATCGTGGAAATCCAGGCCGTAGTAAAACATGAGCCCCCGGACGAATGGATGGAGCGGAAAGCCCAGTCCGCGGAGGAAGTGGGGAAGGAAAACGACCCTCTCGTTAGGTCCTGGGGTAGGAACGAGCTGCCCCGCGTCGGGCAGCCGATGCGCAATGTTTCCGGAAAGGTATCCGGCATCGCGCAGCTTGGTGATGTCCTCCTCCTTGGCGGTGGAGGTCATCCACTTGCCTCCCCCTCCGGACATGTTCGGAGAAGGGTCGAGGCGGAATGCGTGAGCTTGAGCGTTGGAGCTTGGGTTCGCAGGGACGGATGAGCAAAGGAGGAAGATGGCGTAGGGGAGAAGGTAAATCCTTATCCCTTATATATAGGCGGACAAAACTATGCGTCCCTCACCGGCCTGGTAAAACTCGCTTATCCCCCAAGCGCCACCATCAATGGCGCGGTTGGGTTACCCACGCACGTATTGATGAGAATCCCGGAAAGAGGGGAACACGATCTCTGCTTCGACAGGACGTGCCAAGGAAGCCGCTTCGCTAAACGTGCTGAGGTGGAATAGTAAAAACAATTAAAACGAGGGCTTGGCTGCGGCGTGATGTCATGCCGCATAATACGTCAGCAGATTGGATCGGTGTATATGTTTTATTCTCTCTACGTTGGAATGTGGAAATTATTTTGCAGAGCCGGACACTATCCTGGTGTTCATTATCTTCTCTGGATTATTCAAGGGAGGAACCCGCCTTGCAATGCCGAACATTATGCACGCCGGACTTATCGTCATTGAAGACTGGTTCAGGGGCTACTGAGGGAGTCCTGGGCTAGGGGGTGTCCGGATAGCCGGACTATCAATATCCGCCGGACTCCCAGACTACGAAGATAGAAGATTGAAGACTCCGGCTCGTGTCCGGAAGGTACTTTACTTGGCGTGGAAGGCAAGCTTGGCAATACGGATATGTAGATCTCCTACCATTGTAACCGACTCTGTGTAACCCTAGCCCCTCCGGTGTCTATATAAACCGGAGGGCTGTAGTCCGTAGGACACAACATTACATCTCAACAATCATACCATAGGCTAGCTTCTAGGGTTTAGCCTCATTGATCTCGTGGTAGATCTACTCTTGTACTACCCATATCATCAATATTAATCAAGCAGGACGTAGGGTATTACCTCCATCGAGAGGGCCTGAACCTGGGTAAAAACATTGTGTCCCTCGTCTCCTGTTACCATCCGCCTAGACGCACAGTCCGGGACCCCCTACCCGAGATCCGCCGGTTTTGACACCGACAGACACCAACAAAGAAAAATGTGTTGGACTATGTCACTGTTGAAACTAGTACTGAAACCGTGTTAATTACTGCCAGTGGCGGAGGCAGGAATAATTCTTAGGTGTGGCGATATCTACGAAGGAGAAAACCATGTACATATAATGTAATTACGCAAGAGCTCACTAAATATTAGTCATATAAATACTTTGTGTTTAACAAGCACAATCAAAATTCAAAACCAATCAATTAGTTTTGTCAATAGGGGATACCTAAAATATTTGAGCTTATTTTGGCAGACGGCAACAAAATTTGCTTCAAAATTCAAAGTTCAATTTCAATTCTAAATTAACTTTCATTCTTTACACATTTTTAGAACACTTTCATTCATTACTTGATATTTTTATTTTATTCCATTTTGTGCTCAGTCGCGCTTGCGTCCTCATATGGCCCGATTCAGTGCCGACCACTGCGGCTCCCTGCGTGTTGTTTGTTGTTGCACACATTCGGCCATGAAACGAAATGATTTCCATTTTCCAGAGTTTTGAAACCGGCGAACGTGTGTTGATTTGTGCGTGGAGTGTAACTCGCAAGACCACTTGCCGATGCATCAGGACCATCAGCAAGTCAGCAATCAACTCAGTTGGCTCAACACGTACAATACCTTATCAATTATAATCAAGATGCACACATACTAGTACTCATATATATACCAGTATATTTATTGGTGGAACTTGAGGTATGGCAGCCGCCAATCCTAGCCAGATTGCTAGCAGCGCCCTCGGCATGTAGGCGCAAGAGCAACAACGTTCATGATTTCTATAAAGGTGGAGGGGGTTTTCGTAAAAATGTCGGGCCGAGCGGGTGGCCATGACGTGGCCATCGTGGCGCCATTTGTCAACTTTTGATTGGCCTTGGACTAAATCTTCATATACATTGCAAGTTTAGGGATGAGGTGATCATCTTTTGCAAGTTTACGGATTAAACCATCACATTCATTGCAAGTTTGTGGGTCTGCAGTGCTCTTGCCTCTTACAGGAATGGAGTTCACATCATGAGGAGCTCCCAACCACAAATGTCTACCGGGAGAAAGTGAAAAAGCAAATCTAATTAGCCTATGGGTGTGGCGAGGGGGAGCTCCTATATAGCGCTGCAGGCGCCCGTTGACGATCCGGCGCCTGCGGCGCTGCTAGCATGGGCCGGCCCACTAGCGTGCTGCCTCAAGTTTTTAATTTCTTTTACGGAACTAAAAATATGAAATGAAGAATCATTTACAGATTTAAAGAAAAAAAGTTCATCCATTTGAAAAAATACGTTCACATCTTTAAAAAAGGTTCATAAATTTTTGAAAAGTTCATCAATTTGAAAAAAAGTTCATTCAAACTGAAAAAAAGTTCATGCAATTTAGCAAAAGTTCATTAAATTTGAAAAAAGTTCGTAGAAATTGAAAAAAAATTCATGTATTTTTAGAAAAAGTTCATGGAACTGAAAAAAAGTTCATAAATCAAAAAAAGTTCATCCATTTTCAAGACAAATGTTCATTAAATTTCGAAAAAGTTCATCAATATTCAAAAAAGTTCATTAATCTCAAAACAGTTCACAGAATTTTCAAAAAAAAAAATCGTCAACCGGCCCCTAGATGGGCTGGCCCATTTACGGACGCCACGAGCGACAGTTAACGAAATGCACGTTAACTGGCGCCTGTGGCGCCAAATAGGAAATGTCGTGGTGAGGGTTTAGAAGCCTATATGCCTATTGGGTCTGGGCAATCTATTCGTTGGCCTCTATTGCAGAACTTACTGGGCCTTAAACTGGCGAAAAAAGTTAGCTTCCCTTTGGACGGAAACAAAAAGAAACCACTAAAAAAATCGATGGTGATCTAACTAGTTTTTTTTAACACAGTACAGACGTCGACACTCATACATACGCACATACACTTACCCCCATGAACGCACGCACATCCCTACCTCTATAAGCACCTCCGAGAGACTGAATCGACACATCATCTTGAAATTGACGAAGTCGTCACAGACACCTTCTAGTCAACGGGAACGTCTCCTCCACTGAACGCACATCACTGGAAGGCCTGAAATAAATTCATAAAAATGCAAGCACCAGTGTCAAGTCTAAGACTTGAATTCTGGTGGACTAAAGATACCATTGTCCTTCTAACCATCCAATGACATATCTCGAATTAGACTTTTGCCCTACTTTATAACCCAAATGGCCAATCCGACATAAGTTGGTGAGAAAGCCTTCTTAAATTACAAAGCAAATCAAAATACAAACGATGATAGAGAGAGGAGCGAGAACGCCACCAACTCGGCGTTGAGCAAGAAAAAGGGAGTAGCCACGCATAACAATAGGCTTGATGTTGTTATGGCCCAAGGGCGCCTCACCTTATCGGAATCCGCCCAAGTAGGTCGTCCTGGGGCCTCCTAGGTCGGTTATGCCATGGGACGATTGGCCTGGGCCATGGTCCATGAGGACTCCTCTAACAGACTTAGAAGTTAGAACATGTAACCCTAAAACCCGTTACCGATATAAGTCGAGGCTAGATCAACTAGGTACAGAATCACAAAGATATTGCTTAATGCCTCAATCCTTGTAACCCATGTACACAAATCAATACACACGAGCAGGAGTAGGATATTACCTCTTTTACGAGGGTCTAAACATGAGTAAAACTCTGCCTTGTTTCCCATTCAATCTACTTGCTCCTATACTTGCTCCTATGCTTCATCCTTGTTCATCATGGGCAGCCGTGGTGGTTTGCGACTGTGCGAGAAGATGATAGAGAAGGTCGGTGGCCAGGCTACTTTATTGTCATCTTCGACGAGCCCAAGCTATTTATATCCTGGTACCATCTGGCAATGATTTTCCGCTGGCATGTTCAATGGAATGTCACTGTTTTTATCGTGGTTTCCAACAACTAGATGACCAGTTGCACCAAATGGCGCAAAGACCCTTTTAAAACCATGTTCGTGTTGAAAACATTTGCATTTTTTTCAATAACTGTATATTTGAATACATTTGGTAAGAACTTATACCCATATATATAAAGTTAATTAAATGCAAATATGTTCTTAAGGTAATAATGCCACAAATTAGATCATCGGTAGGTCAAGATAGTTGAGTCTGCGATTAGGAACTCCGAGTAGCAGTAAACTTGCATTAAAAAAGGAGTAAACACAAGTGACACAATAAAATGTACTTAATACATGAACTTGTGAACATTGTCTACAGGAGAAGTTAATAGAAATAGTGGTCAATTACATCATGTAATTTGGTTCTTTACTCTTTTGTGTATATATCCTGAATGCTACCCCTTTGTGATCAACTCTTTGTCCTCCGAATCGAATGGCATAGCTACTACCCCTTGTGGAAAAAGAAAGGGTTCTGTAATACCCATAAATGTAAAAGGAAAACATCATGTGTTGCATCTCAACCTGCACAAAACAATGTAAAAACCATACATGCTATCTACATACCCTCATTGTCTAGCAAAGCATAAGTAGCTGAGGGACCCTGTAAAAAAGAATTGACAATTAGCAAGAAAGAAGCATGCCACTTTACATGGAACAAAAAAAATGATTATTATGGTGAGCGCAGAATAACATGAAGTTGTCATGTGCAGCCAACAACTGCAGCTATCTGTATAAGCTACCGCTACTTTACAATCTATATTGACAGGAATATTTGTGAAGTCATACAAATCTATCTTAAGTGAAAACATGCTTATAAGGCATCCTTAATTCTCTCTGTTGTTCAGTTTCCTTTTGATGTCACTTTATTCATATGGCAAGTATGGGTTTAATCATCAGTAGACGGAAACTTTGTGTGAATCAAAATACCAAGTTTAGTATGGAAACTATAGTTTCTCCATGTCATTATTTCAAGACAAAGCACGTTATTCACACCCACTTAGAATCATAATTTCCAGTAAACTTTCCATACAGCAATATCAATAAAAAGGCTTCTGTTCTTTACCTTTGATAGAAGAGGCAACTGGCTGAGGCTGCCCTAGCATGAGGTCAAACTGTCGATTGCAGAGCTGAAGCGCTATTGAAAGTAATTACATCACCTGCTCGATGTACAAAATAACCATTATATCATATATCATATTTTGCGGTTAAAACTGCAAAAGAAGTAGAGAACGGCAAAAGGGAACTACACAATTTAGTCAACAAACTAAGTTTAGAGGCGCAAATGTATGATGGAGCGCACGAATTCCTTTCGCTGGTCTCGATGTGAATTACGTAGCCTGACAACTAAATTTCAAATCATGGCATGATGGCAAGCAAGGAAAAGGTGCCAATTCACCACCACTACCAAATTCCTCCACATCCAGCTAACTTTTATGGCTTCATGCCAACATTGGCCAACTCCTTTAACATGTAGTAGAAACAAATGATTTAATTTACATCACCTGATGCCTACATTGAAAAACAAACCAAGTCCGTCAGCTTGGGAGAGGGCCGCTTTCCATGAGAAGCAATTATAAAATTCTACGACAAGAGATTGTAAGCATCTAAAATCAAGCCAAACTATCTAATTAGAAGACATAGAAGGACTATACACTAATCTTTGTAATATAAGCATAAGCATGCTCATCTCCCCAACCAGGACGACGACGACTCCAACCAAGCATGTCCAGCTCTCTAAGGAGCCATGGGTGACAAATATATGATTGTACACTAACTCAAATGATTAGCAATAAATAAAATATCACAACTAACGTGGAAATACGTAGAGAGACAACCCGAGAAATTTTTTCAGGTGCAGCACACACTCCTGAAACCAGACGGAACATGCCGTGCAACCCCCGCCAACACCTTCAGAAAATCCATAATAATCCTAATGTATGACCAAAAAGAGAACAAAAATTGGGAAGGTTAACTAATGTACTGTATTGATGATTGCATTAGAAAAAATAAGAAAAAGATGTACTTCTATGTGGCACAATAAATGGTGCCGAGCAAATAAACTGTACATTTAGCTTTCCTGTTCGACCACACAGAAAATAGGACAACCCAAAACCGAAGTACTAAATTAGTCTCTATGTGTGAAGGCTGGAAGCTATATTCTGTTTAGTGATATATTACCCATCAAAGCAAAAGTAATTCAAGATTTTCAATGGTATTCCAAAAATGCAGATGAATAAGACTCGATATTAAGTATACGACTTTGTCCTTTCTGTACATACCAATAAGAAAAGCTAGAGAAATTAAAAAAAATCATCTCATACTACATTTCCTGCCGGTGAGCTTGTCAATCAAGCTGATTCCACTGCCCACTGCCGTGGTTGCACTGCTCATGTCGGATTAGAGTTATGGTGCCCTGAGAAACACGAGCAAAGTTTGAATAATCCAGTGGTTATATTCTACTTAAAATGGGACCATTATGCATAATATTATGTATGAATCGCTATGAGAGAGAACTGAACTAATTATATAGCAAACTGAGTGTCGTATTCAATTATATCCATGGAAAATATATTACGATCTCTAAACTACAGCAGTGTACAAAGAAGCGACAACCAACTAAGGAAGCGGAAGCGGACGCTGACAGAGATGACAGACCCAAGTCTGGGAAGGATGACAGTCGGATAGATATCTCATCTCTGCTTCTGCTCATCTCCGTTTATTAAGATGCGACAACATATGTATATATATGATGTGCACCCAACTCTGTCTTGAGCATTGCCTGCTGCTGAACCTGCACATGAAAAAACTGACAAATGTTCTTATTCTTGTTCTGCCTTATGCAACAGGTCCGATGAACCTACAACTCAGTAAGTAGGTTATGGAAAGAAATATGGGGAATGATGGGGGAAAAGGTTGCAGCTAACCTGGAAGGGACACCGTGTCATCACCAAAAAGAGAGGCTATTTGTACAGCAACACAACTCGGTGTAGGAATCAACGGTCACCCAAACACTAATCATATATATTACCTGTTTTCCTGCAATTGTTAAGATCAAAATTAGCATCTGTTAACTAATGCAGAGCATGAATTTCTCTACAGACAAAAAAGGCTTTGCAGATTCAGTATAGCTGACACAAACAAAATGCATTACCTGTTTTCCTCAAGAATCCGTGACTGAAAGCTGTGGAGAGCAAATTGCAAAATATGAGCATTAGTATCACAGAAATTCAATGGAACTTCAACAAGACCAGGGCTTGCTTTTCACACTATTGAACGCTCACGTCTTTCATATTTGATCCACCTTTCAGCTGGGCAAAACAACAAACAGGTGGGGGCACAATATCTATTTATGCTCAGAAAAGAAATTACCAAATATCCGGACACGAGGGCGTGCGTGAGAGGACGAAGGCGAGGACGCGCGGACTGATCGCTTGGGTGGATGGACGGCAGCGCGAAAGCCGGCCAGAGCCGGCCGTCTCTGCGGCCCACGCTCCTCCTGCCGACGCCGGCGCCATGGACCACCGCTGCGGCTCGAGCTCCTCCCGGGGTCGCCGCTGCACGCGTGGAGATGGAGGCGGGGTGCAGCCTCCCGTGCATCGCGCCCGAGCCCTAGCCTCCTCGCAGCTCCCGATCCAGGAACGGATCGAGCCGCCGCCAACCGCCAGGTCACGCCCGACCTCGCCGGCGCAGGCCGACGCCGGCCGCCACACCTCCCTCCCCTCTTTCCTCTCTCTTTCTCCCTCCTCCCCTCTCCTTCCTTCTCTCTCTCCCTCTCATCTTCTCTCTCTGCTAGGGTTCGTGCGGGAGGAGGGGATTGGGGAGGCTAGGGTGGGGGCTGGGGATGGGCGGTGGCTGGGGATGAGGAGACGCCGCCGCACATGAAGAGGAGAGGAAGGCGACGCGTGGAGCTGCGCCAACCGGCGGGGGAAACAGGCGGCCGAGAGGGAGGGGGGAAGCAGCGGCGGCGGTGGCATGGAGGAGAGGAGCGGGATGGGAAGATACGAGGGAGAGAAAGGGGGTGACGAGGGAGATATTTCTGCAGCTGCGTCTGTCCGCTCTCGTTGCCAGAAAGGGGGTTCGCTCGCTGTGGCGCACTCTTCCCTCGCGTGGTGCGCTGCGCCCTCGCTGTTCGCGTGGTACCGTGCGCTCGAGGCCTTTGTTGTGACTACCACTCTAGGAGGCTTTATATGTTAGACTAGGGGCTGGGGCGCCACCTTGTGGCGCCTCCTCAAGGAAGCCAGGGCGCCACCAGCTTGGCAGACACCCATTCTAGTTTTTTCCTTTTGCAATTTTGGCAACACATGGACATGACACGTTATTAAGAAGTTGCACTACAAAATTTAAAAGGGGCAAAATAAATGACACTTAAATCATAGGAGATTGGGGCATCTTCAATGTGAATCACCAAACGGATACAGTTCGTGGACATCCGTCGATCGTCAGTCGTTCAACACAATTTACCAAAGTGGACAGGGAATTATTATTTACAACGCAAAAAGGCGGACACACAGCACAACAAAACTAAAAACCAAAGAAAAAAGTTTACTAATTCCCATGCCGGAGCAGCCGGCCTCGTCGTTGTTTTGCGGCCAACGCCAACCCGCGGGAGCCGCCAACGTGTGACTTTTTTGCATCGTCATAGTGGTGCTTCTGTGCCTCGTCATCCTCAACGGCTCAACCTCAATCTCCTTGAAGAGCCACTCCCACCGTGCAGAGATAAGTCGGTCGCTGCATGTGACGAGGATGCTCCAAGGATAGAGGCGGCCCTCGGAGCACAACTGCTCCACTTCTGCCACTTCACGAATGCAGGGGGAAACTAATTGACCTCCCAGCTCAACGCTTGCCAACTACTCCCTCCGCTCCATATTACTTGTCGCTGATTTAGTACATGGAACGGA
The DNA here is from genome assembly GCA_963921465.1 of Triticum timopheevii. Classification (NCBI taxonomy): domain Eukaryota; kingdom Viridiplantae; phylum Streptophyta; class Magnoliopsida; order Poales; family Poaceae; genus Triticum; species Triticum timopheevii. The sequence goes on along the minus strand of OY997266.1, from coordinate 497,235,784 downwards.
GGGAGTAAAAGGGACTTGTTAATTTTGTTCTAGAAGTAACTCAAACAAACTTGCATAGAGGGGTTTAGCAAGAGTGTAGTTCAAATCCATCTCATGCAAATATCAAAAAGATAATAATACGACAATAATAAATCAAAGGAAAATGCAACAAGAAAATTCAATATCGGTTTTCATGTAATCAAACTTCAAACACAATAGGCAGATGCGACTGAGTAAACTGAAGGTTGGAAATATTTAAAACGCAAACTATAACAGAAAAGCTTGAAACACAGTACAACAGAATTAGCTCACCCCTTCATATGATCTATTGTTAGTGTCATAAGCTGATTTTCTTTAATTTCAAAGGCAAGTGCTTCTGCAAAAATCATCACTGAAGCAATCATATCAGAAATTCGTGAAACTGATTTGTAAAGCTTCATAACTGCAAAATGCGATAACATGTCTATAAATTCAAACGACAGCGGCACAGCCACAATGTTGCTAACCCCTTTTTCAGATAAATGCAGCAGTATCACAAGACAAAAGGAGAATAAAAGTGCAAAAAACAAACACAACATCATGAATCATAGTCTACTTCAATGCAAAAAAAATGTAGCATGGAAGTCTACTTCAATGCAATGATAAAAGATAATAATACCTCTCCATAGTGATCAATAACTAATCTCCTATCTGCTTGAGTTCTTCAAGGTGAAGTAGAACTGGTTCCTGTATTGTATCCTGATGTGGCCAATGTCAACTGAAGAGAAGTGCTTGTGTAGCCAGCATAACCGGCTGCCAAATTTCCATGGACTTCATTACAAACACTCCACAGTCATCGGTGCGTGGAAAAAGTAAAATTACAATACACATGCTAGAGCAAGAGACAAAGAAAACTCAAAAGATTAGATTAAATGTAATTCCACTAAAACAGAAAATACCTATTTGTGGAGGAACCCAAATAAAGCATCCTCTAGAATATTTTTCCTCCTAATAAGTAAAATAAAGATTGTCGCCTGGACGGCAACAACCGCTAAAAGACCTCTTAGGAAGAGAGTCGCCGGACATTCTAATAATACAAAGCCTGAAAAACAACATATACAGAGTGCCATGCATTATTTTTCAGTTTATAAGGCAGCAATCAGTCTGCCTAAAGCACGAAAAATCAGGCGCCTGGTTTGAAAAAGAAAATAACCCTTATTCTTCATGATAGGTCACACACAAGCAAAATCAACATTAACCACTACAAAGGTGTTAGGACAATGACACTATGTACGCTAGATATCTCTGCAAGCTCAATCTCATTTTTATGCCATTCGTATGTGAAATAGTCAAGTGTCCTCATTCACCATAAAATATATATTTGCCAAACCAAGTAATCGTGGATCCCCTAAAACTCTAAGTTAGGCAGATGCTAAGGCACCAAGCCCATAACAGGTTGCCTCGGAAAGGATTACAGGAAATTCCTTTTTTTACCAACAAAAATTTCAAAAGATTTCTTGATTCATAGAAATATAAGTGAGTGCCTGATTATAAGGGAAATACACCCTCTTAAGGCAAGTATAGTAGTTCATAATGCTCACCTAGCATGCAAAAAACACAGATCAGCCATGTAATCTTCACCGGCTGATAGGTTACTACTTTTATTTCCTTGTTTAGTGAAGATGATAAGGTCAACAGTGATGGGTCAGGCATGTTGTTCTTCAGAAAATAAATCTGTAAAATACATTACAACACTTATTTTAGCTTTCACAATATTGGCAAATATAACGTGTATCTTTAGAGTCGTCGGCAACACCAAGCTTCAGAAACTCCTTGTAGAATAACAGAAAATACTGATCAATTACTCGCTATTGCCGAGGTGAAGCTAGCAGTTACACAATTAAGTATTACAGTGTAAGAATAAAAGTAGAACATTTACCTGGACTCCCATAAAGCTCATGGGCTAGGTGCTGCTAATGGATCAACACTAAGAACAGGAAGTGTGGGTGAACCATCCGACATCAACATATCAGTTAGGATGGATGGAATGTACACTGGATGCATGCCAAAATATACTACATTAAATAATATTAGCACCAAGATGTTTAGATCAACTATTCTATCATTTGGAACATACAATTGAAGAGAACAAAATAAGGTAATTATAATACGCCCATGAGATCATGAAGTTAACACCTGCAGTACTATGCTTTGTCATCTCTTTGATTTCTTCAGTTTGTGTAGCAAGAGGAGGATGCATTCCTACAGAAAACAGCCACCTAACTCAATTTTGGTTTGCTCAAGTTTGGTACAGAATGAACTGCTAACCTAATGTTTTTTACGATTCTCAGTAACCCTATCAGCAGGGAAAAGTTCTTGAAAACTTTGATGTGTTAGCATAGAAGTTTCATAACAGATTAGAAATTACATCAGGGAAACATTAGTCATCATGTGTATTAGTACCGCCCTTGATGCCTCCATGAAGCTTGTTAATAATCTGTGTGCCCAATGCTTCATTTTCTACATCTTCTGCCATAATTAGAAGAGGCTCAGACGTGTTGATCATTCTGACCATGCCCTTTTCGTTCGTCGACACAGAATCAACAACCATTGGGATACCAAGTGTCGTATCAGTTGCATCCATTCCAGAACCATGCCTATTCTAGACCCAATCTTCCAGGTCGTATCAGTAAGTATTTTCTTTGTCAGAGCAATAGCACATGTTTTACCTGAAAATGTTCAAACATCAGTACAATACAGCCGAGTATTGTACAACTGACTTTATTGTGCCCCCTTCAACGACAGGAAAATTGCGGCATGAAGAAAAACTGATCATTTTCAGAGACTATAGCAGGGTTCATTTGGTAAATGCTCTGCAGAACTATGATAAACTTCCATACATTAGCTCTCGAGTTGCCTGGGTTGTCAGATCAGATATTCGGTACTTCCTTCGCATGTTGCAACGATGAGTACTTCCACCTTTACTCCTCTCAGTGCCTTCTTGATCTATGGTGTATATAAGTACAGCAAGAGCACAAAAATCAGTTTGGAAACAGTAGGCATTGAGCATATTTTAGCTCAAGAAACCCACATTTTATTTGCTCTTAAAAGGAAAGTTATTTTAGCAGGGAGACCTTAACATGTTCAGCGTCTGAGGGTGACCTCGAATGGATGTCAGAACGCAGCAGCCGCGCGTCCTAATCTATTACAGGCAATCGCTCAATGAAAGTCGTCGCTGACATATCTGGAAAAGCACAAAAATGATGAGAAATAAACACATCTTCTCATAAATCGAACAGACAAAGCCAAAGCATAACATAATTTGATATGACAGTTCCAGTGGTGAGATTATTTCCTGTATGCGAGATACTTTACCAATATTGAGTGACAAGCTCATCTGAGTAGGTCGAATGCTCTGGCAAAACCCACACCAGCTCTCTAATCCGTCGCCGAGGGGTTGCCTCCTGCCCAGGTCAGGCGAAAAGAACGACCCTCCAAATGGCGCATATCTGCCAGATAAACCAAAGCTACCAACCTTTGAGCCGTCGGCCGCCCCCGCCTTTTGAAATTAGAAGTGGTTCCACTAATGTTGATGCCTACATGGATATCCGTGACATTCCAAAGGCTTATTCCTTCTGCTGATCGTTTTGTAGATGAAGTTGATTCTCTTTCAGAATAGTAGAATACCATATTCATGGTTTCATAGTGGCGAATCGCTTTGACTGCTCGTTCTACAGACATGGGTTGGTGTCTGAAGGTTGTATTGCATAAATCAATAAACCTAGAGACAAAATCAAATCAATTGAGGGAGATGTCAAAACAGGGTGGAATATTGAGATCGGACCGGTATGATAGGTGAATATTTCAACGCAAAGATAGGAATCATACCACCCACAACTGCTTGGCACCTAAATGATGCATATCCATGGACGATTTCTGCAGGAAAATCAAAAGAACACACACCGAATTACAAAGTGAGAATCATGAGAAAGAACAAAAGGGGACCAGTACCTGAAATCAATGCTGCCTCAACTAAATATTGTGCAACCATATACAGAGCAGGTGAAGAAACACACAACAACGTACCAATGAATCCAAACCCTTGAAACCATATAGATTTTTCTTTGTGCTAATATTCTGCAACTGCAAGAGTCCTTCACTATCAATGATGCCCTGATGTATCAATAATAATTATACTTGTCAGCACTCAGCACACAAGAACTTGGAAAGTAAATTACCTCCAAAAGAATTAATAATGTCATGCACCTTATTTCCGTAGGTTTCCAGATGTAGAGCACGAATCAGTGGGTGGGTGTCATGTCGAGTGTTCCCAGCGTACTGCAAAAAGAAGAAGGGAGAGACGCTGGGGTTGGACGTCAGAGCTTGATGGAGAAGAAGTAGACGGGGACCGGGGCTCACCTGCTGCCGCTCCATGGTTGAGGAGAAGGAGGTCCATGGCGGCGTCCCACGGAGAAAGCCCCCTCAGTCTTCCACTGCCGGCGTGTGGTTGTGGAGCCCGACCTCCGCCGTGGCCAAGCTCGATGGCGGCGCGCTGTATCCGCGCGGGAAGATCATGGCGACGAGATTCCTCGTTCCGGGAAGATCTCACGCAGAGGATGGAGGAGGTTTGGCTCAGGGCAGGAGGTTGGGCTCGGAGCAGCGGCGGCGGCGGCGGAAACCCTACACGGGAGGAAAAGGAAAAAGAAGGGCGCTTCGGTGCGAAGGGAGGCTGGGCACTTGTTTTTGTTTCTCTCAATCGGTACAGTAAATCGCGACAGTAAAAATCACGGACGTGGCTAGCGCCAGGAGGCGCCCTTTGCGCGACCCTTATAGTGTTTAATTGCAGATGCACTCAAAGTCAAAGGGGATTCCTAATATCATGAACTCGGATGGCCTGACAGTCTAACAATGTTGATGAGTTTGGAACTTTGGATCATCATTTATTCTAAGAGGTGTTGGATATAGTTGCCTCACTTCAGTTCATGAGAAAGTGAGTTCAATGCTTAACACCGTTGTCTCTTACAGTGTGAATTTTTACTGCTTTTTGTTATGTAAATTGGTGGCTGCTTACAGGAGGCTCAAGAGGGCCATGTCTCGAGTCCCTTGAGTTTCTAGGTGTGGAGTGTTGGGTCCCTCTCCTCCATGCCCAATGGCTGCTCCAACCGACAAGGGCATGAAGGAGACGAATGATCCTTCAGTCTAAGGTTGCGCTATGTTGATTCAGTGTGCGAGATGATGGAGATGAATGGTCCTGTGGGCGAAAGTTGTGCTTGTCGATTATGTGTTGCCAGACCTTGTGCAAGCAGTGAGAACCGCATCATCGTGCCTCCACGTCTCTCATCCAGCTATTGATTTCTTGGTAGTCAGTAATGTTGCAACCCTATCTTTTTTGCAGCCTTGTGATTTATGTGATGTGATGTGCTGCCACTTCACAAATTTGCAAAGGAATGAACTATATCGCCGATATTTATTTGTTACCGTTAGTTCCTGGTTGATTGAATGCCCTTCTGCTTAAACGCCAGCATGTTGATTTTTGGGGCAGATAATAAAATTACCATATGACAACATGTCATTGGACAATATTACAAATTCTAAAGAAGTAGTTCTAGAAACTCGTGCGTGCATTGTAGCCCATGGCAACGGGCGGGCGTCTAACTAAGAACACTTTGTTTTGGCACTTATTCTGTCGGGCCTCTAATGTCTACTACGCAACCTTCTTCTTGTAGACGTTGTTGGGCCTCCAAGTGCAGAGGTTTGTAGGACAGTAGCAAATTTCCCTCAAGTGGATGACCTAAGGTTTATCAATCCGTGGGAGGCGTAGGATGAAGATGGTCTCTCTCAAACAACCCTGCAACCAAATAACAAAGAGTCTCTTGTGTCCCCAACACATCCAATACAATGGTAAGTTGTATAGGTGCACTAGTTCGGCGAAGAGATGATGATACAAGTGCAATATGGATGGTAGATATAGGTTTTTGTAATATGAAAATATAAAAACAGTAAGGTAGCAAGCGATAAAAGTGAGCGTAAATGGTATTGCAATGCTAGGAAACAAGGCCTAGGGTTCATACTTTCACTAGTGCAAGTTCTCTCAACAATAATAACATAGTTGGATCATATAACTATCCCTCAACATGCAAGATTATGGTAGGGTATGAAACCACCTCAAAGTTATTCTTTCCGATCAATCCATTGGGCTATTCCTATAAGTGTCACAAACAGCCCTATAGTTCGTAGTAAAATAACACCTTAAGATACACATCAACCAAAACCCTAATGTCACCTAGATACTCCAATGTCACCTCGAGTATCCTTGGGTATGATTATATGATATGCATCACACAATCTCAGATTCATCTATTCAACCAACACATAGAACCTAAATGAGTGCCCCAAAGTTTCTACCGGAGAATCAAGACGAAAACGTGTGCCAACCCCTATGCATAGGTTCATGGGCAGAACCCGCAAGTTGATCACCAAAACATACATCAAGTGAATCACGTGATATCCCATTGTCACCACAGATACACACGGCAAGACATACATCAAGTGTTCTCAAATCCTTAAAGACTCAATCCGATAAGATAACTTCAAAGGGAAAACTCAATCCATTACAAGAGAGTAGAAGGGGAGAAACATCATAAGATCCAACTATAATAGCAAAGCTCGCGATACATCAGGATCATATCACCTCAAGAACACGAGAGAGAGAGAGATCAAACACATAGCTACTGGTACATACCCTCAGCCCTGAGGGTGAACTACTCCCTCCTCGTCATGGAGAGCGTCGGGATGATGAAGATGGCCACCGGTGAGGTTTCCCCCCTTCGGCAGGGTGCCGGAACAGGGTCCCGATTGGTTTTTGGTGGCTGAGGGAGTCCTGGACTAGGGGGTGTCCGGATAGCCGGACTATCGATATCCGCCGGACTCCCATACTACGAAGATAGAAGATTGAAGACTCCGGCTCGTGTCCGAAAGGTACTTTACTTGGCGTGGAAGGCAAGCTTCGCGATACGGATATGTAGATCTCCTACCATTGTAACCGACTCTGTGTAACCATAGCCTCTCCGGTGTCTATATAAACCGGAGGGCTTTAGTCCGTAGGACACAACATGACATCTGGACAATCATACCATAGGCTAGCTTCTAGGGTTTAGCCTCATTGATCTCGTGGTAGATCTACTCTTGTACTACCCATATCATCAATATTAATCAAGCAGGACGTAGGGTATTACCTCCATCGAGAGGGCCTGAACCTGGGTAAAAACATTGTGTCCCTCGTCTCCTGTTACCATCCGCCTAGACGCACAGTTCGGGACCCCCTACCCGAGATCCGCCGGTTTTGACACCGACATTGGTGCTTTCATTGAGAGTTCCTCTGTGTCGTCACCGATAGGCTCGATGGCATTTTCAACCATCAACGCTGTCCAGGGTGAGACTTTTCTCCCCGGACAGATCTTCATATTCGGCGGCTTTGCACTGCGGGCCAATTCTCTTGGCCATCTGGAGCAGATCGAACGCTACGCCCCTGGCCGTCAGGTCAGACTCGGAAGCTTGAACTTCACGGCCGATGACCGCGGTGTAGGATCGTAAGTATGTCTAGAGGGGGGGTGATTAGACTACTTGACAATATAAAAATTATGCCTTTTGACAAAGACAAGTTTTTGGCAGATTCACGATTATGATCAAGTCAAGCATCACCCTACACATGCAATTCTAGAGTATAGGCAGCGGAAAGTAAATTGCACATGTAGTAAAGAGAGGTGGAGAAGAGCAAACGCAATTTTGGAGACGCGGTGATTTTTCTCGTGGTTCCGATAGGTGGTGCTATCGTACTTCCACGTTGATGGAGACTTCAACCCACGGAGGGTAATGGCTGCGAGAGTCCACGGAGGGCTCCACCCACGAAGGGTCCACGAAGAAGCAACCTTGTCTATGCCATCATGGCCTACGCCCACGGAGGGCTAGCCTTACTCGGGGTAGATCTTCACGAAGTAGGCGATCTCCTTGCCCTTACAAACTTCTTGGTTCAACTCCACATCTCGACGGAGGCTCCCAAGCGACACCTAACCAATCTAGGAGGAACCACCCTCCAAAAGGTAATAGATGGTGTTGATGATGATGAACTCCTTGCTCTTGTGCTTCAAATGATAATCTCCCCAACACTCAACTCTCCTCACTGATTTGGCTGTGGTGGAAGAAAGGATTGAGTGGAAAGCAACTTGGGAAGGCTAGAGATCAAGCTTCATATGATGGGAGTGGAGCAACTTGATCTCAACACAAGGGTAGGTAGTTCTCTTCTCAGAAATGTAAGGTAGGAGTGGTAGTTCTTTCTGATGGCTCTCTCCACGAATGAAGAGGGGGTGGAGGGGTATTTATAGCCTCCACACAAAATCCAACCGTTACACACATTTGACCAATCTCGGTGGGACCGAAGTTGACAACTCGGTGAGACCGAAAGTTCAAATCATGTGAACGTTGGGATTTTCGGTGGGACCGAAAATACAATCTCGGTTTGTCCGATTCGTGCAAAGACCAGAGCTTGCCAATCTCGGTGGGACCGACTTCATCATCTCGGTGACACCGATTTGATGACAGAAGGTTACAGAAGCTTGGCAACTCAAGTTTCGGTGAGACCGAGTTCAGAATCGGAAAATCCGAGTTTTCTAGGGTTTGGCTTTATGGCTGAGGTGGTTCATCTCGGTGTGACTAAGTTTGGAATATCGGTGGGACCGAGATTACTTATGAGTGTATATGGCAGTGAAAGTTGCTGATAGTTTAGGAGATGTATCACTAAGCACTTTGAGCAACCAGATCATCATCATAACCTCATCCCCTTTTAATAGTATTGGCTTTCCTATGGACTCAATGTGATCTTGGATCACTAAACCAAAAATGGAGTCTTGAGCTTTTGCCAATGCTTGCCTTAGCATTTTGAGGGGTCCACTTCTTCAGTCCTTGCCATACCCATATCAATGAACTTTCTGAAATGATTCTCAAGTAACTATTAGTTCAATGATATATATGTTGTTATTAATTACCAAAACCACCCGGGGATTAGTTGCACTTTCAATATCCCCCTTTTTGGTAATTGATGACAACATATAGATCAAAGCTTCGACAAAGGATATAATCAATGAATAATATCGTCGCTTTGAGAAGTATGTGATAAGCAAGAGCTCCCCCTAAATTTGTGCATTATTTAAGATTTGCGTTTGAATGCAAATGCACAATCGATTAGGATCATGGGTCACTCTTCCATGTCACATACATCTTGGTGGAGCGCACAAAATGATAAGAATGAACAGCATGCACCCAATCACCAAGACATGAGTAAATGGTCATACAAGATAGGAATAGCATATGATAAGCATTAAGCACACATTAAGGCATAGTACGACCAAGCACTCATTAAAGTAGGATCAAACGTAGTATCAAACACACTGAATGTCTCGAAAACCAAAAGTATCTCAAAGAAACCGCAAAAGAACGAAAGAGCAAAAGCGCAAAGACAACAGCACTCTCGAAGTCCTATGATCTATACAATTTCCCCCCCTTTGGCAACAAGTTACCAAAAAGTTCGAAAAGGCATAGAGCTAAGCGTCACTGGGGACTCTGCTGGCGGCTCCTGTCTGGGTTGATGTTGGAGTTGATATGACAGCATCGGCGAAGACTTCAGCTGATGTCTGTGCTGGAGGAGTGGTCACTGGAGCTGGAGTTGGAGCAACTGATGGAACTGTGGGAGGTGCTGAAGCTGTAGTCCTGGTGTCTGTCACTGGAATAGCAACTGATCGGGGTCCTGTGGGAACCGGAGCAGTCTGTTGATAAGCATCCTGGACTAAGTCATCCTGCATCTCACGCATAAGCTCTTCCTTCTCCCTCTTTGCTTCCTCAATATCTGCCTCAAGCTTGTTGACAGTCACTTGCACTTCAGTCAGCTTCACATCCAGAGCGTGGATCTTGTCTTCAACAATCCTCTCTAGGCTCTCCTGAGACTGTACAATGCTGGCCAGGCGTTGTTCAATCCTTTGGGTAGCTTCAAGGAGCTGCTCTCCGACACTCTTTGGTTTAGCTGCTGCTGCTGCTGCTTCCTTGTCAGCTTTGGCTTTCTTGGCAGCTTCAATCTTTGCTTGACCTTCAACTGATGTTGGATCCTCCTCATCCATCACAACAACATTATCCTCATGCTCTGGCTGCAGTGGTAAGTGTTCTCTATCCAACAAGAATGTGCCCGTGCCAAACTTGGCATTGATAAGCATCTGAATCTGCGGGGCAAATCCACACGACCTTTTCTGGTCAGCTGCAGTTCTCTTAATGGTCTCAACCATCAAGTCCATCACCTTGAAAGGTGCTTTCTCATCAAGTATATGCAGCATGTTGATAGAGTATCCTCTGATCATGCGATGATCTCCAGACTTGGGCATCAAGGTATGCCTCAGAATAGTGTTAGTGGTAGGTAGACCTGCCTGGAGATAGTACACTGAGCCGAGCTTCCAGATTCCCAAATCCTTAGCTAGAACCTCTTTGTACATGTTCTTCATGGATTCATGATTCTTCTTTGGAATACCATATACATCAATATCATCCTCTCTTTGTACTGGAGCATTCAGAAGTTCTGCCCATTCTTCAACAGAAGAAGAAAATCTTTGACCTTCAGTCATCCATGTAATCTTTCCATCAGGATAGAAATGAGCTGTGGCATAGAATTGCATAATCATCTCATCGTTCCAATTTGTCAACTTCTGACCTACAAAGTCTGCAACACCACAAGCAGTGAAGCTTTCATGCACATGTGGAAAGAAATCTCTGTGCTCTTCGCTGTCAATGTACTTCCAATCAACGTATCTGGTGTCTGCGACTATGGGCTTCTTGTCCATCAGCACGGTCTCATAGAAGTCCTGCTGCTCTCTGGTGTGAAATCTGGGATCTACAGCAGTTCTTCTCCTCACGGCATATGGGTCAGCTTGTCTCCATAGCCTGAGACCTCTATCTTTCCTTGCCTTCATATCCTCAGCTTGAGGATGAGCATCATTATGTAGTGGCAGTTTCTGACGAAGTTTCAGCAAAACTGGTCCTTCACCATCTGACTCAGCTGGTGGCACATCATCTTTGTTCTTTTCAGATGCTGGAATGTTTCTAACTGTCTTCTTTGGCTTAGCAGCAGGCTTTGCTGGAGCTGCCTTGACTGGAGCAGATTGCTTGGGCTTTGAAGTGGCTCCAGCCTTAATGGCATCACCCATGAGCTTAGGCTTCTGAGGAGGCTGGGGTCCTTCCTCATCCTCATCTTCCTCTGCTGCATCATCATGCACTAATCTCTTTCTCTTGGAAGTTTTCTTCACTTTGCTTGCAGCTTCTTCTCCCAAATTTAGCTTCTTGGCAACAATGGACTGCTTGACTTTTCTGGTGCCCTTCTTAGTTTGCTGACCTTGTGGCTCTTTGGCAACAACTTTCCTCTTGGGCTTTGAGGTGACCTCTTCCTCAACAACGAAATCTGAGTCTTCATCATCTGAGTTCCTCTTCTTTCTGGCTCTGGTGGCTGCAGGAGGCAAACCACTTGGTGTACTCCTCTCACCATCATCTGATGAGCTGCTGGGATCAGGACTAGTGCCTGCCTCTGGAATATCTGCAATGGGTGTCTCTGACCTGTTCTGACTGTCACTGGCATCTGACATGGCTGACAACCTGTGAATAGATAAGGTGTAGGCAGAGTAGAAGAGTCATCACAAATGCAGAAGATTTTGCAAAAAAAATTGAGTTCAAATTCCAGTATTAGGTTTTCACAGAAGACATTTCGGTCAGACCGAGTTTAAAATTCGGTGAATCTGAAGTGTTCAAACAGAAGCATTCACACCACTTTCGGTTGGACCGAAGTGGGTTTCGGTCCTGCCGAAAACACTAGGGTTTCACAGATCGTCATTTCGGTCACACTGATTTGCACAACTCGGTTGGACCGAAGGGTGCAGTGCAATGGCCATAGGCCAAATCGGTCATACCGAAAATGTAAAATCGGTCTCACCGAGATGTGTTCGGCGGAAACCTAACCCTAAAACTTTTACTCGAATCTAGTCCAAACGAACTAATCTGGTGTTCAGGAAGATTTCAATCGTGGCAAGATACTAGGCAAACCAAACGTGCATTGAATCGGAGATAGGAGCACGAGTGGGATCAAAACTCACCCTAACTTGGTGGAGTTTTTCTACGGCGGCAACGGCGCGGAGAAGATGTCCGTTGACGGCGACGGAGACCTGCGGCGAGGGCGCACAGGCGACGACGGCGACGATCCGGAGACCAAGGCGACGGCAGCAAGGGGTGTGGGGGCGAAGCGTTTGAAGGAGAAATCAACGCGCGCGGCCCTCGGAGTATATATACCCCTTTGCTGTCGGTGGGACCGAGTTGTAAAACTCGGTGGCACCGAGATGGATAACTGCAGGGCAGTTATGCACTTCGGTCACGCCGAAAATCACAACTCGGTTTCACCGAGGTGAAAACCTAGATCAGTCTAAATGCTTTCGGTTCGACCGAGTTTGAGTGAGTTGGTCTGACCGAAATCACTTAGAAGGTTTTGGAAGTTAGCCTTTGACGGATCGGTGGCTCCGAGTGCTCCTCACTCGGAGGGTCCGAAAATGACTTGTTCAAAGTTTGTGATGTAAGCATGAATAGAATTTGAGACAAGAAAGCATAGATAGCTAGGGGAGGTACTTAGGCATTCTTGTTCATCCATTTGGTCAGAAAAATCAAAACAACCAAAACAACAAATGGATGTCCTTGAATGGATAAAATCATGCATCCAACATGCTCACACAATAAGATAGCTAATGAAATATGTGTCAAACATGCACAATCAAAACTCTAGCTACTATCACACAATTTGTCGATGACTAGGTCATCTTTATATGAGTATATTGACTTAGGAGCCAAATGAGAACATTTGATCATAGGTCATACTCATCGTTTAAGCACAAGTGGGGTTACCACTTTTACATAAAGCATTAATGTGTTCACATCATTTGAAGATGCTTTAGCTCAATTTTTAGAGCAAAGCTCCCCCTAGATGTGAGAACCCCTTTTAAAGGGTCAAACTAACCTTGGGTTGTCGTAGAAGACTTCATGTAGATGTTGAAGATGTGGATGCTCAATGTTGATGAAGACCATCAAGAGTTGGGAGCAATCCTTTGGATTCGGGCACTTTCAATACCTACATGGGTTAGTCCCACAAGGAACAAACAAGGATATCCATGGACATAGATTGAAGTTCACAATAGATGATGTCCATGAAAGCAATGATTACCTTGTCCCTTGTCTTACCAACAAGAGGGTTTGTGACTCCATGAACTAGTGCACAATGTGGAAGTTGGTTGCACAAGTTTTTTTGCCAAAATGAATGTGAGTGAAGTATGTTGGCGGAGTCACCCTCAAGAAATCTCTAGTTCTTCTTCTTCGGGATCCACATCATCTTGATGGGAATCCTTGGGGTTGTAGTTGAGCTTGACGAAGTAGAACTTGACGTTTCCTTGGGAACCCACTTGACCATGGCTTGAGGTGCTTCAACAAATGCATCAATCTCCTCTTGAAGCTTGTCCTTGCCTTTTAGCTTGTGGTCTTGTGGTGGAAGGTCATCTTGAGCTTGTTCCACATTGGAAGAAGTAGGATCATACTTCTCCTTTTGAAGAACAAACTGTGGAGTAGGATATTGACCTTCTTCCCATTCAACACCCTCGGCGTTGAACTTTCGCTCAAAACCAATTCCTTGATTCTTCCGGTGCCTTCCTTGCTTGCGAACAATTTCCTCAAAGTTCTTGCTTCCGGCAAGGCTCTTGTAGACACCTTTCTCTATAATCCCTTTCAATAAACTATTTTCTTGCTCAAGTGTAACTTGGCTTGAAACATTGTTAGTGGAATCAAGAGAACTACTAGAAGCAACAACATTGGATTTAGCATGGTTATTGTTACTACTAGAGAAAGAATTTTTCTTATGCTTGTCATGCTTAGTTTTAATGGGTGGCAAGAAATTAGACAAGAGAAGTCGTTTGGCAAGATATGAAGAACTCTTCTTTCGAAGATCGTCATTGATTGCTTTTAGAAACTCATGTTCTTGCTCTAGAGTGAGCTTCTCGAAGCGTAGCTTCTCATGAGATCTTAGGAGCTCTCTATGATCTTCTTGAGTTGTTTCATGAGCTAACTTAAGAGTGTTTAGTTCTTTAGTTAGACGCTCAATCTCCTTCATAGCATTGTCATTCGACTCTTCTCGACTATAAAGACTACTAGCATGTTCATCATTACTAGGTTCATTGGATTTATCATGTAAGAGCTCATCTTCACCAAGCAAGTCATCCTCATCACTATCAAAGTCAATGAATTCAGGGTGTGATACCTTGGGGCCTTTAGCCATGAAGCATCTTCCAATTCCCTCATTTGGTGAATCAAATAAGTCATAGGAGTTGGAGTTGGAGGATACGAGAGCAAGACCGGCAACACCTTCATCTTGACTGTAGTCGGAGTTGGAGTGATAGCTTCCTTCGGATTGATTGTCGGAGTCGGAGCTGGAGACCCATTCACCTACATGAGCTTGATGTTTTCTTCTTGTGTAGCTCCTTGATGACTTGTCTTTCCTCTCCGAATCCTTGCTTCTCAGAGAGGGTCTTCGTTCATAACGATCATCTCTACTCCTTCTCTCTTTCCGAGGTGACTCATCTCTTGAGCTTCTTCTTCTTGGAGATTCTTCTCTTCTCTTGTGGGGAGCCGAACACTCATTTGAGTAGTGTCCGGGTCTTCCACAATTGTAGCAGTTTCGACCACGACTAGAAGATCTCTTTTCATCATATGACCTAGACTTTGAGCTTCTCTCTTTGCTTCTACTCTTGTAGAATTTGTTGAAGTTCTTCACCATTAGGCTTATCTCTTCATTGGAAACTAGCTTGTCACTTGAGGTTGTGGGAGCATCACTTGTAGCTTTGTAAGCACCACTTGACTTGTTGTGAAGCTCTTCCTTATCCTTAAGTGTCATCTCATGGGCAACAATTCTTCCAATGACTTCGGTTGGCTTGAGATTCTTGTAGTTTGGCATCATTTGGATCAAAGTGCACACGGTGTCATACTTTCCATCCAAAGCTCTGAGAATCTTCTTGATGATGAATCGATCGGTCATTTCTTCGCTTCCTAAGCCGGCAATCTCATTTGTGATGAGAGCAAGCCTAGAGTACATTTCAGCGACTCCTTCACCTTCCTTCATCTTGAACTTGTCAAGTTGACCTTGAAGAACATCTAGCTTTGATTCCTTCACGGACTCGGTACCTTCGTGCATTTCAACCAAAGTATCCCAAATCTCTTTTGCATTCTCAAGACGGCTGATTTTGTTGAACTCCTCGGGACACAAGGCATTGAAGAGAATGTCACAAGCTTGAGCATTGTTTTGCAACATCCGCAATTCTTCCGTTGTAGCTTCGCGATCCGAAACTTTTCCTTCCTCGAAGAATTCACCTTGCATACCAACACAAATAAAGCCCCATGCGGCTGGGTTATGGCCAAGAATATGCATTTTCATTTTATGCTTCCAACTAGCAAAATTTGTACCATCAAAGTAAGGACCTCTACGAAAATTACCCTCACTAGACGCCATACTCTCCTAGGTTGTGAAACCAAGCTTATGGAGTCCAATGCAATGGAAACCAATACAATGGAGACCAAAGCTCTGATACCACTTGTAGGATCGAAAGTATGTCTAGAGGGGGGGTGATTAGACTACTTGACAATATAAAAATTATGCCTTTTGACAAAGACAAGTTTTTGGCAGATTCACAATTATGATCAAGTCAAGCATCACCCTACACATGCAATTCTAGAGTATAGGCAGCGGAAAGTAAATTGCACATGTAGTAAAGAGAGGTGGAGAAGAGCAAACGCAATTTTGGAGACGCGGTGATTTTTCTCGTGGTTCCGATAGGTGGTGCTATCGTACTTCCACGTTGATGGAGACTTCAACCCACGGAGGGTAACGGCTGCGAGAGTCCACGGAGGGCTCCACCCACGAAGGGTCCACGAAGAAGCAACCTTGTCTATGCCATCATGGCCTACGCCCACGGAGGGCTAGCCTTACTCGGGGTAGATCTTCACGAAGTAGGCGATCTCCTTGCCCTTACAAACTTCTTGGTTCAACTCCACATCTCGACGGAGGCTCCCAAGCGACACCTAACCAATCTAGGAGGCACCACCCTCCAAAAGGTAATAGATGGTGTTGATGATGATGAACTCCTTGCTCTTGTGCTTCAAATGATAATCTCCCCAACACTCAACTCTCCTCACTGATTTGGCTGTGGTGGAAGAAAGGATTGAGTGGAAAGCAACTTGGGAAGGCTAGAGATCAAGCTTCATATGATGGGAGTGGAGCAACTTGATCTCAACACAAGGGTAGGTAGTTCTCTTCTCAGAAATGTAAGGTAGGAGTGGTAGTTCTTTCTGATGGCTCTCTCCACGAATGAAGAGGGGGTGGAGGGGTATTTATAGCCTCCACACAAAATCCAACCGTTACACACATTTGACCAATCTCGGTGGGACTGAAGTTGACAACTCGGTGAGACCGAAAGTTCAAATCATGTGAACGTTGGGATTTTCGGTGGGACCGAAAATACAATCTCGGTTTGTCCGATTCGTGCAAAGACCAGAGCTTGCCAATCTTGGTGGGACCGACTTCATCATCTCGGTGACACCGATTTGATGACAGAAGGTTACAGAAGCTTGGCAACTCAAGTTTCGGTGAGACCGAGTTCAGAATCGGAAAATCCGAGTTTTCTAGGGTTTGGCTTTATGGCTGAGGTGGTTCATCTCGGTGTGACTGAGTTTGGAATATCGGTGGGACCGAGATTACTTATGAGTGTATATGGCAGTGAAAGTTGCTGATAGTTTAGGAGATGTATCACTAAGCACTTTGAGCAACCAGATCATCATCATAACCTCATCCCCTTTTAATAGTATTGGCTTTCCTATGGACTCAATGTGATCTTGGATCACTAAACCAAAAATGGAGTCTTGAGCTTTTGCCAATGCTTGCCTTAGCATTTTGAGGGGTCCACTTCTTCAGTCCTTGCCATACCCATATCAATGAACTTTCTGAAATGATTCTCAAGTAACTATTAGTTCAATGATATATATGTTGTTATTAATTACCAAAACCACCCGGGGATTAGTTGCACTTTCACGCGGAGACTTGATCTTCGACGGACTCGAGCCACAGCCAAGCGCGCCACACTGCGACGATGGGCATGATCTAGCTCTGCCGCCGGACAGTACTTTGGAGGCCGCACTCGGATCCGCTCCGGCTACTAGCCCGGAGCCGATTGCCCATGACGAGGGTCGGTGGATAGACGCCGCCCCAGGGGCTTCAACATCCACGGCGATGGAGCCGAATACCAATCTTGTCCCCCGCGAAACTCGTGATCCCGAGGCACCGGACTCCTTGCCGGACTCCGAGCCTCCCGCGCCCCCGCCAATTAAGCCAGATTGGGCGCCGGTTATGGAATTCACCGCCGCGGACATCTTTCAGCACTCGCCTTTTGGCGATATCCTGAATTCCCTGAAGCATCTCTCGCTGTCAGGAGAATCCTGGCCGGACTATGGCCAGGACGGTTGGAGTACGGACGATGAAGAAATTCACAAACGTCCTAATGGACGGAGGCAGTGACTTAAACCTGCTATATTCAAACACAATCCGTCGGATGGGGATAGACCCTACCAAAATTCGACACAGCCGCACTTCCTTCAAAGGAGTTACGCCCGGCCCTTACGCCAAGTGCACAGGCTCGATATTACTCGAAGTCGTGTTCGGATCACCGAACAAATTCCGACGAGAAAAGTTAATTTTCCATATCGTCCCATTTAAAAGTGAACATCAAGCACTATTAGGACGAAAGGCTTTTGTCCGCTTCAACGCCATACCGCATTACACGTCTCTTACACTTAAGATGCCTGGTCCACATGGCACCATTTCAGTGCGAGGGTCACTTAAAGACCCCGGATTCGGATAGACGAATCCGGACTCAGCAGGCTAGGGGCTCCCTAGCCGCATACCCTTTCACAAGGGGCTGCGCGCACGACTAACATCGGTTTCATATAAACCTAACCTTAATTATTTACGCTTATTCTTTTGCATCATTTTCACACGAACTGTTTTTGAAATGTTCCTCTCTTTTCTACATATGAACAACGTGCGTACCCGTCCAGGATAACGGCACAACGGAGACACAGGCGCAGACGTGCAGTAGGGACCCGTCGCAAGGATTCTTTTCAGATTAAGACCCTACGTAGACCTTTTTATTACTGTCTCTTGTTGCTAAATCGGCCTCGGCTCCTTCCTATAGCCGAGGCGGAGCCTGACGATTTGGCATTGGCCGCGTCAGAAGACAATGCCCGTACCTGGACACAAGGGGCTTAGGGTATAATTCTGCCCGTTATCATAAAGTCCGAACACCTCAGGGAGTGTTCGGCGTCTCAAGTTGGGCACTATATGCATCAGCTCCGAATCATGTCTTTGGTCAAATGTTGGGTTTGCCCGGCTCCTGTGTTTTGCTGCCTTACGTTCCGTATCACCCGGCTAACGCGGCACCAGGAGAACTACTGCGATTGTGCCCCAGTTCGGCTGGGTGAGCACCTCAGTAGAGAAAGCCGAAAACTGACTGTCATGATATAGCGAGAGTCTGGTCAGCCACTTGATCGACTACGGAATGTTTAGAATTCCCCGCTTTGACGAAGGGCCGCTTCCCGGTCAGGCACATACGCACCCCGAATCCGGAGATGTGCGGTGCCATTAGGGGCTATATCGTAGCCCCACCCTCGAGCTCCATTGGCTAAGTGAAAGAGATAAAGCATTATAGTCCGGATTGCCTCGTTCGCTACGCTACCACCTCCTTATAACAGGACCGAGACGTCGGATTAAAGTGTGAAAAAGCGCTATTTTGCGAACACCCCAGCACCTTGTGCAAGGGGGCTGAAGCCGAAGACTGCATCTTTCAGGTTATACACAAGTATACGTAAACGGCCGCAAGGAGAAGTATTACTACTTGGAAGCACAAGTATAAAAAGCATTCATACTATAATCATTCATAAACACGTTAATGCGTTCAATTGAACGTTACATTCTTCGAGCACTGCGACTCTATTATACGAGCGCCGCGCATAACTTCCCCGAAATAATGTTCGGCAGGAAGCTGGTTCCCATCCGAACCCTGGGCAGCAACAGCGGTGGCATCCATCTCCGGACACTGCGCCTTTACACGGGCCAGCGCCATCCACGCGCCCTCTATGCAGGCCGACCGCTTCATCTCCTTGATATGCGGAACCGCCCCAAGGAACTGCTGTAGTAGGCCAAAATAGCTCGTCGCCCTGGACCTCTCTGGCCACACATGGGCCACGATGTCAGTCATAGCCAGCCCGGACAGTCTATTCAGTTCGGCCCATTCGGCCAACCTGTCCGACAGCGGAAGAGGGCGATCCGGACTGTGGAATTGAGTCCAATATAACTCTTCCACCTCGTGATCCCCCTGGCTCCGGAAGTGCTTAACGGCGTCCGCCGCACTCGCAGCCAAGTCCATGTAAGGATCCTCCGAACTCCACTGCTTTTCAAATTGGGCATACTTGGCATCCATAAACCGGCGACGCATAAGAAACGGCCTGCTAGCCGTGATTTCTCCGGCTTGGCGCAGCTCCTCCTTCATAGCCCGCATTGCAGAGCGGGCATCCTTGGTCTCGGCGGTGGCCTTCTTCAGGTCTTCCCGCTCCAATAGGCGCTCCTTTTCAAGAGCCTCGCTACGGTTGGTAGCATCCTTTAATTTTTTGGCCAATCCGGCCACCTCCGCCCTGCTTAGGCAGTGCGCAGCCTTTTCGGCCTTCAACTCCTCGGTCGCCCTCGCGGCAGCCGCATCACTCCTTCGGGCTTGCTCTTTAGCTTGTGCAAGCTCGGCCCGAAGTCTCTCCACAGCAGCAGCACTGTCTGTATAAACAGCATATAACTTATCAGAGGAGGGCTTTAACCCACTCAATAAAGCGGCTATGGAGAATTTATTTACCTTGCGACTCGTCAAGTCGCTGATTGACAAGTGCTATGTCAGCATCTGCCATGTCCAGTTGCCGACTCAGTTCGGCAAACTGATCAGTCCGGCTGGCCCCCGGACTATCCGCCACCTGTATCAGAACGGCGATATTTATTACCTGAGATATTTAGATTTTTGATCCTCGGCACACTGTCGTCTTGACAACCTACCGAGTCTCAGGGGCTACTATCTATACAGGGCGCATCTTTCATATGCACAACTGTTAAAAAGCAAAGGGGTACGCTATTTTCGCATACCTCAAATCCCGCCAGCAAGCTCATGGCAGCATCACGCAATCCGCTTTCAGCGGACGAAATCCTTCCAACCACCGTACGCATTAACGCGCGGTGATCTTCTGAAATGGACGCCCTCTCAAGCAAACTCTTCAGTTCTCCCGGCCGGGCTCTGGTGGGTGTTGAACTCTTCGACCCCTTCGGACTCGGGGACGCCCTCCGTGACGACACTTCGGGCTCGCCTGCCCCATCTGGCGGCGTGTCGGACGGAGGCGTATCGCTCTCCATCATCTCCGGAAGAAGATCCCCCGAGGACGAACTCATCTGAGACGGCTGCAGATCCGAACTGCGATATAAATATTTTGGTTACCTACAGAAGCATAAAACGAAGGTACTTTCTTATTAAACTTCCTCTTTCATACTCACGGCTCGTTGGAGGGCTGGTCCTTGGGCGATGATTGCGCGTCCGGATTCTCTCCGGACGCCGGACCCCCCGGTGAGGATTTCTTCCCACGCTTGGGGGCTTTGACCTCCGGATCTTCGGGGGCGGCCCTCTTTTCCCTCTGAAGGGAGGGATCCTTGGTCCTCTCCTCTTCAGTTGCCTCTTTGGACGAAGTATTAGCTCCTTTATCTCCCCCATCGCCCCCTTCTGTGGGTGCAGCCTCCAACATTCTGACCAGCACGGGCTCTAGTGCGGTCTCTGGGAGGGGGGCCGGACACCTTATCAGCCTTGATTGCGCCACCCATTCCTGTAAAGGAACAAAGGGTCAGGAGATGATCTCTTGAAAGGCATACAAGCAGGATGTCCGGGCTTTGAGCTATTTACCTGAGTATCCGGACGATCGCGGCTTAGTCCCGCATCCTCGGCCGAATCCGGACACGCCACTTGCGGTCCGAAGAACAGCTCGTACATCTCCAAGGGTGTTGCACCCATGAAATGCTGGAGGATACGAGGTCCCTCCGGATTGAACTCCCATAAACGGAGAGGACGACGTTTGCAGGGTAGGAGGTGCCTAGTTAGCATGACCTGCATCACCTTGACCAGATCGATCTCCCTTGTTTGGAGGTCCCGAATCCGGCCCTGCAGTGCGGGCACGTCCTTGGACGGCCCCCAGTTGAGCCCTTGGTTGACCCACGACATTAGTTGCCGTGGAGGTCCCGGGCGGAAGGAGGGCGGCGGCTTTTGCTTGCTGCCCCTTGGAGCGGTGATGTAGAACCACTCCTGCTGCCACAATCCCTGTTCCTCTTGGAAGGAACCTTCGAGCCACGGGGCATCGACCTTCTTGCTTATGGTCGCCCCGCCGCACTCCGCTTGACGCCCCCCGATCATCTTCGGCTCCACCTTGAATGTTTTCAGCCACAGGCCGAAGTGGGGGATGACGCGGAGGAAGGCTTCGCAGATGATAATGAATGCGGAGATATGGAGGATAGACTCCGGAGCCAAGTCGTGGAAGTCCAGCCCGTAGTAGAACAGGAACCCCCTCACAAAGGGATCCGTCGGGAAGCCTAATCCCCGACGGAGGTGAGATGCGAAAACAACGTATTCGCCGGGCTCGGGGGCTGGCACGGCCTGCCCTGGGGCAGGCAACCTGTGCGAAACTTCATAGGCCAGGTACTTGGCCTCACGCAACTTCAATATGTCCTCCTCCGTGACGGAGGAGGGCACCCACCGGCCCTGGAGATCGGAGCCGGACATTGCTGTGGGTCCGAAGCGCTCGAGTCTGAAGCTCTTGGTGTTGGAACTAGGAGCAGAGGAAAGATTTGATGCGAGGTTGAAAGACAAGGACAGGCCTTGGTCCTCTTATAAAGGGGAAATAATACCAAGGGTCGTCTCCGTGACCGTTCGAGATTCCCCTTCGATAGAGGAGGTGTGGCGACGGGAACGGTTGGGTTACCCACGCACGTATTGGTGAGGATCCCGGAATAAAAGGGAACACGATCTCTGCTTCGACAGGACGTGCCAAGGAAGCTGCTTCGCTAAACGTGCTAAGGCGGAACAATAAAAACGATTCAAACGAGGGCTTGGATGCGGTGTGACATCACACTGCGTAATACGTCAGCAGATTGAACTAAGTGTGTATTTTATTCTCTCTACGTTGGAATGTGGAAATTATTTTGCAGAGCCGGACACTATCCTGGCGTTCGTTATCTTCTCCGGATTATTCAAGGGAGGAACCCGCCTTGCAATGCCGAACATTATGCACGCCGGACTTATCGTCATTGAAGACTGGTTCAGGGGCTACTGAGGGAGTCCTGGACTAGGGGGTGTCCGGATAGCCGGACTATCGATATCCGCCGGACTCCCATACTACGAAGATAGAAGATTGAAGACTCCGGCTCGTGTCCGGAAGGTACTTTACTTGGCGTGGAAGGCAAGCTTCGCGATACGGATATGTAGATCTCCTACCATTGTAACCGACTCTGTGTAACCCTAGCCTCTCCGGTGTCTATATAAACCGGAGGGCTTTAGTCCGTAGGACACAACATGACATCTGGACAATCATACCATAGGCTAGCTTCTAGGGTTTAGCCTCATTGATCTCGTGGTAGATCTACTCTTGTACTACCCATATCATCAATATTAATCAAGCAGGACGTAGGGTATTACCTCCATCGAGAGGGCCTGAACCTGGGTAAAAACATTGTGTCCCTCGTCTCCTGTTACCATCCGCCTAGACGCACAGTTCGGGACCCCCTACCCGAGATCCGCCGGTTTTGACACCGACGTGGCTACAGAGGCTTGCGGTGGCGGAACTCCCGATCTATTCTGTTCCCCGATCGTTTTAGGGTATATGGATATAGGTGGAAGAAATACGTCAGGGGAGCCACGAGGGGCCCACGAGGGTGGAGGGCGCGCCCGGGGGGGTGGGCGCGCCCCCTGCCTCATGCCTTCCTCGTTGCTTTCTTGACGTGGACTCCAAGTCCCCCGGGTTGCTTTCTTTCCAAAAATAACTTCTCCAAAAGGTTTCATTCCGTTTCGACTCTGTTTGATATTCCTTTTCTTTAAAACACTGAAACAAGGGAAAAAACAGGAACTGGCACTAGGCTCTAGGTCAATAGGTTAGTCCCAAAAATAATATAAAAGTGCATAGTAAAGCCCATAAAACATCCAAGATGGATAATATAATAGCATGAATACTTCATAAATTATAGATACGTTGGAGACGTATCAGCATCCCCAAGTTTAATTCCTGCTCGTCCTCGAGTAGGTAAATGATAAAAGAAAGAATTTATGAAGTGTGAATGCTAGCAGGTGCATAAGTTTGATCAATTATAATGTCAATCACCTTTTCGAGCATCATTATATGTCATAACAGTAGCTCAACTCATAGAACTTTTCATGATCAAGTAACAAACTATTCACATGTTAAAGTATAGATCATAAACTTTCTTGAAAACTAACAAACTATGTTCTCAGTCATCAAACATTTGCAATTCATCTTATTTTGAGGAAGAGTCTATGTCAGAGCTTTGATTTAGCAAATCCCACATACTCAACTATCATATAGTCTTCCATGATTTCTACCACTCAAAGCATATTTTTAGAACAAATAGCATCCATCGAACACAGAGAAAGATAGGGGCTTAATTTTTCGCCTCCCAACTTATTTATCATATAGATAATTGTCGACAATAATAATTCATGATCAAATATATTTGAATGGCCATATATGCTTAGATCTTTCCATCACATGATGCTTGCCAACTAAAGAGTAGGTTGGAATGAGAAGGAATACTATTTACTCTTGCATAAAAGTAAAAGATAGGCCCTTCACAGAGGGAAGCAGGGATTTGCAGAGGTGCCAGAGCTCGAAGCAAAAACAGAGATGAAAATAATTTTGAGAGGTATGCTTTCATTGTGAACATAACGACCAGGAGTTCCCAATATCTTCCATGCTACATACATTATAGGCGGTTCCCAAACAGAAAGGTAAAGATTTTTACTCCCCCTCCACCAACAATCATCAATCCATGGCTTGCCCGAAACAACGGGTGCCTCCAACTAACATCAAACCTGGGGGAGTTTTGTTTGCAATTATTTTTGATTTGATTTCGATCTTTTGATCATGGGACTGGGCATCCCAGTTACTAGCCATTTTCTCGTGAATGATGAGCGGAGTCCACTCATCGTGAGAATAACCCACCTAGCATGGAAGATACTGCTAGCCCCTAGCCGCTACATGAGCGATTCGGGCATACAAAACAGATTATTATTTGAAGGTTTAGAGCTTGGCACATGCAAATTTACTTGGAACGGCAGGTAAATATCGCATATAGGTAGATATGGTGGACACTCATGGAAGAAACTTGGTTCAAGGAATTTGGATGCACAAGCAGTATTCCCGCTTAGTACAGATATTTTGGCTAGCAAAGGATTCTAAAAAGCAAGCACCACATGTTAGAGGATCCATAACAATATAACTTCTATACAAATATACCCAAGCATAACTCATTATGTTGTCTTCCTTGTCTAACTTCAACTAATTTGCTCAGGTTTGAAGATAATTAATGGGGCTCACAATCATAGAAGATGTCCAAGATAGTATATTTATATGTGAAATCTCTCTTCCTTCAATATTCTTTCATGAATTGTTCAAGTGACCAATACAATGTTTGCTAACCTTCAATAAATTTACCACCTCTACTTCTTATATGTGAAGGAATTACTCCCCATGGGAAAGGCATATGAAACATATATAATTTCAGATTTATGACATTCAAATCATTCAACCATTTACTCATAGGATATAAGTGAAGCACACGAGTAAATGACAAACTACTCCAAAAAGATATAAGTGAAGATCAATGAGTAGTTAAATAATTATTTAGCTATGTGAAGACTCTCCCATTTAATAATTTCAGATCTTGATACTTCATTCAAACAGCAAGCAAAACAAAATAAAATGACATGACTCTCCATTCAAAACACATATCATGTGGTGAATAAAAATATAGCTCGAAGTAAATTTACCGATGAACGAAGACGAAAGAGGGGATGCCTTTCGGGGCACCCCAAGATTAGGCTCTTGGTCATCCTTGAATATTACCTTGGGGTGACTTGGGAATCCCCAAGATTAGGCTCTTGCCACTCCTTATTCCATAGTCCATCGAATCTTTACCCAAAACTTGAAAACTTCACAACACAAAACTCAATAGAAAACTCGTAAGCTCCGTTAGCAAAAGAAAACAAAACACCACTTCAAGGTACTGTAATGAACTCATTATTTATTTATATTGGTGTTAAACCTACTGTATTCCAACTTCTCTATGGTTTATAAACTATTTTACTAGCCATAGAGTCATCAAAATATGCAAACAACACACGAAAAACAGAATCTGTCAAAAACAGAACAGTCTGTAGTAATCTGTAACTAATGCAAACTTCTGGAACTCCAAAAATTCTAAAATAAATTGGTGGACCTGAGTAATTTTTCTAGTAATCATCTGCAAAAATAATCAACTAAATAGCACTCTCCAGTAAAAAAATTAGCTAATCTCGTGAGTGCTAAAGTTTCTGTTTTTTACAGCATGATCATAAAGACTTCACCCAAGTCTTCCCAAAGGTTCTACTTGGCAAAAACACTAATTAAAACATAAAACCACATCTTAACAGAATCTAGATGGATTATTTATTCCTAAACAGAACCAAAAAGCAAGAAACTAAAATAAAATTGGGTTGCCTCCCAACAAGCGCTAACGTTTAACGCCCCTAGCTAGGCATGATGATATCAATGATGCTCACCTAAAAGTTAAGAATTGAAACATAAAGAGAGCATCATGAAGAATATGACTAGCACATTTAAGTATAATCCACTTCCTATGCATAGGGATTTTGTGAGCAAACAACTTATGGGAACAAGAATCAACTTGCATAGGAAGGTAAAACAAGCATAATTTCAAGATTTTAAGCACACAGAGAGGAAACTTGATATTATTGCAATATGTAGAAGCATATGATCCTCTCTCATAATAATTTTCAGTAGCATCATGAATGAATTCAACAATATAACCAGCACCTAAAGCATTCTTTTCATGATCTACTTGCATAGAATTTTTATTACTCTCCACATAAGCAAAAAAATTCTCATTCGGAATAGTGGGAATATCATAAGAGACTCGAATACCATAAATTGTTTCCACGTTAAATGAGTAATGTTCAGAAAAAGGCTAATCATAATCATGACAAGTTTTATAAATATAATCATCACTATTATTTATAGCATAAGTTTCATCACAATAATCATCATAAGTAGCAACTTTGTTCTCATCATAATCAATTGAAACCTCTTTCGAAACAGTGGATACACCACTAAATAAAGTCATGACCTCTCCAAATCCACTTTCATAAATATTATAAGATTCAACATCCTCCAAAATAGTGGGATCACTACTTCCTAAAGTTGACACTCTTCCAAACCCACTTTCATCAATATAATCATCATAATTAGGAGGCATGCTATCATTATTATAAATTTGCGTATCAAAACTTGGGAGACTAAAAATATCATCTTCATTAAACGTAGCATCCCCAGGCTTGGGACAAACATTAGTTGCAGAAAATATATTCTCAAAAACATCATCTTCATTAAACATAGCATCCCCAAGCTTGGGCCTTTTCATATCATAATCATAATCACTCTCATCATTAATAGTATGGATAACACCAATAGTATAGCAATTATCATATTCTTCCAAGCAAGTGCCAAAAAGATTTTCAAGATCATAAGTATCATTATCTTCCCAATCATAATCATCACAACAAGCAATGGGAATAACGAGATCATCATCAAGTGCATCATCTTCCACAATTATTTTCGATTCATTTTCATGAGGCACAATAATAATAGGAGCAACATTATTTGTGAGAGATATCTTTTTACCTCTCTTCCTTTTTCTTTTCTTCTTCTTCACCACATCATGTGTGGGTTCAATCCTCTTTTTGGAGCTCCTTATTAATGAGATTGGTTGAGTAGAAGGCTCCTCCTCCTTACATGATTCATCATAAGAAATAATAGGAGAATATTGGGAAGTCTCTTCCCTTTCGTTAGTATTCTATTCATCCTCTATTTGTTTTCTTTTCTTTATGTAATTGGCAATATAAGGATTTTCAATGCAATTCACCGCACAATACATATAAACTTCCTCTAGATCAAAACCAAGAAGTTTATAATGGGCAAATTCTGGAAGATGCTTAGTTATACGTTTCATTTCTTCGTAGCCCATAAGAAAACTAAGTTCATTATAATGTGCAAGGGAAATCAAGTCATCACAATTTTTGGACACGATTAGATCATGAAACAATTTGCATCGGATAGCTAAATGACCCCGTTCATTGCAAAGTCCACAAGTACGGCCAAGGAAATTTAAATTTTCAGCACAAACATCTAGCCTTTCATGCAGCAATTTAGTTTCTAAATGCTTATGCTTCTTGCAATGTCTATCTTCTGAATGCACTCCACAAAAATTGACATGTTTATAGGAGACATTTTCATCATAACTAGTGCAATCATCATTAGTACTATGGATATTCAAGGAGTTCATACTAACAACATTGCAATCATGCTCATAATTCAAAGATTTAGTGCCAAACATTTTAATGCATTCTTCTTCTAACACTTTGGCACAATTTTCATTTCCATCATTCTCACGAAAGATATTAAAACGATGAAGCGTACGAGACAAACTCAATGCCATTTTTTGGTAGTTTTCTTTTATAAACTAAACTAGTGATAAAACAAGAAACTAAAAGATTCGATTGCAAGATCTAAAGATATACCCTCAAGCACTCACCTCCCCGGCAATGGCGCCAGAAACTGCTTGATGTCTACTACGCAACCTTCTTCTTGTAGACGTTGTTGGGCCTCCAAGTGCAGAGGTTTGTAGGACAGTAGCAAATTTCCCTCAAGTGGATGACCTAAGGTTTATCAATCCGTGGGAGGCGTAGGATGAATGGTCTCTCTCAAACAACCCTGCAACCAAATAACAAAGAGTCTTTTGTGTCCCCAACACACCCAATACAATGGTAAGTTGTATAGGTGCATCAGGGAGTCCTGGACTAGGGGGTGTCCGGACAGCCGGACTATCATCGTCCGCTGGACTCCCAGACTACGAAGATACAAGATTGAAGACTCCGTCCCGTGTCCGGATGGGACTTTCCTTGGCGTGGAAGGCAAGCTTGGCAATACGATATGTAGATCTCCTACCATTGTAACCGACTCTGTGTAACCCTAGCCTCTCCGGTGTCTATATAAACCGGAGGGCTTTAGTCCGTAGGACATAACCTCCATTACAACAATCATACGATAGGCTAGCTTCTAGGGTTTAGCCTCCTTGATCTCGTGGTAGATCCACTCTTGTACTACCCATATCATCAATATTAATCAAGCAGGACGTAGGGTTTTACCTCCATCAAGAGGGCCCGAACCTGGGTAAAACATCGTGTCCCTTGTCTCCTGTTACCATCCGCCTAGACGCACAGTTCGGGACCCCCTACCCGAGATCCGCCGGTTTTGACACCGACATTGGTGCTTTCATTGAGAGTTCCTTTGTGTCGTCACCGATAGGCTTGATGGCTCCTTCAATCAACAACAACGCCGTCCAGGGTGAGACTTTTCTCCCCGGACAGATCTTCATTTTCGGCGGCTTCGCACTGCGGGCTAATTCACTTGGCCATCTAGAGCAGATCGAAAGCTACGCCCCTGGCGATCAGGTCAGGTTCGGAAGCCTAAACTTCACGGCCGACATCCGCGGGGACTTGATCTTCAACGGACTCGAGCCACAGCCGAGCGTGCCGCGCTGTCACGATGGGCATGATTTAGCTCTGCCGCCGGACAGTGCCTTGGTGGCCGCACATGAATCCGCTCTGGCCCTTAGTCCGGAGCCGATAGCGCGGATCGAGGACCGGTGGTTGGACACCGCCTCGGGGGCTGCACCTTCCACGGCGATGGAGCCGAACACTAACCTTGTCCCTTTGTAAAGCTCGTGACTCCGAGAAGCCGGACTCCTTGCCGGACTCCGGACCTCCTGCGCCCCTGTCAATCGAATCTGATTGGGCGCCGATCATGGAATTCACTGCCGCGGACATCTTCCAACACTCACCCTTTGGCGACATCCTAAATTCGCTAAAGCATCTCTCGCTATTCGGAGAGCCCTGGCCGGATTATGGCCAGGATGGTTGGGATGCGGACGATGAAGAAATTCAAAGCCCTCCCACCACCCACTTTGTAGCCACTATCGACGATCTAACTGACATACTAGACTATGACTCCGAAGACATCGACGGTATGGACGACGATGCCGGAGACGATCAAGAACCAGAGCCTACAGGGCACTGGAAGACCACCCCAACACATGACGTATATATGGTGGATATCCCAAAAGGAAGCGACAACGAGGAACAACAGGGCGCGGCAAAAGATGATCCCGCCGATCAACCAAAGCGGCGACGCAAGCGCCGCCCTAAGCCCCGCCTCGGCAAAGACAGCATTCCTAATGATCCAGCGTTAGAGCAGGGCAAACCAGTGGACGACAAACATGCAACCAAGCAACCGTCCGAACAGGACGAATCGGATAATCAATCCAATCCCGGCGAAACCAACAGTCCGGACGACCTCACACCGGACATACTACCGGAGCACAAAAACCTTCACGGAAGACTCGTCGCCACCGCAAGAAGCTTGAAGAAGGAAATGTTGGGGAACGTAGTAATTTCAAAAAATTTCCTACGCACACGCAAGATCATGGTGATAGCATAGCAACGAGAGGGGAGAGTGTTTGTCCACGTACCCTCGTAGACCGTAAGCGGAAGCGTTATCACAACGCGGTTGATGTAGTCGTACGTCTTCACGATCCGACCGATCTAAGCACCGAACGTACGGAGCCTCCGAGTTCAGCACACGTTCAGCTCGATGACGATCTCCGGCCTCCGATCCAGCCGAGCTCCGAAAATGAGTTCCGTCGGCACGACGGCGTGGTGACGATGATGATGTTCTACCGGCGCAGGGCTTCGCCTAAACTCCGCAACGATATGACCGAGGTGGAATATGGTGGAAGGGGGCACCGCACACGGCTAAGGAACGATCCGTAGATCAACTTGTGTCATGGGGTGCCCCCCTGCCCCCGTATATAAAGGAGCAAGGGGGGAGGAGGCCGGCCTTAGGAGGGGACCGCCATGTGTGGAGTCCTACTACGACTCCCTAGTCCTAGTAGGATTCCACCTCCCTTGTTGGAGTAGGAGAAGGGGAAAGAGGGGGAGAGGAGGAAGGAAAAGGGGGCCGCACCCCTTGTCCAATTCGGACCAGAGGGGGGCTGCGCACCTCCTTCCTTTCGGCCTCTCTCCTCTAATCCCGTATGGCCCAATAAGGTCCATATACTCCCCGGCGAATTCCCGTAACTCTCCGGTACTCCGAAAAATACCCGAATCGCTCGGAACCTTTCCGAACTCCGAATATAGTCGTCCAATATATCGATCTTTACGTCTCGACCATTTCGAGACTCCTCGTCATGTCCCCGATCTCATCCGGGACTCCGAACTCCTTCGGTACATCAAAACTTATAAACTCATAATAAAACTGTCATCGAAACGTTAAGCATGCGGACCCTACGGGTTCGAGAACTATGTAGACATGACCTAGAACCATTCTCGGTCAATAACCAATAGCGGGACCTGGATGCCCATATTGGTTCCTACATATTCTACGAGGATCTTTATCGGTCAAACCGCATAACAACATACGTTGTTCCCTTTGTCATCGGTATGTTACTTGCCCGAGATTTGATCATCGGTATCCAATACCTAGTTCAATCTCGTTACCGGCAAGTCTCTTTACTCGTTCCGTAATACGTCATCTCATAACCAACTCATTAGTTACATGCTTGCAAGGCTTAGGTGATGAGTATTACCGAGAGGGCCCAGAGATACCTCTCCGACAATCGGAGTGACAAATCCTAATATCGAAATACGCCAACTCAACATGTACCTTTGGAGACACCTGTAGTACTCCTTTATAATCACCCAGTTACGTTGTGACATTTGGTAGCACCCAAAGTGTTCCTCCGATAAACGGGAGTTGCATAATCTCATAGTTACAGGAACATGTATAAGTCATGAAGAAAGCAATAGCAACATACTAAACGATCAAGTGCTAAGCTAACGGAATGGGTCAAGTCAATCACATCATTCTCCTAATGATGTGATCCCGTTAATCAAATGACAACTCTTTTGTCCATGGCTAGGAAACATAACCATCTTTGATAAACGAGCTAGTCAAGTAGAGGCATACTAGTGACACTATGTTTGTCTATGTATTCACACATGTATTATGTTTTCGGTTAATACAATTCTAGCATGAATAATAAACATTTATCATGATATGAGGAAATAAACAACAACTTTATTATTGCCTCTAGGGCATATTTCCTTCAGTCTCCCACTTGCACTAGAGTCAATAATCTAGTTCACATCGCCATGTGATTTAACACCAATATTCATATCTGTATATGATTAACACCCATATTTCACATCGTCATGTGACCAGCACCCAAAGGGTTTACTAGAGTCAATAATCTAGTACACATTGCTTATGTGATTAACACCCAAAGAGTACTAAGGTGTGATCATGTTTTGCTCGTGAGACAAGTTTAGTCAACGGGTCTGTCACATTCAGAGCCGTATGTATTTTGCAAATATTCTATGTCCACAATGCTCTGCACAGAGCTACTCTAGCTAATTTCTCCCACTTTCAATATGTATCCAGATTGAGACTTAGAGTCATCTGGATCAGTGTAAAAGTTTGCACTGATGTAACTTTTACAACAAACTCTTTTATCACCTCCATAATCGAGAAACATCTCCTTAGTCCTTACTAAGGATATTCTTGACCAATGTCCAGTGATCTACTCCTAGATCACTATTGTACTCCCTTGTCAAATACAGATCAAGGTATACAATAGGTCTGGTACATAGCATAGCATACTTTATAGAACCTATGACTGAGGCATAGGGAATGACTTTTCATTCTCTTTCTATTTTCTGCTGTGGTCGGGATTTGAGTCTTACTCAATTTCATACCTTTGCAACACAGGCAAGAACTCTTTCTTTGACTGTTCCATTTTGAACTACTTCAAAATCTTGTCAAGGTATGTACTCATTGAAAAACTTATCAAGCGTCTTGATCTATCTCAATAGATCTTGATGCTCAATATGTAAGCAGCTTCACTGAGGTCTTTCTTTGAAAAACTCTTATTCAAGTATCCTTTCATGCTTTGCAGAACAATTCTACATTATTTCCGATCAACAATATGTCATTCACATATACTTATCAGAAATGCTGTAGTGCTCCCACTCACTTTCTTGTAAATACAGGCTTCATCGTAAGTCTGTACAAAACCATATGCTTCGATCAACTTATCAAAGTGTATATTCCAACTCTGAGATGCTTGCACCAGTCCATAGATGGATCACTGGAGCTTGCACATTTTGTTAGCACCTTTAGGATTGACAAAACCTTCTGGTTGTATCATATACAACTCTTCTTTAATAAATCTATTAAGGAATGCATTTTTGTTTATCCATTTGCCAGATTTCATAAAATGCGGCAATTGCTAACATGATTCGGACAGACTTAAGCATAGATACGAGTGAGAAACTCTCATCGTAGTCAACACCTTGAACTTGTCGAAAACCTTTTGCGACAATTCTAGCTTTGTAGATAGTAACAATACTATCAGCGTCCGTCTTCCTCTTAAAAATCCATTTAATTAACATGGCTTGCTGATCATAAAGCAAGTCAATCAAAGTCCACACTTTGTTCTCATATATGGATCCCATCTCAGATTTTATGGCTTCAAGCCATTTTGCGGAATCTGGGCTTACCATCGCTTCTTCATAGTTCGTAGGTTCACCATGATCTAGTAGCATGACTTCCAGAATAGGATTACCGTACCACTCTGGTGCGGATCTTACTCTGGTTGATCTACGAAGTTTAGTAACAACTTGATCTGAAGTTTCATGATCATCATCATTAACTTCCTCACTAATTGGTGTAGGTGTCACAGGAACCGATTTCTGTGATGAACTACTTTCCAATAAGGGAGCTGGTACAGTTACCCCATCGAGTTCTACTTTCCTCCCACTCACTTCTTTCGAGAGAAACTCCTTCTCTAGAAAGGATCCATTCTTGGCAACGAATGTCTTGCCTTTTGGATCTGTGATAGAAGGTGTACCCAACAATTTCCTTTAGGTATTCTATGAAGACACACTTCTCCGATTTGGGTTCGAGCTTATCAGGATGAAACTTTTTCACATAAGCATCGCAGCCCCAAACTTTAAGAAACAACAGCTTAGGTTTACTGCTAAACCATAGTTCATACGGTGTCGTCTCAACGGATTTAGATGGTGCCCTATTAAACGTGAATGCAGCTGTCTCTAATGCATAACCCCAAAACGATATTGGTAAATCAGTAATAGACATCATAGATCGCACCATATCCAATAAAGTGCGGCTACGACGTTCGGACACACCATAACGTTGTGGTGTTCCAGATGGCGTGAGCTGTGAAACTATTTCACATTGTTTTAATTGAAGACCAAACTCGTAACTCAAATATTCATCTCCATGATCAGATCGCAGAAACTTTATTTTCTTGTTACGATGATTTTCCACTTCACTCTGAAATTCTTTGAACCTTTCAACTATTTTAGACTTATGTTTCATCAAGTAGATATACCCATATCTGCTCAAATCATCTGTGAAGGTCAGAAAATAACGATACTTGCCACGAGCCTTCATACTTATTGGTCTGCATACATCAGTATGTGTTATTTTCAATAAGTCAGTAGCTCGTTCCATTTTTCCGAAGAACGGAGTTTTAGTCATCTTGCCCAAAAGGCACGGTTCGCAAGCATCAAATGATTCATAACCAAGTGATTCCGAAAATCCATCTTTATGGAGTTTTTTCATGCGCTTTACACCGATATGACCTAAACGGCAGTGCCACAAATAAGTTGCACTATCATTATTAACTTTGCATCTTTTGGCTTCAATATTACGAATATGTGTATCACACGATCGAGATCCAACAAACCATTTTCATTGGGTGTATGACCATAGAAGGTTTTATTCATGTAAACAGAACAATAATTATTCTCTAACTTACATGAATAACCGTATTGCAATAAACATGATCAAATCATATTCATGCTCAACGCAAACACCAAATAACACTTATTTAGGTTTAACACTCATCCCGAAAGTATAGGGAGTGTGCGATGATGATCATATCAATCTTGGAACTATTTCCAACACACATCGTCACTTCACCCTTTAACTAGTCTCTGTTTATTCTGCAACTCCCGTTTCGAGTTACAAATCTTAGCAACTGAACTAGTATCAAATACTGAGGGGTTGCTATAAACACTAGTAAAGTACACATCAATAACATGTATATAAAATATACTTATGTTCACTTTGCCATCCTTCCTATCCGCCAATCACTTGGGGTAGTACCTCTTCCAGTGACCAGTCTCTTTGCAGTAGAAGCACTTAGTCTCAGGCTTAGGACCAGACTTGGGTTTCTTCACTTGAGCAGCAACTTGCTTGCCGTTCTTCTTGAAGTTCCCCTTCTTTTTCCTTTGCTTTTTTCTTGAAACTAGTGATCTTGTTAACCATCAACACTTGATGCTCTTTTCTTGATTTCTACCTTCGCCGATCTCAACATCGCGAAGAGCTCAGGAATAACTTTCGTCATCCCTTGCATATTATAGTTCATCACGAAGTTCTAGTAACTTAGTGATGGTGACTAGAGAATTCTATCAATCACAATCTTATCTGGAAGATTAACTCCCACTTGATTCAAGTGATTGAAGTACCCAGACAATCTGAGCACATGCTCACTAGTTGAGCGATTCTCCTCCATCTTTTAGCTATAGAACTTGTTGGAGACTTCATATCTCTCAACTCGGGTATTTGCTTGAAATATTAACTTCAACTCCTGGAACATCTTATATGGTCCATGACGTTCAAAAACGTCTTTGAAGTCCCGATTCTAAGCCATTAAGCATGGTGCACTAAACTATCAAGTAGTCATCATATTGAGCTTAGCT
Source organism: Triticum timopheevii (assembly GCA_963921465.1). NCBI lineage: Eukaryota > Viridiplantae > Streptophyta > Magnoliopsida > Poales > Poaceae > Triticum > Triticum timopheevii. The sequence continues at coordinate 497,200,412 of OY997266.1, read as the reverse complement.
AAACGTTCATAACGTCTGCATCTGCTCCTGCAATAGGTCTGTCACCTAGCGGTGCATTAAGGACATAATTCTTCTGTGCAGCAATGAGGATAAACCTCAGATCACGGATCCAATCCGCATCATTGCTACTAACATTTTCAACACAATTTTCTCTAGGAACATATCAAAATAAACATATGAAAGCAACAACGCAAGCTATTGATCTACAACATAATTTGCAAAATACTTCCAGGACTAAGTTCATGATAAATTTAAGTTCAATTAATCATATTACTTAAGAACTCCCACTTAGACAGACATCTCTCTAGTCATCTAAGTGCTCACGTGATCCAAATCAACTAAACCATAACCGATCATCACGTGAGATGGAGTAGTTTTCAATGGTGAACATCACTATGTTGATCATATCTACTATATGATTCACGCTCGACCTTTCGGTCTCCGTGTTCCGAGGCCATATCTGCATATGCTAGGCTCGTCAAGTTTAACCTGAGTATTCTGCGTGTGCAAAACTGGTTTGCACCCGTTGTAGATGGACGTAGAGCTTATCACACCCGATCATCACGTGGTGTCTGGGCACGACAAACTTTGGCAATGGTGCATACTCAGGGAGAACACTTCTTGATAATTAGTGAGAGATCATCTTAAAATGCTACCGTCAAACAAAACATAATAAGATGTATAACAGATAAACATCATATGCAAAATATGTGACATGATATGGCCATGATCATCTTGCGCCTTTGATCTCCATCTCCAAAGTACTGTCATGATCTCTATCGTCACCGGCACGACACCATGATCTTCATCATCTTGATCTATATCAATGTGTCATCACATGGTCGTCTCACCAACTATTGCTCTTGCAACTATTGCTATCGCATAGCGATAAAGTAAAGCAATTATTTGGCACTTGCATCTTATGCAACAAAGAGACAACCATAGAGCTTCTGCCAGTCGCCGATAACTTCAACAAAACATGATCATCTCATACAACAACTTATATCTCATCACGTCTTGACCATATCACATCACAACATGCCCTGCAAAAACAAGTTAGACGTCCTCTACTTTGTTGTTGCAAGTTTTACGTGGCTGCTACGGGCTTAAGCAAGAACCAATCTCACCTACGCATCAAAACCACAACGATAGTTTGTCAAATATACTCCGTTTTAACCTTCGCAAGGACCGGGCGTAGCCACACTCGGTTCAACTAAAGTTGGAGAAACTGACACCCGCCAGCCACCTGTGTGCAAAGCACGTCGGTAGAACCAGTCTCGCGTAAGCGTACGCGTAATGTCGGTCCGGGCCGCTTCATCCAACAATACCGCTGAACCAAAGTATGACATGCTGGTAGGCAGTATGACTTATATCGTCCACAACTCACTTGTGTTCTACTCGTGCATATAACATCAAACCATAAAAACCTAGGCTCGGATGCCACTGTTGGGGAACGTAGTAATTTCAAAAAATTTCCTATGCACACGCAAGATCATGGTGATAGCATAGCAACGAGAGGGGAGAGTGTTTGTCCACGTACCCTCGTAGACCGTAAGTGGAAGCATTATCACAATGTGGTTGATGTAGTCGTACGTCTTCACGATCCGACCGATCTAAGCACCGAACGTACGGAGCCTCCGAGTTCAGCACACGTTCAGCTCGATGACGATCTCCGGCCTCCGATCCAGCCGAGCTCCGAAAATGAGTTCCGTCGGCACGACGGCGTGGTGACGATGATGACGTTCTACCGGCGCAGGGCTTCGCCTAAACTCCGCGACGATATGACCGAGGTGGAATATGGTGGAAGGGGGCACCGCACACGGCTAAGGAACGATCCGTAGATCAACTTGTGTCATGGGGTACCCCCCTGCCCCCGTATATAAAGGAGCAAGGGGGGAAGGAGGCCGGCCCTAGGAGGGGCGCGCCATGTGTGGAGTCCTACTAGGACTCCCTAGTCCTAGTAGGATTCCACCTCCCTTGTTGGAGTAGGAGAAGGGGAAAGAGGGGGAGAGGAGGAAGGAAAAGGGGGCCGCACCCCTTGTCCAATTCGGACCAGAGGGGGGCTGCGCGCCTCCTTCCTTTCGGCCTCTCTCCTCTAATCCCGTATGGCCCAATAAGGTCCATATACTCCCCGGCGAATTCCCGTAACTCTCCGGTACTCCGAAAAATACCCGAATCGCTCGGAACCTTTCCGAACTCCGAATATAGTCGTCCAATATATCGATCTTTACATCTCGACCATTTCGAGACTCCTCGTCATGTCCCCGATCTCATCCGGGACTCCGAACTCCTTCGGTACATCAAAACTTATAAACTCATAATAAAACTGTCATTGAAACGTTAAGCGTGCGGACCCTACGGGTTCGAGAACTATGTAGACATGACCTAGAACCATTCTCGGTCAATAACCAATAGCGGGACCTGGATGCCCATATTGGTTCCTACATATTCTACGAAGATCTTTATCGGTCAAACCGCATAACAACATACGTTGTTCCCTTTGTCATCGGTATGTTACTTGCCCGAGATTTGATCGTCGGTATCCAATACCTAGTTCAATCTCGTTACCGGCAAGTCTCTTTACTCATTCCGTAATACGTTATCTCATAACCAACTCATTAGTTACATGCTTGCAAGGCTTAGGTGATGAGTATTACCGAGAGGGCCCAGAGATACCTCTCCGACAATCGGAGTGACAAATCCTAATCTCGAAATACGCCAACTCAACATGTACCTTTGGAGACACCTGTAGTACTCCTTTATTATCACCCAGTTACATTGTGACGTTTGGTAGCACCCAAAGTGTTCCTCCGATAAACGGGAGTTGCATAATCTCATAGTTACAGGAACATGTATAAGTCATGAAGAAAGCAATAGCAACATACTAAACGATCAAGTGCTAAGCTAACGGAATGGGTCAAGTCAATCACATCATTCTCCTAATGATGTGATCCCGTTAATCAAATGACAAATCTTTTGTCCATGGCTAGGAAACATAACCATCTTTGATAAACGAGCTAGTCAAGTAGAGGCATACTAGTGACACTATGTTTGTCTATGTATTCACACATGTATTATGTTTCCGGTTAATACAATTCTAGCATGAATAATAAACATTTATCATGATATGAGGAAATAAATAACAACTTTATTATTGCCTCTAGGGCATATTTCCTTCAGGAAAAACGGAAGCTCAAAACAGCGGAAGACATACTCAGAATGAGGTGGAGCAAAGTGCTCCAAACCGCAGACAAATACGGCAACGGCCATCAATCAAAGAGCTACCCGAAGCGCAAGCTGCTGCCAGAATTCGACGAGGAAGCCATAGAGCCCCCTCAGTCAAAAAACAAAGAGGCCGCCTGGCCGGATAGACGACCAGATGACAGGCCAAAATCTACAAGCGGCGCCGCACACAAGCCGACTCATGACCCTGGGAAAACAGATGGCCCAGCCAGGTCCATTTACGGGCCAAAAAAGAGGGGCCCAGGAAGTAACGCTACACGTCAAGTGTCCGAGGACAGCGGTACACCCAAATACAGGGGCGCCGCACACCCACTATGTTTCACCAATGAGGTGCTGGATCATGAATTCCTAGCAGGGTTTAAACCTATGAACATAGAGGCCTATGACGGAACAACAGACCCTGGAGTCCGAATAGAGGATTACATACTACACATACATATGGCTAGACGAGATGATCTCCACGCGATAAAATATCTACCCCTCAAGCTCAAAGGGCCAGCTCGGCACTGGCTCAAAAGCCTCCCAAAAACACTGTTGGAAGTTGGGAAGAGCTCGAGGATGCGTTTAGAGCAAATTTTCAAGGGACTTATGTCCGCCCTCCGGATGCAGACGATCTAAGTCATATAACTCAACAGCCTGGAGAGTCAGCGCACAAATTCTGGAATAGGTTCCTTACTAAAAAGAACCAAATAGTCGACTGTCCGGACGCCGAAGCCTTAGCAGCTTTTAAACACAACGTCCGAGACGAATGGCTTGCCAGACACCTCGGCCAAGAAAAGCCGAGGACAATGTCCGCGCTAACGAGCCTCATGACTCGCTTTTGTGCGGGGGAGGATAGCTGGCTAGCAAGATGCAGCACCAGCGACCCGAGTACATCCGAGAGTAGAGATGGAAACGGAAAATCACGGCGCAGAAAGGATTAGCGCCGGAATAAAGAAAAAAGCCCAAAGAATACGGCATTCAACGCCGGATTCAAAAGCTCGCGGCCAAACAACAAAACACTGCCTCTTAAGGATAACAGTGATGAGCTATCCAACTTAAACAAAATTTTGGACCGGATATGTCAAATCCATAGCACCCCCGGAAGGCCTGCAAACCACACCCACCGAGATTGTTGGGTTTTCAAACAATCCGGCCGACTAAATGCGAACACAAGGGGCTCGACGCATCAAGCGAGGATGATGATAAACCCCATAAGCAGAGCACCGGAAAACAAAAGACTTTCCCACAAGAAGTCAAAGCAGTAAACTCACTTCATGTGATAATACAGAAAGACAATACGGCACCCGCTAAGACGGGTCTCGCACGGTCCACCCCAGCGGAACCTCGAGATTGGATGTCAAAACCAATCACTTTTGACCACCTGGATTACTCCAGATGTATTCGGAATGCAGGAGGGACTGCTCTGATATTGGATCCTATAATCGACGGACTACAATTTACACAAGTCCTAATGGACGGAGGCAGTGATTTAAACCTGCTATATCCAAACACAATCCGCAAGTTGGGGATAGACCTTACTAAAATTCGACATAGCCGCACTTCCTTTAAAGGAGTGACGCCAGGCCCCTACGCCAAGTGCACAGGCTCCTTATTACTAGAAGTTGTGCTCGGGTCACCAAACAACTTCCGACGCGAAAAACTAATCTTTCATGTCGCCCCGTTCAAAAGTAGCTATCAAGCACTATTGGGAGGTGAAGCTTTTGTCCGCTTCAACGCCATACCGCATTACGCGTCTCTTACACTTAAAATGTCTGGTCCACGTGGCACCATTTCATTGCGAGGGTCATTTACAGACCCCAGACACGGTTAGACGAGTCCGGCCTAAATAAGCTAGGGGCTCCCTAGCCGCACACCCCTTCACAAGGGGCTACGCGTACAAGCAACAACGAGCTAATATAGACTCCGCTTTACTTGTTAATATTTTTCATATACTTTTTTCGCACGATTTCCTTTCAAACTAAGTTCCCCTCTTTTTACGGATGAACAACATGCACACCCGTCCAGGATAACGGCACAATGGGGACATAGGCACAGACGTGCAGTAGGGACCCGTCGCAAGGATTCTTTTTAGATTAAGACCCTGCATAAACCTTTTTTATTGTCTCTTGTTGCTATAATCCCCTGGTTTCTCATTATAACCAGAGTGGAGCCTGACGTTTTGGCATCGGCCGCGTCAGAGGACCCTGCCCGTACCTGGACACTAGGGGCTTAGGGCATTGTTCTGCCCATTATTATAAAGACCGAACACCTTAGGGAGTGTTCGGCGTCTCGAGTTAGGCCTTATATGCATCAGCTCCGAATCATGTCTTTGGTTAAATGTTGGGTTTGCCCGGCTCCTGTGTTTTGCTTCCTTACGTTCCGTATCATCGGCTAACGCGACACCAGGAGAACTACTGCGATTGTGCCCTAGTTTGGCTGGGCAAAGCACCTCAGTAGAGAAAGCCGAAAACTGACTGTCATGATACAGCGAGAGACTGGTCAACCACTCGATCGACCACCGGAATGTCTAGAATTCCTCCGCTTTGATGAAGGACCGTTTCCCGGTCAGGCACACTCGCGCCCCGAATTCGGAGAGCGCGGTGCCCCCAGGGGCTATATCGTAGCCCCACCCTCGAACTCCAATGGCTAAGTGAAAGTGTTAAAGCATTATAGTCCGGTTGCCTCGTTTGCTACGCTACCACCTCCTCAACAGGACCGAAACGTCGGATTAAGTGTGACAATGCGCTATTTTTACGAACACCCCCGCACCTTGTGCGTGGGGGCTGAAGCCGAAGACTGCCATCTTTCAAGTTATACATATGTATACATAAATGGCCGCATAGGAGATATTTCAAATACTTGGAACACACAAGTATAAAAGGCGATTAAATCATAACCATTGTTTTATAAAATACAACGTTCATTTGAACGTGACATTTTTCGAGCACTGCGACTCTATTACACGAGCACCACGCATAACTTCCCCAAAATAGTGCTCGGCGGGTAACCGGCTTTCGTCCGAACCCTGGGTTGCTACAGCGGTGGCATCCATCTCTGTCCAATGTGTTTTCACACGGGCAAGGGCCATCCGCGCACCCTCTATGCAGGCCGACCGCTTCATCTCCTTGATATGCGGCACCGCCCCAAGAAATTGCTGCAATAAGCCAAAATAGCTCGTCGCCTTGGGCCTCTCTGGCCAGACATGAGCCACGGTATCCGTCATGGCAAGTCCGGACAGCCTGTTCAGCTCAGCCCATTCGGCCAACCAATCGGTCAGCGGAAGTGAACGATCCGGACTATGGAATTGAGACCAAAACAGCTCTTCCATCTTGTGATCCTTCTGACTCCGGAAGTGCACAACGGCATCCGCCGCACTTGCCGCTAAGTCCATATATGGATCCTCCGGACCCCACAACTGGCCAAGCTGAGCATACTTTGAATCCATAAACCTGCGATGCAGCAGAAAAGGCTTGCCAGCCACAATGTCTCCGGCCTGACGCAACTCCTCCTTCATAGCCCGCATTGCAGAACGGGCATCCTTGGCTTCGGCGGTGGCCTTCATCAGGTCTTCTCACTCCGATAGGCGCTCCTTTTCAAGAGCCTCATTGCGGTCGGTAGCATCCTTCAATTTAATGGCCAATTCGGCCATCTCTTTCCTGCTTCGGCAGTGTGCAGCCCTTTCGGCTTCTAACTCCTCGGCCGCCCTCGAGGCAGCCGCGTTGCTTCTTCTGGCTTGCTCCTTGGCTTGATCAACTTCTGCCCGAAGGCTCTCCACAGCAGCAGCACCATCTGTGTCAAGCATAAATATTGTAAGAGGTGAGCTTTAGCTCCCTTAATAGGTGATTGTGGAGAATCAATTTACCTTGTGACTCGTCAAGTCGCTTGTTGACTAGCGCGATGTCCGCATCCGCTACATCGAGTTGCCGCATTAATTCGGCAACTCCATCAGTCCGGCTAGCCCCAGGACTATCCGCCACCTGCATAGGAAAGGCGACACTCAATACCTGCGATTTTGATCCTCGGCACGCTGTCGCTCTCGACAACCTACCGAGTCTCAGGGGCTACTATCTACACAGGGCGCACTTTCATGTGCAAAACTATCAAAAAGGAGCGTCGTTTTTACGTACCTCAAACCCCGCTAGCAAACTCCTGACGGCATTGTGCAATCTGCTTTCGGCGGACGAAATCCTTCCGATCACCATGCTCATCAACGCACGGTGATCTTCTGAGACGGACGCCCTCTCAAGCAGATCCTTCAGCTCCCCCGGCCGAACACTAGTCGGCGCCGAACTCTTCGGCTATGCCGGGCTCGGGGATACCCTCCGTGACGACACTTCAGGCTCGTCCGCCCTATCCGACGGCGCAGCAGACGGAGGCGTCTCGCTCTCCATCATCTCCGGTCGAAGATCCCCCGAAGACGAGCTCATCTGAGAAGGTTGCAGATCTGAACTACAAGGTAAAAATTTCGGTTATCCTCAGAAGCACAAATAGGGATGTTTTTCCTTAATGAATTCCCCTTTTCCTACTCACGGCTCGCTAGAGGGCTGATTCTTTAGAGAAGACTATGCGGCCGGGGCCTCCCCGGACGCAGGACCCTCCGGCGAAGATTTCTTACCCCGCTTAGGGGCTTTGGCCTCCGGGTCTTCGGAGGCGGTCCTCTTCTCCCCCTGGAGGGAGGGATTCTCGATCCCCCCTTCTTCAAGCGCCCCCTTGGGCGGGGCGGTAGCTCCTCTGTTTTCCCCCTCGCCTTCTTCTGAAGGCGCAACCTCCAACATTCTGACCAGCACGGGCTCCGGCGCGGTCTCTGGGAGGGGGGCCGGACACCGTATCAGCTTTGCTTGCGCTATCCACTCCTGCCGAAGGATAACGGATTAAAAGGCGAATTGCAGAAGGGCAAACAAATGGTACATCTGAACTCTGAGCTACTTACTTCGGTATCCGGGCGATTGCAGCTTAGGCCGGCATCCTCGGTCAATTCCGGACACGCCACTTGTGGTCCGAAGAACAACTCGTACATCTACACGGGTGTCGTACCCATGAAGTGTTGGAGAATCCGTGGTCCCTCCGGGTTGAACTCCCATAACCGGAGAGGACGGCGTTTGCAGGGCAGGAGACGCCTAATTAGCATAACCTGCATCACCACGACCAGATCGATCTCCCTCGCTTGGAGGTCTCGAATCCGGCCCTGCAATAGGGGCACGTATTTTGACGGCCCCCAATTGAGCCCTTGGTTGACCCACGACATCAACCGTTGTGGAGGTCCCGAGCGGAACGGAGGCGGTGGCTTCTGCCTGCTGCCCCTCGGAGCGGTGATATAGAACTACTCCTGCTGCCATAAGCCGAGCTCCTCTGGGAAGGAGCCCTCAGGCCACGGGGCATCGGCCCTCCTGCTTACGGCCACCCCGCCGCATTCAGCTTGACGCCCCCCGATCATCTTCGGCTCCACATTGAAGGTCTTCAGCCACAGGCCGAAGTGGGGGTGACGCAGAGGAAGGCTTCGCAGACAACGATGAATGCGGAGATATGGAGGATGGACTCCGGAGCCAAGTCGTGGAATTCCAACCCATAGTAGAACATGAGCCCTCTCACAAAAGGATCCGTCGGGAAGCCTAAACCCCGACGGAGGTGGGATACAAAGACGACATATTCGCCGGGCTCAGGGGTGGGGATGGCCTGCCCTTCGGCGGGCAGCCTGTGCGAAATCTCGTAGGACAGGTACATGGCTTCTCGCAACTTTAGCACGTCCTCCTCCGTAACGGAGGAGGGCATCCACCGGCCCTGAAGGTCGGACCCGGACATTGTTGAAGGTCCGAAGCGCTCGAATCTGGGGCTCTGGGTGTTGGAACTTGGAGCAAGGAGAAGATTCGGTGGAAGATTGAAGAAAAGAAACGAGCCTTGGTCCTATTATAAAGAGGGGGAATACCAAGAGCCGTCTCCGTGACCGTTCGGGATTCGCCTTCGATAGAGGAGGCGTGGCGACGGGCGCGGTTGGGTTACCCACGCCCGTATTGATGAGAATCCCGGAATAAGGGGAACACGATCTCTGCTTCGACAAGACGTGCCAAGGAAACCGCTTCGCTAAACGCGCTAAGGCGGTATAATAAAAAACGATTCAAGTAAAGGCTTGGTAGTGGTGTGACGTCATGCCGCAAAATACGTCAGCAGATTGAACTTGTGTATATATTATTCTCTCTACGGTGGAACGTGGAATTTATTTTGCAGAGCCAGACACTATCCGGGTGTTCACAATCTTCTCTGGATTATTCAAAGGAGGAACCCGCCTTGCAATGCCGAACATTATGCGCGCCGGACTCATCGTCATTGAAGCCAGGTTCAGGGGCTACTGAGGGAGTCCTGGACTAGGGGGTGTCCGGACAGCCGGACTATCATCGTCTGCCGGACTCCCAGACTACGAAGATACAAGATTGAAGACTCCGTCCCGTGTCCGGATGGGACTTTCCTTGGCATGGAAGGCAAGCTTGCCAATACGGATATGTAGATCTCCTACCATTGTAACCGACTCTGTGTAACCCTAGCCCTCTCCGGTGTCTATATAAACCGGAGGGCTTTAGTCTGTAGGACATAACCTCCATTACAACAATCATACCATAGGCTAGCTTCTAGGGTTTAGCCTCCTTGATCTCGTGGTACATCCACTCTTGTACTACCCATATCATCAATATTAATCAAGCAGGACGTAGGGTTTTACCTCCATCAAGAGGGCCCGAACCTGGGTAAAACATCGTGTCCCTTGTCTCCTGTTACCATCCGCCTAGACACACAGTTCGGGACCCCCTACCCAAGATCCGCCAGTTTTGACACCGACAGTGCACTAGTTCGGCGAAGAGATGATGATACAAGTGCAATATGGATGGTAGATATAGGTTTTTGTAATATGAAAATATAAAAACAGCAAGGTAGCAAGCGATAAAAGTGAGCGTAAACGGTATTGCAATGCTAGGAAACAAGGCCTAGGGTTCATACTTTCACTAGTGCAAGTTCTCTCAACAATAATAACATAGTTGGATCATATAACTATCCCTCAACATGCAACAAAGAGTCACTCCAAAGTCACTAATAGCGGAGAACAAACGAAGAGATTATGGTAGGGTATGAAACCACCTCAAAGTTATTCTTTCCGATCAATCCATTGGGCTATTCCTATAAGTGTCACAAACAGCCCTAGAGTTCGTAGTAAAATAACACCTTAAGACACACATCAACCAAAACCCTAATGTTACCTAGATACTCCAATGTCACCTCGAGTATCCGTGGGTATGATTATACGATATGCATCACACAATCTCAGATTCATCTATTCAACCAACACATAGAACCTAAAAGAGTGCCCCAAAGTTTCTACCGGAGAATCAAGATGAAAACGTGTGCCAACCCCTATGCATAGGTTCATGGGCAGAACCCGCAAGTTGATCACCAAAACATATATCAAGTGAATCACGTGATATCCCATTGTCACCACAGATACACACGGCAAGACATACATCAAGTGTTTTCAAATCCTTAAAGACTCAATCCGATAAGATAACTTCAAAGGGAAAACTCAATCCATTACAAGAGAGTAGAGGGGGAGAAACATCATAAGATCCAATTATAATAGCAAAGCTCGCGATACATCAAGATCGTATCACCTCAAGAACAAGAGAGAGAGAGAGAGAGAGATCAAACACATAGCTACTGGTACATACCCTCAGCCCCGAGGGTGAAGTACTCCCTCCTCGTCCTGGAGAGTGCCGGGATGATGAAGATGGCCACCGGTGAGGGTTCCCCCCTCCGGCAGGGTGCCGGAACAGGGTCTCGATCAGTTTTTGGTGGCTACAGAGGCTTGCAACGGCGGAACTCTCGATCTATTCTGTTTCTCGATCGTTTTAGGGTATATGGATATATATAGGCGGAAGAAATACGTCAGGGGAGCCACGAGGGGCCCACGAGGGTGGAGGGCGCGCCCCCCTGCCTCGTGCCTTCCTCGTTGCTTTCTCGACGTGGACTCCAAGTCCCCCGGGTTGCTTTCTTTCCGAAAATAACTTCTCCAAAAGGTTTCATTCCGTTTCGACTCCGTTTGATATTCCTTTTCTTCGAAACACTGAAACAAGGGAAAAACAAGAACTGGCACTGGGCTCTGGGTCAATAGGTTAGTCCCAAAAATAATATAAAAGTGCATAGTAAAGCCCATTAAACATCCAAGATGGATAATATAATAGCATGAATACTTCATAAATTATAGATACGTTGGAGACGTATCAGCCTCCAAGAACTTTGTGGATGAGGGCAAGCTGGCGTGTAGGTGAGCTGAATTGATTCATTTGAATTTTGTTCAATACGGGCTTATTTTTGCATTGTGGTGTTGGTAGGCTGGCATCCATGGTTTATTTCCGCCACACCTGGAGGAAATATGCCCCATAGGCAATAATAAAGTTGTTATTTTATATTTCCTTATTCATGATAAAGGTCTATTATTCATGCTAGAATTGTATTGATGGAAAACCTTAATACATGTGTGAATATATAAACAAACACCGTGTCCCTAGTGAGCCTCTACTAGACTAGCTCGTTGATCAAAGATGGTTAAGGTTTCCTAAACATGGACATGAGTTGTCATTTGATAAAGGGATCACATCATTAAAAGAATGATGTGATGGACACGACCCATCCTTTAGCTTAGCATAATGATCATTCAGTTTTATTGCTATTGATTTCTTCATGTCAAATACATATTCCTTCGACTATGAGATTATGCAACTCCTGGATACCAGAGGAATGCCTTGTGTGCTATCAAATGTCACAACGTAACTGGGTGATTATAAAGATGCTCTATAGGTATCTCGGAAGGTGTTTGTTGAGTTGGCATAGATCGAGATTAGGATTTGTCACTCCGAGTATTGGAGAGGTATCTCTGGGCCCTCTCGGTAATACACATCATAAGCTTGCAAGCAAACGACTAAGGAGTTAGTCATGAGGTGATGTATTACGGAACGAGTAAAGTGACTTGCCAGCAACGAGATTGAACTAGGTATGAAGATACAGATGATCGAATCTCGGGCAAGTAACATACCGATAGACAAAGGGAATTACGTATGTTGTCATAACAGTTCGACCGATAAAGATCTTCGTAGAATATGTAGGAGCCAATATGGGCATCCAGGTTCCGCTATTGGTTATTGACTGGAGAGGTGTCTCGGTCATGTCTACATAGTTCTCGAACCCGTAGGGTCCGCACGCTTAACGTTCAATGACAATATAGTATTATATGAGTTATGTGATTTGGTGACCGAATGTTGTTTTGAGTCCCGGATGAGACCACGTACATTACGAGGAGTCTCGAAATGGTCGAGAGATAAAGATTGATATATAGGATGATGGTATTCGAACACCAGAAGTGTTTCGGGGGGTACCGGGTACTTATCGGGTCACCGGAAGGGGTTTAGGGCACCCTCGGCAAAAGATATGGGCCTTGTGGGCCAAGAGGGGAAGCGCACCAGCCACAAGGGGATGATAAGGAGATGCAATTCTATGGTTAACATCATACTTAGCAAGCATTTTACGGAAAGCACCATGAATAAAATGTGAACCACCATCAGCCATTAAATATCTAGGGACTCCAAACCTCGGAAAAATAACTTCTTTAAGCATCTTAATAGAAGTGTTATGATCGGCACTACTAGTTGGAATAATTTTGTAAGGGCATATTTATCCCTTAGGTGTTTTGGTGATTGATGACAATGCTTTTGCGGACTAATCGTGTGCCTTGAGTTTCTCAGATACTTCATCACTAGGCACGAGACGATTCGGTGCCCCTCGGAGACTATTGAAGTCGGCGTTGTTCTACGTTTCTCTTTGGTGGATTTGAGTCGTAGGAGAGCCGTACTATTAAGAGGGGGGTCCACGTCGGAAAGGTTTGGGTGGAATCATCACGTACACTTGTCCTACCTTTCCCTGCACTTTGGAGCTTCTCTTCGTCATCTTAGTTGTGCTGAAATCTGACGACTACTGCTGTACTTGCAGTAGTACCGCAAGTACCAGCGGTAGTACCGCTGTGGGTCACGGTAGTACCGCTCCTCTGGAGCCGTAGTACCACGGCCCCCAAGCCTAGTGCCGCTCCGGTACGGTAGTAGGGGCGGATGTAAATTTTTACATCCGCGCCACCCACGGTAGTACCGCTCGTCCAGCGCGGTAGTACCGCGGGGGCCCACGGTAGTACCGCTCCCCAGGAGTCGTAGTACCGTGGCCCTCCTACCTAGTACCGCAGCGTCACGGTAGTAGGAGCGGATGTAATTTTTTACATCCGCACCTGCCACGGTAGTACCGCGCCTCGCGAGCGGTAGTACCGCGTCGGATTTTTGTACCACCTCATTTTCAGCGGAAGTAGGCACAGATGTAATTTATTTCATCCGCGCCCTTCCCAGGCAATGACTTTCCTGCCTTGCGGTAGTACCGCAAGGGGGAGCGGTAGTACCGCGCAAGCGGTAGTACTGCCCCCTAGTCAGGCAAGTCCCGGCCTGTGCTGCTGTCGCGGAAGTACCGTGGTCCGCCACGGTAGTACCGCGCGGCCTCGCGGTAGTACCGCGCTCCTGGAGCGGTAGTACCGCGTGTCGCGGGCTGAACATGTGGATAACGGTTGGATTTTTCCCATGACTATATAAGGGGTGTCTTCTACCTCTAGTTGACTACCTGTTCCACCTCTAAGCTCCATTGTTGCTCCAAGCTCCATATTTTCGCCCGATCTCTCTCCCTAGCCAATCAAACTTGTTGATTTGCTCGGGATTGAGTGACAAAGGCCCGATCTACACTTCCACCACATGATATTTGATTCCCCCCACTTATCCCTAGCGGATCTTGTTACTCTTGGGTGTTTGAGCACCCTAGACGGTTGAGGTCACCTCGAAGCCATACTCCATTGTGGTGAAGCTTCGTGGTGTTGTTGGGAGCCTCCAATTGTTGTGGAGATTGCCCCAACCTTGTTTGTAAAGGTTCGGTCGCCGCCTTCAAGGGCACCAATAGTGGAATCACGGCATCTCGCATTGTGTGAGGGCGTGAGGAGAATACGGTGGCCCTAGTGGCTTCTTGGGGAGCATTGTGCCTCCACACCGGTCTAACGGTGACGTACTTCCCCTTAAAAGGAAGGAACTCCGGTAACACATCCTCGTCTCCACCGGCTCCACTCTTGGTTATTTCGTGCCTTTACTTTTGCAAGCCTTCTTGTGTTACATCCATTGCTTGCATATGTGCTAGTTGTTATTGCATCATATATGTTGCTCACTTAGTTGCACATCTAGACAACCTATTTTGTTGTAAAGTTTAAATTGGTAAAGAAAATCTTAAAAATTGTTAGTTGCCTATTCACCCCCCCTCTAGTCAACCATATCGATCCTTTCAAACTTCTACCCACTTAGTAACGTAATCAACATCAACTAAAATATGTGTATACCCATTAGAGGAAGGAAAAGGTCCCATATAATCAAAGCCCCAAACATCAAATGGTTCAATAACAAGTGAATAGTTCATAGGCATTTCCTGACGTCTACTAATATTACCAATTCTCTGGCATTCATCACAAGACAAGACAAACTTACAGGCATCCTTGAAGAGAGTGGGCCAATAGAACCCGGATTGCAATACCTTATGTGCAGTTCTATCTCTAGCTTGGTGTCCTCCATAAGATTCGGAGTGGCACTTGCATAGGATTTGTCCCTGTTCATGCTCAGGTACAAACATCTAATAACACCATGTACTCCTTCTTTATAAAGGTGCGGATCATCCCAAAAGTAATGTCTTACATCATAGAAAAACATTTTCTTTTGCTAGTATGTGAAAACTAGGTGGTATAAATTTAACAACAATATAATTAGCATAATCAGCATACCATGGAGTATTATGAGAAGCATTTATGACATTTAATTGTTCATAAGGAAAGCTATCATCAATAGGCAGTGGGTCATCAAGAACATTCTCTAACCTAGACAAGTTGTCTGCAATGGGGTTCTCAGCTCCCTTTCTATCAATGATATCCTTGGGACACGACATCTTTTCAATAGCATCTACTTTAGCTTTATCAACTTCAATATCTCTTTCAGAAATTTTATGCCCCAAGAAAATACCTTCATTAACCATAAAGTGGCACTTCTCCCAATTCAATACAAGATTAGTTTCTTCACATCCCTACAAAACTCGATCAAGGTTGCTTAAGCAATCATCAAAAAAAGTTCCGTAAACAGAGAAATCATCCATGAAAACCTCAACAATTTTTTCACAGAAATCAGAGAATATAACAGTCATACATCTTTGAAAGGTAGCAGGTGCATTACATAAACCAAAAGGCATACATCTATAAGCAAAGGTACCGAAAGGGCAAGTAAAAGTGGTTTTCTCTTGATCCTCTTTTGACACAGGTATTTGAGAGAAACCAGAATAACCATCTAGAAAGCAAAAATGTGTATGTTTGGATAATCGTTCTAGCAATCAATAAAAGGTAGAGGGTAATGATCTTTTCTAGTAGCTTTATTTAATTTGCGAAGATCAATTACCATTCCATAATCTGTAACAATTCTTTGAGGAATCAATTCGTTCTTATCATTAGGGACAACAGTGATACCTCCTTTCTTAGGGACACAATGAACATGACTTACCCATTGACTATCAGCAATAGGATAAATTATACCTGCCTCTAGAAGCTTTAGTATTTCATTTCTCACCACTTCTTTCATCTTAGGATTTAACCGTCGTTGATGATCAACAACTAGTTTAACATCTTTCTCCAATTTAATTTTGTGCTGACATAGAGTGGGACTAATGCCCTTAAGATCATCGAGAGTATATCCAATAGCGGCACGGTGCTTCTTCACAGTTTTCAATAATTTCTTTTCTTCATGCTATGAATGGTTAGCACTAATAATAATAGGATGTATCTTATTTTCATCAAGATAATCATATTTCAGAGTATCAGGTAATTGTTTAAACTCAAACACGGGATCACCCTTGGGTGGAGGAGGATCCCCGAGGATTTCAACAGGAAAATTGTGTTTCAGAATAGGCCCTTGATTAAAGAATACTTCCTCTATTTCCCTTCTTTCATTCATAAACATATCATTTTCATGGTCTAGCAAATGTTGTTCTAAAGGATCATTAGGAGGCAGGACAATAGGAGCAAGACCAATAATTTCATCCTTACTAGGCAATTCTTTATCATGGGGTTGTCTATGAAATTTAGAGAAATTAAAATCACGAGACATATCCCCCAAACGAACAGTAACAATATCTTTCTCACAGTCTATCTTAGCATTAACAGTATTCAAGAAGGGTCTACCAAATATAATGGGACAAAAATTATCTTGTGGGGAAGCAAGAACAAGAAAATCAGTAGGATATTTTATCTTCCCACACAAGACTTCAACATCTCTAACAATCCCAATTGGTGATATAGTATCTCTATTAGCAAGCTTAATAGTAACATCAATATCTTCTATCTCAGCAGGTGCAATATCATTCATAATTTCTTTATATAAGGTATAAGGAATTGCACTCACACTAGCACCCACATCACATAAGCCATGATAACAATCATCTCCTATTTTAACAGAAACAACCGGCATGCCTACAACAGATCTATGTTTATCTTTCATATCAGGTTTAGCAATCCTAGCAGCTTCATCACAGAAATAAATAACACGCCCATCAATATTATCAACCAAGAGATATTTAACCATAGCAATACTAGGTTCAACTAATTTTCTCAGAGGGTGTAGGTGTTCTAGTATAACTCTTACGAACCACAGTTGAAGCTTTAGCATGATCCTTTATTCTAATAGGAAAAGGTGGGTTCTCAATATAAGCAGTAGGAACAATAGGATCAACATTATAAGTAATAGTTTCTTCTTCAACTTTAATAGGTTCTACTATTTTAACTTCAATGGGAGGATGATATTTAAACCACTTATCCTTAGGGAGATCAACATGAGTAGCAAAAGATTCACAAAAAGAAGCTACTATCTCCGAGTCAAGTCCATATTTAGTGCTAAAATCACTAAAAGCATCGGTATCCATAAAAGATTTAACACAATTGAACATAAGGTTTATACCTGACTCCTTACCTTTGTCGAGTTCCCGATCTTCAGAGTTGCGCTCAATTATTTCCAATAAATCACATTTGAATTCAATGTCTTTCTTCATATAGGAACCAGTACAAGAAGTATCGAGCATGGATAGATCATCATGAGAAAGCCGAGCATAAATTTTTTGAATAATAATTTCTCTTGAGAGCTCATGATTGTGGCATGGATATAACATTGACTTAGCCTCCCCAAGCTTGAGCGATACTTTCTCCTTCACGAGGCCAAAACTTATATATATATATTTCTGATCACGATGAACCAGATGCATAGGAATAAACTTCTGATGACATTCCAATTTCAATCGGTTGTAGTTCCATGATCCAATATCATCTAATAGCCTATACCATGTCAATGCCTTTCACTTGAAAGATAAAGGGAAGACTTTCTTCTTGACCACATCCTCGGGCATACCTGCAAGCTTAAATAATCCACAAACTTCATCCACATAGATTAGGTGCATATCAGGATGTAATGTCCCATCTCCTGCATAAGGATTAGCTAGCAGTTTCTCTATCATACCCGAAGGAATTTCATAATAAATATTTTCAGTAGGTGCAGTAGGTTGAGGAGCAACTCTTTGCTCTTCCGGGCAAGGTGAAGATACCCCGAACAAGCCCCTCAAAGGATTATTTTCCATAGTAACAAGTGACAGTAAATTTTAGCACACTATTTAAATGTTTCCTTACCAAATTCCACTTACCAAAGGCGCTTCACTCCCCGACAACAACGACAGAAAAGAGTCTTGATGACCCACAAGTATAGGGGATCTATCGTAGTCCTTTCGATAAGTAAGGTGTCGAACCCAACGAGGAGCAAAGGAAATGACAAGTGGTTTTCAGCAAGGTATTCTCTGCAAGCACTGAAATTATCGGTAACTGGTAGTTTTGTGATAAGGTAAATCGTAACGGGTAACAAGTAAATAAAGTAACTAAGGTGCAGCAAGGTGGCCCAATCCTTTTTATAGCAAAGGAAAAGCCTGGAAGAACTCTTATATAAAGCAAAGCGCTCCCGAGGACACATGGGAATTGTTGTCAAGCTAGTTTTCATCATGCTCATATGATTCACGTTCGTTACTTTGATAATTTGATATGTGGGTGGACCGGTGCTTGGATGCTGAACTTCCTTGGACAAGCCTCCCACTTATGATTAACCCCTCTCGCAAGCATCCGCAACTACGGAAGAAGTATTAAGGTAAACCTAACCATAGCATGAAACATATGGATCCAAATCAGCCCCTTACGAAGCAACGCATATACTAGGGTTTAAGCTTCTGTCACTCTAGCAACTCATCATCTACTTATTACTTCCCAATGCCTTCCCCTAGGCCCAAATAATGGTGAAGTGTCATGTAGTCGACGTTCACATAACACCACTAGTGGAGAGACAAGATACATCTCATCAAAATATCGAACGAACACCAAATTCACATGATTACTTATTGATACGTCTCCAACGTATCTATAATTTTTTATTGTTCTATGCTATATTATATTCTGTTTTGGATGTTCAATGGGCTTTATTATACACTTTTATATTATTTTTGGGACTAACCTATTAACTGGAGGCCCAGCCCAAATTGCTGTTTTTTCCTATTTCAGTGTTTCACAGAAAAGGAATATCAAACGGAGTCCAAACGGAATGAAACCTTCGGGAACGTGATTTTTGGAACAAACGTGACCCAGAGGACTTGGAGTGGACGTCGAGAAACGAACGAGGAGGCCACGAGGCAGGGGGTGCGCCCTCCACCCTCGTGGGCCCCTCGTAGCTCCACCGACCTACTTCTTCCTCCTATATATATCTACGTACCCCCAAACCATCAGAGACAGAGCCAAAACCCTATTTCCACCGCCGCAACCTTCTGTACCCGTGAGATCCCATCTTGGGGCCTTTTCTGGCGCTCCGCCGGAGGGGGCATTGATCACGGAGGGCTTCTACATCAACACCATAGCCTCTCCGATGATGTGTGAGTAGTTTACCTCAGACCTTCGGGTCCATAGTTATTAACTAGATGGTTTCTTCTCTCTCTTTGGATCTCAATACAAATTTCTCCTCTATCTTCTTGGAGATCTATTCAATGTAATTTTCTTTTGCGGTGTGTTTGTCGAGATCCAATGAATTGTGGGTTTATGATCCAGATTATCTATGAACAATATTTGAATCTCCTCTGAATTCTTTTATGTATGATTGGTTATCTTTGCAAGTCTCTTCGAATTATCAGTTTGGTTTGGCCTACTAGATTGATCTTTCTTGCAATGGGAGAAGTTCTTAGCTTTGGGTTCAATCTTGCGGTGTCCTTTCCCAGTGACAGCAGGGGCAGCAAGGCACATATTGTATTTTTGCCATCGAGGATAAAAATATGGGGTTTATATCATATTGCATGAGTTTATCCCTCTACATCATGTCATCTTACTTAAAGCATTACTCTGTTCTTATGAACTTAATACTCTAGATGCATGCTGGATAGCGGTCGATGTGTGGAGTAATAGTAGTAGATGCAGAATCGTTTCGGTCTACTTGTCACGGACGTGATGCCTATATACATGATCATACCTAGATATTCTCATAACTATGCTCAATTCTATCAATTGCTCGATAGTAATTTGTTTACCCACCGTAATACTTATGCTCTTGAGAGAAGCCACTAGTGAAACCTATGGCCCCCGGGTCTATCTTCCATCATATTAATCTTCCAACACTTAGCTATTTTTATTGCCATTTATTTTACTTTGCATCTTTATTTCTCTTTACCATAAAAATATCAAAAATATTATCTTATCATATCTATCAGATCTCACTCTCGTAAGTGATCGTGAAGGGATTGACAACCCCTTTATCGCGTTGGTTGCGAGGTTCTTATTTGTTTGTGTAGGTGCGTGGGACTCGTGCGTGATCTCCTACTGGATTGATACCTTGGTTCTCAAAAACTGAGGGAAATACTTACGCTACTTTACTGCATCACCCTTTCCTCTTCAAGGGAAAACCAACGCAGTGCTCAAGAGGTAGCACTTACTTCTCCCATATTCATAGGAACAAACGTAACTACTCCCAAAACATATTTATGATCAAGATCAAAGGAGTATTAATTATCATTAAGGACCTGAAAATATAATCTTCCACCAGATAAACCAACTAGCATCAACTACAAGGAGTAATCAACACTACTAGCAACCCATAGGTACCAATCTGAGGTTTTAGGACCAAGATCGAATACAAGAGATGAACTAGGGTTTGAGAGGAGATGGTGCTGGTGAAGATGTTGATGGAGATTGACCCCCTCTCGATGAGAGGATAATTGGTGATGACGATGGCGATGATTCCCCCCTCCCCCCGGAGGGATGTTTCCCCGGTAGAACAGCTCCGCCGGAGCCCTAGATTGGTTCTGCCCAGATTCCGCCTTGAGACGGCGGCGCTTCGTCCCGAAAGCTTTCTTCTGATTTTTCCAGGTCAAAACACACCTTATAGCTAAAGATGGGCACCGAAGGCCTGCCAGGGGGCCCACAAGGTCGGGGGACGTGCCCTCCACCCTTGTGGCTGGCTGGTGGCCCCCCTCTAGTACTTTATTTGTCCAATATTTTATATATATTCCAAAAACATGCTCCGTGAAGTTTCAAGACTTTTGGAGTTGTGCAAAATAGGTCTCTAATATTTGCTCATTTTCCAGTCCAGAATTCCAGCTGCCGACATTCTCCCTCTTCATGTAAACTTTATAAAATAAGAGAGAATAGGCATAAGTATTGTGATAAAATGTGTAATAACATCCCATAATGCAATAAATATCAATATAAAAGTATGGTGCAAAATGAACGTATCATGTGCGTGTCCGTGACAAAAGGATTATCGTCGTCGTCCGTGCTGGTGGTGTCGCTCTCCAATGTCAAGGAGATGTAGCCGGACAGGCAGCGGAGGAGGCGCTGCTGATACTTCGCGTGGCGTGTTACCTTTGCCTTGGTGGACTCCTTCTCCCTCGCGAGGCACTCAGAAGCTTCGAGCCCGAGCCGGAGCGCCTTCACGTTTTTGCACCGGAGGAGCCGAGCGTCGGATTCCGCCATGGTATGCGACCGCCGCATGACCTCGCAGAGGAGCACCTCCTCCGGGTCGACGAGGACGTAGTGTGCGCATTGGCAGGAAGTGCTGGACTCCAACGCGGTCATGTCCTGTTGTCGCTCGTGCTGGGCCCCCTTCGCCTCCGTCTCCGGCATGCGCATCCGCATGAGTGCGTTGGACACGAGCACCCAGCGCTGCTCGGGCAGGGTTGGCGCCGAAGGGGAAGGGAAGACGGCTGCTCTGCTCCAGATTTGGAGCGGCACGGAGCGGGACGAACGAGCATGGGACAGGTGATGGCGGCCCGCATAGCGGTGGTGAGACCCGGATGAGCTGGCGATGGAGGTAACAACGCTCGAGCTCCCGCCGATGTCCACCAGCGAGTGCTAGATGGCGATGCGGAGCGCGAGCTCCTCGTCGCCGACGCGTGGCTAGAGGGGTCGGCGTCCTCCTCCTTCATGACGTTGTCCCAGTCAATGGGACGGGGCTCGCTGCCAGAGTCATGGGAGAACTTGGCCATGCCGGAGGAGGCGGAAAGATAGAGAGATGAAGTGAAGGAGACGGGACGGGAGCGGAGAGGGCGGGTAGACTAAGATTGATTAAGGTTCGTTCGAGCAGGTGGGGTTTTTGTGGGAACGGTGGTGGGACGGCGTAGGCTAGATCCGGCCGGGCCGATGTGGCGGCGCTGCTTGGGTGCGTCCGGGCCTCCTATATCCGCTTCGATATGGGCCGGATATGGAGACTGTGAGTTAGTCCGGACGTTTGGGCTGGATATAGGGCGTCTGAATGGCGGAAGTTAGAATTAGCGCACAAGCACCTTGGTGTCTGTCTTCAAAAAGCATTCCTACAACCGAAAATAAACTATTCCTTTTTGTAAACAGACACACACATGTATATTATGTATCTGCAATATTTCATACTCCCTCTGTTCCTTATTATAGTGCGCATAGACTCTGGCTCTCATACCAACGAATGTGCTGACCATTGTACTTTGGACGAGAAAGCCCAACTTTTAGGCTAACTCCACCGCGTGACCCCATCCTGTCCGCGCGCGTCCGTTTGGGATAAAACGGACGAACCAGACGGCCCAGCGCGCGGGCGCAAACGGACTTTTATCCGTTTTGTGTCCGCTTTCGACCCATCCCCGGCCCAAGTTTGCGCCACTTTTGGGGTGAAACGGACATCACGCGGACGTGCGGGCTGTCTACGCGTGTCCTCCCCTGGCCCGCCCGTCGGTGGCACAGGGGCGCCTTTTTCTATCCGTCCCTCCCTCCCTCCGGCCGCACGCCCTCCATTCTTCTCCACTCTTCCCTTGCCGGCGCCGCCGCCGCCACTGCCATTGTAGCTGTGCAGCTTGGACGCGCGCTCGCCCAGCCCCTTCCCCTCGGCGCCCCCGAGCTACCCAACCACGGTCACCTGTTTTGCGCACCCGCCGACCGGATTTGGGGCGGATCCGGTCGGTCTTCAGCTCGCCCGGCTGTGGGAGGCCACGCCACGCCATGGACTGGCCGAGCACCGGGCCGGAAGGCCATGGCAGGGCCGCAAGGCCACATGTAGGCAGTGGCTCATCCTCTAGCCGCTCGGATCTACACCTTCGGTGGTTTGCCGACAGATACACGAATGGCGGTCGGCCGGGCTCGGTGCTAGCCCAAAAGCTCGCCGGCGCACCGTTGCCGCTCATTAAGTGCGACCACTGCCTAAAGAAGGTTGTGCGCCGCATGTCTACAACGCCGGAACATCCCGGATGGGTGTTCATCAAGTGCTTAAACGATGGGGTATGTGCTTTTTTTAGCTTCGGTTTGTGCTCTAGATTTGACTAGTTGTGCTAACTTCAAATTTTGTTGTGTAGAATGGATGCAAGTTTTGGTATTGGGAAGAAGAGTACATCGATATATTGATAGAGCGCAATTTAGTAGATGTTCGTGCACTTTTAGCTAGCATAGAGGCTGTAGATGAGACAAGTGCATTTGCTGCTAGATTAGAGGCTAGACATGAGACTAGATGCGAGGAAGCAACCTCTACTTCTTTAGACTCGAAGAAGAAAGAAACACACAAGATGGAGGCGGCTCCTCCGCAGATCAACAATGAATGCATCGAGAAGGCACTAATCCAACTTACATTAGCAGTTATGGAAGTTGGATATCTTCTAAAATATATTTTTGTGGTTCTTGTTTTCTTTGGTCTTACTTTTCTAGTCAAAATTTGGTGATGTATTCCCATGTACCAAGAATGAATGATGAAAAAAAGTTTAAGGGCTTGCATAGAAAAAGTACGCGGACAGGATGCGGCCGGGATGCGTCCGCACGTTGGGCGCACGACCACCGCATCCCAGAAACGGTCCGGACACGACCCCATTGTCCTACCCAAACGGACAGAATCCGAGCAAAACGGACGTCCGTTTGGGGTCGCGCGGTGGAGTTGGCCTTACCGCATGTGACCCACCACCCCACGTGCGTGCTCCTGCGGGAGTATCATTTTGTACACCACAACGATTTGAGTGGAGGTTAGTTTGGTCCAAAATTGCAAACGCGCACTACAATCTGGAATTTTAGCAAAAAAGTTATACGCACATACTCCTTCCGCTCCGAATTACTCGTCGCGGAAATGGATGTATCTAGATGTATTTTAGTTCTAGATACATCCATTTCTGCGACGAGTAATTTGAAACGGAGGGGTTATCATTTTACTTTCAAATGTGGTGTACAAAAAAGATAAATATGCATTTTCAAATGAGCTACTTTTTTCGTTATTGGGCTGGAATTTTGTTTTTTTACAGCTTACAAATTACATTTTTTTCAAAACAAAATTTCCATGGATTCGTAGTAAATACATACAAGTTTTCACAGAATTATTTCAATTTTTTTTGAAACTTTTAAATATGCCTTTTTTTTTATTTTTTCAAAAAAGGGGGCACCAAGGTGCCGGAGCACTACAACTTCGGAACTGGATCCTCTAACATACACAAGAGATGTTAGAGAAGCTACATTATCCTAACTTTCCTTCTGTTAATCCATATAACTAAGGCTAAAATAACTTAAATTAATTTTTAAATTACAGATCTAGTATGTACATTCATAGTAATTACATACAAACAAGTTGATGATGAGATAAATTAATTTTGGATTTTTATATCTACAACAATTATCAAAAGTAAATAACCTGCTAATAGTCTCTAACATTTTTTCTTCATTTTACACTAGACGAGCACTGTAGCATACAGAGACTTCCCTTGTACAGGATCCGGCTCCTACAACTTCACACTCGATGGTAATTTCCGGTTCTCCGGACTGCCGTTTTGGCGCGTATGGGTACGGTTGCAGATGCTGTTATTAATGAATATAGTAACGGATCAGAGATTCTCATGGGTCTGTTTGGATTCCAGCCAACAGCCGCCATGCCAAAACATTGGACGTTGACCAAATATTTGGCACGCCCTGGCTGCACGGGCATCTCCAGTTCATTTTATTGCCAACTCTTGGCCAGGGCGTGGGCGGTTGGATGCTGCGCCAAAGTTTTGGCTCGCCCACGATTTGTAGGGCTGGCCAGGGCAGCATCCAAACAGCAGACCGGACGTGGGGCCCAGCGAGAGGACTCCCATTGTCCGACAGCTCCCTAGCTCTGTTGTCTCTCACTCTCACTCTTTCACCCACTCTGCTCGCTCTTCTTCGAAGATGGGTTTTCTCGTAAATTAGGAGCAATGCGCCAGATCTTCGGTCGCCGCCGTCTGGATTCCGGCCGCGGGTGAACCCATGAGGCTTCCGGCTGCGGGTGAACCCACTTTGGTTTCCTGACTCCGCTCCTTTCCTCCTCAAGTGCTCCTGGCTATTCGTTGCAGATCCATCTCCACTGTCTCGTCCCACCACCGGTGAGGGCTGCCGTCTAGGTGAACGCACCTGGTAAGTCTCCTCCACCTCTCATGTTCTGCACTCTTTCCTTGACATAGCTGTAACCCCAACCCTTTTGTTTTGTTTCGCAAAAAAAAACCTTTTGTTTTAGAATATACCTCCAACCCTAACCCTAAGCTTGCAAGTCCTCCAGCCAAATATCTCATCTTTTGACAAATCTGTGTGTAGCTAGCTTGGTGAACCTGCCATACTAATGGGAAAGCGAATTATTTAAAAAGATCTAGTGCACCGTTAACACACAGCCAAGATCCTTGGCCCCATTTTTTGGAAAAGTTCTTTTGGGGCGAAATGTGTACCATTATCTGAATTATGAGTGCCCTTTTTTTCATGGGCGAATTGTGTACATTTTTTTAAAATTTGTTACTTGTGTAATAGTATTCTGCATCACATACAATCTCATGTAAATTGAAGTATAATAAATTTAGAAGAATTAAACTCAGTTTGTTTGTTCAAACTTCAAAATATTTTTATTTACGAATCCAAAATGAGTTTTGTTCTAATCTTCACCTAAAATCTGCATCGAACTCTATAAACTTTTCTAGGGGGTGGGGGTGTACCGAAGCAAAGTTCAAGTAGCATATTTTCGTATGGATGAATGCAGTTTAGTGCTTGCTTGATACAGTGCTTTGCTTGTATGATTCTGTCAAATATAACTTATGGTTGCCTGTGTTCAGTTCTTTTAACAAACGAATCTTGAAACTTTGCAGAGCATTAAGAAAATGAAAATGGATTCACGCATATATGGTGGGTTTGACCTCGGGGGCTTTGAAAATGAGTTAGACGATCCGTGTTTGGTGTCTATTCTGACATGTTATGATTTCAACGTTGAAATGGCTAAAGCCCAAGGGAAGGAAATCTCATCTGATATTTATTTTCTGAATGGGTTGCGTCATATTGATGGTGCCCCCCCCCCCCCCCCCCCCCCCCTACCGAAAAACCGGGCTGTATGAAAATAACTGGAATTAGACAGAATGTTGGAAATATAGACGCTTTGCCTGTGCAAGTTGGCACATCAGAGTTTAATTATGTTCAGCTGTTGGCAATGGTTCTGTCAAAGTTGAAGAGGGCGGCAGATTTACAGCAAAATGATGATGTTCAAAGGTGCTGCATTGCCATTCCATCGTTCTTTACTGATATTCAGCGCAGGGCTGTGTATCAAGCAGCTGAAGTTGCTGGTCTGATCCCGTTAAGACTGTTGCACGAATGCACTGCTGTAGCTCTTTCATATGGAATGGATGAGTCAAAGAACCTGAATACCTTGAAAGATAAGCATTTGTTAGTTCTCAATATTGATAAAAATACCATGCAGGCCTGTGTTGCAAAATTCATTGCATCGAAAATCGAAATCTTTGGAAAAAGAGATATCGAGATGGAGATCCTTGCCCATGCCTACAGTAAGGAAATCGGAGAGAAGACCTTTGAGGATGTCATTTCTGAGCATTGCAATAACAATACCGCCTATATTGCAAAGTGGAAAAAAAAGTTTCTAACTGACAAAAGGACGCAATTGGATGAGACAGAATTGATAGCTCGTCCAGAAACTAGATCTGCACCATTGCGTGGTCTCATATGGGAGGTATTAGATGAAGCTCACCTAAAACCCAATGAAATAGGGTCTATTGTATTGGCTGGATCTGGAACACAATATCCGCAGATACCCAATATAATAGAAGATGTTTTGGGGAGAAAGCCCAAGCGCTGGACTTATGCTAGTGCAATCGAATCGGTGGCCAAAGGATGCGCCATGCATTGTTTATCAATCATCCGGCACGACAAAATTACTGAGAATGATACATCCGAAAGAAAACGCAGACTGATGAAGTTCAATGTATGATTGACTTCCAAGTTGTAAATTTGTCTATTTATTTTTGGGCATTACTATTGTTATATGACACTTTCTCAATTGCATTTCAGATAACTGAAAAGTTCCCTTCTCCAATTCGGATGCAAATAAAAAATTCAGATGATAAGGTTGCTGCAATTCCTATCCCCAAAGGCCTTCCTATTTCATCTGAGGTGGTTACCTTCCATACGACTCTTCCATGCACTGTGGACTTGCTTTTGGGTACAACACTAAGCAGTAGCCATCAGGTATTGTTTGCACTTGTTTTGGACAGTAGCAATGTTAGAATTTGTCAATTTGCACAAGCAGCAGCTAGCATCACCTAGCAGCAGAAGCAGCAGGAGTATAACAGTTTGCTGCTATCAGCTAACCACTAACTTCAACTTTGATTTAATTATAGATTGGTTTCGTCCAAGCATCTCAAGTCCTAGATGCAACAGTTGAACTAAGACTAAAAGTTCACATTGATATCAGTGGAATCAATTCAATCTCAGCCAAAGTAAGTGATGAAAAGTATTAAGATCTTTACCTGCTTTATTAGTTTATTTTTGGCAATCAATACAATTGGTTTTATGTAGATGCTGTACGAGGATGAAGAGGTAGCTACAAAGGATTTTGAGTATGTTGCTGAGAAGAATGAAACTTCTTCCCAGGTATTTTTTTTTTTAACTCTGATGAAAATCGTGTATGTTTCTGTTTCTATTTCTATCCGTCTCATCATAAATCTCTAGTGAAGTACTCCCTCCGTCCCACAATGTAAGACGTTTTTGCAAGCTAAAAAAATGCCGAGTCTTAACCTTGTGTGAACTCCCTACCCTTCAGGAACCTCGAGTGCCGAGTCTATATGTTACCAAGTTGCTTTACAACGCACTTCCGGATGACCTGCTGAGCAAATCTATCAAAGACGAGGAACTGATGTTTTTTCGTGGTAAATACCAACAAGTCCTTGACAGAGATGATCTTATGGATGAAGAAGCCAAGAGTCTTATGGTGAACTTGCAACCACATCTGGATATAATAGCGGGTTCTCATCCTTTTAGACTAATGTTTCGACAGGTTTGCCTTTTATTCCCTGATAATGCTTCGTATTAAATGCTTTGTCTACTTTTAGTTCTATATATTATAAATAAATTGCCAACAATTTATTGTTCTGTATGCAGTGCGAGAAAAAATTTAAGGAAATCGATGCGCGCAAAGAGGCCACTGAGGACTTTCTTAGAGTTACAACAAAAAAAACATATTTGGAGGAGATGCCAAAGGTATTCAAACAAACAGAGATAAGCATTGTGGTTTCATGCATGTTTGTTATTTAAGTAACTAAATTTTTATTATTGTTGTTGTTGTTATGCAGATCTGTGCCGATGCAGAAGCATGGCTGAAGGAAAACCCTTATCTTGATTCTGTGTCCATCAGGATTAAGATTCAAAGTATTCATGATGCTTATCTTGAATTGAATAAAAAGCAGCAGGCCAAGCAGCAGGAGGAGCAGGCCATCCGATATGCCTTGGAAAGGCTCGAACATATTCAGAAAACACGGTACTTAAACCTGATGCTTCCATAAATATGTGATAGGTTGTGTCTTAACTCTTAAGTGCCATAAGTGTGTGCACTGTAGAGTTTTTTTTTTGTTTCAATGGTAGCATATTTTGTTGTGAGAAAGCTTTGTTTATTGCAATGCCATCAGTACATTACTTTGTTACACTTATGGCACTTAAAATGCAACCTACCACTTTGACTTCTTTCATAGTCTCTGTCTGTTTGTGCATAGTTTGCACTTTGAACTGCATGTTTTTGAGATGGCCGACAATAATTTTCCTTTCTTTATATGTTTTTTTTTTTCATAATTTCTTATACACTGCTTAAACAGTTTTATAGGTCATTTCGAAGACAAATTTCATGGGATAAGAATCACGTTTAATCTGGGGCGAGATGATCTAGCTACCGTCATTGATTATTTTCGTATGAGGCTCGCTGATAACAGTGAAGCTGAAGATATCATGGGTTGTCGTATGCTCCAATATCAACTGAATTTCTTCGGTACTGAGAACCTGACACGGATTGAAATTGTGGGCGAAAGAGGTCAAAGGCCAGCACTCTATGCGAGGAATGACAATCTATACATCGTTGCGGTTGAGAACAGGTTTGCACAAATATATGAACTCGCATCAGAGACGAAAACGAAACCCACAGGGAAGACTGGCAATGAAACAAAACCTACTGACGACAATGACAGTTTAGGAGACCCTACAAATCGTTTATTTAAGAATTCTATCCTTCTGAAGTGCCACTGTGATTATCGAAGTCTTGTTGACTACAATCCAGAAGATCCAACGGAAAGAGATGAGCAAAACAAGAAGCTAAAACCTGAGCTATACATAAAGAGGTTTATCGAGGTGCTCGACAAGTTGGCACTCACCGAAGAATGTATAAATGTTCTCTGGAACTATACTGGGGATCCCGCTCAGTATAAAGAATTCATTCAGGCTGTGATGACATGTGCAATTATGCTTTGTGAAACAGCAAGATTTAGGATAGTATACAACGCTGTGTTCAAGGATTTCAAGTGTGAGAGCAAACTTTTAATGTATGTGATATGGAACTGGAAGCACATGTCAAATGCTATAAAGAACTCGAAGACTTCAGGGGAGATTTCAGAACATCTGGTTCGAGAGCTTAGAAATTGTCAAGTTGAGGTGGACATGGAGACCATAGCAAGTATGCTATACCTTGTTCTTAATTGCTTTCTCCCTATCCTGTATAATGATGGTCGGAAGGCTGTCTAGTGGTCTGGTTTGTAGTTGTAGCTTGGTTGTACTCCCTCCGTCCTGTAATATAAGACCTTTTTGCAAGCTAAGTTAGCTTGCAAAAACGTCTTATATTCGCAGGGATGCTTTTTGGGGTCTGAACATGGTAGCTAGCCTTGACATCAGAAGTTAGTGATCATCTTGCTGAAGTGAGTGCACCTTTTGGTTCCATCATTTGGTCAACCATGTTTTGGTTGTAGATGCCTCAGACGATTAATTGATGATTGTAATGAAGAGGAGCACAGTAGAAAGTGTGCTAAATTTCTAATTAGTCTATGTACACTTATGTGCTACAGCAGTATCCCTCTTCTCTAATTAAAACCTTGATGAAATATCCTCATGTTTTGTTGATTTCCTCCTTTCTGACTGTTTCATGAGATATCACACAGCAGTAGTTCTTGGTATAAATTTACAGTGTCGCTTCAGGCGGCTGCTTCACATTTGCCTTTGCTTGCTTCTTGAGGTGGGAGCCCGGGCATCGTCGTGGCGGCGCTGAGCTCAAATTGCTCCCGCCAGCAGCAGCAAATATTCTTATTTGTCCGCCCAACTCCTTTTGATCAAAATCAATGGCACTGGAACGCTACGTCTCAGACACGACCCATTTCGCGTTTGACTGGCAGGGCGCGATAAATCGAGAGCGCTTGGAGGAGCATGATAAATCGATCGCACTGGGAGGAGGTGTGTAACGCTACGTCGCTACGCTCCAGACACGTCGTGTCTGAAGGACCGCGAAAGAGGGCAGGCACTTGAAGGAGGGTGTCGCTACGCTTCAGACAACATCCCACTTTGTCTGAAGGACCGCGAAGCGAAAGAGGGCAGGCACTCGAAGAGGGTCTCGCTAAGCTTCAGACAACATCCCACTTGGTGTGTGAAGCACCGCGAAAGCGCGACGTCGAGTTCGTGGCCTCAGCCGCCGCCGCCGCCGCCTCCACACCCCACAGCCGGGTCTGTCATGGCGCTGCCGTAGGCGCAAAGCCTGATGCTGCAAACGCAGCTGGTGGAATGGAACCCGTGCAGCCGCAGGCGTCGGAGATGGGCGCCGCGCTGCAGGCCATGTCGTCGGACTAGCGGGAGGCGGACCATGCCGCCGTCTCCTGTCGTGCCGTTGCCTCAGCCCCCTCCATCGCACCGGTTCCTTAGCTCGGCGGCGGTGGTTGCGATCCCGCGGGCACGAGATGTGACGGACCT
This sequence comes from Triticum timopheevii, assembly GCA_963921465.1. NCBI lineage: Eukaryota > Viridiplantae > Streptophyta > Magnoliopsida > Poales > Poaceae > Triticum > Triticum timopheevii. The sequence goes on along the minus strand of OY997266.1, from coordinate 497,169,283 downwards.
GGTGACCGAGCTCGGCCACGGCGAGCTCCGGAGTGGCCCTTCTATGTTCATCAGAGCCACCTCCCACGGTCCTTCGCGGCTCTGAATACAGAGGTGAGAAATCAAATCAATCGAGCAGCGCTCCGGCGATATGCTCCTGTACATGTTCTGATCTGCCTGTCTTCGTTCGTGTGTGGAGTGACCATGCTGGACTCGGCGACTGGGGCGCTGGAGCTTCTGGCCTTCTGGGCTTCGGTTTACACTGAATATGATCATCACTGACACCTGCTTGGTACTCTCCGCCTTGTCATTCTGCTTGCTTCCGGCTAAACCTCGGCTCATCCATCGCGCATACCTCTGCATGCCCCATGGCCTCGTCCTCATCAGGAGCAGACAAAGGTACATTGTTTGCCTCATGTTCCCTATTTTTCTCCGTTGGTTCTGCTTTTTTTTTTTTTTGAAACATTGGTTGGTTCTGCTTTGTTTTTCTCTGTTGGTTCTGCTTTGTTGAACTTATAGCAGATCTAGAATTTATGCTTACAGCAAGGGAAATTAGCACTCCCTATATTGAGTTGTCGGTTAGATTTACATACACATGTCATTAACGATGTATACATGAAGCAGGATGAATACTCTCTATCTCGAGTTGTCGATTGGCTTTACACACGCATCTTATTGGATGTATTCTCATAATAAAGAGTTTCAGTATATAAGCATTTTCATAATCTGATTTTGTAGTGAAAAAATCCTACGTATAAATGCTTATCCATTTTTGCAAGTCTACAGTAACAAATTGTTGTATGTAAACATTTGCACATTCTATCAGAAATACAATTGTCTGCTTCCCAATATTTACACTCTTCCTGCCTTTGTTTTATACAAGGAATAAGAGTATACCCATGGGTGACACACTACTCAGGCAGCTTGGTAGTGAATTCTATGATTCAACAGTAGTTGTGCGGGTACCCAGGATATGGAAATCTAGAAACCTAGAAACAAATAATTTAATTGAGCTGGCCTTTGTTATGGTGGATCAACAGGTCAGGCCAAATACAAGATGTACATTTTGCCATCTCTAAAATATCTACATACTAACTGATAACAATTGTTCATTTATTATAACAGGGAGCTACTATGGAAGAAGCCATCCCGTGTCACCGATTTAACAAATTCAAAAACACACTAAAAGAAGGTTCTATCTATTGCATTCGGAATTTCAACTTCTAAGCTGCTACGATGGTTTACATGGCAGTGGATTATCCAAAGAGAATTTTATTTACCGAAAGGACAACCGCTACAGAAACCAAGCTCCGGCTAGAGAGCACACCCCCTTTTACAGTCTTGACACCGCGAATGGATCAGAACGCGTAAATATCTTCATGATTATAAATACAAATACGTTGTATTACTGAAAATGGAGGCATCAACCCAGTCATGACAATTCTTGATTTGCAGATGTTGGATTTAGTAACATCAGTCACTGAAGTATTGCCCCCAGCTGGAGCGCATCACCAACAGAGGAGACATATATACATTACAGATGGAAAGTAGGTACTGTCAGCTACTTCAAGTAGTAATGAATACGGGTCGAACATATCAACAGACTGAAGCATAGTTCACTGTGCGGTTGTTTACAGCCAGCCTGCTGTTCTTACCTTATGGGGACAACAGGCCGATATGTTTGATGCAAGGGGCTTCAGGCCGACTCTGCTAGGACAGCAGATTTTCCTAATGCGTTTGACAAAAGGATTTACAGATTACACAACGGTGGATCACCCATTGAGAGTTTGCTTTGCACAGAGAACGTTGGCCATAGGAGTGCGACCTCAGAAGGAAAATTTCCCCATGTTCAGGTCATAGTAGCCTGGTTCGCGGGTCCATGGTGCGATCCCCGTCCCGTGGTCGATCGACCCCGATCGAGGGTCGGGGACGACGGCGGGTCGAGCTGGATCGATTGCCGGATCACGACCCCGATCGATGGACACTGACCCCAATTTGATATGCAGGATTGCAGGAAGCCAGAATGCAAGATTGCCAGAAACATATAGGAGTTCATGGGGATTTGATGCTTACCAGGCAATCGCAGTATCGCACTACAAAATACTGAACTCCGCCGGCCTGCCGGAATCTGACCTTCCGCGATCCGCTGCTCGCCTGCCGGAATTCGAGCTGTCCACTACCGTATGCGGCATCTCCCGTCCGGCACTCCTGCAGTCCCGCTACCGCCATTGGTATGACCTTGCCGGACTGGTGGAAGAATGGTGGGAAGGGCAAAGAGGAGAGCGTGGAGCCGTGGAGGCTGACGGTGGGAGCCTTGGAGCGTGATCCATGGCGGACTGGTGGTTTGAAGATGAACCGATAAAATGACTTACTACTAGTAGAACGCCCCGTTTAAAGTCCTCTTTTCTTTCTTTCTTTCTCCCCTTAAACTAAAACTAAAATTCAACATATCTATAATTTTTGATTGTTTTATACTATTATATTATCAATCTTGAATGCTTTATATGTTTTTTATATTATTTAATATCATTTTTGGAAACTAATCTATTAACTCAGTGCCCAGTACTAGTTCCTATTTTCCACATGTTTTTTGTTTTTTAGAAATCAATATCAAACGGAGCCAAACACAATGAAACTTTACAGTGGCTTTTTCTAGACCAGAAGGGACCCTAGAAACTTCGGGAGAAGGACAAATGATCTACGAGAGGGCCACAAGCATGCATGGCATGCCCACTGGGCTTTGATTGACCTAATTTCACTTCTATAAATTCTCATAAATCCCCACACCACCAAAGAGCCACCCAAAACAATTTTTGCTCTGTCGCAAGTATCTATTTTTCCGGATCCCATCTGGAGGCCTTTTTCGGTACTCTGCCGGAAGGTGAATCGGTCACGGAGGGCTTCTACATCAACCTTGCTGCCCTACCGATGATGTCTGAGTAGTTCACCACAGACCTATGGGTCCCTAGCTTGTTCTGCTGAGAACTTTTCTTTTATTTTCTACACGTAAAACAACATCATGACAGTTCTGCTGAAAACAGCGTCAGTCCAGGTTAGTTTCATTCAAATCATGCAAGTTAGAGTCCAAAACAAGGGCAAAAGTGTTTGGAAAAGTAGATACGTTGGAGACGTATCAACTCCCCCAAGCTTAAACCTTTCCTTGTCCTCAAGCAATTCAGTTGATAAACTGAAAGTGATAAAGAAAATTTTTTACAAACTCTGTTTGCTCTTGTTGTTGTAAACATGAAAAGCCAGCATTCAAGTTTCAGCAAATATTATGAACTAACCATACTCACAATAATACTTGGGTCTCACAATTACTCATATCAATAGCATAATCAGCTAGCAAGCCATAATAATAAAACTCGGATGACAACACTTTCTCAAAACAATCATAACATGATATAACAAAATGGTATCCCGCTAGCCCTTTCTGAGACCGCAAAACATAAATGTAGAGTACCTAAAGATCAAGGACTGACTAAACATTGTAATTCATGGTAAAAGAGATCCAGTCAAGTCATACCCAATATAAACCAATAGTAATGAATGCAAATGACAGTGTGCTCTCCAGCGGGTGCTTTTTAATAAGAAGGGTGATGACTCAACATAAAAGTAAATAGATAGACCCTTCGTAGAGGGAAGCAGGAATTTGTAGAGGTGTCAGAGCTCGATTTTTAAAATAGAGATTGAATAACATTTTGAGCGGCATACTTTCGCTGTCAACGCAACAACTATGAGATGGCTGTATCTTCCATACTACATGCATTATAGGCAGTTCCCAAACAGAATGGTAAAGGTTTATACTCCCCCAACCACCAACAAGTATCAATCCATGGCTTGCTCGAAACAACGAGTGCCTCCAACTAACAACAGCCCTAGGGGAGTTTTGATTAATTATTTTGTTTTGCTTTGATCTTTTTGGATCATGGGACTGGGCATCCCGGTTACCGGCCCTTTCTCGTGAATGAAGAGCGGAGTCCACTCCTCTTGAGAATAACCCACCTAGCATGGAAGATATAAGCAACCCTAGTTGTAACATGAGCTGCTCGAGCATACAAAACATAATTTCATTTGAAGGTTTGGAGTTTGGCACATACAAATTTACTTGGAACGGCAGGTAAATACCGCATATAGGAAGGTATAGTGGACTCATATGGAACAACTTTGGGGTTTAAGGAGTTTGGATGCACAAGCAGTATTCCCGCTTAGTACATGTGAAGGCTAGCAAAAGACTGGGAAGTGACCAACCGAGAGAGCGACAACAGTCATTAACATGCATTAAAATTAATTCACACCGAATACAAGCATGAGTAGGATATAATCCACCATGAACATAAATATCATGAAGGCTATGTTGATTTGATTCAACTACATGCGTGAACATGTGCCAAGTCGAGTCACTCAATTCATTCAAAGGAGGATACCATCCCATCGTACCACATCATAATCATTCTAATAGCATGTTGGCATGCAAGGTAAACCATTATAACTCATAGCTAATCAAGCATGGCACAAGCAACTATAATCTCTAAATGTCATTGCAAATATGTTTACTTCATAATAAGCTGACCCAGAAACGATGAACTCATCATATTTACAAAAACAAGAGAGGTCGAGTTCATACCAGCTTTTCTCATCACAATAAGTCCATCATATATCGTCATTATTGCCTTTCACTTGCACGACCGAACAATGTGTATAATAATAAGAGTGCACGTGCATTGGACTAAGCTAGAATCTGCAAGCATTCAACTCAAGAGAGAAGACAAGTAATATGGGCTCTAGGTTAAATAAACAATCATGCAAATGAGAGCCACTAAACATTTTCAATATGGTTTTCTCGACCCCCAAAGGAAAGAAAAGAAAATAAAACTATTTACACGGGAAAGCTCCCAACAAGTAAGAAGAAGAACTAGAAATCTTTTTGGGTTTTCATTTTAATTTCTACTACAAGCATGGAAATTAAACTAACTAATTTTTTTGGTTTTTCTTAAGGTTTATCAAACACACAAGAAGAAAACTAGAAATAGAAATTTAAACTAGCATGGATAATACAATGAAAGAGTATGAGCTGAAGAAAATATGCCCTAGAGGCAATAATAAAGTTATTATTTATTTCCTTATTTCATGATAAATGTTTATTATTCATGCTAGAATTGTATTTACCGGAAACATAATACATGTGTGAATACATAGACAAACACAGTGTCACTAGTATGCCTCTACTTGACTAGCTCGTTAATCAAAGATGGTTAAGTTTCCTAACCATATACATGAGTTATCATTTGATTAACGGGATCACATCATTAGGAGAATGATGTGATTGACTTGACCTATTCTGTTAGCTTAGAACTTGATCGTTTAGTATGTTGCTATTGCTTTCTTCATGACTTATACATGTTCCTACAACTATGAGATTATGCAACTCCCATTTACCGGAGGAACACTGTGTGCTACCAAACGTCACAACTCAACTGGGTGATTATAAAGGAGCTCTACATGTGTCTCCGAAGGTACATGTTGGGTTGGCGTATTTCGAGATTAGGATTTGTCACTCCGATTGTCGGAGAGGTATCTCTGGGCCCTCTCGGTAATGCACATCACTATAAAGCCTTACAAGCAATGTGTGAGTTAGGTGCGGGATGATGCATTACGTAATGTGTAAAGAGACTTGCCGGTAACGAGATTGAACTAGGTATTGAGATACCGACGATCGAATCTCGGGCAAGTAACATACCGATGACAAAATGAACAACGTATGTTGTTATGCGGTTTGACCGATAAAGATCTTCGCAGAATATGTAGGAGCCAATATGAGCATCCAGGTTCCGCTATTGGTTATTGACCAGAAACGTCTCTCGGTCATGTCTACATAGTTCTCGAACCCATAGGGTCCACACGCTTAAGGTTTCGATGACAATTATATTATGAGTTTATGAGTTTTGATGTACCTAAGGAGTTCGGAGTCCCGAGTGAGATCGGGGACATGAAGAGGAGTCTCGAAATGGTCGAGACGTAAAGATCGATATATTGGACGACTATATTCGGACTTCTGAAAGGTTCCGAGTGATTCATATATTTTTCGGAGTACCGGAGAGTTACGGGAATTCGCCGGGGAGTATATGGGCCTTATTGGGCCATACGGGAATAGAGAAGAGAGGCCAAAAGGAAGGAGGCCTGCGCCCCCCTCTGGTCCGAATTGGACAAGGGGTGCAGCCCCCTTTTCCTTCTCCCTCTCCCCCTCTTTCCTTCTCTCCTACTCCAACAAGGAAAGGAGGAGTCCTACTCCCGGTGGGCGTAGGACTCCCCCCTTGGCGCGCCCTCCTCCTTGGTCGGCCGCCTCCCCCCTTGCTCCTTTATATACGGGGGCAGGGGGCATCCCACAGACACAACAATTGATCTCTTGATCCCTTAGCCGTGTGCGGTGCCCCCCTCCACCATAGTCCTCGATAATATTGTAGTGGTGCTTAGGCGAAGCCCTGCGACGGTAGAATATCAAGATCGACACCACACCGTCGTGCTGACGAAACTCTTCCCGGCATTCTGCTGGATCGGAGTACGGGGAACGTCATCGAGCTGAACGTGTGCTAGAACTCGGAGGTGCCGTAGTTTCGGTGCTTGATCGGTCGGGCCGTGAAGACGTACGACTACATCAACCGCGCTGTTCTAACGCTTTCGCTTTCGGTCTACGAGGGTACGTGGACAACACTGTCCCCTCTCATTGCTAGCGTGTGCGTAGGATTTTTTTTGAAATTACTACGTTCCCCAACAGTGGCATCCGAGCCTGGTTTTATGCGTCGATGTAATATGCACGAGTAGAACACAAGTGAGTTGTGGGTGATACAAGTCATACTGCTTACCAACATATCATACTTTGGTTCGGCGGTATTGTTGGATGAAGCAGCCCGGACCGACATTACACGTACGCTTACGCGAGACTGGTTCTACCGACGTGCTTTGCACACAGGTGGCTGGCGGGTGTCAGTTTCTCCAACTTTAGTTGAACCAAGTGTGGCTACGCCCGGTCCTTGTGAAGGTTAAAACAACACTAACTTGACAAAATATCGTTGTGGTTTTGATGCGTAGATAAGAACGGTTCTTGCTCAGCCCGTAGCAGCCACGTAAAATTTGCAACAACAAAGTAGAGGACGTCTAACTTGTTTTTGCAGGGCTTGTTGTGATGTGATATGGTCAATACGTGATGAGATATAAATTTTTGTATGAGATGATCATGTTTTGTTGAAGTTATCGGCAACTGGCAGAAGTCTTATGGTTGTCTATTTATTGCATAAGATGCAAGCGCCAAATAATTGCTTTACTTTATCGCTATGCGATAGCAATAGTTGGCGAGACGACCATGTGATGACACATTGATATAGATAAAGATGATGGAGATCATGGTGTCGTGCCGGTGATGATAGAGATCATGACAGTACTTTGGAAATGGAGATCAAAGGTGCAAGATGATCATGGCCATATCATGTCACATATTTTGATTGCATATGATGTTTATCTTTTATACATCTTATTTTGCTTGGTTTGACGGTAGAATTTTAAGATGATCTCTCACTAATTATCAAGAGGTGTTCTCCCTGAGTATTCACCGTTGCGAAAGTTCTTCGTGCTGAGACACCACGTGATGATCGGGTGTGATAGGCTCTACGTTCAAATACAACGGGTGCAAAACAGTTGCACACACGGAATACTCAGGTTAAACTTGACGAGCCTAGATTATACAGATATGGCCTCGGAACACGAAGACCGAAAGGTCAAACATGAATCATATAGTAGATATGATCAACATAGTGATGTTCACCATTGAAAACTACTCCATCTCACGTGATGATCGGACATGGTTTAGTTGATTTGAATCACGTGATCACTTAGATGACTAGAGAGATGTCTGTCTAAGTGGGAGTTCTTAAGTAATATGATTAATTGAACTTAAATTTATCATGAACTTAGTCCTGGTAGTATTTTGCAAATTATGTTGTAGATCAATAGCTCGCGTTGTTGCTTTCATATGTTTATTTTGATATGTTCCTAGAGAAAACTGTGTTGAAAGATGTTAGTAGCAATGATGCGGATTGGATCCGTGATCTGAGGTTTATCCTCATTGCTGCATAGAAGAATTATGTCCTTGATGCACCGCTAGGTGACAAACCTATTGCAGGAGCAGATGCAGACGTTATGAACGTTTGGCTAGCTCAAAATGATGACTACTTGATAGTTTAGTGCACCATGCTTAAATGGCTTAGAATCGGGACTTCAAAGACGTTTTGAACGTCATGGACCATATGAGATGTTCCAGGAGTTGAAGTTAATATTTCCAGCAAATACCCGAGTTGAGAGATATGAAGTCTCCAACAAGTTCTATAGCTAAAAGATGGAGGAGAATCACTCAACTAGTGAGCATGTGCTCAGATTGTCTGGGTACTTCAATCGCTTGAATCAAGTGGGAGTTAATCTTCCAGATAAGATAGTGATTGACAGAATTCTCTAGTCACCATAACTAAGTTACTAGAACTTCGTGATGAACTATAGTATGCAAGGGATGACGAAAACGATTCCCGAGCTCTTCATGATGTTGAAATCAACGAAGGTAGAGATCAAGAAAGAGCATCAAGTGTTGATGATTGACAAGACCACTAGTTTCAAGAAAAGGGCAAAGGGAAAGAAAGGGAAACTTCAAGTAGAATGGCAAACAAGTTGTCACTCCCGTGAAGAAGACCAAAGTTGGACCGAAGCCTGAAACTGTGTGCTTACACTACAAAGGAAATGGTCATTGGAAGCGGAAATGCCATGAATATTTGGTGGATAAGAAGGATGGCAAAGTGAACAAGGGTATATTTGATATACAGGTTATTTATGTGTGCCTTACTAGTGTTTATAGTAGCCCCTGAGTATTTGATACTTGTTCGGTTGCTAAGATTAGTAACTCGAAACAGGAGTTACAGAATAAACAGAGACTAGTTGAAGGGGAAGTGACGATGAGTGTTGGAAGTAGTTCCAAGATTGATATGATCATCATCGCACACTCCCTATACTTTCAGGATTAGTGTTAAACCTAAATAAATGTTATTTGGCGTTTGCATTGAGCATGAATATGATTTGATCATGTTTATTGCAATACAATTATTCATTTAAAATCAGAGAATAATTGTTGTTCTGTTTACATGAATAAAACCTTCAAATGGTCATACACCCAATGAAAATAGTTTGTTGGATCTCGATCGTAGTGATACACATATTCATAATATTGATGCCAAAAGATGCAAAGTTAATAATGATAATGCAACTTATTTGTGGCACTGCCGTTTGGGTCATATCGGTGTAAAGCGCATGAAGAAACTCCATAAAGATGGATTTTCGGAATCACTTGGTTATGAATCATTTGATGCTTGCGAACCGTGCCTTTTGGGCAAGATGACTAAAACTCCGTTCTCCGGAACAATGGAACGAGCTACTGACTTATTGGAAATAATACATACCCATGTATGCGATCCGATGAGTGTTAAGGCTCGTGGCGTGTATCGTTATTTTCTGACCTTCACAGATGATTTGAGCAGATATGGGTATATCTACTTGATGAAACATAAGTCTGAAACATTTGAAAAGTTCAAAGAATTTCAGAGTGAAGTGGAAAATCATCATAACAAGAAAAATAAAGTTTCTACGATCTGATCGTGGAGACGAATATTTGAGTTACGAGTTCGGTCTTCATTTGAAACAATGTGAAATAGTTTCGCAACTCACGCCACCTGGAACACCACAATGTAATGGTGTGTCCGAATGTCGTAATCGTACTTTACTAGATATGGTGCGATCTATGACGTCTCTTATCGGTTTACCACTATCGTTTTGGGGTTATGCGTTAGAGACAACTGCATTCACGTTTAATAGGGCACCATCTAAATCCGTTGAGACGACATCATATGAACTATGGTTTAGCAGTAAACCTAAGCTGTCGTTTCTTAAAGTTTGGAGTTGCGATGCTTATATGAAAAAGGTTTTCAACCTGATAAGCTCAAACCCAAATCGAAGAAGTGTGTCTTCATAGAATACCCAAAGGAAACTGTTGGGTACACCTTCTATCACAGATCCGAAGGCAAAACATTCGTTGCTAAGAATGGATCCTTTCTAGAGAAGGAGTTTCTCTCGAAAGAAGTGAGTGGGAGGAAAGTAGAGCTTGATAAGGTAATTTGTACCTTCTCCCGAATTGGAAAGTAGTTCATCACAGAAATCAGTTCCAGTGATTCCTACACCAATTAGTGAGGAAGCTAATGATGATGATCATGAAACTTCAGATCAAGTTACTACAAAACCTCGTAGGTCTTCCAAAGTACAGTCCGCATTAGAGTGGTACGGTAATCCTGTTCTGGAAGTCATGTTACTAGACCATGATGAACCTACGAACTATGAGGAAGCGACGATGAGTCCAGATTCCGCGAAATGGCTTGAGGCCATGAAATCTGAGATGGGATCCATGCATGAGAACAAAGTGTGGACTTTGGTGGATTTGCCAGATGATCGGCAAGCCATATTGTATAAATGGATCTTCAAGAGGAAGACAGATGCTGATAGTAGTGTTACTATCTACAAAGCTCGACTAGTCGCAAAAAGGTTTTCGACAAGTTCAAGGTGTTGACTACAATGAGATTTTCTCAACTGTAGCGATGCTTAAGTCTGCCCGAATCATGTTGGCAATTGCCACATTTTATGAAATCTGGCAAATGGATGTCAAAACAGCATTCCTTAATGATTTTCTTAAAGAAGAGTTGTATATGATGCAACCAGAAGGTTTTGTCAATCCTAAAGGTGCTAACAAAATGTGCAAGATCCAGCGATCCATCTATGGACTGGTGCAAGCATCTCAGAGTTGGAATATACACTTTGATAAGTTGATCAAAACATATAGTTTTATACAGACTTGCGGTAAAGCCTGTATTTACAATAAAGTGAGTGGGAGCACTATCGCCTTTGTGATAAATATATGTGAGTAACACATTGTTGATCAGAAATGATGTAGAATTTTTCTGGAAATCATAAAGGAGTATTTGAAATGAGTTCTTAAAAAGAAAGACCTCAGTAAAGCTACTTACATATTGAGCATAAAAATCTATTGAGATAGATCAAGACGCTTGATAAGTTTTTCAATAAGTACATACCATGTCAAGATTTTGAAGTAGTTCAAAATGGAACAGTCAAAGAAAGAGTTCTTGTCTGTGTTGCAAAGGTGCGAAATTGAGTAAGACTCAAATCCCGACCACGACAGAAAATAGAAAAGAGAATGAAATTCATTCCCTATGCCTCAGTCATAGATTCTATAAAGTATGCTATGCTATGTACCAGACCTATTGTATACCTTGTTCTGAATTTGGTAAGGGAATACAATAGTGATCTAGGAGTAGATCATTGGACATTGGTCAAGAATATCCTTAGTGAAGACTAAGGAAATATTTCTCAATTATGGAGGTGATAAAAGAGCCCGTCGTAAAGAGTTACATCGATGCAAGCTTTTACACCGATCCAGATGACTCTAAGTCTCAATCTGGATACATATTGAAAGTGGGAGCAATTAGCTAGAGTAGCTCCATGCAGAGCATTGTAGACATAGAATATTTGCAAAATACATACGGCTCTGAATGTGACAGACCCGTTGACTAAGCTTCTCTCACGAGCAAAACATGATCACACCTTAGTACTCTTTGGGTGTTAATCACATAGCAATGTGAACTAGATTATTGACTCTAGTAAACCCTTTGGGTGTTGGTCACATGAAGATGTGAACTATGGGTGTTAATCATATACACATATGAATATTGGTGTTAAATCACATGGCGATGTGAACTAGATTATTGACTCTAGTGCAAGTGGGAGACTGAAGGAAATATGCCCTAGAGGCAATAATAAAGTTATTATTTATTTCCTTATTTCATGATAAATGTTTATTATTCATGCTAGAATTGTATTAACCGGAAACATAATACATGTGTGAATACATAGACAAACATACTGTCACTAGTATGCCTCTACTTGACTAGCTCGTTAATCAAAGATGGTTAAGTTTCCTAACCATAGACATGAGTTATCATTTGATTAACGGGATCACATCATTAGGAGAATGATGTGATTGACTTGACCCATTCTGTTAGCTTAGCACTTGATCGTTTAGTATGTTGCTATTACTTTCTTCATGACTTATACATGTTCCTACAACTATGAGATTATGCAACTCCCGTTTAGCGGAGGAACACTTTGTGTGCTACCAAACGTCACAACGTAACTGGGTGATTATAAAGGAGCTCTACATGTGTCACGCCCAATATGCGATACTATCCTAAAGAGACTCGAAGGTCCCACCAAGGATAGAACCGCATATTGATACACTTTTGCAAGGTGGATATCATTACATCAACATTACATAATAGATGGGGATACATGCAAAAGGCATACAATGCCACACGAATACAACATCATCTTACACAAGACCATCATCCGACTACGGATGAAACACAAACAGAAACTCAAACGACATCCACCCTGCTAGCCCAGGCTGCCAACCTGGAACCTATCCCCTGATCGAAGAAGAAGTAGAAGGAGAACTCCAAAACAAGAAACATCGCTCTCGCGTCATGATCATCGCAAACCTGTACCTGCAACTGTTGTTGTAGTAATATTTGAGCCACGAGGACTCAGCAATCCCATTACCATGGGTATCAAGACTAGCAAAGCTTAATGGGAAAGGAAGGGGTAAAGTGGTGAGGTTGCAGCAGCGACTAAGCATATATGGTGGCTAACTTACGCAAATAAGAGCGAGAAGAGAGCAAACGGAACAGTCGTGAAGCTAATAATGATCAAGAGGTGATCCTGAACTCCTACTTACGTCAAACATAACCCAAAACCGTGTTCACTTCCCGGACTCCGCCGAAAAGAGACCATCACGGCTACACACACGGTTGATGCATTTTAATTCGGATCTGGTGTCAAGTTATCTACAACCGGACATTAACAAATTCCCATCTGCCACATAACCGCGGGTACGGCTCTCGAAAGTTTATACCCTGCAGGGGTGTCCCAACTTAGCCCATGATAAGCTCTCGCGATCAACGAAGGATATTCCTTCTCCCAGGAAGACCCGATCAGTCTCGGAATCCCGGTTTACAAGACATTTTGACAATGGTAAAACAAGATCAGCAAGACCGCCCGATGCGCCGACAATCCCGATAGGAGCTGCACATATCTCGTTCTCAGGGCAACACCGGATGAGCAATCTGTACAACTAAAACCAGACCTCAAGTTTCTCTGAGGGGGCGCTGCAAAGGGCTCTGGTTCGGACCAACACTTAGACAAGCATTGGCCCCGGGGGGGGGGGGGGGGGGGGGCTAAAATAAAGGTGACCCTCGAGAGAGCGACTCCCAAGGGAAAAGTAGGTGGTGGTGAGGCAAATGGTAAAACCAAGGTTGGGCCTTGCTGGAGGAGTTTTATTCAAAGCGAACTGTCAAGGGGGTCCCATAAATCACCCAACCGCGTTAGGAACGCAAAATCCGGGAACATAATACCGATATGACGGAAACTAGGGCGGGAAGAGTGGAACAAAACACCAGGCATAAGGCCGAGCCTTCCACAATTTACCAAATATATAGATGCATTAATAATATAAGAGATATTGTGATATCCCAACAACATCTTGTCCACCATGGAGCAATCTTCAACTTCACCTGCAACTAACAATGCTATAAGAGGGGCTGAGCAAAAGCGGTAACATAGCCAAGCAACGGTTCACTAGGAAGGGTGAAAAAGGTTAGAGGCTGACATGGCAAATTGGGAGGCCTGAAGAGCAAAAGATAGGTAGCGCAGCAAAGCCATAGAACGAAGCAACTAGCATAGCAATGATAGTAGTGAGATCCAGGGTAGCGGTCATATTGTCTGAAATCCCACTAGGAAGAAGAACGAGTCCATGAAGAAGACGAACGGATGAAGCCAAACCAAGCGTAGATGAACGAATCCTCACGATCGCAACGAAACAAGAACTATCAAGAAGAAGCACACAACAAGGTAAACAAAACACATGAACAAGACATGATGCTCGACCAAGCATGATGCAAGACATGACTACATGAAGCTACTCATGGCAAGAGATGATGCAAACAAGAACAACACATCAAGGCAAGTTGTAATGAGGCTGGAAACAACATATAACAAATCCGGTAGGTCCTCATATGCAAGTTTCAAAGTTGGTCCAGATCTGAACAAACATTAAGTTGAAGTTGTTAAACAGCAAGTTAAAGGGCACCAAGAGGATCTTCACGAAATTCTAGTCAAGTTACATATAAAGTTCATTTAGTTCGGAGCTACGACCTAGAAGATATGAGCAAAACAAGTTAAACATGGCATTGATGCAAAATGCATACAAACATCAAGCAAACACTCTCAAAACAAGGATGCAACATGATAATATGAAACTACACGCAAATATAAGCAAGTTTCATATAGAGCACACTCAAAACAGAGCAACGGTTCAGCACATACACTCCTATACAAGTTTAAAGGACAAGCTGTCCAAAACAAAAACTAGGCATCTTGCAAGCATCAAAACAATATGCTACAGCATCTCAACATAATAAAAAAAAGGCATGGGCATGAAGTACAGGTAAAGCATGACAAAACATGAAACACTGAGATATCTCCAGAAAACACTATAACATGTTCAAAAGGACATGGCAAGATTGCAAATAATAACAGTTTCAGACTTTGCAGAAATAACATCAGGTTGCAATGTTTAGAGCTATCAAACAACATGTTACAGAACCTTATCATGGCAAACAAAGGAATTTCATGAATCTACTAATTGCATATAACAAAAGTCCCTTACTGACCATGAGCCAAAAGGGCACAGAAAATATGATGGCACCCCTGTAAACATAGCAAATGATATGACAGATTCATACATGGCAGGAACAACAATAAGTAGGAATGTTGGTGAGCTTGAACCACTCACCACAGAGCAATACATGGAATTACAAGGTAACCAAAAGTAAGAAGACATGTTTATGAAGCTAAGCATAGCAATATCAAGTTCATAGGGTGCATGGATCACTAGCAAAGCACATGGAAAAACTGAACTTAATGTTAACCAGGCTGACAACAACATTATTTAGCAAGTTGAGAGCAAGATTACAACAGGTTACAGCAGGCTATAAATGCAACCAGGGGCATGAATGGATAGAGAATGACATGTATAACAAATCATCCTTAGTGAACATCTCCAGATTATGCATAGAATGACTTGTAGAAGCAGGTTAACATAGCATCAGGATATAGCAGATTCAGACAAGCAAAACAGTAATAGCAAGTACCCTACTTCACGAGCTCGATGCACTGAGCACAAGACTCACAAAAATACATGGATGGCACCAATATGAAGATGGAATGACATATTTCAAAACACATGTAGGTCTCAAGTTCATAGGAGGCACAGATTAAACATGGCAAAAATGACAAATGTCCAAAACTTGATAACGACCTGAAACTAAAATTACATAGCACTCTTCGAACAGAATTTAGGGCATCAAGATGAGCTCAAATGAACATGGTGCAATGGAATGAAATTAAGTACCCGTTGAGTTGAACAATTTTATATGCTACAAGCTCAAAACGGAGCCACGGATGCGGAGTTATGATGCAAAGAAGTATGCTAAAAATAACTGGGACTTGGAGAAAAACAGAGGGGGAAAAGTCAACCTGCGAATTTTGGATCTGGATCTGGGGGTTCGGGCACGGGAACCGAGGTCAGGCCAGAGCTTCGCCGGAGTAGGAGAGGAGGATGCCGGGGAGGAGCGGGGAGGCGGCCTCGGCCCGGATCTGATCGGATCTGGCCGGCGGCGCGCTGGGACGGCGGCGGAGGGAGCTCGCCGGGACGGCGCGGGCGGCGGCCGGCGAGGACGCGGCCGGGCGGCGGGGTCGACGGGGAGCCGGGGCGGCGGCGCTCCTGGCCGAGGCGGGGACGAGCAGGCGGCGGGGCGGCGAGGGGCGCCGGCGGGCGGCGGGGTGGAGCCATGGGAGCTGGGCGGTGGGGCTCAGCGCGGCCCCGGCGGAGGCTCGCCGGCGACGGGCGGCAGCGGCGCGAACGAGGGAGGAGCGGGGCGGCTCGGAGAGGCGGCGACCGGGCTCGGGGGCCCTCCTCGGGCCCGGGCGGGCCGCAGCGGGTGCGGTGAAGTGGGCCTCGCTCGCGGGACAGGTGGCAGGACGGGAGTGGGTGCGGTGATGTGTCCGGCACCGGCGAAAAATGTCCGGCGCGCTGAGGACGAAGAGGACTAGGGTTAGGGGTGGTAGAGATCCGAAAATTTCGGATGAGAGGCTATATTTATAGGTAGGAGGAGCTAGGAGGCTCCAAATGATGTGCGGTTTGCGGCCACGCAATCGTGATCGAACGACCTAGATGATGGAGAAGTCTTAGGTGGGTTTTGGGCCAGTTTGGAAGGGTGTTGGGCTGCAACACATACGAGGCCTTTTCGGTCCCTCGGTTAACCGTTGGAGTATCAAACGAAGTCCAAATGGCACGAAACTTGACAGTCGGTCTACCGGTGGTGTACCAAGGCCGCTTGGCAAACCTCGGTCCATTCCGAGAATGTTTAACACCCGCTCACGAAAAAAGACAAGAAGGGGACGCCGGATGACATAGGAGTGCCGGATTGCAAAACGGACAACGAGAAAAATTCTCGGATGCATGAGATAAACGTATATGCAAAATGAGATGCACATGATGACATGGAAAAATGCAACACGCAAGCAAATGACATAGTAAATGACAGTGAATAACTGGAAGACACCTGGCACATCGAATCCGGGGCGTTACAACATGTGTCTCCGAAGGTACATGTTGGGTTGGCGTATTTTGAGATTAGGATTTGTCACTCCGATTGTCGGAGAGGTATCTCTGGGCCCTCTCGGTAATGCACATCACTATAAAGCCTTGCAAGCAATGTGACTAATGAGTTAGGTGCGGGATGATGCATTACGTAACGAGTAAAGAGACTTGCCGGTAACGAGATTGAACTAGGTATTGAGATACCGACAATCGAATCTCGGGCAAGTAACATACCGATGACAAAAGGAACAACGTATGTTGTTATGCGGTTTGACCGATAAAGATCTTCGTAGAATATGTAGGAGCCAATATGAGCATGCAGGTTCCGCTATTGGTTATTGACCGGAAACGTGTCTCGGTCATGTCTACATAGTTCCCGAACCCATAGGGTCCGCACGCTTAAGGTTTCGATGACAGTTATATTATGAGTTTATGAGTTTTGATGTAACAAAGGAGTTCAGAGTCCCGGATGAGATCGGGGACATAACGAGGAGTCTCGAAATGGTCGAGACGTAAAGATCGATATATTGGATGACTATATTCGCCGGGGAGTTACGAGAATTCGCCGGGGAGTATATGGGCCTTATTGGGCCATACGGGAATAGAGGAGAGAGGCCAAAAGGAAGGAGGCCTGCGCCCCCCTCTGGTCCAAATTGGACAAGGGGTGCAGCCCCCTTTTCCTTCTCCCTCTCCCCCTCTTTCCTTCTCTCCTACTCCAACAAGGAAAGGAGGAGTCCTACTCCCGGTGGGAGTAGGACTCCCCCCTTGGCGCGCCCTCCTCCTTGGCCGGCCGCCTCCCCCCTTGCTCCTTTATATACGGGGGCAGGGGGGCACCCCACATACACAACAATTGATCTCTTGATCTCTTAGCCGTGTGCGGTGCCCCCCTCCACCATAGTCCTCGATAATATTGTAGCGGTGCTTAGGCGAAGCCCTACGACGGTAGAATATCAAGATCGACAGCACGCCATCATGCTGACGAAACTCTTCCCCGACATTCTGCTGGATCGGAGTACGGGGAACGTCATCGAGCTGAACGTGTGCTAGAACTCGGAGGTGCCGTAGTTTCGGTGCTTGATCGGTTGGGCCGTGAAGACGTACGACTACATCAACCGCGTTGTTCTAACGCTTCCGCTTTCGGTCTACGAGGGTACGTGGACAACACTCTCCCCTCTTGTTGCTATGCATCACCATGATCTTGCGTGTGCGTAGGATTTTTTTTGAAATTACTACATTCCCCAACAGTGGCATCCGAGCCTGGTTTTATGCGTAGATGTAATATGCACGAGTAGAACACAAGTGAGTTGTGGGCGATACAAGTCATACTGCTTACCAGCATGTCATACTTTGGTTCGGTGGTATTGTTGGATGAAGCGGCCCGGACCGACATTACGCGTATGCTTACGCGAGACTGGTTCTACCGACGTGCTTTGCACACAGGTGGCTGGCGGGTGTCAGTTTCTCCAACTTTAGTTGAACCAAGTGTGGATACGCCCGGTCCTTGCGAAGCTTAAAACAACACTAACTTGACGAAATATCGTTGCAGGAAGCCAGAATGCAAGATTGCCAGAAACATATAGGAGTTCATGGGGATTTGATGCTTACCAGACAATCGCAGTATCGCACTACAAAATACCAAACTTCGCCGGCCTGCCGGAATCTGACCTTCCGCGATCCACTGCTCGCCTACCGGAATTCGAGCTGTCCACTACCGTATGCGGCATCTCCCGTCCGGCACTCCTACAGTCCCGCTACCTCCATTGGTATGACCTTGCCGGACTGGTGGAAGAAAGGTGGGAAGGGCAAGAGGAGAGCGTGGAGCTGTGGAGGCTGACGGTGGGAGCCTTGGAGCGTGATCCATGGCGGACTGGTGGTTTGAAGATGAACCGATAAAATGACTTACTACTAGTAGAACGCCCGTTTAAAGTCCTCTTTTTTTACTTTCTTTCTCCCCTCAAACTAAAACTAAAATTCAACATATCTATAATTTTTGATTGTTTTATGCTATTATATTATCAATCTGGAATGCTTTATATGTTTTTTATACTATTTAATATCATTTTTGAGAACTAATCTATTAACTCAGTGCCCAGTACTAGTTCCTATTTTCTACATGTTTTTTGGTTTTTAGAAAATCAATATAAAATGGAGCCAAACACAATGAAACTTTACAGTGGCTTTTTCTAGACCAGAAGGGACCCTAGAAACTTCGGGAGAAGGACAAATGATCTACGAGAGGGCCACAAGCTTGCATGGCATGCCCACTGGGCTTTGATTGACCTAATTTCACTTCTATAAATTCTCATAAATCCCCACACCACCAAAGAACCACCCGAAACAATTTTTGCGCTGTCACAAGTATCTATTTTTCCGGATCCCATCTGGAGGCCTTTTCCGGTACTCTACCGGAGGGTGAATCGGTCACGGAGGGCTTCTACATCAACCTTGGTGCCCTACCGATGATGTGTGAGTAGTTCACCACAGACCTATGGGTCCATAGCTTGTTCTGCTGAGAACTTTTCTTTTCTTTTCTACACATAAAACAATATCATGGCAGTTCTGCTGAAAACAGCGTCAGTCCGGGTTAGTTTCATTCAAATCATGCAAGTTAGAGTCCAAAACAAGGGCAAAAGTGTTTGGAAAAGTAGATACGTTGGAGACGTATCAACTCCCCCAAGCTTAAATCTTTCCTTGTCCTCAAGCAATTCAGTTGATAAACTGAAAGTGATAAAGAAAAACTTTTACAAACTCTATTTGCTCTTGTTGTTGTAAACATGAAAATCCAGCATTCAAGTTTCAGCAAATATTATGAACTAACCATACTCACAATAACACATGGGTCTCACAATTACTCATATAAATAGCATAATCAACTAGCGAGCCATAATAATAAAACTCGGATGACAACACTTTCTCAAAACAATCATAACATGATATAACAAAATGGTATCCCGCTAGCCCTTTCTGAGACCGCAAAACATAAATGTAGAGCACCTTTAAATATCAAGGACTGACTAAACATTGTAATTCATGGTAAAAGAGATCCAGTCAAGTCATACCCAATATAAACCAATAGTAATGAATGCAAATGACAGTGTGCTCTCCAGCGGGTGCTTTTTAATAAGAAGGGTGATGACTCAACATAAAAGTAAATAGATAGACCCTTCGCAGAGGGAAGCAGGAATTTGTAGAGGTGTCAGAGCTCGATTTTTAAAATAGAGATTGAATAACATTTTGAGCGGCATACTTTCGCTGTCAACGCAACAACTATGAGATGGCTGTATCTTCCATACTACATGCATTATATGCAGTTCCCAAACAGAATGGTAAAGGTTTATACTCCCCCAACCACCAACAAGCATCAATCCATGGCTTGCTCGAAACAACGAGTGCCTCCAACTAACAACAGCCCTAGGGGAGTTTTGATTAATTATTTTGTTTTGCTTTGATCTTTTTGGATCATGGGACTGGGCATCCCGGTTACCGGCCCTTTCTCGTGAATGAAGAGCGGAGTCCACTCCTCTTGAGAATAACCCACCTAGCATGGAAGATATAAGCAACCCTAGTTGTAACATGAGCTGCTCGAGCATACAAAACATAATTTCATTTGAAGGTTTGGAGTTTGGCACATACAAATTTACTTGGAACGGCAGGTAAATACCGCATATAGGAAGGTATAGTGGACTCATATGGAACAACTTTGGGGTTTAAGGAGTTTGGATGCACAAGTAGTATTCCCGCTTAGTACATGTGAAGGCTAGCAAAAGACTGGGAAGCGACCAACCGAGAGAGCGACAACAGTCATAAACATGCATTAAAATTAATTCACACCGAATACAAGCATGAGTAGGATATAATCCACCATGAACATAAATATCATGAAGGCTATGTTGATTTGATTCAACTACATGCGTGAACATGTGCCAAGTCGAGTCACTCAATTCATTCAAAGGAGGATACCATCCCATCATACCACATCATAATCATTCTAATAGCATGTTGGCATGCAAGGTAAACCATTATAACTCATAGCTAATCAAGCATGGCACAAGCAACTATAATCTCTAAATGTCATTGCAAATATGTTTACTTCATAATAAGCTGACTCAGAAACGATGAACTCATCATATTTACAAAAACAAGAGAGGTCGAGTTCATACTAGCTTTTCTCATCCCAATAAGTCCATCATATATCGTCATTATTGCCTTTCACTTGCACGACCGAACGATGTGTATAATAATAAGAGTGCACGTGCATTGGACTAAGCTGGAATCTGCAAGCATTCAACTCAAGAGAGAAGACAAGTAATATGGGCTCTAGGTTAAATAAACAATCATGCAAATGAGAGCCACTAAACATTTTCAATATGGTCTTCTCGACCCCCAAAGGAAAGAAAAGAAAATAAAACTATTTACACGGGAAAGCTCCCAACAAGTAAGAAGGAGAACTAGAAATCTTTTTGGGTTTTCATTTTAATTTCTACTACAAGCATGGAAATTAAACTAACTAATTTTTTTGGTTTTTCTTAAGGTTTATCAAACACACAAGAAGAAAACTTGAAATAGAAATTTAAACGTGCATGGATAATACAATGAAAGAGTATGAGCTGAATGAAATATGCCCTAGAGGCAATAATAAAGTTATTATTTATTTCCTTATTTAATGATAAATGTTTATTATTCATGCTAGAATTGTATTAACCGGAAACATAATACATGTGTGAATACATAGACAAACATAGTGTCACAAGTATGCCTCTACTTGACTAGCTCGTTAATCAAAGATGGTTAAGTTTCCTAACCATAGACATGCGTTATCATTTGATTAACGGGATCACATCATTAGGAGAATGATGTGATTGACTTGACCCATTCTGTTAGCTTAGCACCTGATCGTTTAGTATGCTGCTATTGCTTTCTTCATGACTTATACATGTTCCTACAACTATGAGATTATGCAACTCCCGTTTACCGGAGGAACACTTTGTGTGCTACCAAACGTCACAACGTAACTGGGTGATTGTAATGGAGCTCTACATGTGTCTCCGAAGGTACATGTTGGTTTGGCGTATTTCGAGATTAGGATTTGTCACTTCGATTGTCGGAGAGGTATCTCTGGGCCCTCTCGGTAATGCACATCACTATAAAGCCTTGCAAGCAATGTGACTAATGAGTTAGGTGTGGGATGATGCATTACGTAACGAGTAAAGAGACTTGCCGGTAACAATATTGAACTAGGTATTGATATACCGACGATCGAATCTCGGGCAAGTAACATACCGATGACAAAAGGAACAATGTATGTTGTTATGCAGTTTGACCGATAAAGATCTTCATAGAATATGTAGGAGCCAATATGAGCATCCAGGTTCCGCTATTGGTTATTGACCGTAAACGTGTCTCGGTCATGTCTACATAGTTCTCGAACCCATAGGGTCCGCACGCTTAAGGTTTCGATGACAGTTATATTATGAGTTTATGAGTTTTGATGTACCGAAGGAGTTCGGAGTCCCGGATGAGATCGGGGACATGACGAGGGGTCTCGAAATGGTCGGGACGTAAAGATCGATATATTGGACGACTATATTCGGACGTCTGAAAGGTTCCGAGTGATTCGGGTCTTTTTCGCAGTACCGGAGAGTTACGGGAATTCGCCGGGGAGTATATGGGCCTTATTGGGCCATACGAGAATAGAGGAGAGAGGCCAAAAGGAAGGAGGCCTGCGCCCCCCTCTGGTCCAAATTGGACAAGGAGTGCAGCCCCCTTTTCCTTCTCCCTCTCCCCCTCTTTCCTTCTCTCCTACTCCAACAAGGAAAGGAGGAGTCCTACTCCCGGTGGGAGTAGGACTCCCCCCTTGGCGCGCCCTCCTCCTTGGCCGTCCGCCTCCCCCCTTGCTCCTTTATATACGGGGGCAGGGGGGCACCCCACATACACAACAATTGATCTCTTGATCTCTTAGCCATGTGCTGTGCCCCCCTCCACCATAGTCCTCGATAATATTGTAGTGGTGCTTAGGCGAAGCCCTGCGACGGTAGAATATCAAGATCGACACCATGCCGTCATGCTGACGAAACTCTTCCCTGACATTCTACTGGATCGGAGTACGGGGAACGTCATCGAGCTGAACGTGTGCTAGAACTCGGAGGTGCCGTAGTTTTGGTGCTTGATCGGTCGGGCCGTGAAGACGTACGACTACATCAACCGCGTTGTTCTAACGCTTCCGCTTTCGGTCTACGAGGGTACGTGGACAACACTCTCCCCTCTCATTGCTATGCATCACCATGATCTTGCGTGTGCGTAGGAAATTGTTTGAAATTACTACATTCCCCAACATGAGCACCGACGACTAGTGTGTGAACATGAATGTAAAGTCGGTGAGAAATACGTACTCCCCCAAGCTTAGGCTTTTGGCCTAAGTTGGTCCAGTACCAAGGACCACCTGGCTGATATCCATAAGTGAAACCGGGGTCGTACTGAGATGCAGCGGCAACCGCCTCCTGAGCTGCAGCGTGTTGGCGAGCTGCCTCCGCTCTCCTCTCGTGTTCAGCTGCTTCCTCCCTGGCGACAACATATCTTCCTTTCTCCTGATAATCAAAAAGGTAGGGAGGAGGAAGAGTAACATGGACGACGTTGCGTCTGCCATAGGTTAGTCGATAATGGAGGAATTGTTCATTCCTCCCAAGAAATTGATGACTGACCATAGCTTCATAATCCGAATAAACAGGAGGTATTATCATATCTCCCTCTCGTGGGGCTATACCAAGATAATTATCCACACGGGTTGCATAAATTCCTCCAAATAAATTTCCCTTTCTACTATTATTTTGCAACCTACGTGCAACCATTGCCCCCAAGTTACAACCTTTATAACCTAACACCGCACTCTTGAGGACACACAGATCAGGGACACGCATGTGACATGCTTTGTCTTTACCATTAATGCATCTACCAATAAAGGGAGCAAAATAATGTATAGCAGGAAAATGGATGCTCCCTATGGTAGCTTGTGCTATGTCCCTAGATTCTCCCACAGTAATACTAGCAAGAAAATCTCTAAATTCAGATTTGTGAGGATCATTAATATTACCCCACTACGGGAGTTTGCAAGCAGTTGTGAAATCCTCTAAATCCATGGTATAAGATGTATCATAAATATCAAATATGACACTAGGAGAATTACACGCACAGTTATATTTGAACCTCCGCACAAAAGAATCAGTCAATTGATAGTACTGAGGACAGTTATCTTGTACGAAGTCCTCCAGCTCAGCATTACGCACAAACGCATCAAATTCCTCCTTAAAGCCTGCTTTGACCATAAAATCATCGGATGGCCACTCACAAGCTCGCACAGCCGCGTCCCTCATCAATTCAACATCTTGCTCATGTATAGCAATCCTGGGCCCTTTCTTCACCGAGGAACCACCTTGGTACATTCTCCTAAACATAATTCTTTTTCTGAAAATTTCTGAAATTTTAGTAACTTCAAAATAAAAGTGAATAAAACTAAACAAGATTGGTAGCAACTACTCCTACAAGTGCCTAGAGCCTATATCATGCATTAGAATTGCTTGGGACCTCATAAATTTAACATGCAAGCTCAAGAACATGGTCACCTATGCAGCAAAAAGTTGCAATGAATAAAGCACTAGAACAAAAACTATTTGGACCAATGGAGGAGTCACATACCAAGCAACAATCTACCAAAGCAGTTTTGTGAATGGAGCTTTGAGCAAGGAGATCGAAAATCGTAGCAAAACGAGCTAGAACTCGTGCTTGAGCTGGATGGCGATTTTTTTGGGTAGAAGATGAAGTGTGTGGGTGCTGGCATAAGTGTAGGAGATCCACCAGGGGCCCACGAGACAGGGGGGCGCGCCCTATAAGGGGGGGGGGGGCGCCCTCCACTCTCGTGGCCTGGTGCTTGCCCCTCCTGCAGTGTTTTCAGTGCCTAAAATCCTCATATATTCCATAAAAAATAAGACTAAATTTGCAGGGCATTTGGAGCACTTTTATTTTCGAGATATTTCTTAATGCACAGATAATTCAGAAAACAGATAGATAATACTATTTTTGCTTTATTTAGTCTAAATAACAGAAAGTAAAAAGAGGGTACAGAAGGGTTGTGCCTTCTAGTTTCATCCATCTCATGATCATCAAAATGAATCCATTAACAAGGTTGATCAAGTCTTGTTAACAAACTCATTCCGAATAACACGGAATCGGAGAAATTTTGAATAACACTAAGTTACCTCAACGGGGATATGAAAATCCCCAACAATAAGAATATCATACTTTTTCTTGACAGTAGGGAGAGGAAAATCAAAACCTCCAATAATAATAGTTGGAACTTTTCCAATAGAATTGATGCTATGAACTTGAGATTGTTTCCTCGGAAAGTGTACCGTATGCTCATTACCATTAACATGAAAAGTGACATTGCCTTTGTTGCAATCAATAACATCCCCTGCAGTATTAAGAAAAGGTCTACCAAGGATAATAGACATACTATCATCCTCAGGAATATCAAGAATAACAAAGTCCGTTAAGATAGTGACATTTGCAACCACAACAGGCACATCCTCACAAATACCGACAGGTATAGCAGTTGATTTATCAGCCATTTGTAAAGATATTTCAGTAGGTGTCAACTTATTCAATTCAAGTCTACGATATAAAGAGAGAGGCATAACACTAACACCGGCTCCAAGATCACATAAAGCAGTTCTAACATAATTTCTTTTAATGGAGCATGGTATAGTTGGTACACCCGGATCTCCAAGTTTTTTTTGGTATTCCACCCTTAAAAGTGTAATTAGCAAGCATGGTGGAAATTCCAGCTTCCGGTATCTTTCTTTTATTTGTATGATATCCTTCATATACTTAGCATAAGGATTTACTTTGAGCATATCAGTTAAACACATACGTAAGAAAATAGGTCTAATCATTTCAGCAAAGCGCTCAAAATCCTCATCATGCTTTGTCTTGGATGGTTTAGGAGGAAAGGGCATGGGTTTCTGAACCCATGGTTCTCTTTCCCTATTGTGCTTCCTAGCAACAAAATCTCTCTTATCATAACGTTGATTCTTTGATTGTGGGTTATCAAGATCAACATCAGGTTCAATCTCTACATCATTGTTTTTGCTAGGTTGAGCATCAACATGAACATTATCATTAACATTATCACTAGGTTCATGTTCATCACCTGATTGTGTTTCAGCATCAGAAATAGAAATATTATTGGGATTCTCAGGTGTGTCTACAGTAGGTTCACTAGAAACATGCAAAGTTCTATCATTTTTCTTTTTCTTCTTTTTAGAAGAACTAGGTGCCTCTAAATTATTTCTTTGAGAATCTTGCTCGATTCTCTTAGGGTGGCCTTCAGGATACAAAGGATCCAGAGTCATTCTAACAGTTCTAGTAGCCACTCTAACAGCAAAGTCATTTTTATTATTTAACTCATCAAGCAAATCATTTTGAGCTTTGAGTACTTGCTCAGCTTGAGTAGCAACCATAGAAGCATATTTGCTAATGAGTTGGAGTTCTCCTTTAACTCTAGCCAAGTTATCGCTTACGCGTCCTATCTCGAAAGCATTATTCTTTAACTCTCTACCAACATAAGCATTAAAACTTTCTTGTCTGGCCATAAAGTCATCAAATTCATCTAAGCATGAGCTATGAAATTTAGTAGAGGGTATTTCAACTTTATCATATCTATAGAGAGAATTTACCTTTACTACCTGTGTCGGGTTATCAAGACAATGTGGTTCTTCAACAGGCGGTATACTAAGACCATGTATTTCTTAAATAGGTGGTAAATTCTTAACATCTTCAGCTTTAATACCTTTTTCTTCCATTGATTTCTTTGCCTCTTGCATATCTTCAGGACTGAGAAATAAAACACCTCTCTTCTTCGGAGTGGGTTTAGGAATAGGCTCAGGAGTTGGATCAATTGGTTCAGGAATTGCTTCAGGAATTGGCTTAGGAAGAGTCCAATTATTTTCATTAGTCAACATATTATTCAATAATATTTCAGCTTCATCGACTGTTCTTTCCCTGAAAACACAACCAGCACAACTATCCAAGTAGTCCTTGGAAGCATCGGTTAGTCCATTATAAAAGATATCAAGTATTTCATTTTTCTTGAGAGGATGATCAGGCAAAGCATTAAGTAACCGGAGAAGCCTCCCCCAAGCTTGTGGGAGACTCTCTTCTTTGATTTGCACAAAATTATATATTTCCCGCAAAGGCAGCTTGTTTCTTATGAGCATGGAAATATTTAGCAGAGAAGTAGTAAATCATATCCTGGGGACTACGCACACAACCAGGAGCAAGAGAATTATACCAAGTCTTAGCATCACCCTTTAACGAGAATGGAAATATCTTAAGGATATAAAAATAGCGAGATCTTTCATCATGAGTAAACATGGTATCTATTTCACTGAACTTGGTAAGATGTGCCACAACAGTTTCAGATTCAAGGCCATAAAAAGGATCAGATTCAACTAAAGTAATAATCTCAGGATCAATAGAGAATTCATAATCCTTATCAGTAACACAGATAGGTGAAGTAGCAAAAGCAGGGCCAGGTTTCATTCTAGCATTAAGAGACTGCTGCTTCCATTTAGCTAATAATTTCTTAAGACCATATCTATCATTGCAAGCAAAGATAGCTCTAGCAGCTTCTTCATTCATAACATAACCCTTAGGAACAACAGGCAATACATAATCATTGGGAGAACTTTCATCATCACTATCATCAATAATAACATCTTCAATATTTTCATTCCCCCTAACTCTAGCAAGTTATTCATTAAGAAATTCACCTAATGGCAAAGTAGTATCACGCACAGAATTAGTTTCATCATGCATAGCAGAAGTGGCATCATCAATAACATGCGACATATCAGAATTCATAGTAGTAGCAGGTTTAGGTGTCGCAAGCTTACTCATACCAGAAGGAGAATCGAGTGCAGAGCTAGATGGCAGTTCCTTACCTCCCCTCGTAGTTGAGGGATAGATCTTGGTTTTAGCGTCTTTCAAGTTCTTCATAGTGATCAACAGATATAAATCCCAAGTGACTTAGAGAATAGAGCTATGCTCCTCGGCAACGACGCCAGAAATTAGTCTTGATAACCCACAAGTGTAGGGGATCGCAACAGCTTTCGAGGGTGAAGTACAACCCAAATTTATTGATTTGACACAAGGGGAGCCAAAGAATATTCTTGAGTATTAGCAGTTGAGTTGTCAATTCAACCACACTTGGATAACTTAGTATCTGCAGCAAAGTATTTAGTAGCAAAGTAGTATGATAATAAAGGTAACGGTGGCAAAAGTAAAGATAATAGTTTTTGGGTTTTTGTAGTAGTTGTAACAGTAGCAATGGAAAAGTAAATAAACGAAGAACAATATGTGAAAAGCTCATAGGCAATGGATCAGTGATGGATAATTATGCCGGATGCGATTCCTCATGTAATAGCTATAACATAGGGTGACACAGAACTAGCTCCAGTTCATCAATGTAATGTAGGCATGTATTCCGTAAATAGTCATACCTGCTTATGGAAAAGAACTTGCATGACATCTTTTGTCCTACCCTCCCGTGGCAGCGGGGTCCTAGCGGAAACTAAGGGATATTAAGGCCTCCTTTTAATAGAGAACCGGAACAAAGCATTAGCACATAATGAATACACGAACTCCTCAAACTACGGTCATCACCGAGAAGTATCCCGATTATTGTCACTTCGGGGTTGTCGGATCATAACACATAATAGGTGACTATAGACTTGCAAGATAGGATCAAGAACACACATATATTCATGAAAACATAATAGGTTCAGATCTGAAATCATGGCACTCAGGCCCTAGTGACAAGCCTTAAGCATAGCAAAGTCATAGCAACATCAATCTCAGAACATAGTGGATACTAGGGATCAAACCCTAACAAAACTAACTTGATTACATGGTAAATCTCATCCAACCCATCACCGTCCAGCAAGCCTACGATGGAATTACTCACGCACGCGGTGAGCATCATGAAGTTGGTGATGGAGGATGGTTGATGATGACGACGGCGATGAATCCTCCTCTCTGGAGCCTCGAACGGACTCCAGATCAGCCCTCCTGAGAGAGATTAGGGCTTGGCGGCGGCTCCGTGTTGTAAAACGTGATGGAAGTTTCTCTCTGATTTTTTCTCCCCGATACGGAATATATGGAGTTGGAGTTGAGGTTGGTGGAGGTCCAGGGGGCCCATGAGATAGGGGGGCGCGCCCTATAGGGGGCTCCCTGTCTCGTGGACAGGCCGTGGGCCCCCTGGTGTATTTCTTTCGCCCAGAAATTCTTATTAATTCCAAAAAGTGTCTCCGTGGATTTTCAAGACATTCCGAGAACTTTTCTTTTCTACACATAGAACAACATCATGGCAGTTCTGCTGAAAACAACATCAGTCCGGGTTTGTTTCATTCAAATCATGCAAGTTAGAGTCCAAAACAAGGGCAAAAGTGTTTGGAAAAGTAGATACATTGGAGACGTATCATGGTGCCGGCTGTTGGAAAGCGGCCGGGATGCACTGCTGGAGCGCGTTGTCGAGCTGCTGAACGCAGCAGCGTCGGGAGCGCCGCCTTTCTGCTATCGGCTTTCTTCTCAGGCCGCCGCAGGGCCTAACGGCCGGCCTCACCACAACCGCACGACCTCGGGTACGCTCGGGGGCTTCGTCAACACCGGCACTGCTAGCGGCGTCGGGGGCTCCGCCGCCCCCATGCCGCCCACGGCAAGCATGGGCACAAATGTCGCCTCCCATGGCCCAAGTGGGATGTCGCGCTATCATCCTCAGGATGCCATGCTGGGCCGGGCGACATGGAGTGTGGGGCACTACGGCGAGGTGTTCGGGGTAAAGGGCCCGGAAGCTTACGTGCCCCGCATGATGGACCAGGAGTACGCTCCAGAAGACGACCCCAACTCGTTCCTCGGAGAAGATTGGGAAGAAGGGACGCTAGAAGTGGAAGCCTTTCAAGAACCACGGGGAACCGCAACAATCGCGCCGGCAACGACAACTATAGGGTACCACTAATCTCTCAGGAGCAGGCTTACGCTAACCATGGGCCACAAGTGAATCAGGTCACGGCGTCGGTCGACGGCCCCGACGCAGTAGCATCCTTTCCGCCGGGGGAAACACGCTGGGGGATGCGCGGAGGGAGCCAGGAGCAGGCCCCCTTCCCACGCCGCGCAAAGCCGAGTGACGTCCGGAGGTAGGCCCTCTGCCGGGGAGGCCTCAACAACCCTTCCCCCGGCAGAGAACGCGTGGTCGCCGAGGGCGCCGCTGGCGTCCCCTTTCCCTCTTTTGTGTCGTCCTGGAAGCCGGCCGGCTCAAAGGAGGTCAAGGGTGGCGCAAGGCGGGGCCCTCATCAGGCGATATGAAGCAAGGCCGGTACCTGTGAAGAAGGCCCATCACCTGTGAAGCTCGCCGCCCGTGACACTCTCGCGTAATAATGAGTTGGGGCTATACACACCCCAGAGTCTCAGGAGCGCCGGCCTCAGACCCTAGGGCTCCCTCCCACGCCTAGTGGCAGCACTTAGCTCCGCGCTGGTGAGAAGACTTGAAGACCAGAAGACTAGACTAGGGGTCAGACGCGGCCTTTCGTTTTGAATCTCTTTTTCTGTAGCCTTGCTTTCTGAATTTGGATTTGAGTTGAAGTCGAGTTTTTATCGATGCGTGCGGGGAGTGCCTTTTCTCGTTCGAGAAATTTCTTGCTTTCTGGATCTCGATTTGTTTGGGACTCATGTCCGTTGCCTTCCCCTCACAAGCTCCTCGCGAGCGGGACTGCTCGAAGCGCATGCACGCCAAGCACGCACCAGCGCTGTAACTGGTGCTCACCTCTTGTGGGGCCCCTTCTGACGGGGCAACAAACTCCGCAGGATTCTCAGAAACTCGTCGCCTCGCGACCCAGCTCGAAGCCGGCGCTGACTAAGATAAACCACAATGGAAAACTCGCCCCCGGATTCATGAGTTCACGAGGGCACATATTCAATATCTCTTGGAAAGTAAAGGCTGCAACTTGCTTACATGAGGGGCTCCCCCTCTCAAAATGCTCTTACAAGTTCTCCAAGGGCCACACCCGAGTTTTGTGTATAGGGTAAAACGACAGGAGAACATGGGACCAGCCAGAAATGTCACTCGCTACATCACCCTCGGAATCGTCACTCGCGTCGTCATCATCTTCGTCGGCACCGTCGCCACCGTCGGCGACTCCCCCGTTGCCGTCGTCAACCACGCCGCCTTCGTCTGCGACGACCACCACCGCGTCATCCTCCGAAGTGAAGGCCCTGACCAACACTTCCGCATTGTCCTGAACCCAACGCGCCAGGTCGCCCCGGACGTGGATACGGGGGCGATGGGGGCGTCAAAATCAAAGTTGGGGTTGGCATTCAGAAGGTGGCTAAAGACATGAGAGAAGGCGCGCTCAAGCAGGCCACGACCCCTCTCCTCCACAAGCTGGCGAGCTCTATCAGATCGGGCCTCCAGGCGCGTCGCCACCTTGGTGAAGAAGGTCAGGTGGCTGTCATAGTCATTCGAGTGAGGGGCCGGTGCATCCTTGTCGCAAATATGGCCCAGGGCGGTATTGGCCCTGTTCCGGAGATCCTGTAGCATGGGGGCATGCTCGCGCTCCAGCGTTCATCGTCGGAGCACTTCCTCCCTATTTTGCCGTGCGACAGCCTCAGCGTCATCAACCCGCTTCCGAAGAGAAAGCAGCTCAGCGCAGGCGGAGGCCAAGTCCGCCTGCGCCGTAACCAGGGCGGCGGCCGTGGACTCCGCACGCCTCTCAGCCTCATCCAACCTGGGCCTGAGGGCAGCGGCCCTGCCCGCATCCTCCGTACCCGTGAGCTTCAGCTTCAAGTCGTACCTACCATCAAGGTCTGCACAAACCTCGCCCACCCGACGATCGACCTCCTCCTCGACCCTGGCCTCGCGAGCCCTGACGGCATCTTCTGCTTGAGCAACTTGACGCTCCCTCGTCTCCAGTTGCTCGAGCTCGAGGCTGCGCTCCACGGCTTCCAGGGCCATCGCCTCCTCGCGTTCCCGGACCTTCTCTTCCTCCACGGGCGTCCCCCTCAGCGATGCAAGAGCGGCTCTGCGCGCCTCCACCTGCTACTCAAGGGATGCACTCCAAGCCAGGAGCTCCCACACGCGCTTCTCCGCAGCCTCGTGATGGCAGTCAGTGTCGCGAGCCTCTTCCAAAGCTCGCGAGCGGGCTTCACATGAAACCTTGAGGGATGCCTCGTCCTTCGCGCTCTTAAGGTCACGCTGATAGCAGCCGAGGTTGATGGCCACCCTCAGCTTGCGCCGCTCCTCCACCAACCAAAGACCCTTAGCCTCAAGGCATGAGTCAACACCCGCGAGCTCTTCACCAAGTCGGCTCATTGCGCCCATTGCCTCCTGGAAGAGCGCATGGCGGACTATGCCTCGCCCGCGCTCGAACTCGAATGCACGACCCGCCTCGTCCACTGCCTCGGGGGCTGTGGGCGGGGTATCAAGCGGCGCGCCACCTCTCGGCAGGGGGCTGGGGGCTGGCACTGCACCTAACATCGACCAGTCCTCACGAGGAGCCCAGGCCAAATGGGGCTCACTGCTTGCAGAGGAACCAAAGATCGGAGCCAACCAGCTGCTGTCGATGACCAAAGGAGGGGATTTGGTCACGCCCGCCAAGCTCCACACCAGGCCGTGGGGGAGGAGCGACCAAGCCGCGGGTACAACGCGCCGTGAAGGCAAGAGCGCTCCTTCAAACCACCCCGCTCCAGGGGCTGCAAGCGGACCCGGGGCGCT
Source organism: Triticum timopheevii (assembly GCA_963921465.1). NCBI lineage: Eukaryota > Viridiplantae > Streptophyta > Magnoliopsida > Poales > Poaceae > Triticum > Triticum timopheevii. The sequence continues at coordinate 497,136,614 of OY997266.1, read as the reverse complement.
CAAGGCCGATGGGGGAGTTGAGGAAGGAGGAGGCCGCTTCTCAGAAGGCGTAGCCGCCTTGACGGAAGGAGCCCTGAAGAACTGGCATCAGGAAATGGAAACAGCACACAAGAAGCCATAGCGATACGGTACTTACACGTCGACGACGATGTACTTCCTTCACTTCAGTGGCCCAAAGATGCTGTCACCGCTCGGGGATCCTTTCCTCTTGCGGAGCTCCTCGAAGTCCATGCAAAGCCAACCGAAGCGCTGGACATGGCGACCAACGCGGGGCGAGGCTGAGGAAGAGCACGGAGGAACCACTTCTGGGGTGCCCCGCTGTGGTGAACAGTCTGGCGCCGCCTCACCACAACCTCCCGATGCTCTTGGAGCCTTGGCCTCGGGAGCCGCATCCCGCGTCTCCTCAGCGGCCGACGCCTTAGGAGAGGGGTCGCGAGCTCCCGAGGATGACGCTCCAGAATCACCACTCAGCATGTGCTCCTCAGCACTCGAGCCACCGGCCCCTGTCGGAGCTCTCCCTCCTACACCCTTGCTAACTCTTGAGCACTGCGTTGGATTTCCCCGAAGAGGAGAGGATGATGCAGCACAGTAGCGTAAGTATTTCCCTCAGTTTTTGAGAACCAAGGTATCAATCCAGTAGGAGACCACGCACAAGTCCCTCGTACCAACACAAAATGATAGCTCCTCGCAACCAACGCGATTAGGGGTTGTCAATCCCTTCACGGTCACTTACGAGAGTGAGATCTGATAGAGATGATAAATAATATTTTTGGTATTTTTGGTATATAGATTCAAAGTGAAAAGTAAAAGGCAAAGTAAAAACAAAGCAAGTAATAAAGTAATGGAGATTGACATGATGAGAATAGACCCGGGGGCCATAGGTTTCACTAGTGGCTTCTCTCAAGAGCATAGATATTCTACGGTGGGTGAACAAATTACTGTTGAGCAATTGACAGAATTGAGCATAATTATGAGTATATCTAGGTATGATCATGTATATAGGCATCACGTCCAAGACAAGTAGATCGAAACGATTCTGCATCTACTACTATTACTCCACTCATCGACCGCTATCCAGCATGCATCTAGAGTATTAAGTTAAAAACAGAGTAACGGCTTAAGCAAGATGACATGATGTAGAGGGATAAATTCATGCAATATGATAAAAACCCCATCTTGTTATCCTCAATGGCAACAATACAATACGTGCCTTGCTGCCCCTTCTGTCACTGGGAAAGGACATCGCAAGATTGAACCCAAAGCCAAGCACTTCTCCCATTGCAAGAACTACCAATCTAGTTGGCCAAACCAAACAGATAATTCGAAGAGGCTTGCAAAGATAACTCAATTATACATAAAATAATTCAGAGAAGATTCAAATATTATTCATAGATAAACTAGATCATAAACCCATAATTCATTGGTCTCAACAAACACACCGCAAAAAGAAGATTACATCGAATAGATCTCCACGAGAGAGGGGGAGAACATTGTATTGAGATCCAAAAATAGAGAAAAAGCCATCTAGCTACTAGCTATGGACCCGAAGGTCTGAAGTAAACTACTCACACTTCATCGGAGGGGCCATGGTGTTGATGTAGAAGCCCTCCGTGGTGGATGCCCCCTCCAGCGGAGATTCGGAACAGGCCCCAAGATGGGATCTCGTGGATACAGAAGGTTGCGGCAGTGGAATTAGGTTTTTGGCTCCTCTTCTGATCGTTTGGGGATACGTAGGTATATATAGGAGGAAGGAGTACGTCGGTGGAGCAACAGGGGTCCCACGAGGCAGGGGGCGCGCCCTGGGGGGGCACCCTTGTGACCGCCTCTTTTGTTCCTTGGAGCAGGGTCCAAGTCTCCTGGATCACGTTTGGTGAGAAAATCATGTTCCCAAAGGTTTCATTCCGTTTGGACTCTATTTGATATTCCGTTTCTTCGAAACACTGAAATAGGCAAAAAAACAACAATTCTGGGCTGGGCCTCTGGTTAATAGGTTTGTCCCAAAAATAATATAAAAGTGGAAAATAAAGCCCAATATAGTCCAAAAACAGTAGATAAAGTAGCATGGAGCAATCAAAAATTATAGATACGTTGGAGACGTATCAGGCATCCCCAAGCTTAATTCCTGCTCGTCCTCGAGTAGGTAAATGATAAAAAGAGAATTTTTGATGCGGGGTGACACTTTGGCATAATTTCAATGTAAATCTTCTTAATTGTGACATGAATATTCAGATCCGAAAGATTCAAGACAAAAGTTTATATTGACATAAAAATAATAATACTTGAAGCATACTAATCAAAGCAATCATGTCTTCTCAAAATAGCATGTCAAAATAAAGTTCATCCCTACAAAATCATATAGTTAGGCTATGCTTCATTTTCGTCACACAAAGATGTTCCCAACTTCTATACCCCCGATGACAAGCCAAGCAATTGTTTCATACTTAAATAATCTCAAACTTTTTCAACCTTCATGCAATACATGAGCGTGAGCCATGGATATAGCACTATGGGTGGAATAGAATATGATGATGGGGATTGTGTGTAGAAGACAAAAAAGGAGAAAGTCTCACATTGACGAGGATAATCAACGGGCTATGGAGATGCCCTTCAATTGATGTCAACATGAAGAGTAGGTATTGCCATGCAACAGATGCACTAGAGCTATGAATGCTCAACAAAATAAAACTAGTGGGTGTGCATCCAACTCGCTTGCTCATGAAGACCCAGGGCATTTGAGGAAGCCCATCGTAGGAATATACAAGCCAAGTTCTATAATGAAAAATTCCCACTAGTATAAAAAGACAACTTATGAGACTCACTACATGAAGAACAAGGTGCTACTTTGAAGCACAATATATGAGACTCACTACATGAAGAACAAGGTGCTACTTTGAACCACAAGTGTGGAAAAAGAGATAGTAGCATTGCCCTTTTTTCTTTTTCTTTTTTTGGGCCTTTCTTTTTTTCTTTTGGCCTTTCTTCTTCTTCTTTTTTCTTTTTTTGGGCAATGCTCTAATAATGATGATCATCACACTTCTATTGATTACAACATAAGGATTACAACTCGAAACTTAGAACAAGATATGACTCAATTAGAATGCCTCCGGCGGTGTACTGGGATGGTGCAATGAATCAAGAGTGACATGTATGAAAAATAATGCATGGTGGCTTTGCCACAAATACGATGTCAACTACATGATCATGCAATGGCAATATGACAAAAGTAATGTATGTCATGAATATGATGATGGAAGTTGCATGGCAATATATCTCGGAATGGCTATGGAAATGCCATGATAGGTAGGTATGGTGGCTGTTTTGAGGAAGATATAAGGAGGTTTATGTGTGATAGAGCGTATCGTATCACGGGGTTTGGATGCACCGGTGAAGTTTGCACCAACTCTCAAGGTGAGAAAGGGCAATGCACGGTACCGAAGAGGCTAGCAAAGGCGGAAAGGTAAAAGTGCGTATAATCCATGGACTCAACATTAGTCAAAAGAACTCATATACTTATTGCAAAAATTTAGAAGTCATCAAAAATCAAGTACTACGCGCATGCTCCTAGGGGGATAGATTGGTAGGAAAAGACCATCGCTCGTCCCCGACCGCCACTCATAAGGATGCACAAGCCAGGTACACTTCATGTTTCAAATTTGTTACACAACTTTAACCATACGTGCATGCTATGGGATTTGCAAACTTCAACACAAGCATTATTTGAATTCATAATCACCCAACAAGCATGACTTTGATATTATCACCTCTACATCTCAAAACAATTATCAAGCATCAAACTTATCTTAGTATTCAATGCACACAAAAGAAAGTTTCACATATCTTGAATACCAAGTATATTAATATTAAGCAAATTACCATGCTATTAACGACTCTCAAAATAATCTAAGTGAAGCATGAGAGATCAATAGTTTCTTTAAAACAAATCCACCACTATGCTCTAAAAGATCTAAGTGAAGCACTAGAGCAAAAATTATCACGGTCGAAAGATATAAGTGAAGCACTATGAGCAAAACTATCAAGCTCAAAAGATATAAGTGAAGCACATAGAGTATTCTAGCAAATTCCAATTCATGTATGACTCTCTCAAAAAGGTGTGTACAGCAAGGATGATTGTGGTAAACTAACAAGCAAAGACGCAAATAATACAAGACGCTCCAAGCAAAACACATATCATGTGGTGAATAAAAATATAGCTCCAAGTAAATTACCAATGGAAGTAGACGAAAGAGGGGATGCCTTCCGGGGCATCCCCAAGCTTTGACTTTTTGGTGTCCTTGGATTATCTTGGGGGTGCCATGGGCATCCCCAATCTTAGGCTCTTTCCACTCCTTGTTCCATAATCCATCAAAAGAATTCACCCAAAACTTGAAAACTTCACAACACAAAACTCAATAGAAATCTCGTGAGCTCCGTTAGAGAAAGAAAACAAAAGACTACTTTAAGGTACTGTAATGAACTCATTCTTTATTTATATTGGTGTTAAACCTAATTTATTCCAACTTCTCTATGTATTATAAACTATTTTACTAGCCATAGATTCATCAAAATAAGCAAACAACACACGCAAAACAGAATCTGTCAAAAACAGAACAGTCTGTAGTAATCTGTAACTAACGCAAACTTCTGGAACTCTAAAAATCCTACCAAAATAGGAAGTCCTGTACAATTTGTTTATTGAACATAAGAAAAAAGAATCAACGCAAAATCACGTTTATGTGATTTAACAAAATTATATTTGTTCGTGCAAAGTTTCTGTTTTTCAGTAGAATCAAATCAACTATCATCGTAGGTTATCCTATAGGTTCTACTTGGCACAAACACTAATTAAAACATAAAACCACATCTAAACAGAGGCTATATGGATTATTTATTCCTAAACAGAATCAAAAACAAAAAACAAAAATAAAATTGGGTTGCCTCCCAACAAGCGCTATCGTTTAACGCCCCTAGCTAGGCATAAAAGCTAGGATAGATCTAGGTATTGCCATCTTTGGTAGGCAATCCATAAGTGGCTCTCATGATAGATTCATATGGTAATTTTATTTTCTTTCTAGGGAAGTTTTCCATGCCCTTCTTTAAGGGAAATTGGAATATAATATTCCCTTCCTTCATATCAATAATTGCACCAATCGTTCTAAGGAAAGGTCTACCAAGAATAATAGGACATGAAGGATTGCAATCTATATCAAGAACGATAAAATCTACGGGCAAATAATTCCTATTTTCAACAATAAGAACATCATTAATTCTTCCCATAGGCTTTTTAATAGTGGAATCCGCAAGATGCAAGTTTAGAGAGCAATCATCAAAGTCACAGAAATCTAGCAAATCACACAAAGTTTTGGGAATAGTAGAGACACTAGCACCCAAATCACACAAAACATGAAACTCATAATCTTTAATTTTAATTTTAATAGTAGGTTCCCACTCATCATAGAGTTTTCTAGGGATAGAAACTTTCAACTCAAGTTTTTCTTCATAAGATTGAATCAAGGCATCAACAATGTGTTCGGTAAAGGCCTTATATTGACTATAAGCATGAGGAGAATCTAGCACGGATTGCAACAAGGAAATACAATCAATTAAAGAGCAATTTTCATAATTAAATTTTGAGATCCAAAATAGTGGGTTTAGCAACATCTAGGTTTTTATTTCTTTCAATCCCACATTTATCAATTTCATCATCAAGATCTATAAACTCCAAATTCTTAGAACGCCTTCTAGGTAAAGGAAGATCATATTCAGTTTCATCAGGATTCATATTGCAAAACAAAGATTTAATGGGGGACACATCAATAACTTTTAGATCTTCATCTTGATTTTCATAGGAATTGGAAGAACATGCTTTAATAAAGGCATCTTTGGAAGCACGCATCCTAGCGGTTCTTTCTTTGCACTCATCAATGGAAATTCTCATGGCTTTGAGAGACTCATTGATATCATGCTTAGGAGGAATAGATCTAAGCTTTAAAGAATCAATTTCAAGAGAAATTCTATCAACGTTCCTAGCCAAATCATCAACTTTAAGCAATTTCTCTTCAAGCAAAGTATTAAAATTCTTTTGTGAATTCATAAACTCTTTAACACTACTCTCAAATTCAGAGGGCATCTTATTAAAATTTCCATAAGAGTTGTTGTAGGAATTTCCATAATTATTAGAAGGATTACTAGGATAAGGCCTAGGATTAAAACACCCTCTATACACGTTGTTTCCAAAACTATTCCTTCCAACAAAATTCACATCCATAGATTCATTATTATTCTCAATCAAAGTAGACAAAGGCATATCATTGGGATCAAGAGAAGTATTTTTAGTAGCAAACATATTCATAAGTTCATCCATCTTTTCACTCAAAACAATTATTTCTTCTATAGCATGCACTTTTTTACTAGAAGATCTTTCGGTGTGCCATTGAGAATAATTAGCCATAATATTATCAAGCAATTTTGTAGCATCTCCTAACGTAATTTCCATAAACGTGCCTCCCGCGGCCGAATCTAAAATATTTCTAGAAGCAAAATTCAATCTGGCATAAAATTTTTGTATGATCATCCATAAATTCAAACCATGAGTAGGGCAATTGCGAAGCATCAATTTCATTCTTTCCCCAGATTGGGCAACATGCTCATGATCAAGTTGTTTAAAATTCATAATATCGTTCCTAAGAGTGATGATCTTAGCGGGAGGAAAATACTTAGAGATAAAAGCATCTTTCCACTTGTTCCAAGAATCAATACTATTTTTAGGCAAAGACGAAAACCAAACTTTAGCACGATCTCTTAGTGAAAATGAAAATAACTTCAATTTGACAATATTGTTATCCATATCTTTCTTCTTTTGCATATCACACAAATCAACAAAATTCTTTAAATGAGTAGCGGCATCTTCACTAGGAAGGTCGGCGAATTGATCTTTCATAACAAGATTCAGCAAAGCGGTATTGATTTCACAAGACTCATCATTATTAAGAGGAGCAATCAGAGTACTAAGGAAATCATTATTATTGGTATTCGAGAAGTCAGACAATTTGGTATTATCTTGCGCCATGGCAACAAGTAATCCAACACACAAGCAAACAGAACGGCAACGGGAAAAGGCAAACGGGAAAAAGAGGAGGAGGTTGGGAAAGAGAGGCGAATAAAACGGCAAGGGTGAAGTGGGGGAGAGGAAAAAGAGAGGCAAATGGCAAATAATGTAATGCGAGAGATAGGGATTGTGATGGGTACTTGGTATGGTTGACTTGCTCTTGCGTGAGCCTCCCCGGCAACGGCGCCAGAAATTCTTCTTGCTACCTCTTGAGCACTGCGTTGGATTTCCCCAAAGAGGAGAGGATGATGCAGCAAAGTAGCGTAAGTATTTCCCTTAGTTTTTGAGAACCAAGGTATCAATCCAGTAGGAGACCACGCACAAGTCCCTCGTACCTCCACAAAACGATAGCTCCTCGCAACCAACGCGATTAGGGGTTGTCAATCCCTTCACGGTCACTTACGAAGTGAGATCTGATAGAGATGATAAATAATATTTTTGGTGGTTTTGGTATATAGATGCAAAGTGAAAAGTAAAAGGCAAAGTAAAAACAAAGCAAGTAACAAAGTAATGGAGATTGATATCATGAGAATAGACCCGGGAGCCATAGGTTTCACTAGTGGCTTCTCTCAAGAGCATAGATATTCTATGGTGGGTGAACAAATTACTGTTGAGCAATTGACAGAATTGAGCATAATTATGAGTATATCTAGGTATGATCATGTATATAGGCATCACGTCCAAGACAAGTAGATCGAAACGATTTTGCATCTACTACTATTACTCCACTCATCGACCGCTATCCAGCATGCATCTAGAGTATTAAGTTAAAAACAGAGTAACGCCTTAAGCAAGATGACATGATGTAGAGGGATAAATTCATGCAATATGATATAAACCCCATCTTGTTATCCTCAATGGCAACAATACAATACGTGCCTTGTTGCCCCTTGTGTCACTGGGAAAGGACACCGCAAGATTGAACCCAAAGCCAAGCACTTCTCCCATTGCAAGAACTACCAATCTAGTTGGCCAAACCAAACGGATAATTCGAAGAGACTTGCAAAGATAACTCAATCATACATAAAAGAATTCAGAGAAGATTCAAATATTATTCATAGATAAGCTGGATCATAAACCCACAATTCATCGGTCTCAACAAACACACCGCAAAAAGAAGATTACATCGAATAGATTTCCACGAGAGAGGGGGAGAACATTGCATCGAGATCCAAAAAGAGAGAAAAAGCCATCTAGCTACTAGCTATGGACTCGAAGGTCTGAAGTAAACTACTCACACTTCATCAGAGGGGCTATGGTGTTGATGTAGAAGCCCTCCGTGGTGGATGCCCCCTCCGGCGGAGCTCCGGAACAGGCCCCAACATGGGATCTCGTGGATACCGAAGGTTGCGGCGGTGGAATTAGGTTTTTGACTCCTCTTCTGGTCGTTTGGGGGATACGTAGGTATATATAGGAGGAAGGAGTACGTCGGTGGAGCAACAGGGGGCCCACGAGGCAGGGGGCGCGCCCCCAACCCTCGTGACCACCTCTTTTGTTCCTTGGAGCAGGGTTCAAGTCTCCTGGATCATGTTCGGTGAGAAAATCACGTTCCCAAAGGTTTCGTTCCGTTTGGACTCCGTTTGATATTCTGTTTCTTCGAAACACTGAAATAGGCAAAAAACAGCAATTCTAGGCTAGGCCTCCGGTTAATAGGTTAGTCCCAAAAATAATATAAAAGTGGAAAATGAAGCCCAATATAGTCCAAAAACAGTAGATAAAGTAGCATGGAGCAATCAAAAATTATAGATACGTTGGAGACGTATCAAGCCTCACCTGGGGCGAGCTCGGCATCGGCGGCGAGGAAGGGAACCACGTCGACGGGGTTCTCGCGAGACCCCACTAGGCTGATTGGGCGCAGCCCCCACTCGTCAAGGAAGGCATGCTAGCGGCAAATGCGGCTTTGTTCTCGCAGCGGTACAGTAGGCAGCTATTCCTGGGCATGTCGTCCGTCAGAGGGACACCCGATAGGACCGTGAGCACCGTTTGCCGCGTCGTAAGAGGAAGCCCCTTCTCCTAAAACCTCATATGGTCCTGACTGCTGAGCAAGTCCCACATTGGACGGGAATGGCGCTGAAGCGGTGTGAATCGACGCCTGACAAACTCCTTCACCAGCATAGGCGCAGTCACACCGCGGTCCTTCAACCTCCTTAGCCTAGCCCAGATGGGAGCAAGGTGGGGGCTCGTGAGCTTCTGATGGCCCCAGCTAGAGTTTGGAACAGTAGGCCCCGCCGGAACTTGGAGCAGAGGGCTGAGCACGCCGGCGTCAACAAACACCCATCGTGTGTGGAACTCGCTCGTGGATGAAGGAAGCTCGAAGTCAATCCCCGCGCCCGCCGTCGCGGGAAGCTCACGCACCCCGAGCTCTGACAAGGATCGGCTAGATGCAACGAGAAGAAATGGCGGCGAAAAGCCACCGAGGGAGTGATGCCCACCATGGCTCCGCACAAGAAGGCGAAGACGACAAGAAGGGTCACAGATTGAGGGTCAAGGTGCAGCATGTGGATCTGATAATGCTCCAGCACCGACTTGAAGAAGGTGGAGAAGGGAGGAATCAGACCGGCCCAGAGGGTATCTATGAAGATTGGGACTTCCGTGGCTGCCTGAGCCATGCGAGTGCAAGAAGCAGGCCAAGCCACCGTCTCTCCCCACTCGTTTAAGCTAGAAGAAAGCATCGGATGCACCTTGTCCATGGCCTCGTCGTTGAGCACCCGAGATCGGCCTAGTGCCAGCTCGACGGCCAGGGGAGCGCTTGATGGAGACAAGGGCTTCTTTCCCTTATCTGCTTGTTTCGGCGCCATGGCAACGAAGCGACCAGAGGGCAGGTCAGATTGGAGGAGAGGAGTAGAGTCTCGAGGAAGCGGGGAGATTGGGGAAGCAGGGCGCAGGCGGCGGAGGAATAACTGTGTAGGCTGCGGGAGCCGCATAGCCAGGCGGATTCAAAGGCAGCGTGGGGAAGTGGAGGCGCCCACGTCCAATCAACCGCCACGCATCAACCGAGGCCGCAGGCTTTTTGGGGGCCCGTGGCGCTTCGTACTTGACCCTTGGCTTCACCGCAAAGCCAAGCCCAAGCGCACCTTGGGACCGGGGGCTACTGTCGGCGTTCTGGGAATGGGAGTCTCCACACTTGCCTGCCTGCGGCCCACGGCGTGTCTAAGGCAGCAGGCCGTACAACCCATCTTCATCAACAAGGCAACCGAGACCCTCACGAGGGGCCAAGCCTCGCGAGGCAGACGATGCAAGACCTCCTCGGGAGTGGCCTAGCCAGGCAGGCTGACGGGGAGCGGAGTTATCAAGGCGGGGCAAACCTCACGAGGCTCTCGTGATGTGAGCCATGACAATCAGCGCCAGGCGAGCGCCAGCGCGTGTAGCATCCTTGTTTCCTCTTTGGTGCTAAGGAGGCCAACGCAGGTGAGGAGTACCGAGGCATCAGGAAAAGGTTTCCATATTGGTGCAACAAGACCAACACCAGAAGGACGGTAGGACGGAGGTCATCATGGAGCCCAAGACGGCGTCACCACCAGAGCCTTTCGCAGGCGAAGACCACTTTTGTCAGGATAGCTTGTACTAGCTGTCCCCCTTCAAATTTGCCCGCCATTATTGGCTCCCTTCCCGCTCAATATTTGGGGAGAGGACCAGGGCCTATATAAGTAGAGCTAGCCACCACAGTAGGGGGGAGAGCAGTTCATCGAGTCTTCACCCACACAAGTCCGACGAGCACAAGAATGCCTCAACCTGAGGAGGCTGTTCTTCCCCTTGTACTGTTCATCATCAGCCCAAGAGCAAATCCACCACCACCACACTGGATTAGGGTATTACACCACAACGGTGGCCCGAACCAGTATAAATCTCGTGTCTTTCTGTGTTGCGAGTTCGCCGAGTTCGTCCGCGAGATCTTAGTGAGCTAGGGTGTAGATCGGTAGGAGGGAAAGACTTCACGCGCACCCCAGAGTTCGAACCTTAAGGGTTTGCCGGAACCCCACATCTGACAATATTGATGACCCACAAGTATAGGGGATCTATCGTAGTCCTTTCGATAAGTAAGAGTGTCCAACCCAACGAGGAGCAGAAGGAAATGATAAGCGGTTTTCAGTAAGGTATTCTCTGTAAGCACTGAAATTATCGGTAACAGATAGTTTTGTGATAAGGTAATTTGTAACGGGTAACAAGTAACAAGTGTAAATAAAGTGCAGCAAGATGGCCCAATCCTTTTTGTAGCAAAAGACAAGCCTGGACAAACTCTTATATAGAGAAAAGCGCTCCCGAGGACACATGGGAATTATCGTCAAGCTAGTTTTCATCACGTTCATATGATTCACGTTCGTTATTTTGATAATTTGGTATGTGGGTGGACCGGTGTTTGGGTGTTGTCCTTTCCTGGACAAGCATCCCACTTATGATTAACCCATATTGCAAGCATCTGCAACTACAAAAGAAGTATTAAGGTAAACCTAACCATATCATGAAACATATAGATCCAAATCAGCCCCTTATGAAGCAACGCATAAACTAGGGTTTAAGCTTCTGTCACTCTAGCAACCCATCATCTACTTATTACTTCCCAATGCCTTCCTCTAGGCCCAAACAATGGTAAAGTGTCATGTAGTCAACGTTCACATAACACCACTAGAGGAAAGACAACATACATCTCATCAAAATATCGAACGAATACCAAATTCACATGACTACTTATAGCAAGACTTCTCCCATGTCCTCAGGAACAAACATAACTACTCACAAATCATATTCATGTTCATAATCAGAGGGGTATTAATATGCATAATGGATCTGAACATATGATCTTCCACCAAATAAACCAACTAGCTTCAACTATAAGGAGTAATCAACACTACTTGTAACCCACAGGTACCAAGCTGAGGCTTTGGGACAAAGATTGGATACAAGAGATGAACTAGGGTTTGAGAGGAGGTGGTGCTGGTGAAGATGTTGATGGAGATTGACCCCCTCCCTATGAGAGGATCATTGGTGATGACGATGGCGATGATTTCCCCCTCCCGAAGGGAAGTTTCCCCGCCAGAACAGCTCTGCCGCAGCCCTAGATTGGTTCCTCCAAGGTTCCGCCTCATGGCGGCGGAGTTTCTTCCCGAAAGCTTGCTTATGATTTTTCCTCGGATGAAAGACTTCATATAGCAGAAGATGGGCACCGGAGGCCTGGCAGGGGGCCCACGAGGCAGGGGCGCGCCCAGGGGGGTAGGGCATGCCTCCCACCCTCGTGGCCAGGATGTGGCCCCCTCTGGTATTTTCTCCGCTCAATATTTTTTATTAATTCCAAAAATGACTTCCGTGAAGTTTCATGACTTTTGGAGCTGTGCAGAATAGGTTTATAATATTTGCTCCTTTTCCAGCCCAGAATTCCAGCTGCCGGCATTCTCCCTCTTCATGTAGACCTTTCAAAATAAGAGGGAATAGGCATAAGTATTGTGACATAACTTGTAATAACAGCCCATAATGCAATAAATATCGATATAAAAGCATGATGCAAAATGGACGTATCAACTCCCCCAAGCTTAGACCTTGCTTGTCCTCAAGCGGAAGCCGATAACGATAAATATGTCCACATGTTTAGAGATAGAGGTGTCGATAAAATAAATACGAACATGAGGGCATCATGATCATTCTTATAACAACAACATAAATGGATATTGTCATAATATTTCTTATGCTCAAGTAATAATCTATTCACAATGTCAAGTATGAATCAGGAACTTCATTGAGAACCAACAAACTATAATCTTAGTCATTGAAGCAACTGATGACCCACTAGTGTAGGGGATCTATCGTAGTCCTTTCGATAAGTAAGAGTGTCGAACCCAACGAGGAGCAGAAGGAAATGATAAGCGGTTTTCAGTAAGGTTTTCTCTTCAAGCACTGAAATTGTAGGTAATAGATAGTTTTGTGATAAGATAAATTGTAACGAGTAACAAGCAATGAAAGTAAATAAAGTGCAGCAAGGTGGCCCAATCCTTTATGTAGCAAAGGATAAGGCTGGACAATTTCTAATAATGAGAAAGGAGCCCCCGAGGACACATGAGAATTATCATCAAGCTAGTTTTCCTCACATACATATGATTCGCGTTCGGTACTTTGATAATTTGATATGTGGGTGGACCGGTGCTTGGGTACTGCCCTTACTTGGACAGGCATCCCACTTATGATTAACCCCTATTGCAAGCATCCGCAACTACTGTCATCAGGAACTTCTTCTGTCTTGCTCAATGGGGTTCCTGGAAACCATTTCAAATGCAAATATGGAGTTAAGCAAGGGGATCCAATCTCTCCCTTGCTCTTTGTTATGGCTGCTGATCTTTTGCAGACTTTGATTAATAACCTTCTTCAGCAGGGTTTGATATGCAGGCCTCTGCCAAAACATGATCCTGATTTTCCAGTGGTACAATATGCTGATGACACACTGTTATTCTTAAAGGCTGACATGGATCATTTGAGGGCACTGAAATCAGTGTTATCTTCTTTTTCAGAGGCAACTGGTCTTCAGATTAACTTTCATAAATCTTCCATGTATCCCATTAATGTGATTGAGGGAGTCCTGGACTAGGGGGTGTCCGGACAGCCGGACTATCATCGTCCGCCGTACTCCAAGACTACGAAGATACAAGATTGAAGACTCCGTCCCGTGTCCGGATGGGACTTTCCTTGGCGTGGAAGGCAAGCTTGGCGATACGGATATGTAGATCTCCTACCATTGTAACCGACTCTGTGTAACCCTAGCCTCCTCCGGTGTCTATATAAACCGGAGGGCTTTAGTCCGTAGGACACAACATACATTACAACAATCATACCATAGGCTAGCTTCTAGGGTTTAGCCTCCTTGATCTCGTGGTAGATCCACTCTTGAACTACCCATATCATCAATATTAATCAAGCAGGACGTAGGGTTTTACCTCCATCGAGAGGGCCCGAACCTGGGTAAAACATCGTGTCCCTCGTCTCCTGTTACCATCCGCCTAGACGCACAGTTCAGGACCCCCTACCCGAGATCCGCCGGTTTTGACACCGACATTGGTGCTTTCATTGAGAGTTCCTCTGTGCCGTCACTGATAGGGCGGATGCCTCCACCCGTCTTCAAAGACGGTGTTTTCGCCAAAGGGGCCTTGGCCGCCGGCCAAACTATCCGGCTAGGTGGTTTTCTTATGACCGCCTGTCCGGCCGCCGCTTCGACAATGACTTCTCAAGTCGTCAGAAGCAATCTTCGCGTCAGCCCGAAAGCTGCCGAACAGTTGGATCCAATAGAGCTCTCGTCTGTTAACAAGCTCTTGGATCGCATCGCCGCCCTGGGAGTCGCTACGGACTACAACCATATTGGGCTTAAAACCGATCTGAGAGAGATTAACTCTCCCCAGGCCACCCACCACGTCGCAGTGGTAGAGGAGCAATGCGGCAACTCTTTGCCTGCATTGAAAACTATTCATGTCCGGATTCCCGAACCCTCCACGCCGGATTTCCGCGGAGGGACGGACTTTGATCGAGCATTGAACTTAAAATCATGCATCGCTCCGGACTCGCTGGATTGTGTCCAGCAACCTAAGCTTCCGAATTCGGAAGCTCTTCGGCCTTTAAGCCCCAAGATGGGCAGGGATCCGGATTTTAGTCCACCCACCCGCCCAGACATATGCGATCTATCTCTAATACGGCAAGAGCCCGCTGAAATAGTACATCATTACTGGGCCAGATTCCTCCTGGTTATGGACAGGATAAAGGACTGCCGAGAGGAAAACGCAATCTCAATTTTCTGCAATAATTGCACGGACAAGGGAATACTAAACGCCATTGATCGCCGCAAAATTACGCGCTTCACCGATTTGGCATCCATAGTACGAAAGTACTGTGCGATGGAAAGTTTCCGGAAAACCGAAAATCAATTTTGGGATAATCCGGCCCCAAACCCAGTCCGCAGCAAAAGGGCGCCTTACACTCAGGCCCCAGATGCAAAAACGAAAAAACAAAAACCCAATGAGGGAAGCGGAACCGTACTGGAGGGATGGCTCAATGGACCTTGTAAGCTTCATAGTACAGAGGGAGCCGTCCCAACTCATAACCTTCGAGCATGTTGGATATTACGGCAGGTGGCCAAAAGTGGCGAGGAGCTTCTAGCACCGCAAAACAACTCCAACACTACCGGTACGGTATCAACAGTCTTCGAGACCTTCGCATCAAACAATATGCGAAAACGAACAATCCGCGGACTCGCCGAAATCTACCAAGTAGCAACAGCAAATCCATGGAGCGACACAGCTATTACCTTCAACGCCAGCGACGAGCCTAAATTCCGAACAGCCAGAGCGCCAGCCACACTGGTACTTAGTCCCATAGTGGATGGCTTTCGACTGACAAAAGTCCTCATGGATGGCGGCATCGGACTAAACCTCATCTACGAGGAAACTCTGCGGAAAATGGAAATCGATTGGAGCCGTATTGAGCGAAGCAGCACAACCTTCAGAGGAATAATCCCTAGCCGGGAGGCACGCTGCACCGGACAAATTACACTCGATGTGGTGTTCGGCTCGCCGGACAATTACAGATCCGAAGAAGTCACGTTCCAAGTGGCCCCGTTCAACAGCGGATATCACGCTATATTAGGACGAGAGGCATTCACAATTTTTCAAGCAGTACCTCATTACGGGTACATGAAGCTCAAAATGCCTGGGCCCGGCGGAATAATCACCCTCGCTAGTGATCCGGACATAGCACTCCGCGCCGAAAATAAGACAGCTGCACTAGCCCTGGAGGCACTATCCGAAGCCTTAGCAGCAGAAGAACTCACCGCGCTGCGCTCTACGGTGAACAGGGACGATGTGATACTCGATAAAAGATCCAAGTCCACCTCCTTCAAACCAGCAGATGAAATAATAAAATTCCAGGTCCATCCAACGGACCCAACAAAGACGGCCTCCATTGGGGCACAATTGAACCCCGAAGTAGACGCCGCACTGCGTGAATTCCTTCGGGAAAATTGGGACATCTTCGCCTGGCATCCGTCGGATATGCCCGGAATCCCACGCAGGTTGGCAGAACACAGCCTAAACATCCTAAAAGGATTTAAGCCAGTCAAACAGGCTCTTCGACGATTTTCCGAACCCAAAAGACAGGCAATGGGAGAAGAGCTAGCCAAACTATTGGAAGCCGGATTCATTAGAGATATCAAACATCCAGACTGGCTAGCAAATCTGGTAATGGTACCAAAGAAGGATAAATCCTGGCGCCTCTGTGTCGATTTTAAAGACCTCAATAAGGCTTGCCCAAAGGATCCCTTCCCTCTCTCCCACATCGACCAAATTATCGATGCTACCGCAGGGCACGATTCGTTGTGCTTCCTGGACGCATACTCTGGCTATCATCAAATCAAGATGGCGGAAGCAGACCAAGCCGCAACGACATTCATCACTCCATACGGACCATTCTGCTTCAACATGATGCCCTTCGGACATAAAAATGCTGGCGCAACATATCAGCGCATGATTCAAACATGTCTGGCTACCCAGATCGGCAAAACAGTCGAGGCATACGTAGACGACGTAGTCGTCAAAACAAAACACGTCGAAACTCTAGTAGATGATTTGAGGCTCACATTCGACTACCTCAGAGCATATGACATCAAGCTGAATCCGGAAAAATGCGTTTTCGGCGTACCAGCCGGAAAGCTGCTGGGCTTCATTGTATCCGGTAGAGGAATTGAAGCAAACCCGGCCAAAATCCGAGCTCTGTCACAGTTGGATATTCCAAAAGACCTCAAAAAAATACAAAAATTAACGGGATGCGTGGCAGCTCTAAGCCGCTTTATCTCCCATCTAGGAGAAAAGGCGCTGCCCCTTTATCGCCTCCTCAGGCGCACCGAACACTTTGAGTGGACGGATGCTGCCACTGCCGGACTCGAATAAATAAAGGCCATATTGGCAACCAATCCGGTCCTGTCCGCGCCCAATCTGGGCGAACCAATGTTGTTATACATCGCGGCAACACATCAAGTTGTAAGCGCGGTACTCTCGTCGAACGAGAGACAGAAGGGCATAAATTCCCTCTTCAAAAACCAGTGTATTATGTATCCACTGTGTTAACCCCCTGCAAATCCCGTTACCCGCACTATCAGAAGATAGCATATGCGGTGTTCATGGCGTCTCGGAAGCTCCAACACTACTTTCAAGAGTGTTTGATAACAGTGGCCTCCGAAGTACCACTCAATGACATTATAAATAACCGCGACGCAACGGGCAGGATTGCAAAATGGGCCATTGAGCTCTTACCATTCGATATAACCTACAAACCTCGGCGAGCTATAAGGTCACAAGTCCTGGCGGACTTCGTCGCCAAATGGACCGAAGCCGAGCTCCCTAAAGAGTACGGCGCATACTCCAATTGGGTTATGCATTTTGACGGCTCTAAAATGTTGGCCGGACTGGGGGCTGGCGTCGTATTGACGTCCCCAACAGGGGACACAGTCCAGTACGTACTTCAAATAATGTACACCGACTCCAACAACGCAGCCGAATACGAGGCCCTGTTACATGGTCTCCGGATGGCAGTTTCCATGGGCATTCAACGCCTAGAGGTGCGCGGGGATTCAAACCTTGCAATATCCCAAATAAAAAGAGACTTTGATGCCAAGGATCCGAAAATGGCAGCATATCGCAACGCTGTCTTAAAAATGTCAGCTCGGTTTGAAGGACTCGAATTCCATCACATAGCCCGAGATAATAACCAAGCGGCCGATGTACTGGCACGCATCGGGGCAAAACGTGATGCTGTCCCTCCAAATATCTTCCTAGAACGGCTCTTCAAGCCATCCGTACTATGGGAAGAGGAGCCCGGTAGTGACAAACCGGAAAAAACCGCACCAATCGGTGATTCAGCAGATGACATAACACCTTCAGCCCACGTCATAATGGCAGTAATCGCCGCGTGGACAGAACCTTTCCTAGCCTACTTACTTAGGCAGGAACTTCCCGAAGACCAAAACGAGGCCCGCTGCATAGTCCGGCGATCGAAAGCCTACAAGGTCCATGAGGGAGAACTTTACAAGAAAAGTACAACCGGAGTCCTTCAAAGGTGTATCTCCGAAGAGGAAGGGCGAAACCTCCTGGCTGAAATTCATGACGGACTAGGCGGACACCACGCAGCAGCCCGGGCCCTTGTAGGAAAGGCGTTCCATACAGGATTTTATTGGCCGACGGCCCGGGCAGACGCGCAGGACTTAGTCCAGCGATGCGTTGGTTCTCAGCTCTTTGCTAATCAGAGCCATATGCCGCCTACCGCCCTCAAAACTATACCCATTACCTGGCCATTCGCGGTCTGGGGGCTTGATATGGTTGGACCCCTTAAAGGGGGAACCCACAAGCAACGGTACCTATTGGTCATGGTCGATAAATTCACCAAATGGATAGAGGCCAAGCCGGTCAAAACGGTAGAGTCCGGACCAGTGATAGACTTTATATCCGGGGTAGTACACCGTTACGGAGTCCCCCACAGCATCATCACCGACAATGACATGAACTTCACAGCCGACGAGGTTAAGTCATGGTGCAAGAATATGGGCATCAAGCTCGACTACGCTTCAGTCTATCACCCTCAAACCAACGGTCAAGTGGAACGAGCAAATGGTCTAATAATGAGCGGCATTAAACTCAGACTAGTGCGGTCACTTACTAAATCTGACACGCACTGGGTCGAGGAGCTCGACTCCGTACTCTGGGGGCTGCGGACAACGCCTAACCGTACTACCGGATTCACACCATTTTTTATGGTATACGGCGCAGAGGCAGTCTTACCCTGCGACATTATTCATGACTCACCTCGAGTGCGCATGTACGAGGAAAGAGAGGCCGAGCTGGATCGGCAGGACAACTTGGACACATTGGAGGAAGAACGCGACGTCGCCAAAGCTCGTTCCGCATTCTATCAGCAGCAGGCTCGAAGATATCAGAGCAGAGAAGTACGGGCCAAGACTTACAACGTTGGTGAACTAGTTCTACGCCTGCCGGACAAGAAAAAGGACAAGCTCAAGCCCAAGTGGGAGGGCCCTTTCATTATCGATCAAGTCCTGACCGGCGGAGCATACCGTCTACGAAATGCGTCGGATAACCGACTCGAGCCGAACCCATGGAACGCAGCCCGCCTCCGAAGATTCTATGCCTAGTGCCGGAGTAAGAGTTCGTCCCCCTCCCTCCGTCCAAATTTTTATACCTTGGCTGTCTTTCGTTTCTCTTTTCATAACCTTTTTATTAAAAAGCCCCTAAGGGCTTACTTTTGCATTTTTTCGCATACACTTGATGTGCCATCCGCACTCATTATACCTGGGGGCTTCTTTTACAGAAGCTCAATTATAAGGGTTTCATGCCCAGCACATGTGTCAAGCTTCCACATGTACCTTTTACTCACCATTATATGCATCAATATGACTTAAGTTTTGGCCAAGCTGGGTTGCCTGGCTCCTGTGCTTACCCCTACGTTCCCGATTGTTCGGCTAGGAGGTAAAGGAAGCACCTCTGCGATTGCTACTGCCGGGTCAGCCGGATGTGTACCTCAGACTGGGTGAAGCCGAAAGCTAGCATTCTTAAGGGAATATTCGGTCGGTGACTTAAAAGATGATTTTATTTACCTACTCATTTATCTGCCCCCAGATGTTTTCCTGCTTTTTTCGCAGTCCGGACATGCACTTTAGGGCATGCCTCCCAGGGAAAGGAACCCTTAACGAAACTATTCTCCCTGGAAGATGTTTCTTACTAACCATGTAATATAACATAACTAGTTGGGCACTTGTCTGATAAAGCACTAATGACCCCTACGCCTGGTCTCCATGCATACCCCGGTTGTTTCTTAACCAAAAAGGTATTCGGACACACTCCGGACTCTAGGGTCCCGAGGTCGAAGCGAAAAGGTCGGCAAAGACACACGATCTACAATCCGGCTAGAAGGCATTTCACATGTCACTTCAAAGGAAAACATACATTGTCAAATTTATTGATTGTATTCCTCCTCAATCCCGTCTAACAGGCTGTCTAACTTACAGTCCCGTTGGGAAAACCTAGCAGCCAACTCTACTTGGCTGTATACTAAACTCACAGGGATCTCCTTCCCATCGGGCCCCACCGGTCCAACTTCGGCCATATGGTTGGGATCCGCCTTCTTATACCACGTCTTCACCATGGCCCAAGCCTCCCTGGCACCTTGACGGCAAGCCGAAATCTTCCATAAACGGAAGCGCTGCCGCACTCCCTGAAGCTTCTCCGCAAGCTCCCCAAGGCCCTCGGGTAGGGAGAGGGCTGGCCATAAAGCCCGAACGACGCCGCTCATTGCCTGCTGAACTCGTTCGAGCAGTTGCACCAGTTCGGGAAGTTGATCACCCGTTGACATGGACATC
This sequence comes from Triticum timopheevii, assembly GCA_963921465.1. Taxonomy (NCBI): domain Eukaryota; kingdom Viridiplantae; phylum Streptophyta; class Magnoliopsida; order Poales; family Poaceae; genus Triticum; species Triticum timopheevii. Next base: position 497,116,122 of record OY997266.1, on the reverse strand, counting down.
TCCTCTGCAGGACGACCTGTGAGTATACCTACAAGACATATCATGTCAATATACTTCCTCGCCGAACTCTTCTTTTCAAAAGAGTCCGCTCAAGCACTTACTATAAATGCCGCGACGAAGCCTCTCATTCTCCTTAACGGAGCCGGACAGCCCGGCGCGAGCGCCTTTCAGCTCTTCTCCGAGCTTGGTGTTGGCATCCTGGAGTTTATTCCTTTCTTGCTGCACCCTATTCAGCACACTCTCGCCGGCCTTCAGCTGGCGCAGCAATGCTTGCCTGTCCGGATCTTGTCCGGCGGCACCTGCAATGTCATTATTAGACTCGCGCGCACGCCGCACAACGCTTATATTTATTAATAAAAATGTGTTACCAGGAGGGGTCTCTGCGTCTCCTCCTGCGGCAGCAAGTGCAGCCTCAAGTTGGGCCTTGCAATCTTGCAGCTCCCGAGACAGCTGGGCATTCTTCTCGGTAAGAGCCTGCGTTTTCAAATGATCCTTAAATCAGTTAACATAACTACTTTAAGTCTCGGGGGCTACTGGTATATACAACCGTTAAAATTCCCTTACCCGTATGTCTTTCACATACTGCTCCGTGGCTCTGGTAAAACCATCTTGAGCGGCACGGAGATGCGCGTCCCCTGCGTTAAAGGCATCCAATGCCTCAGGGGAGAAGCACGCTTCACGAAATACTGTCCGGCGGCGCCTATGGTTCATGGCGCTCTCCACCTCAGACTTGGTGGCGGACAGTCTGTCGGTGTCCTCCGTTGGAGAAGGATCCGGCTCGCGTCTTGCGCTTGCCTCCCCCTCCAGGCCGGGCGCTGGAGCCTGGCCGGTGTAGGTTGGATCAGCAACTTTTGCGCCCGCAGTCCGGCGAGCGCTTTTTCTCCTACAAAGATCATGAGCACTCAGGCGTTTCCTAAGAACGTTGCTCTGAAAATTCAAATACGAGCTACACCTTTGCAGCGACGTTTCCGTCCGCACCGCGCTCCTTTTCCGCCTGCTGGTCCGGACTGGCCTCTGTTGGTCAGCCGCCGTAGGCTCGGCTTCTTGCCGTAAAGGCACTTCCTGTAACATACCATCGTTTGCGAAGGTTAGAAAGGAGAAAGGAAGAGATAATGGTATTCGGACCTCGGTCACGGTTACCTGAGAAGCCGGATACAATCCTGGGGTAGTCCGCCGTAATGGCAACCAAAGCATTGTCTATGCTGAGCTGGTGAAATACCCCGTCGATTAGCTCCACCTCGATGTCCGGATCCTCTTCGGAGGCCGGATCCAAAGATCTTTCTGGATCCTCGGGTTGCGGAGCAGGACTTATCATGTCCTCCACAGTCCGGCGTAGATCCTGCGCCGAAGACATAATGTAAGAAGCCTAAACTTCGAAAGCATGGGTTGAGCCCTTAAAGGTGTTCACTTACCCATCCTCTGGGGTTGTTCATGGAAAACTCATTCAAAGGGTTCGTGCGAAGGAAGTCCTCCTTCTCCCCCTTGTACAGGCTGGACAGGATCTCCACCAGATCCTCGGTCGAATCCGGCCCTTTGCGTCCATGACGGGTGGCATCGTCTTCCCCGTTGAAATCCCACATGGGGTGGCCTCTGTATTGCAATGGCTGTACCCCCCGCATGATGCATGTTGCCATGACTCCGATCATGGTCAAGCCAGAATGAGCCATTAATCTTATTCGGCCCATCAAGTAATGGACGCTCTTGTCTTCCTCCAATCGGGGGCTCCGTGGGCGCCAGCTGAGGCGTTTCTTCAGGGGAGCAGCACTAAACTCCGCGAGGCCAATCCGGACTGGGTCCGGCAGCGGAGCGTCTCCTATGTAAAACCACTCTGAGGGCCAGTGTTCGGACACCTTCTTGGGAGTACCGGATGGGTATCCGGTCCCGGCGATGCGCCATATTTCGGCGCCGCCCACTTGATATATGGACCCCTCGTGAGAACGGGGTACGAGGCAGAACAACCTCTTCCACAATGCAAAATGGGGATCAATGCCCAAGAATAGCTCACAAAGAGCTACGTAGCCCGCGATGTGCAGGACAGAGGCGGGCGTGAGGCGGTGGAGCTGGAGTCCGTAGAACTCCAGGAGCCCGCGGAGGAACGGATGTATTGGGAATCCGAGTCCCCTTATCAGATAGGGGATGAAGCATACTCGCTCCCCCTTATTGGGGCTTGGGGTAGCCTCCGCTTGCCTCCCACCTTGAGAAGTGACCAGCCCGGCTCGAACCGGGACCATGAAGGCTGGAGGGAGATATCCCCCCGTTTGGAGCTTCACTAGCTCGTTGTGCGAAATAGAGCACCTCCTCCAATTCCCCGGCGGTGGGCTGGGAGTGCGTGAAGAAGAGTCGCGTCGATGGTCCATGATGGAATGGATTTTTAGGTCAAAGGCGCTCCGATGAAGTATTCGCGGGAGGAGGATGGTGTGGTTTGGATCTGGATTTTTGCCTCTTTTAAAGGCGGATGACTCGCACGACTGGGGGGTGAAATGTAAAAGACGCCCTGGCTTTTCGCATTCGTGCGACGCATGGAAAAATACCATTATTGGGCGTAGAAGCCGAGAAACACAGTATTTATGGTGAAGCCGGACACTGTTCGACAGGTACATGGAACTTGAAGGGAGAACCCGCCTTGCAACGCCGAAGACTATATGCGCGCTGGACTTATCGTCATTGAAGCCTGGTTCGGGGGCTACTGAGGGAGTCCTGGACTAGGGGGTGTCCGGACAGCCGGACTATCATCGTCCGCCGGACTCCAAGACTACGAAGATACAAGATTGAAGACTCCGTCCCGTGTCCGGATGGGACTTTCCTTGGCGTGGAAGGCAAGCTTGGCGATACGGATATGTAGATCTCCTACCATTGTAACCGACTCTGTGTAACCCTAGCCTCCTCCGGTGTCTATATAAACCGGAGGGCTTTAGTCCGTAGGACACAACATACATTACAACAATCATACCATAGGCTAGCTTCTAGGGTTTAGCCTCCTTGATCTCGTGGTAGATCCACTCTTGTACTACCCATATCGTCAATATTAATCAAGCAGGACGTAGGGTTTTACCTCCATCGAGAGGGCCCGAACCTGGGTAAAACATCGTGTCCCTCGTCTCCTGTTACCATCCGCCTAGACGCACAGTTCGGGACCCCCTACCCGAGATCCGCCGGTTTTGACACCGACAGTGATTGACCAGGATGCTATTGATCTTGCTGCTTTCTTTGGCTGTAAGTTAGGCAAGATGCCCTTCACATATCTGGGCCTGCCTGTTGGGACTACCAGGCCTAAGATTATGGATCTACTTCCATTAGTGGATTTTATGGAGAGAAGATTGACATCAAGTTCTTGGTTTTTGCCTCAGGGAAGCAGATTGCAATTAGTAAATTCTGTCATTTCCTCTTTGCCTATCTTCTTACTTTGTACCCTGTCAATCCCTAAGGGTATTTTAATGCAGTTGGAAAGGATCCAAAGGCAATGTTTATGGAGGAAATATGGTCAGGAGAAGGGCCATTCTCTGGCAGCTTGGCCCCTTGTTTGCAGGCCCAAAACAAAGGGGGGACTTGGAATCTTAAATCTGGGTTTGCAAAATCAAGCTCTGCTACTGAAATTTCTGAATAATTTTTACAATAAAATGGATGTGCCTTGGGTTCAGCTAATTTTGGATTCTTATTATTTTGAACAAATTCCTCATGATACCACCCTTTGTGGCTCTTTTTGGTGGAGGGATGTCTGCAAGTTGATGGATAGTTTCAGAGCAGTTACTGAGGTGGATGTTCGTAGTGGTGACACTGTGTTGTTCTGGTTTGACTATTGGCAAATTGGGAGCAGCCATGTGCCTCTTCAGGATCGATTTCCTAGACTATATTCTTTTTGTCTCCACAAAAACCTTTCAGTCAAGGAAGTCTTTCTGGCTGGTAGCTTGCAAGATCTCTTTTACTTGCCCCTCACTGAACAAGCTTTTCAAGAATTGCAGCAGCTTTCGACCCTAATGGGGTCTTTCCATTTGGACTCTAGCTGCCATGACTCTTGGGAATGGAGGCATGGAAATAAGTCATCTTATACTGCAAAAAAGTTTTATGATTTTGCCTACCAGCCAATGGTAGCAAACCCAATTTTGAGCTGGATTTGGAAGAGCTGCTGTACCATGTCGATTAAGATGTTTGCTTGGCTAGTTATAATGGACAGGGTTAACACCAAGGACATGATTCAGAGAAGGCAATGGAAGATTAATGAGGGTCCGCAATGTGTTCTATGTACAACAGGGATTTTGGAGGACAGAAACCACCTTTTCTTCCAGTGCAACTTCAGTGCTCGCGTCTGGATCTATCTGCAAATTGTCTGGAAAGACAGTGAGGACATGGTGGAGATTGCATTCCAGGCTAGAAAGGAGTTCAACAAGCCTTTCTTTGCAGAGGTGGTTTTTACTGCCTGGTGGAATATTTGGAAGGTTAGAAATGACAGAGCTTTCAGGAACATCAAACCTTCCTTCAGAGCATGGAGATATGGATTCATTCATGATCTCACTCTGCTTTCTCATAGAATCAAACAGAAGCACAATGAGGCCTTACTTAAATGGATTGATTTTCTTCCTCCTTGAGGGGAGTTGCTTTTGTTCTCCTTTGTATTTTTGTATATATCAGGACTAGCTAACTTGTATAGCTTTCTTTTGCTGTTTTTTATTCCTCATCTCGAGGATACCTTGTACTAGCTCTGTTTTTACTTTGCATTAATAAAATGCTGTGGGGTGTAAGCCCTGCAGTCTTCAAGGTAAAAAAAACTACAAAAGAAGTATTAAGGTAAACCTAACCACAACATTAAACATATGGATCCAAATCAGCCCCTAACGAAGCAACGCATAAACTGGGGTTTAAGCTTCTGTCACTCTAGCAACCCATCATCTACTTATTACTTCCCAATGCCTTCCTCTAGGCCCAAATAATGGTGAAGTGTCATGTAGTCGACGTTCACATAACACCACTAGAGGAAAAGACAACATACATCTCATCAAAATATCGAACGAATACCAAATTCACATGACTACTAATAGCAAGACTTCACCCATGTCCTCAGGAACAAACGTAACTACTCACAAAGCATATTCATGTTCATAATCATAGGGGTAATAATATGCATTAAGGATTTGAACATATGATCTTCCACCAAGTAAACCAATTAGCATCAACTACAAGGAGTAATCAACACTACTAGCAACCCACAGGTACCAATTTGTGGTTTGGATACAAGATTGGATACAAGAGATGAACTAGGGTTTTGAGAGGAGATGGTGCTGGTGAAGATGTTGATGGAGATTGACCCCCTCCCGATGGGAGGATCATTGGTGATGACGTTGGTGATGATTCCCCCCTCCCGGAGGGAAGTGTCCCCGGCAGAACAGCTCCGCCAGAGCCCTAGATTGGTTCCGCCAAGGTCCACCTCGTAGCGGCGGAGTTTCATCCCGTAAGCTTTCCCACGATTTTTTCCAGGGTAAAAGCCCTCATATAGCAGAAGATGGACACCGAGGGGCCACCAGGGGGCCTAGGAGACAGGGGGCGCGCCCAGTAGGGGGGGGGGCGCCCCCATCCTCCTGGACAGGGTGTGGGTCCCCTGGTGTATTTCTTCCGCTCAATAATTCTTATAAATTCCAAAAATAGGTTTCGTGGAGTTTCAGGATTTTTGGAGCAGTGCAGAATAGGTTTCCAATGTTTGCTCCTTTTCTAGCCAGAATTCCAGCTGCCGGCATTCCCCCTCTTCATGGTAATCCTTGTAAAATAAGAGAGAATAGGTATAAGTATTGAGATATAATGTGTAATAACAGCCCATAATGCAATAAATATTGATATAAAAGCATGATGCAAAATGGACGTATCAATTGCCCCAAGCTTAGACCTCGCTTGTCCTCGAGCGGAAGCCGAAATCGAAAAATATGTCCATATGTTTAGAGATAGAGGTGTCGATAAAAATAAAATACGGACATGAGGGCATCATGATCATTCTTATAACAACAACATAAATAGATTTTATCATATGATTTCTTATGCTCAAGTAACAATCAATTCACAATGTCAAGTATGGTTCAAAAACTTCATTGAGAACTAACAAACTATAATCTCAGTCATTGAAGCAATTGCAATTTATCACACCATCAGAAAGAGTCAACAATAGAGCTTTTCGGCAAGTTCACATACTCAACTATCTTGTAGTCTTCTATAATTGCTAACACTCACACAATACTTGTGGTTATGGAGTTTCGTCCGGACACTGAGAAAGATAGGGGCTTATTGTGTTGCCTCCCAAAGTATTCACCTTTAGGTGATGTCAACAATAATAGCCCATGCTAACTTACATCCAATTTGATATATATATATATATATATATATATATATATATATATATATATATATCTTGATCTTTCAAACACGAGGAGCTTGCCAAAGGATAAATGAAAAAGGGAAAGGTGAGGATCACCTTGACTCAAGCATAAAGTAAGAACGTAAAGTAAAAGATAGGCCCTTTGAAGAGGGAAGCAGAGGTTGTCATGTGCATTTAGGGTTGGATGCACAAAATCTTAATGCAAAAGAACGTCACTTTATATTGCCCCTTGTATGTGGACCTTTATTATGCAGTCCGTCGCTTTTATTACTTCCACAACAAGATTGTACAAAGCTTATTTTCTCTGCACTAATAAGTCATACATATTTAGATAGCAATTTTTATTGCTTGCAACATGACAACTTACTTGAAGGATCTTACTCAATCCATAGGTAGGTATGTGTAAGTGCATCTAGTGCCCCTTAGTGATTTGGTGTATTGAAGACTTATAGGTTAAGGGACTGATGCGTTTGTGAGTGTACACAGGTCTATAAGTCTATGAGGAGTTTGATATTTACAGAGAAAGTTGACCCCTAAAAATGAAGTTCTTCAACTGAAGACTTTGTATTTCTGAAGACTTTCTGAAGACTTTGAAAGTGAAGAAAATGGTGTGACCTTGAAGACTAGGCAATCATTCGAGGAACATGAAGCATGAAGACTTTTGTTTTCGTAGTTTCATTTTTCTCTTTCTTGAGTCATAGGAAACACCATACTGTTAAAGGGGGTCGAGGAAATACTAAGGAAAAATTTCCATGTGATGCTCAACTCAAAATCCTACACCTACCAATCCCTTCGAGTGAAGCCATTGGAAATCTCATACAGTTCAGTCATATTCTTCAGTGACAGAGACAAAGTTCTTCTGGTCTCTGAGGAATTTGTTCCGACTGAGGAGTTAGGAATTCACCAGTGTGAATTACCTACACAGTGAGGAACATGATAGCCCTGAGGATTTTGATAGTCGAAATTCCGACCGTTGCTGTGCTATGCGCCAGCGGTTCCAAATATCTACCCACCTAACAGTCATATCAGATAAGGGCATTTATGTCTTATCATGTCGGGCTGCTCCCTAGGCTATAAATAGCCGCCCCACAACCACTAGCTGGTTGGCTGCTCCGAGAGAAACTAACACTTGTAAATTCAGAGCATCCCATCCTCCGAGGACTTTGAGCAAAAATCATCAAGTGAGGAAAACCCAAAACCCAACACCTACAAACCCAAAGTGATTGAGCATCACTGAAGAGATTGATCCTGCGTGGATCCGACGCTTGTTTCCTTTGAAGACTGTGCTTCTTCCAGACGGTTAGGCGTCAAGGTCTAGAGCATCCAAGAGGAATTGTGGATCGCCGAGTGACCGAGTTTGTGAAGGTTCAGAAGTCACCTAAAGACTTACCACGAGTGATTGGGCGAGGTCTGTGTGACCTTAGCTCAAGGAGAATACGGTGAGGACTGTGTGTCCGGGACTGGGTGTCCTCGAGTTTAAATACTCAGCCGCTCCAACCAGATGTACAACTGAGACAGCAGTTGGAACTGGTCTACCAAATCATTGTCTTCACCGAGCTAACTTGTTCTATCTCCTCAACTCTTTCATTTCCTCATGTATGTTGTTGTGTGCCTGTTCATATCTGTCTGAAGACATTGACTGAAGACTTTCTCAATTTCCTTAGTTCTATTTCTTCAGTCTGTCCGTCTTCTTCCTTGTGTTATCCTGTGTTTACGCTTTCTGTACTCTGTGTTTGTCTTCATTTCATTATGATGACTATGCGTGTGTTCTGTTATGTTTACTTCTGAGTACTTATTCCGCTGCTAGTAGTTCTTCATTTAGGAATTTCCTCACCAGCAAATTCCTCAGTGAAGAATTCATAAAAATCGCCTATTCACCCCCTGTAGTCGATATAACGCACTTTAATTGGTATCAGAGCCAGGTTCTCCCTTGTTCTGTGTGATTTTGGTTTAACCATCTGGAGTTTTAGTTATGTCGACTGCAGGATTGAGGACCGTATCCTGCCCCATCTTTGACGGTCATGAGTATCCTTGGTGGAAGGCCATGATGAAGAAGCGACTCATGGCTATGGACAGCGAACTGTGGACCGCCACTGAGATTGGTCTTACCGATCTATGCAAGATGGCGGAGGCTGATGACATTCGCAAGTACACTCTACTAAACCTCATGGCGAAGGATGTCATCTGCTCCTGTCTGTCCCGAAATCAGTTCAGGAACGTCATGCACCTCAATCACACAAAGCTAATATGGGACCGGCTTTATGAGGTCTATGAAGGTCATCGTACTTGACATGATCCTTGGTTTGAGGATTACAAGGATTCTCTCAAAGAGATGACTTTCGCACCTGAATCGTCATCCTCTTCACCGTGCCTCATGGTAGAGGGTGCCAAGGTAACTGAATGCTACCTTTTCGAATCTAGTGATGATGAATCAGGTGATGAATTTGGCCCCAGCTATGTCAAACTTGCTTCCCTTGCCACTAAACAACAAAGAGCTTTGGAAAAAGTTCAATACATGCTTAATAAGAGCGATGATATGTTGGGTGAAGAAATGGATCAGTCAAAAGCATTGGCCGAGAGTCTTCAGAGACTTTAATCCAAGTTTGACGCCCTTCAAGATCATCATAATACTCTCTTGTCTGATCACGAGAAGCTTTCTTATGAATCTCTTCAAAGAAAGCAAGATCTTGAAAAGCTAAGAGTGGATTATGAAGATCTTTAGAAGGAGCACGATTCATTACTTGCTCAACAAATCAGCGCTACCTAGGAAGAATTTGTTCCTCCATGTCTGAAGTGCATTAAACGTGAAACTGCTAATTCTTCACCTAAATGTTCAAATGCTTCAAATGCTACAAATTCTTCATATGTCTCTGCTATCACTAATTCCTCATCTGAGGACAATGCAAGTATCACTAATGATGCAGGGCTGAAGGAATTGTACATGACAGGCATGTACAAAAGCCTCAAAGGGCATCAGACTCTTTGTGATGTGCTCAAAAAGCAGATCCTCAATATAAAGCCTAGGAAAGAGGGTATTGCCTTTGAGAGGAAACTCAATGCTGATGGAACATATTGGAAGCCCGAGCAGTACCCCAAAACTTCATGGGTTGCTTCAAAGGGACCTCCAGTTGATCCATCCAACTTATCTGGCTTTACATGTGAATCTCCTCATTCTTCTGATGAGTCATTTGACTCTAACTATAAACTGTTCAAAAATCAGAATGGTGAAGTATTTGCTAGATATGTTGGGACTAACTGCAGGAACGGTTCCCCTATGAAGAAAATCTGGGTTCCCAAAAGTTGTCTTGAAAATCTTCAAGTGAATGTCCTCATGACACCACCTGTGAAGAAAAGGAACCCCAGATCAACTTCTTCATATGAATCAAATTCTTCATATGAATCCAAGTCCTCAAGTGGACCAAATTCCTCACGTGGATCAAATTCCTCAAAAGGATCAAAGTCCTCATATGACCATCATCATGCTAACCCTTCTGTTTCACAGGGTAGAGCTAAGGGCTATGAATATGTGCATTATTCTTCAAATCATTATGTTCATAAGTCCTCGAAGAATTTCTCTGCTTATTCATATGCTTACCCTAATCCCTCTTATGTGAAACGAAGTGGACTGGCGTTTATGCCACCTTTCTCATATGGTGCTCGCAGAGTGATGAATTCTTTGCCACCCCTCCAGATGTGGGTGGTGAAGAAAAAGAACTAATCTCTTATGCAGGGTCAGGTCTCCAGTCGTGCTCAAAACGACTGAAGAATTTGCTGGAGACCTGAACAGTGCCTGATAGGATGCAGGCTAATCATGATGAAACGAACTTTCATTTCACACGTCCTCCTAACAGCTTATCTGTTTTAATTGCTCAAAGAAATTGATCTGATGATATTGATGTCATATTCTTCACTGATGAAGTATATGAGATTGTAAGCTGCACTAATTCATCTGCAGGATGATCAACCCAAAGAAAATGAGTGGGTCCTCGATAGTGGATGTACAAATCATATGACTGGTGACAAGAATCTATTGATGGATGCTCCTTTATCACCGTCACATCTGAAACATATCATCTTTGCTGACAAATGCAAAAGTCAGGTATTGGGTCTAGGTAAGGTTGCAATCTCTAAGGACATACACATGGACAAAGTCATGCTTGTTGAGTCCTTAGGTTACAACCTCATGTCTGTCTCAATGCTTTGTGATCTTGATATGGTTGTTGTTTTTGGCAAGTATCGTTGTGTTGTGATCATGGAAGCTGACAATTCCAAAGTCTTCGAAGGCTTTAGGAGAGGAGACTTGTACATTGTTGATTTCTCTACAGGACCACAACGGCCGTATGCTTACATGCAAAAGCTTCAGAAGGCTGGCTATGGCATTGACGACTTGGTCATGCTGGCATGAGGAATCTGCACACGCTCGCGAAGAAGAAGCATGTAATTGGCATTGGGAATGTCAAATTCCTCATGGATCACTTATGTGGAGCCTATGAAGCTGGGAAGATGACAAAGGCCAAGCATCCAACTGTCGACATTCTGGGAACGGGGGTCCCAAGACTTGCCTGCCTACGGCCTGCGGCGTGGCTCAAGGGAGGCCCTGCACAACCCATCTTCATCAACACAAGCTCAAGACCCTCGCGAGGGGCCAAGCCTCGCGGGGCGGACGACAAGGAGCTTCCTCAGGCACGGCCTCATCAGGTGGGCTCGCGAGGAGGCGGAGAGTTCAAGGCGGGGCACCTCGCGAGGTGCCCATGACACAAGCCATGACGACCAAGGGCGCCAGTCGGGCACTAGCCCGCGCAGTATCCTCCTTTCCTCTTTGGTGCAAAGGGAGCAAGCGCAGGTGGGAGCACCAAGCAAAGGCATCCATTTTGGTGCAACGAGACCAAGACCAGCCCAACGGCAGGGGAGAAGTCATTGTGGAGCCCAAGCAGGCATCACCACCAGAGCGCTTGATAGGCGAGGACCAACTTTGGTCAGGATAAGTGTACCCGCTGTTCCCCTTCAAAATGGCCAATTGTTGGCGCCCTTCCTGCTCAATATTTGGGAAGAGGCCCAAGGCCTTTGCCTATAAATAGGACTAGCCACCCCCAGGGTAGGGCATCTGGACCTGACCTAGCAATTGGGATCCTCACCAAGAAACCAGTAGATAGTGCGATTGAACTCCTCCTAGCAGTTCGTCGCACCAGCCAAGAACATACCCTCGCGAGGCTATTCTTCCTTGTATTGTTCATCATCCCCCAAGAGGCAATCCACCACACCACACACTAGAGTAGGGTATTACACCACAATGGTGGCCTGAACCAATATAAATCTTGTGTCTCTTGTGTTGTCCTGTTTGGTAGTTTAGATCCTAGCGATTCGGCGAGGAACAGGCAGGCAGGGGGTTGAATCTTCACGCGCACCCCAGTGTTCGAACCTCAAGGGTCTGCCGGAACCCAAAATCCGACATTTGGCGCACCAGGTAGGGGTGCGCTGGAATTTGCCTTCCGTCGTCTTGTTCTTCTCTGACCACCGCATCCATGTCTGACGCTCGTCGGGCTCGCGCCGAGCGCCGAGCCGCCCTCGCTTCCCACGTCGCCCAGACGGCTCCCGTCGGCGGGCGCCCTCGTCGTTCCCCGTCACCTGCCATCAACGCCGCCACCGGCCCGGCGGGGAACGAACAGCAAGCGTCGTCCCAACACCCATCCATGAGGCGGGACGGCAGCACTGCCACACCCTCGCTCACCCCCGCTGGTTCTTCGTCACGCGCGCCCCGCGCGGCCATGGAGGCCCGAGCTGCGCTCATCACGGCAAACGAGCTCCTGCGCTACCGCCCCATCGACGACGTCTACGAAGAGTGGCTCGACCGAGTCACCGAACTTGTCCGCGCAGCCGGGGGCTCCCCCGCGCCGTCCTTCTTGCTGCACTGCGCCTCGCCCTGCGTGGGCAATGAAGCTCCTGGGGCGCCTCAGCCGCCTCCACCTCAAGAAGGCGCCCTGGCCCCAAGGCGCGCGGCCCCTGGGCGGAACCCGCTCCATCAGGCGCCAGCGCGGCAAGAGCAGAGCTGCCAAGAGGTCCCTCACCCTCGAGAAGCTGCCCAAGCGCTCCCTGCTCCAGCACGTCAAGACCCGGCGCTGCCTCCAGCCGTGGCGCATGGGGACCCGCAGGACCAGGCTCTTCGTCGCCCCAGGCCTCCTGTGGCCACAGCAGGCTGCCGCGCCTTCACCTCCAAGCTGCGCAGCGTCGCGTTGCCCGGCAAGTTCAAACCAGACCTGCCTCCTCGCTACGACGACACGGCTGACCCTGCAGAAGTTCCTTCAGCTCTACGAGTTGGGCATCGAGGCTGCCAACGGAGACGAAAAAGTCATGGCAAACTGGTTTCCCATGGCGCTCAAGGACGGAGCCCGCACCTGGCTCCTGAATCTGGCCCCAAGCACGATCTCCTCCTGGGACAAGATGCACACCCGCTTCATCGCCAACTTCCAGGGTACCCGCGACCGGCCACCCGCCGTGAGCGACATGTGCCGTATCAAGCAGCAACCAGGGGAAACCCTGGAGAAGTACATCCAGCGCTTCAACAACGCGCGCCTCAAGATCCGCAGGGTGACAGAGGAGGCCATCATCTCAGCCTTCTCCGACGGTGTGCGTGACGTCAAGATGAAGGAGGAGCTGGCGATGCATGAAGACCTGTGCACCTCCTTGGAGCTGTTCAACTTGGCGACCAAGTGCGCCAGGGCTGAGGAGGGACGCCTCTCCCTCCTCGAGCTGCCTGCCGCGGACCCAGAAGAGAAGAAGCCCAAGGCGAAGGACGTGAAGCTCAAGGGGGCTGCCGTACTCGAGGCAGAGCCAGACACCAAGCAGGGCAGAGATCAGCCCGAATCCTCTAAGGGCAGTCGGTACTGCGTGTACCACGACCTCCACACCCACAACACCAATGAATGCCAAGAGCTCCGGGCCGTGCGTGAAGGAAGGGTCGGCAGATGTCCCGACCGCAGCGACCGGGGCTACGGCCGAGGAGGAGGAAGGAATACATGATGTTGGGAAGACCACGGCCCGCGCCAAGGGTGGCGCGACCAACCTCGTGAGGATCGCTGGCAGGACCCACCTCGCGAGGGAGGCTGGAGGGATCAGCCTCGCGAGGATCGCCCACAAGGGAACGCAGGCCTCCCTCCGCTGCCGTCGCAGCCAAGGAGAAATGAAGACCGTCATCAGGACGAGGGGGCTAGGGGCTTCCAGGAACCACGTGCAATCGCCTGCATCCTGGGTGGAGCTCAAGCCCCAGCCTCTCAGCGCATCTTCAAGCAGTTCGCCCGCGAAGTGAATGCAGTCCTTCCCAAGATCGAGGCCACACACCCTCTCAGGTGGTCGGCATGCGCCATCACGTTCAGCTCAGCAGACCAGCTCAAGTGCGCGGCCACAGCCGGAGTCCTCCCGATGCTTTGTTCCCCAATTATCAGCAACGTGCTGGTCACCAGGACCCTCATCGACGGCAGGGCAGGGCTCAACGTCCTGTCTGTGGAAATGTTCAACAATCTCCAAGTGCCCTACAGCCAGCTTCAGCCAACCAAGCCTTTCTCCGGCGTCGCCGACGGCTCCACGGTCCCGATTGGGCAGGTCCGCCTTCCTGTCACCTTCGGGGCACGCGACAACTACCGCACCGAGCTCATCGACTTCGACGTCGCCCACATTCGCCTGCCATACAACGCCGTCCTCGGGTACCCAGCGCTGGCCAAGTTCATGGCCTTAACCCACCACGGCTACAACGTCCTCAAGATGCCAGGACGTGGCGGGGTCATCACGATGCCCTGCGAAGAGAGACACGCAGTGTGCTCCCTGGAGCGAGCCTTTCAGGCCGCATCACTGGAAGACCCGGACCACGGAAGCAGGAGGCTTCCCGAGGCTGCCCCCAAGAAGAAGAAGACATCGACCGGCCCGGCCCCTCAGGAGGCAGGCCCCTCAGGGCCCACGCCTGCTCAGGGGGAACCTCCTTCCATCACATAGGGAAGCGCGCCCGGCGCCCTCCTCAAGCAGGGCTCGGGGGCTCTCCCCTGGAGGGCCGCCGACCTCGCCAAGGTCACGAGGGAGGCGCTTGGGCACCACGTGGAGGCGTGTTTCAAAGCACGTTTCCCTCAAGAGGGAGCAAGGCAAGGAGGGCCAAACCCTCAGGAGTTCGTCAGCAAGGCCATTCAGGAGCTACATGAGTCAAGGGTCATGAGAGGCAGCCGCCGCTTACCCCCTGTGGCCCCCCATCCAGGCGAGGATTGTGGGTTGCGCGTCTGCATCGACATACCGGGGCTCAACCGAGCCGCGTCTTAGGAGCGCCTCCGGCCCTCGCAAGTGGGATGCTGCGAGGGTCCGCCCCACAGCTACGTCCGCATGCCTTATGGCTTGCCGAACACGGCTGCTGTGCACCAGCGCCTCATGAGAGCCATCCTGGAGGCTCAAGAGGTCAGGCGTTCCGCAGCCTTGGTGGACATGGAGATGGCCCGCGAGGAGCCGCTAGCGCCTCCGGAGCCTCCTGAGGCCCCTGGGCCTGGGGGCTCGTGAGGATCGGCTCCCGCAGCCCACCGAGCCTACTACACCAACACCCCTTCGTCCCCAACATCATCAGGTGACATCTTTCAAGTTTCATTTCCGGCTGGGAGCGCCCACAGGGCCGCATTATTCCCAAGCCACGTGGGTCCGTCCCTGCGGCATGTATCCCTTTTGTTTCATGTTCTTAGCTTACCTTATTGGGGGCGCCCTTCGGGCTGCATCATCCCCAAGCCGCTCGGGCCTGACCCAGCGGCGTGTACCCTTCTTGCGTTTATCTTAGGGCTATGCTTTCGACCCACCATGCTTGTTATTTCGGAATCTTGGGCGTTAAAGGGGGGGGGGGTGCCTGAGCATCGCGACTCAGGGCTCCTACCGGCTCGCCAGCCCTCGCCCTCTGGTCTTGTCCATGGCATCGCGACCTGGCATACCAGCAACGGCTGAGACCAGCTCGAGAGCCGGGACCCGAGGATGTAGAGTTTCGACATCTAACTCAGCTTGCGCGTTAAAGGGGGGCTGCCTGAGCATCGCGACTCAGGGCTCCTACCGGCTCTCCAGCCCTCACCCTCTGGTCTTGTCCATGGCATCGCGACTTGGCATACCAGTGACGGCTGAGACCAGCTCGAGAGCCGGGACCCGAGGATGTAGAGTTTCGACATCTAACCCAGCTTGCGCGTTAAAGGGGGGGGGTGCCTGAGCATCGCGACTCAGGGCTCCTACCGGCTCTCCAGCCCTCACCCTCTGGTCTTGTCCATGGCATCGCGACCTGGCATGCCAGCGACGGCTGAGACCAGCTCGAGAGCCGGGACCCAAGGACGTAGAGCACCGGCATCTGGCCAAATTTGCAGGAACACGCTCCAAGATAATGCCCAGAGCCAGGCGCAAACCGCCTTGATGTAGGGCCCCGTGAGTCCCGCGCTGGCACACGGGTGCCCATATACACCTCGTCAAGCCCTAATGTGCCGGCCACGTGTCAGGGTGGGGCTGTATACGCCCCGGGGGCTCCTCCCGGAGGGGAGCCCCCTCCCACGCACCAGTGGAAGCACCATGCTCCGCGCTGGTGACGACATTGCCGAGGAGCGGCTATGCCCGTACACATATGGAAGCGCTATGCTCCGCGCTGGTGATAAACAACTGAGGGTGGCCCTCGGGCCGCATCAACCTCAGGGAGCCCGGAGCTCAGTGTCTGGCCTCATCGCAACGCCTCCCCTCAGGAGTGCTGCGCGAAGGGGCTGGGCATGGGGGCTGCGCCTGGGTCACACCCAGACGCACGCCACCTGGCCAGGCCCCCCGGGCCTGGTTCGTCGCACGTCCCTCCCCGAGCGGAGCCAAGGTACGAAGGCCGTTTGAGCGTCAAGGGGGACTCCTGAGCATCGCGACTCAGGAGCCTAACTGGTCACATAGCCCCTCACTCCTTAGTTTCGAAAGGCTAACGACGGTTGAGGTATGCGCGGGGCCGGGCACTGCAGACGTAGAATGGCATATCCACCCACATCTCACCTCCCTACTTGCTGTTCGAGCGCCAAGGGGGACTACTGAGCATCGCGACTCAGGAGCCTAACTTGTCACGTAGCCCCTCACTCCTTGGTCCCGTCCTGGTTTCCGGTCGGGGCTAATGGCGGCTGAGGTATGCGCGGGGCCGGGCTCTGCTGGCGTAGAAGATAAGCAAGTAGGAAGGAATAGTGCAAATTTCAGGGAATTCAAAAGCAAATATTACAGTCCATACTATTATCACAGCACCAAATGCAAGTTTTAACGCCTCCCCGAGGCATGGTACATGCGCAGGAACTAAAAGCAGGACGGGAGCCACGATGGAGTCACTTGCCGACGGTTGAGCTGCGCGGAGTAGGTTCGCCTTGTGGAGCAGCAGGGCTGGCAGCGCTCCGCTTTGGCTTGGTGCTGAAGGCCCGGAACTTCACCAGCATGGCCTCCGCACGACCCTTCACGGCCTTAGTAGCGGCAGCGGCACGCTCGCCGCTTGCTGGCTCCAGCAGGTTGTCGAGGTCAATGTTGGGGTCACGAAGATAGATGTGGGTGAAGACCCGCGTCAGCGCTGCGGAAGACAAGACGCGTGCCTCGGCCTCGGCCGTAGGGCCAAGGCCAAGGGTGACATTTTCAAGGGCGCGAACCAGGAAGGGAAGCAGCTTGGCGGGGCCATCCTCCTCGCCGGCCAGCGGGCTCTCAAGGCCGCTATCATAAAGCGTCTTCAATGAAGTGCGAGCCTTCTCCTCCATGTCCGCGAAGGCCACGCGATCCTCGGCGAGAACGCGGGCCTTTCCGTCCAGCTCAACCTTCCTCGCCTCCAGCTCTTGCTCCAGCGCGCCTAGGCGGCCACGGCGCCTCTTGAGCTTGGCCTCCAGGTCCTCGACAGCCGCCTCGCGGGCCTTCATGCTTTCCTCCTGCTCTCGGCGAAGGCAGGCCTCCTCGGCAAGCTGGTTCTGCAGGCCCTTCAGCTCGCTCTCCAGCATCTCACAGCGACCTCGGACACTAGCCATCTGCCCCAAGGCAGCGTCGCGGGCAACCTTTGCCCCAAGGACGGCTTGCTTCTCCTCGTCACAAGCCGTCGAGGCCTGGACCAGCGCCGCCCGTATCGAAGCGTCGGAGCGAATCCAGCCAGAAGCTAGCTCCAAGCGCCCGGCCACTAGACGAGGGTCGTCGCCCAGAAGATCCTGCCACAGACGGTCCAGTTCAGCAGCAGCGCGATCCAGAACGGTAGTCGGAGAAGCAGCAGTCGGTGGAGTAGGAGGAGAAGACGGCAGCGTGACCACGGTATCCTGAGGCGGAACCAGCTGCGCCACGACGGTTGTGGAGGCAGCATCAGGTAAGGGCACCTCGGGAGTTGCCTGGGCCATGGGGGCTGAGCTCGCCCCAGCAGGCTCAGCCTGGCCTCGCGAGGACGCCCAGGCAGGAGAGGCCCGTGCGTCGTAGTCGCCTCCTTTCTCGGACAGAGGTGCTGCCACGGATGGGACCTCAGGAGCTCCCTTCGACTTCTTTGCCGCGGGCGCCAGCCTAGCCGGGAGACACGAACATCAAGCCTCAACAATAGAACAATAGTCAAGACAAGAATCAAGCACTTACAGGTCGTCGCTTGCGGGCTCAAGAAGCCTCCGGCCGTACTTGAAGCCCGAGAGCTGGCTGCTGGGATCAGCTTCAAGGAGCTCGGGAGCAGGAGGTGCGCCTGTGGATCGCCTCGGAGCTGGGGCAGACCCACGGGGGATCAGCCCGGTCCGGTCCTTCTTCGGGATCGGAGGCAGGCTCCCGCCGCCCTGCTCATCATCATCCTCGTCATCATCACTCAGGGAGAGGCGGAGAGCGCGGGACCTGCGCCGAAGGGGGGAGCCCTTGACTCCGCCTCGGAGTCAGCCCCCTCTTCCCGCTCCCCTTCTTCCTTCTCCTTGCTGGAGTCGCCGGAGGACACGTCCACCGGGTCCTCTGGAGCCTCCGCGGGCACAGGCCCGTCCCCGTTGAAGACGGGCATTGACCCCACTACCTGCTCCCAGTCCTCGCGGAGGAACAGGGGCGTAGGAGAGCCCTCCAGCCTCGCCACGTCGCCCCCAACCAAGGACTGGAGGACCGCAGCTAGATCCTAGTCGGCCAAGGCCGCGGGGCTCGGGTGGGGCCTCCACATCGGAAGTGAGTACTGACGAAGCGGAGCCAGCTGCTGCTCCAGGAACTCCCTTAGCAACGACGCACCGGTCAGCTTCGCCGCCGCCATGCTGGCCGGCCTCAGATCCGCGTCCATCTTCTCCAACACCGGCTTCGCACGGGGATCCACAAGATCCACTCGGGACCAGTCGTCGGAGCTCATGGGGTGCCCCGTGGGCAGGATCAGGCGAGGGTGGATGCGCCCAGCATCCACCAAGACCCACTTGCTCCTGAAGCCCTCAATCCTCTTCCCAGGGTTCGAGATAGCGATGGAGCTGCCGTACGCGACGAAGCTCGCGCACGTAGAGACGGGACCACGGGAGGTCTGGAGGGAGAAGTAGTGGCACAGCAAGGCCACTGAGGGCTTCACCCCTACGTGAGCCTCACAATAGTAGGTGAAGATTGCAAGAAGAAGGACGGAGTTGGGATGGAGGTGCGGAGCTTGAAGGTTATAGTGGCGGAGGACAGAGAAGAAGAACTCAGAAAAGGAAGGCACCAGACCGGCGACAAGGGCGCTCACGAAGAGCGGATAGAAGGTGCTCCCTTGGCCTTTAGGGACGGCAGAGCCGGCCTTGAACACCTTCGCCCAGTCGATGCCCTGCGCCGCCGCCATCTGGCGCACCCGAGCAAGGCTCACCTCCGACATGTTCGGCGAGTCCAAGGCGGACGAGTACCAAGCTCCGACCGGGGCTTGGCGAGGCGCCATGTCTGGCTAGGGCACGCGGACAGAGTAGATCTGAAGATTTCGGAGGCGGGGAGGAGAGGCGCAAGAAAGGGGATCTGAGCAGCAACTGGAGGAAGCAAAGGAGGCAAGGGACGGATGCCGCTCCTTTAACAAATCGCGCGGTTGCAGAGGCGCCCACGTCTCATCAACCGCCACACGGCGCCCAAGGCCGCAGGCTGTTAGGGCCCGCGACGCTTTGCACTTGCCCTTTCGCCTCTCTGCTCAGCCAAGTTCGGGCATGCCGTGGGCCCGGGGGCTACTGTCGGCGTTCTGGGAATGGGGGTCCCCAGACTTGCCTGCCTGCGGCCTGCGGCGTGGCTCAAGGGAGGCCCTGCACAACCCATCTTCATCAACACAAGCTCAAGACCCTCGCGAGGGGCCAAGCCTTGTGGGGTGGACGACAAGGAGCTTCCTCAGGCACGGCCTCATCAGGTGGGCTCGCGAGGAGGCAGAGAGTTCAAGGCAGGGCACCTCGCGAGGTGCCCATGACGCAAGCCATGACGACCATGGGCGCCAGTCGGGCGCCAGCCCGCGCAGTATCCTCCTTTCCTCTTTGGTGCAAAGGGAGCAAGCGCAGGCGGGAGCACCAAGCAAAGGCATCAATTTCGGTGCAACGAGACCAAGACCAGCCCAACAGCAGGGGAGAAGTCATTGTGGAGCCCAAGCAGGCGTCACCACCAGAGCCTTTGACAGGCGAGGACCAACTTTGGTCAAGATAAGTGTACCCGCTGTTCCCCTTCAAAATGGTCAATTGTTGGCGCCCTTCCCGCTCAATATTTGGGAAGAGGCCCAGGGCCTTTGCCTATAAATAGGACTAGCCACCCCCAGGGTAGGGCATCTGGACCTGACCTAGCAATTGGGATCCTCACCAAGAAACCAGTAGACAGAGCGATTGAACTCCTCCTAGCAGTTCGTCACACCAGCGAAGAACAGACCCTCGCGAGGCTGTTCTTCCTTGTATTGTTCATCATCATCCCAAGAGGCAATCCACCACACCACACACTGGAGTAGGGTATTACACCACAATGGTGGCCTGAACCAGTATAAATCTTGTGTCTCTTGTGTTGTCCTATTTGGTAGTTTAGATCCTAGCGATTCGGCGAGGAACAGTGTAACGCCCTCGATGCGGCTATATCTCCCACATGTTGAAGCACGACTTAGAGGCATAACCGCATTGAAAGAATGTCGCAAGTGAGGTAATCTTCACACAACCCATGTAATACATAAGGGAAAGAGATACATAGTTGGCTTACAATCGCCACTTCACACAAATACATGAATAAAGCATTACATCATCCAGATACAATCAAGGTCCGACTACGGAACCAAAATAAAAGAAGAACCCCAAATGCGACAAAGGTCCCCGATCGACCCCAACTGGGCTCCACTACCGGTCAACTAGAACGAAACAACACAAAGGGCAAGATCTTCATCGAGCTCCTCCTTGAGCTTGGTTGCGTCACCTGCTCGGTAATATAGGCACCTGCAAACTGGTTTTGGAAGTATCTGGTGAGTCACGAGGACTCAGCAATCCCATTACCATGGGTATCAAGACTAGCAAAGCTTAATGGGAAAGGAATGGGTAAAGTGGTGAGGTTGCAGTAGCGGCTAAGCAAGTATGGTGGCTAACATACGCAAAAGAGAGCGAGAAGAGAAACAAAGGAACGGTCGTGAACTAGAAATGATCAAGAGGTGATCCTGAACACCTACTTACGTCAATCATAACACAGAAACCGTGTTCACTTCCCGGACTCCGCCGAGAAGAGACCATCACGGCTACACACTCGGTTGATGCGTTTTAATTCGGATCTGGTGTCAAGTTATCTACAACCGGACATTAACAAATTCCCATCTGCCACATAACCGTGGGCACGACTCTCGAAAGTTTATACCCTGCAGGGGTGTCCCAACTTAGCCCATGACAAGCTCTCGCGATCAACGAAGGAATAGACCTTCTCCCAAGACACTCCGATCAGACTCGGTATCCCGGTACATCAAGACATTTCGACAATGGTAAAACAAGACCAGCAAAGCCTCCCGCTGTGCCGACAAATCCCGATAGGAGCTGCACATATCTTGTTCTCAGGGTACACCGGATGAGCCAGACGTCGGGTTGGCATAGACCCTGGTTGCCCAGGGGGCGCCGGACATCGCTCGGTTTGGACCAGCACTTAGACAAGCACTGGCCCGGGGGGGCTAAAATAAAGATGACCCTCGAGAGAGCGACTCCCAAGGGAAAAGGTAGGTGGTGGTGAGGCAAATGGTAAAAGTCAATGTTGGGCCTTGCTGGACAAGTTTTATTCAAAGCGAACTGTCAGGGGGGTCCCATAAATCACCCGACCGTGTAAGGAACGCAAAATCCGGGAACATAACACCGGTATGACGGAAACTAGGGCAGCAAGAGTGGAACAAAACACCAGGCATAAGGCCGAGCCTTCCACCCTTTACCAAGTATATAGATGCATTAATAATATAAGAGATATTGTGATATCCCAACCAAAATCCTGTCCACCATGGAGAAATCTTCAACTTCACCTGCAACTAGAAACGCTATAAGAAGGGCTGAGCAAAGTGGTGACATAGCCAAACAACGGTTTGCATAGGAAAGGTGTCAAAGGTTAGGGGTTCATGGCAATATGGGATGGCTTGGTAAACAGGTAATAGGTAGCGCAGCATAGCGATAGAACGAAGCAACTAGCATAGCAATGATAGTAGTGAGATCCAGGGTAGCGGTCATCTTGCCTGAAATCCCGCTAGGAAGAAGAACGAGTCCATGAAGAAGAAACCACGAAGACGAACCACACGTGGACGAACGAATCCTCACGATCGCAACGAAACAGGAACTAACAAGAAGAAGCACACAACATAGGTAAACACACCACACATGAACAAGGCATGATGCACAACAAGCATGATGCATGAACAAGCTACATGAAGCTACTCATGGCAAGAGAAGATGCAAACAAGAACAACACATCAAGGCAAGTTTAAATGAGGCCGGGAACAACATATAACAATTCCGGTAAGTCCTCATATGCAAATTTCGAAATTGGTCCAGAACAGAATAAACATTAAGTTGAAGTTGTTAAACAGCAAGTTAAAGAGCACCAAGATGATCTACTCGAAATTCTAGTCAAGTTACATATAAAGTTCATTAGATTCGGAGCTACGACCTAGAAGATATGAGCAAAACAAGTTAAACATGACATTGATGCAAAATGCACCCAAACATCAAGCAAACACACCAAAACAAGGATACAACATGATAATATTAAGCTACATGCAAAAACAAGCAAGTTTCATATAGAACACACTCAAAGCGGAGCAACGGTGCAACACATACACTCTATACAAGTCATAGAAACAATCTGTCCATAACAACAACTAGGCATATTGCAAGCATCAAAACAATATGCTACAGCGCCCCAACATAATAACAAAAGGCATGGGCATGAAGTACACGTAAAGCATAACAAAACATGAACACTGAGCTATCTCCAGAAACAACTAGAACATGCTCAAAAAGACATGGAGATATTGCAAATAATAACAGTTTCAGACTTTAGCAGAAATAACATCAGGTTGCAATGTTTAGAGCTATCAAACAATATGTTACAAGAACTTATCATGGCAAACAAAGGCATGGCATGAATCTACTAATAGCATAGATCAAAAGTCCCTTAATGACCATAAGCCAAAAAGGCATAGAAAATATGATGGCACCCATGTAAACATGGCAATTTATATTACAGATTCAAACATGGCAGGAACAACAATAAGTAGGCATGTTCGTGAGCTTGAATCACTCACCACAGAGCAATACATGGCATGGCAAGGCAACCAACAGTAAGAAGGCATGTTTATGAAGCTAAGCATGGCAATAGCAAGGTCATAGGGTACATGGATCACTAGGAAAACACATGGGAACAAGTGAACTTAATGTTAACAGGCTGACAAACAACATTTTCAAGCAACTTTAGAGCAAGATATGAACATGTTCCAGCAGGCTATAATTGCAACCAAGGGAATGAATGGATAGAGCATGACATGTAGATCAAAACATGTTTATATGACATCTCCAGATTATGCATAGAATGATTAGTAGAAGCATGTTAACATAGCAACAAAATATAACAGAATCTGTCAGGAAAACAGCAACAGCAACTACCCTACTTAACAAGCTTGATACACTCAACACACAACTCACAAAAATACATGGTTGACACCCTTGGATAGATGGCATGGCATAGATCAATATTCATGTAGAGCTCATACTCATAGGATGCATACATCAATCATGGCAAAAATGATAAAACAGCAAGTTATAACAGTTTCAGCAGATTAACATCAACATGCACTCTTCCAACAGCATTTCGGGCATCAAGATGAGCTCAAATGAAAATGATGCAATGGAATGAAATGAAGTACTCGTCGAGGCGAACAATTTGACATATTATACGCACGAAACGGAGCTACGGATGCAGAGATGTGATGCAATGAATATGGCATGTTTATGATAGAATTTCTGGACTTGGCAGATTTCCGGGAAAAAAACAGAGCAGGCGCGCGATAGGTAAATGACGCACAGAGCGGGACATAGCGGGCTCTCACCACTGGGTCGAGCCCATCTGTGGAGGAGGGAGGCCGATCGGGCCGGCTGGGACTGGCCTGGCGCGGGGACGGGCCGCGAGGCCCACAGGGAGGGCCGCGGGCAACGGGCGCGACGACGGGATCGGGCTCCTCTCGATCTGGACGTCGAGCGGCGGCGCCCTCCGGCGAGGGCGGCGCGGCGTCGGGGCGACGGGACCGACGGGCGGCGCGGCGGAGGGGCTTCAGGGCGGCGCCGGACGGCGCGGCGCAGGAGGAGGCCGGCGGGCGGAGGAGCAGGGCGGGCAGCGTCGGACGGCGCGGATCTCGCCCGGGGCGGCTCCGGCGACGATGGCGGTGGCCGGTGGCGGGGACAGAGGCGGGCGCGGGCGGCGAGGCCATGCTGGCGACGGGAAAGGAGAGGCGTGGGCGCGGGAGGACGGCGACGCGCTCCGGCGAGCGGACGGCGGCGAGCACGGCGAAGGGCGGCGGCGCGCGGGCTCGTTCGGGCCCCGATGGGCTCGGGCGGGCTGGCGATGGGCTTGGCGGGCCCTGGCGGCGGCGCGCGGTGGGAGACGGCGGCGCGGGGTGACGTGGCGCACGCCGATTGGCTGCGGGCGGCGGCGCGGACGTGTTCGGCGCGGGGTTGGACATGTCCGGTGGCGGCGGGTGCGATTTGATCTAGGGTTTGCCCGAGATTTCGGGGGAGGGGGCTAATTTATAGGTAGAGGGAGCTAGGAGAGTCCAAATGAGGAGTGGTTTTCGGCCACGCGATCGTGATCGAACGGCCGAGAGCATGGAGGGGAGTTTGGTGGGTTTTGGGCCACTTTGGAAGGGGTGTTGGGCTGCAAACAAAAGAGGGTTTGCGGTTACCCGGTTAACCGTTGGAGCATCAAACGGCCTCCAAATGGCACGAAACTTGACAGGCGGTCTATCGGTGCTATACCAAGGCCGCTTGGCAAACCTCGGGCCATTTCGAGAACGTTTAACACCCGCACAAGAGAAGAGGCAAAAGGGGGACGCCGGAGGACATAGGAGCGCCGGATTGCAAAACGGACAACGGGGAAAATGCTCGGATGCATGAGACGAACACGTATGCGAATGCAAAGCACATGATGACATGATATGAAATGCAGAAGATGACATGGCAAAGTGCAGCACGCAAGAAAATGACATGGCAACGACGGCGAATAACTGGCGGACACCTGGTGCATCGGATCCGGGGCGTTACAACACTCCACCACTACGAGAGGATCTCGTCCCGAGATCTAGGATGGCACCGGAGGGAAAACGGAAGAGGAAGAGAAGAGGTAAAACTAAGTTGCTTCTTTGGCCAATGAGAGAAACCATGAACCTTGAGAGGTTGAACAATTTAAAAGAAACAATACAACAGAGATGAACGAGATTGCAAACAATCCGTTGGAAAAGAGGAACAAGGAACATTACGAGAACTTGAAGGTTGCAAGGACATGAAAATAAGAGCTTCACGAACGAAAAGAATATGACCACCTCGGTATAATGAGATAGCCAAAGAGCAAGAATGACATAATTTGGACAGCACTCTGGTAGAAAAGAGAAGAAAACTTGATGAGATGAAAAGATATTGAAGAGATGATACAACACTCCGGTTAAATGGATAAGCCAAAAAAACATGATCCTTACAAAATGAGGTGATGGGTGAAGAGCACAACCTCACAATGCCTCCGTAACGAAAGAATAAGAATACTTGAGCTCCTCAAAACAAAACAAGTGTTGGGCACCCTGTTTAATTTTGAGTATAGCTTGGCGGATCATAACTTCGAGCGAAATCTTGAAGAACAATTGAAGAATGAAGAGAATCCTTGATGAACCACCATGTAGAGCCTCCATGAAGAACACCGGTAATAAAAGGATGATACAAAGAAAGAGAAGTTGAAAACACAAGGTGAAGCCTTGCAATGATTTAGATGGAGCTTCGCGACGAGATAATTGAGAGAACTTGGAACTCCGAAAAGAAAGATGAAGCCTCTCGAACCGAGAATGTGATATGATGAACAACTCCGGAAAGAAGAAATTAATCACTTGGATGAAACACGAATAAGAATTATGTTATGCATATCCTTCACCAATTTAAATTGATGACAAACAATGGATTTGGCATACTACTTATTCTCGTAGAAAGGATTAAAAGAGATATAGCGCAAAACATGAGAAGGTATTGGTGGAACCACCGGTAGGATTGGAACAACAAATGAATTGATATGATAACGAAGGAAGTGAAATCTTGCACGAACCACCGTAAGAATTGAAAATGATCGAAGTAGGGGTGCATCACCGGTAAGAATTAGCAAATGAACGAAGGTGCTTGATACAAACTAGATACATGAGAACAAAGAGATCAAGAGCTGATTAGAGGATATTCGATTGATGCACCGGAAAGATAGGAGATTGATAACTGACAGCTGAGAATGAATAACCTGAATTGATGGACTCCGGATGACAAACTGAGAAGACTCTTGAATATCTCCTGATGGGTGAAAAAGATTCTCACAATCGAAAACAATTATGAGAGGATGGCAACAAGCTAGCACCATGAATCTTTAAGAGAATGGACCAAGATTTAAGATAAACTCTTCTTCGGTCTTCACATGCTGAGAATGACAACGAGAAACACCACCAAGAATTATTGAGGCACACCGGAAGAATCAAAAGCAAAGAGGTTGAGCCAACTATAAAAAGAATTTGAAAGATCTTGGAGAAAAGCATTTGACTGATGATAACTCATTCTTACGTCAAACTTGGAGAAGAAATTAGGATAGCTCTGGGAAAATATAAGAGTCAGGTAAGATCCTGGGAAAAGACCTGTGGGTTAGGGCCCACTCAAAAGAAAACACCGTTGAACGATTGATTTTTTTAAGAGAGATTGCACCGGTTGAATTAAATGGCTTGAATGAGATAACAATCTCCAAATAGCTTGAACGGATTAAGAATGGAAACACAAGTCTTCTGAGATATCTTCAACACTCCGGGACAATTGAATAGCGAGAAGTGAATGATTAAGAGGTGCATCGGCATGGGAAAACATTTGAATCAAGGAAAGGGATATGATGAATATCGAAAGCTTGAATAGGATCCACCGGAGAAGAAACAACAATGAAGGATGATGAACTTGAAACTGTTGAGCTTCTTCATGGGAAATCACCGGATAAGAACATTGATTGAAAAGAATGAAGAGACTTCACATGAATAAATGGGTACTTGATTAAGAAATCTGTGTCCTTGAAGAAAAAGGGTGGGAGGGCGGGAAAACAAAGGCAACTTGGGACGGATGAAACAAACACCGTTGAGAAAACTTAGATTTGATCTTGCGGATGGGAAAAATGATGGGATCCACTTAAAGAGAAGCACACCGGTTGAAAAGGATAGACATGACAATCTCGATTGTTGAGAAGGATTGGTATTCACATCGGAGTATGAGAACACCATTTAGGAAAGGTATGGATTCAACATTTGACTTCGAAGCAACTCGAATACCACAAATAAAACAAAACAAAGGATTGGCTTGCAGAATAAGCCGGAAACAGACATATGATAGAGATTTACCCAATCCCATATCATGCATCTGTCGAAAAGATATTCTAGGAGCTACTTGAATTCCCACCTATAAAACTCCCAAAACTTTCTGGTTATGCAATCTGGTGTTGGGGATACAGGGGAAGCAATATATCTCACCCAAACTAACAATCCCTACATCCAGCTGTATCCATCCGTCAACACATAACCAAGAAACCTTCGGAAATCGTGTACCTCAACCTTCGAAAAGCATCCGTTATACGAGTCATGGCAATACTCCCGTACTCACCTCAGTACTGGGTTAGCGGGGTTATCTCACCAACAACTTCATAAAAGAGATTTTCGATGTCGGCGTACTAAACTCAGGTATTCCAGAACTGCAACGATAAAATTATGACGACAACACCTCAGAGCTCAACTCCCCGGGACACTTCCACTAAACCCCTGACAGGAGGCACCAAGACAATGTTCTCATCATAAAACCATCAGAATGATTCCAAGATACCCGCGTGATCCTAAATTTTTTTTAGTGAAATTTGAGAAGAGAAGAGTCAAAACTCTACGTCAGGAGGCCTCACCAGAGCGACGAAGGGGCTGAGGAGTAAAAAGAATTCCTAACTCTCCGATATATATAATCCTAAATGACTCAAAACATTTTTCTAGACACAACTCGGCCGCTAAAAAAACGATCAAGCAGTGGGGCTCCTAAGGTCGGGGAAGGCTCTGATACCAACTTGTAACGCCCTCGATGCGGCTATATCTCCCACGTGTCGAAGCACGACTTAGAGGCATAACCGCATTGAAAGCAATGTCGCAAGTGAGGTAATCTTCACACAACCCATGTAATACACAAGGGAAAGAGATACATAGTTGGCTTACAATCGCCACTTCACACAAATACATGAATAAAGCATTACATCATCCAGATACAATCAAGGTCCGACTACGGAACCAAAATAAAAGAAGAGCCCCAAATGCGACAAAGGTACCCGATCGACCCCAACTGGGCTCCACTACCGATCAACTAGAACGAAACAACACAAAGGGCAAGATCTTCATCGAGCTCCTCCTTGAGCTTGGTTGCGTCACCTGCTCGGTAATATAGGCACCTGCAAACTGGTTTGGAAGTATCTGGTGAGTCACGAGGACTCAGCAATCCCATTACCATGGGTATCAAGACTAGCAAAGCTTAATGGGAAAGGAATGGGTAAAGTGGTGAGGTTGCAGCAGCGGCTAAGCAAGTATGGTGGCTAACATATGCAAAAGAGAGCGAGAAGAGAAACAAAGGAACGGTCATGAACTAGCAATGATCAAGAGGTGATCCTGAACACCTACTTACGTCAATCATAACACAGAAACCGTGTTCACTTCCCGGACTCCGCCGAGAAGAGACCATCACGGCTACACACTCGGTTGATGCGTTTTAATTCGGATCTGGTGTCAAGTTATCTACAACCGGACATTAACAAATTCCCATCTGCCACATAACCGCGGGCACGGCTCTCGAAAGTTTATACCCTGCAGGGGTGTCCCAACTTAGCCCATGACAAGCTCTCGCGATCAACGAAGGAATAGACCTTCTCCCAAGACACTCCGATCAGACTCGATATCCCGGTACATCAAGACATTTCGACAATGGTAAAACAAGACCAGCAAAGCCTCCCGCTGTGCCGACAAATCCCGACAGGAGCTGCACATATCTCGTTCTCAGGGCACACCGGATGAGCCAGACGTCGGGTTGGCATAGACCCTGGTTGCCCAGGGGGCGCCGGACATCGCTCGGTTTGGACCAGCACTTAGACAAGCACTGGCCCGGGGGGGCTAAAATAAAGATGACCCTCGAGAGAGAAACTTCCAAGGGAAAAGGTAGGTGGTGGTGAGGCAAATGGTAAATGTCAATGTTGGGCCTTGCTGGACAAGTTTTATTCAAAGCGAACTATCAGGGGGGTCCCATAAATCACCCGACCGCGTAAGGAACGCAAAATCCGGGAACATAACACCGGTATGACGGAAACTAGGGCGGCAAGAGTGGAACAAAACACCAGGCATAAGGCCGAGCCTTCCACCCTTTACCAAGTATATAGATGCATTAATAATATAAGAGATATTGTGATATCCCAACCAAAATCCTGTCCACCATGGAGAAATCTTCAACTTCATCTGCAACTAGCAACGCTATAAGAAGGGCTGAGCAAAGCGGTGACATAGCCAAACAACGGTTTGCATAGGAAAGGTGTCAAAGGTTAGGGGTTCATGGCAATATGGGATGGCTTGGTAAACAGGTAATAGGTAGCGCAGCATAGCGATAGAACGAAGCAACTAGCATAGCAATGATAGTAGTGAGATCCAGGGTAGCGGTCATCTTGCCTGAAATCCTGCCAGGAAGAAGAACGAGTCCATGAAGAAGAAACCACGAAGACGAACCACACGTGGACGAATGAATCCTCACGATCGCAACGAAACAGGAACTAACAAGAAGAAGCACACAACATAGGTAAACACAGCACACATGAACAAGGCATGATGCACAACAAGCATGATGCATGACCAAGCTACATGAAGCTACTCATGGCAAGAGAAGATGCAAACAAGAACAACACATCAAGGCAAGTTTAAATGAGGCCGGGAACAACATATAACAATTCCGGTAAGTCCTCATATGCAAATTTCGAAATTGGTCCAGAACAGAATAAACATTAAGTTGAAGTTGTTAAACAGCAAGTTAAAGAGCACCAAGATGATCTACTCGAAATTCTAGTCAAGTTACATATAAAGTTCATTAGATTCGGAGCTACGACCTAGAAGATATGAGCAAAACAAGTTAAACATGGCATTGATGCAAAATGCACCCAAACATCAAGCAAACACACCAAAACAAGGATACAACATGATAATATGAAGCTACATGCAAAAACAAGCAAGTTTCATATAGAACACACTCAAAGCGGAGCAACGGTGCAACACATACACTCTATACAAGTCATAGCAACAATCTGTCCATAACAGCAACTAGGCATATTGCAAGCATCAAAACAATATGCTACAGCACCCCAACATAATAACAAAAGGCATGGGCATGAAGTACACGTAAAGAATAACAAAACATGAACACTGAGCTATCTCCAGAAACAACTAGAACATGCTCAAAAAGACATGGAGATATTGCAAATAATAACAGTTTCAGACTTTAGCAGAAATAACATCAGGTTGCAATGTTTAGAGCTATCAAACAACATGTTACAGGAACTTATCATGGCAAACAAAGGCATGGCATGAATCTACTAATAGCATAGATCAAAAGTCCCTTAATGACCATAAGCCAAAAAGGCATAGAAAATATGATGGCACCCATGTAAACATGGCAAGTTATATTACAGATTCAAACATGGCAGGAACAACAATAAGTAGGCATGTTCGTGAGCTTGAATCACTCACCACAGAGCAATACATGGCATGGCAAGGCAACCAACAGTAAGAAGGCATGTTTATGAAGCTAAGCATGGCAATAGCAAGGTCATAGGGTACATGGATCACTAGGAAAACACATGGGAACAAGTGAACTTAATGTTAACAGGCTGACAAACAACATTTTCAAGCAACTTTAGAGCAAGATATGAACATGTTCCAGCAGGCTATAATTGCAACCAAGGGAATGAATGGATAGAGCATTACATGTAGATCAAAACATGTTTATATGACATCTCCAGATTATGCATAGAATGATTAGTAGAAGCATGTTAACATAGCAACAAAATATAGCAGAATCTGTCAGGAAAACAGCAACAGCAACTACCCTACTTAACAAGCTTGATACACTCAGCACACAACTCACAAAAATACATGGTTGACACCCCTGGAAAGATGGCATGGCATAGATCAACATTCATGTAGAGCTCATACTCATAGGATGCACACATCAATCATGGCAAAAATGATAAAACAGCAAGTTATAACAGTTTCAGCAGATTAACATCAACATGCACTCTTCCAACAGCATTTCGGGCATCAAGATAAGCTCAAATGAAAATGATGCAATGGAATGAAATGAAGTACTCGTCGAGGCGAACAATTTGACATATTATACGCACGAAACGGAGCTACGGATGCAGAGATGTGATGCAATGAATATGGCATGTTTATGATAGAATTTCTGGACTTGGCAGATTTCCGAGAAAAAAACAGAGCAGGCGCGCGATAGGTAAATGACGCACAGAGCGGGACATAGTGGGCGCTCACCACTGGGCCGAGCCCATCTGTGGAGGAGGGAGGCCGATCGGGCCGGCTGGGACTGGCCTGGCGCGGGGACGGGCCGCGAGGCCCACAGGGAGGGCCGCGGTTAACGGGCGCGACGACGGGATCGGGCTCCTCCCGATCTGGACGTTGAGCGGCGGCGCTCTCCGGCGAGGGCGGCGCGGCGTCGGGGCCACGGGACCGACGGGCAGCGCGGCGGAGGGGCTTCAGGGCGGCGCCGGACGGCGCGGCGCAGGAGGAGGCCGGCGGGCGGAGGAGCAGGGCGGGCGGCGTCGGACGGCGCGGATCTCGCCCGGGGCGGCTCCGGCGACGATGGCGGCGGCCGGTGGCGGGGACAGAGCCGGGCGCGGGCGGCGAGGCCATGCTGGCGACGGGAAAGGAGAGGCGTGGGCGCGGGAGGACGGCGACGCGCTCCGGCGAGCGGACGGCGGTGAGCACGGCGAAGGGCGGCGGCGCGCGGGCTCGTCCGGGCCCCGAAGGGCTCGGGCGGGCTGGCGATGGGCTTGGCGGGCGGCGGGTGCGATTTGATCTAGGGTTTGCCCGAGATTTCGGGGGAGGGGGCTAATTTATAGGTAGAGGGAGCTAGGAGAGTCCAAATGAGGAGTGGTTTTCGGCCACGCGATCGTGATCGAACGGCCGAGAGCATGGAGGGGAGTTTGGTGGGTTTTGGGCCACTTTGGAAGGGGTGTTGGGCTGCAAACAAAAGAGGGTTTGCGGTTACCCGGTTAACCGTTGGAGCATCAAACGGCCTCCAAATGGCACGAAACTTGACAGGCGGTCTATCGGTGCTATACCAAGGCCGCTTGGCAAACCTCGGGCCATTTCGAGAACGTTTAACACCCGCACAAGAGAAGAGGCAAAAGGGGGACGCCGGAGGACATAGGAGCGCCGGATTGCAAAACGGACAACGGGGAAAATGCTCGGATGCATGAGACGAACACGTATGCGAATGCAAAGCACATGATGACATGATATGAAATGCAGAAGATGACATGGCAATGTGCAGCACGCAAGCAAATGACATGGCAACGACGGCGAATAACTGGCGGACACCTGGCGCATCGGATCCGGGGCGTTACAAACAGGCAGGCAAGGGGGTTGAATCTCCGCGCGCACCCCAGTGTTCGAACCTCAAGGGTCTGTCGGAACACGAAATCCGACACCAACGAAGACTATCATGACCACCACTCAACCATTTGAATTGCTTCACATGGATTTCTTCGGTCCTAATCACTATTCTGCTATTACAAATGATGCATCTCTATATGGCTTTGTTATTGTTGATGATTATTCTCGTTATACTTGGGTACACATTGTCACTTACAAACATGAGGTGCATGAAGTCTTCAAACGATTTTCCTCAAGGGCTTCAACCAACTTTGGTGTGAAGATCAAGCACATCAGGAGTGACAATGGAACTGAGTTCAAGAATTCCGGTCTTGATGACTATCTTGATGAACATGGTATTACTCATGAGTTATCTGCTCCTTATACTCCTCAACAGAACGACGTCGTGGAGTGCAAGAACAGAACTCTTGTTGAGATGGCTCGCACTATGCTTGATGAATACAAGACACCACGTCGTTTCTGGAGTGAGGCAATTGATACTGCATGCCACATCATCAACAGAGTATATCTTCACAAATTCTCCAAGAAGACTGCCTATGAACTCCTCACTGACAAGAAACCCAATGTGAGTTACTTCAAAGTCTTCGATGCTAAATGTTGGATTAGAGATCCTCATCACAATTCTAAATTTGCACCGAAAGCACATGAGGGTTTCATGCTTGGTTATGGAAAGGACTCGCACACCTACAAAGTCTTAAACAACGTTCTTCACAAGGTTGTTGAAACTGTGGATGTGCGGTTCGATGAAACTAATGGCTCGTAAAGAGAGCACCTACCTTCTGTGATAGATGAACCAGCACTTGAGGAATCCATCAAGTTCAAAGCCACTGAGGATGTCATTCCTACTGAAGAATCTGCTGAAGAATTCATTCCAGAACGTGATGAACGTCGAGCTGGCGCACCTGAAGAGAATGGTGCTGAGGAAAATGCACCTGAAGAAAATGCAGATCAAATTCCTCGAAGACAACCCGCTCATCCTCGCATTGCAAACGAAGTGCAAATCGAGAAGATCATCGATGACATTGAAGCACCAGGTCCTCTCACACGCTCAAAAGCTTCACACTTGTCTAACTTTTGTGGGCACTTTGCTTTTGTATCTATCACAGAGCCCACTAAGGTAGATGAAGCATTTTTGGATCCTGAGTGGATTCAGGCTATGCAAGAAGAGTTATATCAGTTCGAGCTCAACAACGTCTGGGAACTAGTCAAACATCCAGATCCTCGCAAGCACAACATTATTGGCACAAAGTGGATCTACCGCAACAAGCAAGATGAAAATGGCCTTGTGGTGAGGAATAAGGCACGGCTTGTAGCTCAAGGCTACACACAGGTTGAAGGAATTGACTTCGATGAAACTTTTGCACCTGTTGCTAGACTTGAGGCTATTCGCATATTACTTGCTTATGCTAACCATCATGATATTATCTTACAACAAATGGATGTGAAAAGTGCATTCCTCAATGGTAAGCTTGAGGAAGAAGTATATGTTGCTCAACCACCAGGTTTTGAAGATCCAAAGAATCCCGACAAAGTCTTCAAACTCAACAAGGCCCTGTATGGCCTCAAGCAAGCCCCTCGGGCGTGGTATGATACCTTGAAGGAATTCTTCATGAAGAAAGGCTTCAAACCCGGTTCACTCGACCCAACTCTTTTCACTAAATCTTATGATGATGAATTGTTTGTGTGCCAAATATATGTTGATGATATCATTTTGGCTGTACTGACCAACGATATAGTGATGAATTTGCCTATATGGTGAGTGAAGAATATCAAATGTCTATGATGGGAGAGTTGAAATTCTTTTTAGGTCTTCAAATTCGTCAATAGCGAAATGGAATATTCATATCTCAGGAGAAATACCTCAAGGACGTATTGAGGAAATTCGGCATGCAAGATTGCAAAGGGGTCAAAATTCCAATGCCTACAAATGGCCATCTATGAACTGATGAAAATGGTAAAGACTTCGATCAAAAGGTATACCGCTCCATGATTGGTTCCTTATTGTACCTATTTGCATCTAGACCGGATATTATGCTTAGTGTTTGCATGTGTGCCCGATTTCAAGCTACACCGAAGGAATCACACCATAAGGCTGTGAAGCATATTCTTCGATACTTAGCTCACACACCAACACTTGGATTATGGTATCCCAAGGGCTCTACTTTTGATCTCATTGGATATTCAGACTCTGACTATGCTGGCAATCGCGTGGACCGCAAGTCAACATCTGGCACATGTCATTTCCTCGGACGATCTTTGGTCTGTTGGTCCTCGAAGAAATAGAACTACATATCACTCTCCACTGTAGAAGCTGAGTACATTGATGCTGGATCGTGTTGTGCTCAACTACTATGGATGAAGCAAACTCTCAAGGAGTATGGCATCAACATGAAGAATGTGACTCTCTACTGTGACAATGAGAGTGCCATCAAGATTGCTCATAACCCAGTTCAGCACTCGAAGACCAAGCACATCCAGATTCGTCATCATTTTCTTCGTGATCATGTGTTGAAGGGTGACATCTCCATCGATCACGTCAGCACTGAAGATCAACTGGCCGATATCTTCACTAAGCCCTTGGATGAGAAGAGATTTAACAAGTTGCGGTGTGAGCTAAATATCCTATAATCTTCGAATGTTCTCTGAAATGGACACACATCCTAACACTTATGTTGACTTGATGACTTAGATGTGCAACACATGAAGTAACGTTTTTCTTCAATCAATGAAGACTAACCCTCCAAGTGTGAAGAAATTAATGAAGAAATTGATTCTCAGAGCCCTACGACAATTGTACGCGGTGTCTAAAATCAGCTTTCTTATACGGTGGGTTACGCCACCACCCAAAGTTGAAAATCTTCAATTTGAGTTTTTCTTCGTTTTTGAAATTCCTCAGTTTTTCAAATTCTTCAACTTTGCATTGTCTTCACTCTTTCCAGTGTTGTTCTTCATTTGAACATATATATGAGTTTTATGTCCTATACATCATTCACTTATTGCTATTTCTTCAAGTTGATTTCTTCTGCTAAGTGAATGTGATCGGACCCTTC
This sequence comes from Triticum timopheevii, assembly GCA_963921465.1. NCBI lineage: Eukaryota > Viridiplantae > Streptophyta > Magnoliopsida > Poales > Poaceae > Triticum > Triticum timopheevii. The sequence continues at coordinate 497,080,316 of OY997266.1, read as the reverse complement.
CCCCTCTATGCTAAACTCAACCCAATCTATTCACAAATTCTTCATATGCGTTCTATTTGAAACTCGTTCAAATTCTTCACTGTGTCCTTGACAGCTGAAGAAATTCCGAACGGAACTTTTAACTTATGTTATCTGAATTTTCGGCTTTGCCGCTCAAACTGTTCCGCTTCTCACGACAAATACTTATCTATTCACCCATGATTCTACACGATCGCCACCTCTCAGTACGTGGGTGACACATGTCAATCAAAGGAGAAGGGGCCAGGGGCATGTTCATCCTATTTCCTCGGTTGAACAGTTTTTCAGTCCCTCTATAAATACCCCTGTCTCTTCCTCACTTCACTCTCACCTCGCTCGCGCTCTCTCCCGCTCGAGCTTCCCGAAACCCTAGCGCCGCCGCTACTTCATCGTCGCCGGTGAGGAAGAGCTTCACTGCCTCGACCTCGTCGCCGTCGTACTTGCGCCGGTTGCGGATTTCTTCACTCCGCCGCCGCCGTAGCCGTCTTCCTCTACCGAGTTAGGGCGTGGAAGATCTGAACTGACGAACTTCACATCTGTTCTTCCCAGTTCGTCGTGTTCTTCACTTCAGGTAATTAAAAGTTACTTTTACTGCTTGCTTTGATTCTCAAGATTTCCTGAAAATCTTCAAAGGTGTTTATTCTTCAAATCTTCACACACATGAACACCTCACACGTCATATGCTCTTGATTCGTTTCTCTAAGCAATGATTTTCTTCAAGATTCCTCAATTGTGTGGATTCTCAATCTATACAACTCTGGAACCTAAGACAAAGAATGCTTAGTGAAATTCCTCAAGACTCATCTAGTCAAATTACTCAAAACCTATTCTTTTTGAAAAACCTGCTGAGAACGCATATGATCTCTCCAAATTCCTCGCAACTATACTCTGTTCACAGGTACAAATGTCCGCTGCCGAATCACTAGGTTCTCATCAACTTAACTCATTTGCAGTGTTCCTCGAAGAAAAGTTGCACACCTCTTCAGAAACTTCAGTTGTTCATATTCCTCAGCTGAAGAAAATGGGTGACAAGAGGCCACAGAAGGGAGGAAAGAGGCCTGAGGTCAATGCTGCGTTTGAAATCCCTGAGGACATATACAAGGACTACTGCACACTTGATGAAGCCAAATTCGGCAAAGAGGACAAGAATCAGCGCGGTGCACATACAAAGGATAGAGAGGAGATGGGCACGAGAATGGAGGGAGTACAGATATGTCACTCCCAAGTATATGAAGAAATTCACACTCAAGCCTCCATGCCCAAGACCTCCATTGGCACCAGGCCAGTTGGCAGATCCCACCAGCCTCAAGCGCGGTGAGGATTATCCTGATGAATGGGCAAAGCGCTAAGCCAAACTGGCTAAGCAAGCAAAGGAAGCAGTGAAGAAATTCAACGCAGACTCTGCTGCTGCTGCTGCCTCTGTTGAGGCCTCTGCTAGTCTGCCAAAGAAGGCAATGCACAAGAAGCCTGCACATAAATCCAGTGCTTCACCTTCAATGCCCTCACGGCCAAGCTCCTCTGCTATGCCATCAAGGCCAGATTCCTCAAGGTCCTCACGGCAAATTCCTCAGACTGCTCCTCCAAAGTCCTCAGCTCCTCCATCAAAGTCTTCAGCTGCTCCGACAAAATCCTCGGCACCTGTGCATCTCGCCACGTGCCAAAGAACTCAAGGCTTCTCTATTGCCTCAGGAGCATCTGCAAGCTCCTTAGCTGCTCGTACTTCCTCAGCTGGTCCCTCACTGCTGAAGAAAAAGGCCACTGCTGGACGAGTTATTCGACCAAGTCCTCACAAGAAGCAAGTCGCTTTCCAAGTGCCCTCTGATGATGATGAGGCGAATGATGAAGAACTTGTCGAAATCATCAGAAACAGGCAAGCCAGGGCCGCTAGAGCCAAAGGCAGCAATGTGCCGCTGATGTTGGATCCAAAGTTGATCCTCGACTACACTGATCTGTGGCACAAGGATCCTAACACACCTTTGCCGAAGATGAACCTCACTCCTGGTCAAAGTCATGTTCTTACTGCCTTCATTGAGGAAGAAAAATGGAAATTTGAACAAGGTAGAAGTTTGAAGAAAGCGTAGTATAAGAAACAACGCTACCTCAAGGACAATGTCCTCACTCTCACTCCTGATCAGCTCCTTGCCTTGCAAGTGGAAATCAAACAACTGAGCGATGAATTCGATCGCTACCATGCTGATTGGAAGGGTGCCAAGGTGTGTTTCATCGATCTGACGAAGAAATTCACTTCAAGTGCTGCTCCACCTCTGCATGTTGAAGTTACTCAGGCTAAGGCATCTGCTCAGCCTACTGAAGAAAATGCCAGCACCGCTGATGACAATAAGGCTGCTGAAGAAAATGAGAGCACCAGGGCTGATGACTCCATTCCAGCCGCTGAAGATATTGCCAGGGCATCCACTAGTGATGCGCCTGAGGAAAGTGAACAAATCAGGACAACTGCATCAGTTGTGCCTGCGGAAAATGAACCAAAGTCCTCTGCACCTCCTGCGCCTACACCAACTCCGATCCTTCCATCGGCATCAGATGCGAAGAAGACCAAGGCTGCAGAAAGTGCAGCTATGAAGAAAAGGAAGGCATCGACTTCTTCAAATTCTTCATCTCCGAAGAAGATGAAGACTCTGATCAGTTCAATTGACAATCCAATTGATGCCGTTCCAGTCTCATCAATGCCATCAAAGGACCTTGTTCCATTTGGTGAATATTATGTGATTCCTGATGATCTATTGAAGAAACTCCTTCTGCTGCTTCGTCAGAGCAGTTGGACGAAGAAATTGAAGTGGATAAGATCCCTTCAACCCCAGTCATTTCCTCACCTATGCATCAGTTTACTGCTGAAGAGGCAGGTGTTGAAGAAATTGAAGAAGAGGATGTGGACATTGGCTGTACCACTCTTGTGCTCGATGATGAATTTTGGGACAGTCAACATCCAAACTCTCCAATGTTCACTCCACTCCAAGAAATTCCTCATTCCCCTGTTGCCACTGAAGTGCAAATGGGATCTGAAGAACCTCATGCAACCCCAAGTGTTCATGAAGAAATTCCAGCCACTAGTGCTGAAGAAATTGTCAATGAAGAATTGACGACCCAGGCTGAAGCTGAAGAAGAGCCTGAAATTCCTCAGCCTGAGGAACCTGAGATTGCGATTCCTGAAGTGGTGCTGCAATTGACTGACACTCCTCAGCCCAAGCCAGAGGATCCCTTCTCCAAGAAGCAAAAATTCAAGGCTGATGATTTCTTCGGTGAGCACGTATTCTTCACGGACTTCAACCCCTATGACAATGCTCGTCTTAGAAGGAAGCATTTCTAGTCTGCCAGCCAGGGAAACTTCTATTCCTCAGTGCTCCTCAACAAGGACAAAGTCTTCAATCATGAGCATATTCCTCATGTGGACATGGAATCCATGCCTTGCTTCTCTCAAGTCCTCAGCATGATTCATGACGCTGGCTTGCTCAATTTCTGCTCTGACATAGTTGATCGGAATGAAGAGCTTATTCTTCAGTTCTACGCAACTTTGCATATCATAGGCGATGCTGCTGACGTCAACTCATGGGTGTTGGGCTGGATGACTGAAAACACTCATTACAAGGCACCAACCTCTGAATTGCTTCGTGCCTTACCAATCAGTCCTCCACTTGACGGTGCTCGTTGTCTGTATGATGAGCCTGAACTCACTGATCACTATATGCAAGTGCTCATGAAGTCGCTGAAGCCAGGACAAGGTCCAAGGACCAAATTCCTCGTGAAGGAATTGCTCTATGTGCCAAGAACAATCTACCACATTCTGACGAAGACCATGAGTCCCATCAAAGGCCATGACTCATCCGATGAAGAAATTATCGGAATGATGAAGAATATGCTTTTCAACATCATGCATGGCATCCCCATAAATTATCATGATTTCTTCATGAGGACTTTGGCGAATTGCACTTTCTCCATTTGAGCTGAAGCCTTATGCACCGTGGATCATGAGATTCCTCAGAACAAGGTCTTTACTCAACTACAAGGCTGATTTTCAGAATCACCTCAGCTACTTTCCCCCTATTGAAGTCCTCAAGCGGACAATTTCCTCATCTGATGAGAAGGGCAAGTCACCATCCGTGATCGATGAAGGCATTCGTCCATTGGATGGTCAGTTCCGCAAAGCTACATCTTACTCCACCAATGATGACTCTGCCACTCATGATACTGCTTCCAATGCTACCAAGACAAGTCCTCAAGCTACTGCTCCTCGTGTGCCGACTGATCGTGGACTGCTGATAAGTCTTCACCAGAAGGTGGATCAAAACCACAAGTGGGTTAAGCGTCAGTTTGGCTCTATTCTTCACAACATGACTTCTACACATAATGAAGTGAAGAAAAACCTCTACTACCTCCATGAAGTGTTTGATTGCACCTGGGCTATTCTGTCACATCTATATGGTGAAGAAGATCTGAAGCAATTGGGCTTCAAGGAAGACTCTGACTGGTCTGCACCTCCACCGAAGAGATTCAAGAAGGTCAAGGTTCCTTCCATGGTGGCTAGCTCATATTCTTCATCATGCACCACATACGAGCATGAAGACTTGGACGACACTGCAGCAGGCCCTACAACGCCTGACAACGCTAGTGCTCCTCCATCAACATGATATTCTTCAGGGGCGTTAGTCCTCAGTTTCAACCCTTTTGGTCATTCCATGACAAAGGGGGAGAAATTTGAGTTAGTCTTCAAGCAGGTCTATCTTATATGGGCGTTTTTTTGCTAAGTTACAACTCTCGTTCTTCTGATGACTTTGCTGGATCGAGTTGTAATCTTAAACTCTATGGTGACCTGATACTTTTGCTATGCTCTTCTGCACGCTTATTCCTCGTTAATCTTAATGCACGCATGCTGAATTACATTAGTCACCATATTTCATCATGCATTTCAAATTCTTCATATTATATATCAAATGCGTGTATGAATTACAAGATATAGGGGGAGATCTCCATGATTATACTCTTCAAGTGTGCATTGCTTCAAAAGCAAATTCCTCACTATGCACATCTTCAGGGGGAGTTATTCTATATATTGCAATCAAATTCCTCAATATCAGTATTTACACTTCACATGTTTATCCCGTTGAAAACTTAACCTATATTGTCATCAATCACCAAAAAGGGGGAGATTGTAAGTGCATCTAGTGCCCCTTAGTGATTTTGGTGTATTGAAGACTTATAGGTTAAAGGACTGATGCATTTGTGAGTGTACACAGGTTTATAAGTCTATGAGGAGTTTGATATTTACAGAGAAAGTCGACCCCTAAAAATGAAGTTCTTCAACTGAAGACTTTGTATTTCTGTAGACTTTCTAAAGACTATGAAAGTGAAGAAATTGGTGTGACCTTGAAGACTAGGCAATCATTCGAGGAACATGAAGCGTGAAGACTTTTGTTTTTGTAGTTTCATTTTTCTCTTTCTTGAGTCATAGGAAACACTGTACTGATAAAGGGGGTCGAGGAAATACTATGGAAAAATTTCCATGTGATGCTCAACTCAAAATCCTACACCTACCAATCCCTTCGAGTGAAGCCATTGGAAATCTCATACACTTCAGTCATATTCTTCAGTGATAGAGACGAAGTTCTTCTGGTCTCTGAGGAATTTGTTCTGACTAAGGAGTTAGGAATTCACCAGTGTGAATTGCCTACACAGTGAGGAACATGATAGCCCTGAGGATTTTGATAGTCAAAATTCCGACCATTGCTGTGCTATGCGCCAGCGGTTCCAAATATCTACCCACCTAACGGTCATATCAGACAAGGGCATTTATGTCTTATCATGTCGGGCTGCTCCCTAGGCTATAAATAGCCGCCCCCCACAACCACTAGCTGGTTGGCTGCTCCGAGAGAAACTGACACTTGTCAATTGAGAGCATCCCATCCTCCAAGGACTTTGAGCGAAAATCATCAAGTGAGGAAAACCCAAAACCTAACACCTAAAAACCCAAAGTGATTGAGCATCACTGAAGAGATTGATCCTGCATGGATCCGACGCTTGTTTCCTTTAAATATTGTGCTTCTTCTAGACGGTTAGGCGTCAAGGTCTAGAGCATCCAAGAGGAATTGTGGATCGTCGATTGACCGAGTTTGTGAAGGTTCGGAAGTCACCTGAAGACTTACCACGCGAGGTCTGTGTGACCTTAGCTCAAGGATAATACGGTGAGGACTGTGTGTCCGGGACTGGGTGTCCTCGAGTTTAAATACTCAGCCGCTCCAACCAGATGTACAACTGAGACAGCAGTTGGAACTGGTCTACCAAATCATTGTCTTCACCGAGCTAACTTGTTCTATCTCCTCAACTCTTTCATTTCCTCATGTATGTTGTTGTGTGCCTGTTCATATCTGTCTGAAGACATTGACTGAAGACTTTCTCAATTTCCTCAGTTCTATTTGTTCAGTCTGTCCGTCTTCTTCCTTGTGTTATCCTGTGTTTACGCTTTCTGTACTCTGTGTTTGTCTTCATTTCATTATGATGACTATGCGTGTGTTCTGTTATGTTTACTTCTGAGTACTTATTCCGCTGCTAGTAGTTCTTCATTTAGGAATTTCCTCACCAACAAATTCCTCAGTGAAGAATTCATAAATCGCCTATTCACCCCCCTCTAGTCGATATAACGCACTTTCAGTATGGTGGACTCTCATGGCAAAACTGGGTTTAAGGATATTTGGAAGCACAAGTAGTATCTCTACTTGGTGCAAGAAATTTGGCTAGCATGAGGGGGAAAGGCAAGATCAACATGTTTGGAAGGTCAATGATAATATACTTTTACTGAGATGTGCAAAAACATAAACCATTACATTGTCTTCCTTGTCCAACATCAACTCTTTTAGCATGTCATACTTAATGAGTGCTCCCAATTATAAAAGGTGTCCAAAATAATATATTTTTATGTGAACCCCTCTTTCCTTATCACTTCCTACTAATTGCAACGATGACCAAAACTACGTTTATCAACTCTCAACAACTTTTATGCCTCATACTTTCTATATGTGAAGTCATCACTATCCATAAGATCAATATGAACTCTTTATTCTTTCTACTTTCTTAAGATCATATCAACATAGCAAAGCCCTTGACTCAACACTAATCTTTATTATAGATAGCTCATGGACTCGATTACAAAAAGAGATCACAAAGCAAAACTCAAAACTACTTGATATCAAAATTTCAATCTACTAGATCAAGATACTACTAAAAGGATCAAACTAAATAAAACGGTAAAGATAGGAGTGTGATGGTGATACGATACCGGGGCACCTCCCCCAAGCTTGGCAGTTGCCAAGGGGAGTGCCCATACCCAAGTGATTATGTCTCCTTCTTCACGGTTGGTGTTACGATCTTCTTGGTGATGATGCCCCTCAGGATACGATTCTCCTCCTCGAGCTTATTGACTTGTTGTTTGAGGTCCATAATTTCCTTACGGAGCTTGCCCGTAATGGTTAAAGCTCCTTTTACCCAAGGATGCCGCATAGCTTCTGGAGAACAAGTGACACTCTTTTTCATATGTTCATAAGAAAGAAATCTAGAGTTGGAAGGGATGAACGAATTTGGATTAGCCGAGCTATATAGTTTCCCCATCATGAATTCTTCTTGGAGATGAGAGGTAACTTCTTGATCTTCCTCCATGGCATCTATCCTTTTCAAGTTGGCCTCCATCTCATCCTCCGTTGACGGTCCAAAGTGATAAGCATCGTTATTTGCTCCTGGAACTGGTGTTGGGTGAGACACCCGACTCTCCCCGACTGACTCTTGAGAAGACATCTTGCTCTTAATCCGCAACAGGAACAACTCGAAATGAAAACAGAGGATATTTGCGTGATACGGTGGTCAAAACTTTCGGGAGTTTATATAATGAATTTTTACCGACCAAAATACGTAACATGCCAGAAGACGGAGTTCGGAAGGCACACGAGGTGCCTACGAGACAGGGGGCGCGCCCAGTAAGGGAGAGCGCACCGTCCACTCCCGTGGAGGCCTCGTGTCCCTTTTGGACTGCTTCTTTCTTCCTAAAATTCTTAAATATTCCAAAACTGATAAAAATTGCCATTGGTGTTGTTTTGGAGGCGGTTTACTTACCGCACCACATACCTATTCCTTTTCGGAGTTTGGGACGTTCTGGAAAGTGTCCCTTATGTATTCCTCCGGTGTTATGGTTTCAATAATATTAGTTTCAACATTGATAGGGTTACCTGAAATATAATGTTTAATTCTTTGATCGTTTACCACCCTCAGACTTGTGCCTTCGAAGTTGTTGATTTTTATGGCACCAGAATGATAGACCTCCTCGATAACGTAAGGACTTTCCCATTTAGAGAGAAGTTTTCCTGCAAAAAATCTTAAACGAGAGTTTAATAATAACACATAATCTCCTACGTTAAACTCACGCTTTTGTATCCTCTTATCATGCCAGCGTTTGACTTTTTCTTTGAATAGCTTGGCATTCTCATAGGCTTGGGTTCTGCATTCATCAAGTGAGCTAATATCAAACAACCTCTTCTCACCAGCAAGTTTGAAGTCATAGTTGAGCTCTTTAATAGCCCAATATGCTTTATGTTCAAGTTCAAGAGGTAAATGACATGCTTTTCCATAAACAATCTTATATGGAGACATACCCATAGGATTTTTGTATGCAGTTCTATAGGCCCATAATGCATCATCAGGTTTTTTGGACCAATTCTTTCAGATCTATTCACAGTCTTTTGCAAAATTAATTTGAGCTATCTATTGCTCAACTCTACTTGACCACTAGACTGCAGATGATAAGGAGATGCGATTCTATGATTAACATCATACTTGGCAAGCATCTTACGGAAAGCACATGAATAAAATGTGAACCACCATCAGTCATAAGATATCTAGGGACTCCAAACCTCAGAAAAATAACTTCTTCAAGCATTTTAATAGAAGTGTTATGATCAGCACTACTAGTTGGAATAGCTTCTACCCACTTAGTAATGTAATCAACATCAACTAAAATATGTGTATAACCATTAGAGGCAGGAAAAGGTCCCATATAATCAAAGCCCCAAACATCAAATAGTTCAATAACAAGAGAATAATTCATAGGCATTTCTTGACGTCTGCTAAAGTTACCTACTCTTTGACATTCATCACAAGATAAAACAAACTTACGAGCATCTTTGAAGAGAGTAGGCCAATAAAACCAGATTGTAGTACCTTGTGTGCAGTTCTATCTCCAGCGTGGTGTCCTCCATAGGATTCAGAGTGACACTTGCATAGGATCTGTTCCTGTTCATGCTCAGGCACACAACGTCTAATAACACCATCTACTCCTTTATAAAGGAGTGGGTCATACCAAAAGTAATGTCTTAAATCATAAAAGAACTTTTTCTTTTGCTGGTATGTGAAACTAGGAGGTATAAATTTAGCAACAATGTAATTAGCATAATCGGCATACCATGGAGCAGTACGAGAAGCATTAATGACCGCTAATTGTTCCTCAGGAAAGCTGTCATCAATAGGCAGTGGGTCATCAAGAACATTCTCTAACCTAGATAAGTTGTCTGCAATGGGGTTCTCAGCTCCCTTTCCATCAATAATATGCAAATCAAATTCTTGGAGTAGGAGAACCCATCTAATGAGCCTAGGCTTAGCATCTTTCTTTTCCATAAGATATTTAATAGCAGCATGATCGGTGAAAATAGTAACTTTGGAATCAACAATATAAGGTCTAAACTTATCACATGCAAACACAACTGCTAAGAATTCCTTTTCAGTAGTAGCATAATTTCTCTGGGCAGTATCAAGAGTCTTACTAGCATACTGGATAACATTCAATTTCTTATCAACTCTTTGCCCTAGAACATCACCTACAGCATAATCACTAGCATCACACATAATTTCAAAAGGTAAATTCCAATCAGGTGGCTGAACAATAGGTGTAGTGATCAAAGCTTTGTTAAGTATTTCAAATTCTTCTACACAATCATCATCAACAACAAAAGGAATATATTTTTGCAATAAATTAGTCAGAGGCCTAGAGATTTTAGAGAAGTCCTTAATGAAACTTCTATAAAAACCGGCATGACCAAGGAAACTTCTTATACCTTTTATGTCCTTGGGACATGGCATTTTTTCAATAGCATCAAATTTAGCTTTATCAACTTCAATACGTCTCTCGGAAATCTTGTGCCCCAAGACAATGCCTTCATTAACCATAAAGTGACACTTTTCCCAATTCAGGAGGAGACTAATGTCTTCGCATCTCTGCAAAACTCGATCAAGGTTGCTCAAACAATTATCAAAAGAGGATCCATAAACGGAGAAGTCATCCATGAATACCTCACAAATCTTTTCACAAAAATCAGAGAATATAGCCACCATGCATCTTTGAAAGGTAGCACGTGCATTACATAAACCAAAAGGCATACGTCTATAAGCAAACGTACCGAAAGGGCAAGTAAAAGTAGTTTTTGATTGATCCCATGCTGACACATGTATTTGAGAGAAACCAGAATAACCATCTAGAAAGCAAAAAATGTGTGTGTTTGGATAGTCTTTCTAGCATTTGATCAATAAAAGGTAAAGGGTAATGATCTTTCTTAGTAGCCTTATTTAATTTACGGAAATCAATTACCATCCTATAGCCTGTAATAATTCTTTGCGGGATCAATTCATCTTTATCATTAGGAACAACGGTAATGCCTCCCTTTTTAGGAACACAATGGACAGGGCTTACCCAATCACTATCGGCAACGAGATAAATTATACCCGCCTCAAGGAGCTTTAGTATCTCCTTTCTTACCACTTCTTTCATCTTGGGATTCAGTCATCGTTGAGGATCTCTAACTGGTTTGGCGTCATCCTCCAATTTAATTTTGTGTTGGCATAACGTGGGACTAACGCCCTTAAGATCATCCAGAGTATATCCAATAGCAGCTCGGTGCTTCTTCAGAGTTTTCAGTAATATTTCCTCTTCTTGCTCTGAAAGGTTAGCACTAATAATAACAGGATATATTTTCTTTTCATCAAGATAAGCATACTTAAGATTATCAGCTAATGGTTTTAGTTCAAACACGGGATCACCCTTGGGTGGAGGGGGATCCCCAAGAATTTCAACAGGAATATTATGTTCCAGCACAGGTTCCTATTTAAGGAACACTTCATCTATTTCCCTTCTTTCCTTCATAAACATTTCATTTTCATGGTCTAGCAATTATTGTTCTAACGGATCAGTAGGAGGAACAACAATGGAAGCAAGACCAATAATCTCATCCTTACTAGGTGGTTCCCTATCGCGAGGTTGTCTATGAAACTTAGCAAAATTAAATTCATGAGACATACCATCTATGCCAACGGTGACAGTATCTTTTTCACAATCAATCTTAGCACTAGCTGTATTCAAGAAGGGTCTACCAAAAATAATGGGACAAAAATCATCTTGTGGGGAGCCAAGAACAAGAAAATCAGCAGGGTATTTAACCTTCCCACACAAGACTTCAACATCTCTAACAATCCCAACTGGTTTAATGGTGTCCCTATTAGCAAGCTTAATAGTAACATCAATGTCCTCTAATTCAACGGGTGCAATGTCGTGCATAATTTGTTTATATAAATCATAGGGTATCGCACTAGCACTAGCACCCATATCACATAAACCATGATAACAATGATCTCCTATTTTAACAGAAATAACAGGCATGCCTACGTCAGGTCTATGTATCTTAGTGTCTGGTCTAGCAATATTAGCAGATTCATCACAGAAATAAATAACATGCCCATCTAAATCATCATCCAAGAGATCTCTAACCATAGCAATACTGAAGGAAATATGCCCTAGAGGCAATAATAAAGTTATTATTATTTCCTCGTATCATGATAAATGTTTATTATTCATGCTAGAATTGTATTACCCAGAAACATGATACATGTGTGAGTACATAGACAAACATAATGTCACTAGTATGCCTCTACTTGACTAGCTCATTAATCAAAGATGGTTATGTTTCCTAACCATAGACATGTGTTGTCATTTGATTAACGGGATTACATCATTAGGAGAATGATGTGATTGACATGACCCATTCCGTTAGCCTAGCACTTGATCGTTTAGTATGTTGCTATTGCTTTCTTCATGACTTATACAAAGTTCCTATAACTATGAGATTATGCAACTCCCGTTTACCGGAGGAACACTTTGTGTGCTACCAAACGTCACAACATAACCGGGTGATAATAAAGGAGTTCTACAGGTGTCTCCGAAGGTACATGTTGAGTTGGCGTATTTCGAGATTAGGATTTGTCACTCCGATTGTGGAAGAGGTATCTTTGGGCCCTCTCGGTAATGCACATCACTATAAGCCTTGCGAGCAATGTGGCCAATGAGTTGGTTACAGAATGATGCATTATGTAACAAGTAAAGAGACTTGCCGGTAACGTGATTGAACTAGGTATTGGATACCGACGATCGAATCTCGGGCAAGTAACATACCGATGACAAAGGGAACAACGTATGTTGTTATGCGGTTTGACCGATAAAGATCTTCATAGAATATGTAGGAGCCAATATGAGCATCCAAGTTCCGCTATTGGTTATTGACCGGGAACAGTTCTAGGTCATGTCTACATAGTTCTCGAACCCGTAGGGTCCGCACGCTTAACGTTATGATGACAGTTTTATTATGAGTTTATAAGTTTTGATTTACCGAAGGTTGTTCGGAGTCCCGGATATTATCACAGACATGACGAGGAGTCTCGAAATGGTCGAGACATAAAGATTGATATATTGGAAGCCTATATTTGGATATCAGAATCGTTCCGGGTGAAATCGGGATTTTACCGGAGTACCGGGGGGTTACCGGAACCCCCCGGGGGTTAATGGGCCTACATGGGCCATGAGGGAGAAAAGGAGGGCCGGCCAGGGCAGGCCACGTGCCCCCTCCCCCCTAGTCCGAATAGGACAAGGAAGGGGGCGACGCCCCCCTTTCCTCTTTCCCCTCCCCCCTTTCCTTCTCCAACAAGGCAAGAGGAGGGAGTCCTACTCTCGGTGGGAGTAGGATTCCTCCAGGCGCACCCCTAGGGGGCCGGCCGCACCTCCCCCCTCCCTCCTTTATATACGGGGGCAAGGGGGCACCCCAAGACACACAAGTTGATCATCGTGGATCGTTCCTTAGCCGTGTGCGGTGCCCCCCTCCACCATATTCCACCTCGGTCATATCGTTGCAGTGCTTAGGCAAAGCCCTATGTCGGTAGAACATCATCATCATCACCACGCCATCATGCTGACGGAACTCATCCCCGACACTCTGCTGGATCGGAGTCCGGGGATCGTCATCGAGCTGAACGTGTGCTGAACTCGGAGGTGCCGTACATTCGATGCTTGGATCGGTCGGATCGTGAAGACGTACGACTACATCAACCGCTTTGTCATAACGCTTCCGCTTACGGTCTAGGAGGGTACGTGGACAACACTCTCCCCTCTCGTTGCTATGCATCACCATGATCTTGCGTGTGCATAGATTTTTTTTGAAATTACTACGTTCCCCAACAGTGGCATCCGAGCCTGATTTTATGCGTAGATGTCATATGCACAAGTAGAACACAAGTGAGTTGTGGGCGATACAAGTCATATTTCTTACCAGCATGTCATACTTTGGTTCAGCGGTATTGTGAGATGAAGCGGCCCGGACCGACATTACGCGTACGCTTACGCAAGACTAGTTTCACCGTTACGAGCACTCATGCTTAAAGGTGACTGGCGGGTGTCTGTCTCTCTCACTTTAGTTGAACCGAGTGTGGCTACGCCCAGTCCTTGCGAAGGTTAAAATATCACTAACTTGACAAACTATCGTTATGGTTTTGATGCGTAGGTAAGAACGGTTCTTGCTCAGCCCGTAGCAGCCACGTAAAATTTGCAACAACAAAGTAGAGGACGTCTATCTTTTTTTTGCAGGGCATGTTGTGATGTGATATGGTCAAGACGTGATGCTATATTTTATTGTATGAGATGATCATGTTTTGTAACCGAAGTTATCGGCAACTGGCAGGAGCCATATGGTTGTCGCTTTATTGTATGAAATGCAAACGCCCTGTAATTGCTTTACTTTATCACTAAGCGGTAGTGATAGTCGTAGAAGCAATAGATGGCGTAACGACAACGATGCTACGATGGAGATCAAGGTGTCGCACCGGTGACGATGGTGATCACGACGGTGCTTCGGAGATGGAGATCACAAGCACAAGATGATGATGGCCATATCATATCACTTATATTGATTGCATGTGATGTTTATCCTTTATGCATCTTATCTTGCTTTGATTGACGGTAGCATTTTAAGATGATCTCTCACTAAATTATCAAGAAGTGTTCTCCCTGAGTATGCACAGTTGCGAAAGTTCTTCGTGCTGAGACACCACGTGATGATTGGGTGTGATAGGCTCTACGTTCAAATACAACGGGTGCAAAACAGTTGCACACGCTGAATACTCAGGTTAAGCTTGACGAGCCTAGCATATACAGATATGGCCTCGGAACACGGCGACCGAAAGGTCGAACGTGAATCATATAGTAGATATGATCAACATAGAGATGTTCACCATTCAAACTACTCCATCTCATGTGATGATCGGACATGGTTTAGTTGATTTGGATCACGTGATCACTTAGATGACTAGAGGGATGTCTGTCTAAGTGGGAGTTCTTAAGTAATATGATTAACTGAACTTAAATTTATCATGAACTTAGTACCTGATAGTATTTTGTTGTCTATGTTTGTTGTAGATAGATGGCTCATGCTGTTGTTCTATTGAATTTTAATGCGTTCCTTGAGCAAGCTAAGTTGAAAGATGATGGTAGAAATTACACGGACTGGGTCCATAACCTGAGGATTATCCTCATTGCTGCACAGAAGAATTATGTCCTAGAAGCACCGCTGGGTGCCAGGCCTGCTGCAGATGCAACTGACGACGTTAAGAACGTCTGGCATAGCAAAGCTGATGACTACTCGATAGTTCAGTGTGCCATGCTTTACGGCTTGGAACCGGGTCTTCAACGACGTTTTGAACGTCATGGAGCATATGAGATGTTCCAGGAGTTAAAGTTAATATTTCAAGCAAATGCCCCGATTGAGAGATATGAAGTCTCCAATAAGTTCTATAGCTGTAAGATGGAGGAGAATAGTTCTATTAGTGAACACATACTCAAAATGTCTGGGTATAATAATCACTTGATTCAACTGGGAGTTAATCTTCCTGATGATAGTGTCATTGACAGAATTCTTCAATCACTGCCACCAAGCTACAAGAGCTTCGTGATGAACTATAATATGCAAGGGATGGACAAGACTATTCCCGAGCTCTTCGCAATGCTAAAGGCAGCGGAGGTAGAAATCAAGAAGGAGCATCAAGTGTTGATGGTCAATAAGACCACCAGTTTCAAGAAAAAGGGCAAAGGGAAGAAGGGAAACTTCAAGAAGAACAGCAAACAAGTTGCTGCTCAAGAGAAGAAACCCAAGTCTGGACCTAAGCCTGAGACTGAGTGCTTCTACTGCAAGCAGACTGGACACTGGAAGCGGAACTGCCCCAAGTATTTGGCGGATAAGAAGGATGGCAAAGTGAACAAAGGTATATGTGATATACATGTTATTGATGTGTACCTTACTAATGCTCGCAGTAGTACCTGGGTATTTGATACTCGTTCTGTTGCTAATATTTGCAACTCGAAACAGGGACTACGGATTAAGCGAAGATTGGCTAAGGACGAGGTGACGATGCACGTGGGAAATGGTTCCAAAGTCGATGTGATCGCGGTCGGCATGCTACCTCTACATCTACCATCAGGATTAGTTTTAGACCTAAATAATTGTTATTTGGTGCCAGTGTTGAGCATGAACATTATATCTGGATCTTGTTTGATGCGAGACGGTTATTCATTTAAATCAGAGAATAATGGTTGTTCTATTTATATGAGTAATATCTTTTATGGTCATGCACCCTTGAAGAGTGGTCTATTTTTAATGAATCTCGATAGTAGTGATACACATATTCATAATGTTGAAGCCAAAAGATGCAGAGTTGATAATGATAGTGCAACTTATTTGTGGCACTGCCATTTAGGTCATATCGGTGTAAAGCGCATGAAGAAACTCCATACTGATGGACTTTTGGAATCACTTGATTATGAATCACTTGGTACTTGCGAACCTTGCCTCATGGGCAAGATGACTAAAACACCGTTCTCTGGAACTATGGAGCGAGCAACTGATTTATTGGAAATCATACATACTGATGTATGTGGTCCAATGAATATTGAGGCTCGTGGCGGGTATCGTTATTTTCTCACCTTCACAGATGATTTGAGCAGATATGGGTATGTCTACTTAATGAAACACAAGTCTGAAACATTTGAAAAGTTCAAAGAATTTCAGTGTGAAGTGGAAAATCATCATAACAAGAAAATAAAATTTCTACGATCTGATCGTGGAGGAGAATATTTGAGTTACGAGTTTGGTTTACATTTGAAACAATGCGGAATAGTTTCGCAACTCACGCCACCCGGAACACCACAACGAAATGGTGTGTCCGAACGTCGTAATTGTACTTTACTAGATATGGTGCAAACTATGATGTCTCTTACTGATTTACCGCTATCGTTTTGGGGTTATGCTTTAGAGACGGCTGCATTCACGTTAAATAGGGCACTATCGAAATCCGTTGAGACGACGCCTTATGAACTAGGGTTTGGCAAGAAACCAAAGTTGTCGTTTCTTAAAGTTTGGGGCTGCGATGCTTATGTGAAGAAACTTCAACCAGATAAGCTCGAACCCAAATTGGAGAAATGTGTCTTCATAGGATACCCAAAAGAGACTATTGGCTACACCTTCTATCACAGATCTGAGGGCAAGATTTTCGTTGCTAAATTCGGATCCTTTCTAGAGAAGAGAAGTGAGTGGGAGGAAAGTAGAACTTGATGAGGTAACTATACCTGCTTTCTTATTGGAAAGTAGTTCATCACAAGAACCGGTTCCTGTGACAACTACACCAATTAGTGAGGAAGCTAATGATATTGATCATGAAACTTCAGATCAAGTTTCTACTGAACCTCGTAGGTCCACCAGAGTAAGATCCGCACCAGAGTGGTACGGTAATCCTATTCTGGAAGTCATGTTACTTGACCATGACGAACCTACGAACTATGAGGAAGCGATGATGAGCCCAGATTCCGCAAAATGGCTTGAAGCCATGAAATCTGAGATGGGATCCATGTATGAGAACAAAGTATGGACTTTGGTTGACTTGCCCTATGATCGGCAAGCCATTGAGAATAAATGGATCTTCAAGAAGAAGACTGACGCTGATGGTAATGTAACTGTCTACAAAGCTCGAATTGTTGCGAAAGGTTTTTGACAAGTTCAAGGAGTTGACTATGATGAGACTTTCTCACCTGTAGCGATGCTTAAGTCTGTCCAAATCATGTTAGCAATTGCCGCGTTTTATGATTATGAAATTTGGCAAATGGATGTCAAAACTGCATTCCTGAATGGATTTCTGGAAGAAGAGTTGGATATGATGCAACCAGAAGGTTTTGTCGATCCAAAAGGTGCTAACAAAGTGTGCAAACTCCAGCGATCCATTTATGGGCTGGTGCAAGCATCTCGGAGTTGGAATAAACGTTTTGATAGTGTGATCAAAGCATATGGTTTTATATAGACTTTTGGAGAAGCCTGTATTTACAAGAAAGTGAGTGAGAGCTCTGTAGAATTTCTAATATTATATGTAGATGACATATTATTAATCGGAAATGATATATAATTTCTGGATAGCATAAAGGGATACTTGAATAAAAGTTTTTCAATGAAAGACCTCGGTGAAGCTGCTTACATATTGGGCATCAAGATCTATAGAGATAGATCAAGACGCTTAATTGGACTTTCACAAAGCACATACCTTGATAAAGTTTTGGAAAAGTTCAAAATGAATCAGGCAAAGAAAGGGTTCTTGCCTGTATTACGAGGTGTGAAGTTGAGTCAGACTCAATGCCCGGCCACAGCAAAAGATAGAGAGAAAATGAAAGATGTTCCCTATGCTTCAGCCATAGGCTCTATCATGTATGCAATGCTGTGTACCAGACCTGATGTATGCTTAGCAATAAGCTTGGCACGAAGGTACCAAAGTAATCCAGGAGTAGATCACTGGACAGCGGTCAAGAACATCCTGAAATACCTGAAAAGGACTAAGGATATGTTTCTCGTTTATGGAGGTGACAAAGAGCTAGTCGTAAATGGTTACGTCGATGCAAGCTTTGACACTGATCCGGACGATTCTAAATCGCAAACCGGATACGTGTTTTTATTAAACGGTGGAGCTGTAAGTTGTCGCAGTTCTAAACAAAGCGTCGTGGCGGGATCTACATGCGAAGCGGAGTACATAGCTTCTTCGGAAGCAGCAAATGAAGGAGTCTGGATGAAGGAGTTCATTTATGATCTAGGTGTCATACCTAGTGCATCGGGACCAATGAAGATCTTCTGTGACAATACTGGTGCAATTGCCTTGGCAAAGGAATCCAGATTTCACAAGAGGAACAAGCACATCAAGAGACGCTTCCATTCCATCCGGGACCAAGTCCAGGTGGGAGACATAGAGATTTGCAAGATACGTACGGATCTGAATGTTGCAGACCCGTTGACTAAGCCTCTTCCACGAGCAAAACATGATCAGCACCATGACTCCATGGGTGTTAGAATCATTACTATGTAATCTAGATTATTGACTCTAGTGCAAGTGGGAGACTGAAGGAAATATGCCCTAGAGGCAATAAAAAAGTTATTATTTATTTCCTCATATCATGATAAATGTTTATTATTCATGCTAGAATTGTATTACCCGGAAACATGATACATGTGTGAATATATAGACAAACATAACGTCACTAGTATGCCTCTACTTGACTAGCTCATTAATCAAAGATGGTCATGTTTCCTAACCATAGACATGTGTTGTCATTTGATTAACGGGATTACATCATTAGGAGAATGATGTGATTGACATGACCCATTCCGTTAGCCTAGCACTTGATCGTTTAGTATGTTGCTATTGCTTTCTTCATGACTTATACAAAGTTCCTATAACTATGAGATTATGCAACTCCCGTTTACTAGAGGAACACTTTGTGTGTTACCAAACGTCACAACGTAACTGGGTGATAATAAAGGAGTTCTACAGGTGTCTCCGAAGGAACATGTTGAGTTGGCGTATTTCGAGATTAGGATTTGTCACTCCGATTGTCGAACATGTATCTCTGGGCCCTCTCGGTAATGCACATCACTATAAGCCTTGCAAGCAATGTGGCAATGAGTTGGTTACGGAATGATGCATTACGTAACGAGTAAAGAGACTTGCCGGTAACGAGATTGAACTAGGTATTGGATACCGACGATTGAATCTCGGGCAAGTAACATACCGATGACAAAGGGAACAACGTATGTTGTTATGCGGTTTGACCGATAAAGATCTTCGTAGAATATGTAGGAGCCAATATGAGCATCTAGGTTCCGCTATTGGTTATTGACCGGGAACAGTTCTAGGTCATGTCTACATAGTTCTCGAACCCGTAGGGTCCGCACGCTTAACGTTACGATGATAGTTTTATTATGAGTTTATAAGTTTTGATGTACAGAAGGTTGTTCGGAGTCCCTGATGTTATCACGGACATGACGAGGAGTCTCAGAATGGTCGAGACATAAAGATTGATATATTGGAAGCCTATATTTGGATATCGGAATCGTTCCGGGTGAAATCGGGATTTTACCAGAGTACCGGGGGGTTACTGGAACCCCCCGGGGTTAATGGGCCTACATGGGCCATGAGGGAGAAAAGGAGGGCCGGCCAGGGCAGGCCACACGCCCCCTCCCCCCTAGTCCAAATAGGAGAAGGAAGGGGGGGGGGCGGCACCCCCCTTTCCTCTTTCCCCTCTCCCCTTTCCTTCTCCAACAAGGCAAGAGGAGGGAGTCCTACTCCCGGTGGGAGTAGGACTCCTCCAAGCGCACCCCTAGGGGGCCGGCCGCACCTCACCCTCCCTCCTTTATATATGGGGGCAGGGGGCACCCCAAGACACACAAGTTGATCATCGTGATCGTTCCTTAGCCGTGTGCGGTGCCCCCCTCCAACATATTCCACCTCGGTCATATCGTTGCGGTGCTTAGGCGAAGCCCTGCGTCGGTAGAACATCATCGTCGTCACCACGCCGTCGTGTTGACGGAACTCATCCCCGACACTCTGCAGGATCGGAGTCCGGGGATCATCATCGAGCTGAACGTGTGCTGAACTCGGAGGTGCCGTACGTTCGGAGCTTGGATCGGTCGCATCGTGAAGACGTACGACTACATCAACCGCTTTGTCATAATGCTTCCGCTTACGGTCTACGAGGGTACGTGGACAACACTCTCCCCTCTCGTTGCTATGCATCACCATGATCTTGCGTGTGCGTAGGAATTTTTTTTGAAATTACTACGTTCCCCAACAAATACTAGGTTCAACATTGATTTTCTTAGGAGGTGTATAAGTCCTAATATTACTCTTAAGAACAACAGTCGAAGTTTTAGCATGATCCTTTATCCTAACAGGAAAAGGAGGTTTCTCAACATAAGCAGTAGGAACAATAGGATCACTATAGGTGATAGTCTTTTCTTCAACTGTAATAGGTGCAACTACTTTCACTTCAACATGAGGATTATATTTAAACCACTTCTGTTTAGGGAGATCAATGTGAGTAGCAAAAGATTCACAGAAAGAAGCTACTATCTCAGAGTCAAGTCCATACTTAGCGCTAAATCCACGAAAAGCACCGGTATCCATAAAAGATTTAACACAATCGAACTTAGGTGTCATACCTGACTCCTTACCTTCGTCGGAACCCCAATCTTCAGAGTTGCGTTTAATTCTTTCCAATAAGTACCATTTGAAATCAATAGTCTTTAGCATACAAGAACCAGCACAGGAAGTATCAAGCAGGTTGCGATTGTTAAGAGAAAGCCGAGCATAAAATTTTTGAATAATCATTTCCCGGGAGAGCTCATAATTGGGGCATGAATATAACATTGACTTAAGCCTCCCCCAATATTGAGCGATGCTTTCTCCTTCGCGAGGCCAGAAATTATATATGTAATTAGGATCACGGTGAACAAGATGCATAGGATAGAACTTCTGGTGAAATTCCAACTTCAATCGCTTATAATTCCAAGATCTTGTATCATCACATAGCCTATACCATGTTAATGCATCTCCCTTCAAAGATAAAGGGAAGACCTTCCTTTTGACAACATCATCGGGAATACCTGCAAGCTTAAATAATCCACAAACTTCATCCACAAAGATAAGGTGTAAATCGGGATGCAATGTTCCATCTCCTGTAAAGGGATTAGCTAGCAGTTTCTCTATCATACCCGAAGGAATCTCAAAGTAAATATTTTCATAAAGTTCAGTAAGTTGAGGAGCAACTCTTTGCTATTCTGGTAGGGGTGAAGATACCTCGAACAAGCCCCTCAAAGGATTAGTTTCCATAGTGACAAGTAACAGAAAATTTCAGCACACTATATGTTGGGGATATTACCACTAGGTGTAAACCGGCCAGCTTGGGCCGAGTTAACTCCGTTAGTGGTATAAGCAGAGAAAGGCCCAAGTCCTGTAGTCGGTTTAGAACTTGTAGCCGTAAACCGGCCTGATGTATGCTTGTATTGTAAGTTAGGAATAGAGAGATACCAACCGGGATACGAGTATGAACCGGTTAGGACTCTATGAACCGACGGGCGTCACTCGTGTATATAAGGGGACGACCCGGCGACGGTTCAAGGACAAACAACCACAACTCGAGCCTAGGCGAAGCTTGTTTGCTCCCTAGCCATCGAAACCACATCAATTCCATCACAACTAGACGTATGCTTTTACCTTCATCGAAGGGGCCGAACTAGTATAAACCCTTGTGTCTTTGTGTCCGCTTTAACCCCTTCAAGTAAACCCATAGCGATGGCTCCACGACTAAGTCCTTTCACTAGGACATCTGCCGTGACAAATCCACGACAGTTGGCGCCCACCGTGGGGCTATCGCACGATGGTTTGACGATCTTGGAGGGCAAGCTCAAAGGACTCGAAGGCTACGTCGTGGGCCGGATGACCAAGAGTCGTCGCGGCCGGATCTACATCGACGACGCCGGATGGGGTCCCGAGGCCGATTCAATTGAGTACGGGTACCGGGTCCCCTTTGGTGGCATACATGTTTTCATCGGCAAGATCGGGGAGCCTGGGCCTGAGCCAGACATCTGCACCGACCTCGTCGAGACGGCTCAGCGTGCACGACCTGCCCAGGTTAAACCGGCCATGAAGCATGTCTTCGTTGGAGTCATCCACGGAGGAGAACATGACGCCGATTCAGAACACGGTAGTGAGACCGTCGTTTATTCCGGCGACGAATCTTCAATCGGAGAGACTGAGTCATTGTACCAGTTGCAGGACGATATGATCAGGGGCTGTTCCGATGGCGACATTATTCCGGACCCCCCAAGCCAGATCAACCGGGTTGGAATATTCATGGCCGGTACGCAGGCAGCGAACCGCTCTTCAACCGCTGCAGCGATACTTTCCGGATCAGCAGCGGTAGTGGCAGCAGGGGCAGGAGGCCCGGTGCGCCCGCCGGTTCAAGTTCTATCAGATTTGTTTGATGCACTAGCTGCGCTTATGGCAGAGGACAACCCGGCGGATCAGGAGGCTCATGATGCAGAAATTGCGAAAGTGAAAGAGCAGATCACACAAGCCAAAGCAGATCTAGCGGCAGAAAAGGAGCGGATGGCTGCAGAGCGAGCCGCTCTGGACGCGCAGGCTTACAAACTCATGCTTGACCAGAGTGCGTCGCAGGAGGTGTTGAAGCGGAAGTATAGATCACGCCTACCATTAGGGTTTGATCACAGAAATCTCTTTCAGACCCCAGGAGCTGGACCCAGTAATCCGCCTCAGCACCGGGAGGCAAACCGGATTGAGGCACCGGGACCAGGGGCGACGGTCCAACCACGCCAGATGGAGCCTCCTCAGCAGAACATGGTGGTTCCCCCGCCGGTTCAAACACCCCCAGGTCATTACTCTAATCCTATGGACAACCTTGTTGCAGCCGCTGCATGATTGGAGGCTATCCCGGTCGAAGGGGATTCTCCACAAGCAGTAGAGACGCGCCGGGTTAAGGAGCTTCTCCGGACTGCACTGATTCAACAGGAGGCATATTCATATAGCCGTGATCGGATTCACTCTACGCCCCGTCCAAGCCGGAGTTATAGCAGGCACGTGGATGAACCGGCCATATCAAGCAACGCGTGGGACCGTGAAGCGGCCCGTGGCAATAACCCGGCGGGTGGTGTTCGTGATGCTCAGGAGGTGGTGGATCGGGCCCGGGCGCGAAGAGAGGCTTAATTAGCAGCGCAGGATGACGCGGGTCAACACACACCGGTTCGCCCTACCACCTTCGCCGGACCAGGGGTCGCATCCGCTTTAGGGGTGCCCTGTTTGATCCCCGCTTTACGCAATGTACGCCTGCCCAAAGACTTTAAGGGTCCGCGCAAGCTGCCGAATTACACCGCTGATTTGTCCCTGAAGCGTGGGTTGAAAGTTATGAGATGGCCATGGAGATGTTAGATGTGGATGAGGCCGCGTGTGCAAAGTATTTCACCATGATGCTTGAAGGCACGGCTCGTACTTGGTTGAAGAGCCTACCGCCCAACTCTATCAGCTCATGGGCCCAGTTAGGGGCCTGGTTTATCCAGAATTTCAAGGATACATGTAAGCAGCCCAAATCCATAGTAGACCTAGCGGCTTGTGTCCACGAGGAAGGGGAGTCAACGACCCATTGGGTACGCCGTGTTTCGGAGATTTTGCACTCCTCTGACAGGATCAACGCTGACTCTGCAATCTTAACCTTAGAAGGCAACTGCCGGTTTGAGCCTTTAAAATTGAAATTGGGGCGCATGAAGCGGTTCTGTAATGACATGGGAACCCTCATGGCCGCTTTGGTGAAGTATGCTGATTCGGACAGTACCAAGGATCCCGAGGCTGATGATGATGAAGCAGGGAAGGGAAAGAAGAACGACAACTCTAAGGGGCAACAGTACAAACCGGCGGGTCATGGAAACGGAGGCAAGCGCAAAGCGGATGGCAACATGGATTTCGTGGCCAATACTAATGCACAGGACAGGGGGCAGCGGCGCAGAGGCAAAGCGAATCGGGGTCCAGATCCTAATGCGAGCCGTTTGAATTACTTGTTGAATCAACCTTGCCCCAAGCATGGGACGAAGGAGTCCCCAGCGAACCATCTCTGGAAAGATTGTTATATTATGCAGGAGTTCAAAAACTCTAACGCTTTCCGGTATGACCAGGGGTCAGGTGGCGGTTCAGGATTCGGTTTCCACGGGCCGGGTCATGATGGAGCTTCCGGTTCAGGTCTTAGTCAAGGCGGCCACAACAGTCAGAATAATCAGAACGGCCAGCAGCAACAGCAGTCGGGTTATCAGAGCCAACCAAAGCAGTTGAATAGTGGGCAGTATCATGTTTTCACAACTAGCTTGGATAAGCGCGACCGAAAGCTTCACAAACGAGCAGTGAACTCTGTTGAACCGGCCTTGCCACGTTATTTACGCTGGTCGGAGCAGCCTATCGTGTGGAGCAGAGAGGACCATCCCCCCCGGGTTGATAATGTGGGCCAGCTGGCATTGGTGGTAGACCCTCAGGTGGGGGGTTATAAATTCACTAAGGTGCTTATGGATGGAGGAAGTAGTATTAACATACTGTACTATGAAACTTTCCGTCGCATGGGTCTAACAGACAAGGATCTCAGACCGTCCAATACAGTGTTCCACGGTGTAGTACCAGGCAAATCTGCATATCCTGTCGGTAAGATAGCCCTGGATGTGGCTTTTGGAGACGAGCACGATTCCCGGTCTGAAAAATTAACCTTTGAGGTAGTGAAGATCCGGAGTCCATATCACGCCTTGTTTGGGCGGCCAGCTTATGCTAAGTTCATGGCACGACCTTGTTATATCTACTTGCAGCTCAAAATGCCGGGTTACAAGGGAACGATAACGGCGCATGGAAGCCGCCGGGTCGCTTTGGAATGCGAGGAAGGTGATGCAGCTTATGCAGAGGCGGTCTGTGCCACGGAGGAGTTGAAGTTTTATAAGGACAATGTTGATCCGGCAGATATGACCCCTTTAAAGAAACCTACTACAGAGCATGAATCGGATCTGAAGTTTAAATCGGCAGCTGAAACCAAACTTGTTGACTTCGTACCAGGCGATTCGTCCAAGCAGTTCACTGTCAGTGCCAACCTAGATCCCAAATAGGAAAGCGCACTCATCGAGTTCATCCGTGAGAATCGGGACATCTTTGCATGGAAGCCATCTGACATGCCAGGTGTACCGAGGGAACTCGCTGAACACACACTTAATGTGGATCCTAAGTATAAACCGGTGAAACAGTTCCTCCGCCGGTTTAACGAAGAAAGGCGCAAAGCCATTGGAGAGGAAGTAGCCAGGCTTTTGGCAGCCGGCTTTATCATTGAAGTCTTTCATCCGGAGTGGCTTGCTAATCCGGTGCTGGTCCTTAAGAAAAACGGCACTTGGCGTATGTGTGTGGATTACACAGATCTTAACAAGGCCTGTCCAGCGGATCCTTTTGCCCTCCCCCGCATTGATCAGATTATTGATGCCACAGCAGGCTGTGAGCGTTTAAGTTTTTTGGATGCGTACTCTGGATATCATCAGATCAAAATGGCGGTTAAGGACCAGGAGAAAACAGCGTTTATAACTCCCTTTGGAGCCTTCTGCTATGTATCTATGCCTTTTGGGCTCAAGAGCGCCCAGGCTACTTATCAGCGGTGTGTACAGAATTGCCTGCATACACAGATCGGCCGTAATGTGCATGCTTATGTGGATGATATTGTAGTGAAATCAAGACAAAAGGAGACACTGGTGGATGATTTGAAGGAAACCTTTGACAACTTGCGCATTTACAAAATGATGCTTAATCCGGCCAAGTGCGTCTTTGGTGTTCCGGCAGGCAAGTTATTGGGGTTCCTGGTATCTAACAGAGGAATTGAGGCTAATCCGGAGAAAATTAAAGCTATTACTTCCTTGGCTAAACCGAAGTGTATCAATGATGTTCAGCGTTTGGCGGGCAGAATCGCTGCGCTGAGCTGGTTTATCAGCCGCCTCGGAGAAAAGGCCATCCCTTTGTACCAGATGCTGAGGAAGACAGATAATTTTGTCTGGAGTCCGGCTGCTGATGAAGCATTTGAGGACTTAAAACGGCAATTGGCTAATCCGCCTGTTCTCGCGGCCCCGTTTGACAAGGAGCCGCTGTTGTTATATGTTGCAGCCAACGCTCGAGCAGTTAGCGTGGCTATTGTGGTAGAACGGAAGGAGGCAGGCAAGGAATATCCGGTTCAGCGGCCGGTTTATTATATCAGTGAGGTGCTTATTGAGTCCAAGCAAAGGTATCCGCATTGGCAGAAGCTCGTCTATGGTGTTTTCATGGCCAGTCGGAAATTGAAGCAGTATTTCCAAGGGCACCCTATCACAGTGGTCAGTTCAGCTCCTTTGGGTGATATCATACAGAACCGGGAGGCGACTGGCCGGATTGCCCAATGGGCCATAGAGCTTGGGCCGCATGGACTAAAGTATATACCACGGACAGCGGTGAAGTCTCAAGCACTTGTTGATTTCATTAATGATTGGACGGAGTTACAAGCACCAGAGGAGAAGCCGGATCACACATATTGGACTATTCATTTCGATGGATCCAGGTAGTTGGAAGGCTCGGGGGCTGGAGTCGTTTTAACTTCCCCGCGAGGTGATAAGTTTTGTTATGTTCTCCGCTTAATGTTCCCTTGTACTAATAATGTAGCTGAGTACGAAGCCTTGCTCCATGGTCTCCGGATGGCTAAAGAGATGAATTTAAGCCGGGTTAAGTGCTTTGGTGACTCGGACCTGGTGGCTCAGCAAGTATCTGGCACTTGGGATTCCAAGGACCCGCTTATGGCTGCATATCGTCGAGAAGTAGATAATATTGCGGGTTGCTTCAAGGGTTATCAAGTGGATCATGTGGATCGCCGGAAGAACGAAGCGGCGGACGCTTTAAGCCGGTTGGGTTCTCAGCGTAAACCGGTCCCGCCTAATGTCTTTTTGGACGTATTGCACAACCCGTCAGTCCAGCTCCCTGGTGAAGCGGATTTGGCTATTCCTGGTCCGGAGGCCCAATTGGTGGCAGCACTACATGCTATTCCGGATTGGACGGTTCCTTTTCTTGCGTACATGACTCGAGGGGAATTACCAGAAGATGAGATTCTGGCCAGACAGATAATCCGGCGCTCCAAGTCTATGACGATTCTTAATGGTGAGCTGCATCATTGCAGTGTATCAGGGGCGTTTCAACGGTGTGTTTCTCCTGAGGAAGGCTGTGAAATCTTAAGAGAAATCCATGAAGGGGATTGTGGACATCACGCCGGTTCAAAGTCTCTGGTGGCAAAGGCGTTTCATCACGGATTTTACTGGTTGACAGCACATGATGATGCGGAGGACTTGGTTAAACGGTGTGATGGATGTCAGAAATTTTCCAGGAGTGCTCATGTACCGGCACAAGAGTTGAGGATGATCCCAATAACGTGGCCGTTTGCAACTTGGGGGCTAGATATGGTTGGACCCTTTAAACGATCCAAGGATAAGAAGACCCACCTTCTGGTGGCAGTAGACAAATTTACCAAGTGGGTTGAAGCGGAGCCTGTCAGCAAGTGTGATGCAGCAACAGCGGTGCAGTTCATCAAAAAGGTGATCTTCCGGTTTGGCTTTCCACACAGTATCATTACTGATAATGGTACTAATTTATCCAAGGGTGCTATGAAAGAGTTCTGTGAACGTGAGCACATCCGGCTTGACGTGTCGTCAGTGGCTCACCCCCAGTCCAACGGACAGGCAGAGCGAGCTAATCAAGAGATCTTACGAGGCATTAAACCCCGACTTATGGTCCCGTTGCAGAGGACACCGGGATGCTGGGTCGAAGAGCTACCATCTGTGCTCTGGAGTATCAATACTACGCCAAACCGGTCCACTGGATACACACCGTTCTTTATGGTCTATGGAGCAGAGGCAGTTCTCCCCAGCGATATCCGGCACGACTCGCCTCGTGTGGCGGCTTATGTTGAAGCGGACAACGAGACGGCACGGCAAGACGCTTTGGACCTGTTGGATGAAGAGCGTGATATGGCAGCTGCTCGTTCGGCGATTTACCAGCAAGATCTTCGTCGTTATCACAGTCGCCGGGTTAAAACAAGAACCTTTCAAGAAGGAGATTTGGTGCTTCGGCTCATCCAAGACCAGACAGATATGCACAAGTTATCCCCACCTTGGGAAGGACCTTTTGTGGTCAGCAAGAATCTGCACAACGGGTCATACTATCTGATTGATATTCGAGAGCGTCAAGATTCACGCACGTCAGAGGAGGAGACCAACAGGCCATGGAACGTAGCTCATCTTCGGCCTTACTACACTTGAGCCATCGGCTCTATTTATGTACATATCATGACAATGTATATATTACCTTCGATATAATAAACCGGAGCCTCAGCTAAAGCGGGGTCTCTGTCTTTCTCATCATGCATGGTTACATGGAGTGATTTTGTTTTTAAAGCGGCCTCCGGTTTACCCCTTGACATTTGTTTTTTATCACTTGGGGGCTTGGTCATGTCCGAACCAATGCAACACCTCTTGATAGGCGAAAGCCACCAGATCATTTGGGGACACGGTCAAGTCTGAACCGGTCACGCCTCTTGGTCGGCCTACAGGGCCAGAGTCATTTGGGGGCTTGGTCGAACCCGAACCAATGTCATGCCACTTGGCCGGTGTATTGCCACGAGTCTTTTGGGGACCTGGCCGACTGGCACCATCGCTACGCCTTCGGGGAGCTTGGTTGCGTCTGACCATGGTAATGCCATCTGACCAGCTCAGTAAAGCTTTTCTTTTGCAAAAAAATGTTGCCTTTGTTGCCATATTTTTTTCATAATTGATATTCGATTTTTTGTTGCGTTTTTTAAACCGACAACGTTTTATCCGGTTCAACTGTCAAATACAAATTGACAGAACACGGTTAAATTTTAATCCGGAGTTTATTTACCCGGTTTGCCTTTTTCTTGTTATCATCATTGAATAACAAGGGGGCTTGTGCTGATTCAGCACGGTTTATATGGGAGTTGTTCTCTCCCCGCTTTACCGACGGTCATGGTTTTTAAGGCCTCCGCTTTAAGTTTGGCTACGCCAGCTTCATGCCCAGACATGGCAGGTATTTGTATCACATATTTGTTGGATTTCTGATACATATATTCAATATCATAAACCGGCTGGCGGTATCACCGCCACCGAGGTTCAAATTTTTCTGGTTCCAGGAAGTACGAATCAAGCAAAAGTGTCACCATTTATGCACGAAGGCATATTCAAAACAGAAGTATTAACTAAAGTTATTACAAGGCAACACGGTGCCCAAGTAAGATCATTGTTCTTTGAGAAACCGTCAATGATAGATATTTAAACTGGCCTCCGGTTCAAGCCTGCTCTTCATCTTCCGCCGCTTCCGCTTCCTCGTCTCTATCCATTGGCTGGAAATCAACAGTGGTCCAGTCGATTCCCATTAACGCTTGAAAAACAACTTCTTCATGGATCAGGGAAGACGGTTCAATATCAGGGGCGTAGGTATGCTTACGGATTGGAGGGATCAGATTTTCCGCTTCAAAAGTTGGGGCTAGCACTCGCTTGTTCTGGTCATTGTATTGTGCTTGATAATGCTCCAAATTCGCTTCTTCAGCCAGCTGACAAGCCAGAGGGCACACTGCATGGTTTATTGCCCGTAAATCCTCTTCATTAAAATCAGAACCATCTTCCGTCACACTGGGGTAGCCTTGAGCTGCTTCCACCGGGTCAAAATCTGGTACCCATGCCTTGGCTCGGATCAAAGCATTAATAGCTCCAGTCCGGGCAGCAGATTTTTTCACCTCCTCAATCCGGGCAGGAAGCATGGACAACCGGTTTAGAGTATCTTGGATCAAGGAAGGTGCCGGGTTGTTGTGCGAGGCTGTGGTAATGATACGCTGGGCTCCGGTATATAACTGTTCTACTAAGGTGTAGACAACCTTCAGTTTCTTCCGCACATCGTTTCCTAAGTGCCCAATGCGTGTGCCTACAACAGTAAAGAGTTAGTCTCAAACCGGAGTTATGCTACAGCGGGTTCAAAACATCACAATTGTTCAAAGGAGCTTACCAAAGATTGCCGCAGTCATAGAGTGTACTTGCCGCTTTACGGCTGTCAGATCATCTACCACCGGTTTAAGGGCAGCTTCAGCATTTTCTGCTCGTTTGATTAAATCGGCCTTCTCAGTGGCCCAGTCAGCCTGTTCTTTCTTGAAGCCTTCCTTCAATTGTTCAGTGGCGTTCAAAGCACTGGTTAATTCTTTCTTGGCCTTCTCTGTTTCGGACTGCTGGGTTTTCAACGCCGCTTGTAAATCGGCAATCCGGTCCTCCTTGATTTTCACCTCAGCCTGTGTATCGATAGTATGTTCAGCAAGCAATTCAAGAAAGTCAAAGTCTCAACCACACAACAAAGTTATATGCTTGACACTTGGGGGCTAATGTACCTTCGATTTTTATATATCTGCTAGATGACAAAGTCCCAAGCTCAATACAAGTATTCAACTTGGCACTTGGGGGCTAATGGCTATTTGATCTACGTTTGTTTCCAAAGGCAGTTTTTATTGAAGCCCCGGTTTAAGTATGCAAAGTTAAACCGGCCCTTGGGGGCTATGCAGGTGGATTTCAAAGTTGTGAAGGAATATATTCAAGTCCCGGTTTGATCAAGATTACAAACCGGCCCTTGGGGGCTAGACGGACTGATATAATGGCAGTAAGGAAAAGGAGTGGGTTACCTCAAACTTGTCTCTCATTAACTTGACCAGGCCAACTTCATAGTCACGGCTAGTATAAAGCCGGTTTAAATAGCCAGAATGAAGGTCTTGGGCGCTCAGAGCAGCATATGTCTCCAGTTCGACATCCCATTTTCCTTTATTCAAAGCGGAAAAATCTTCTTTTACAGTGTGCCTGGTTAAAGTTGCAGGATTCCCCGGTTCAGAATGGCCCATACCAGTAATTACAATGTCATCATCTTTGGACTCGACGGATTGTGTGGGCACCGCCGTTTTGCAGCAGGACTGTGGGATTTATCAAACCGGACGGTGCTGGCAGGTGGATCGGCAGAGGTTGAAGTATCAACAGGCCTTTCTTCGGGAATAACAGCATCTTGTATTGGAGGATCATTGGGAATGTCTTCAGAGGCAAAATTTTCAAGATCTGGTGCTCTCTCATGATCTAAAGCGGCGTCTTCTTCAGCAGTTTTATCCAAACGGGCCTTCTTGCTGGGTTTCGGTTTGGTTCTAAGAGACAAAGAGTCAGGGAAAAGCGTAACCATTACACAATATACTAGAAGCATATGGTCGGTTTGGCTTACCCGACAGCTATCTTCAATGTTCGTAACTGAGTGGCCGATGATTCACCAGAGGATGAATGGGAAGTGACCTGATAATCGGAGTCGGACGGATTAAGAGGTTGACGGAAGAAACCTGCTTTAGAATTTAAAGCAATAAAAAGGTCGGTGACCTCGGAGCAGCGCTTTCGAACCGGGCTGTTTGGTAAACCGGCAGAGGTAACTACCTGACCACTGTGCCGGGTTGTGCGGCGAGCTTCATGTTGCTGCGTCTTCATAAGAAATTTGGGATCCAAATAAGCAAGAGGATGAGAAAAATTAACTTTCCGGTTTGCCTGGCGAAAATTTGGCAAAGGCAAATTTGCTGAATCGGAAGAGAGAATAGTTACCTCAGCGAATCCTGCATTGCTGGCCTCAGCGTCGTCCTGACAAGCATCATCATCAATAAGGCGTGTAAAAAGCAAGCCAAGAGAATCAAGTTCTACCTCAAGATCCGGATTACCCACATCATCGTCAATGGCTGGGTCAGATGAAGCAGTGGTCTTTCTCTTATGAGCTGGTTTCTTGACAACTTTGGTTTTGGGCCGGGTTGGCCGCCCTGCTTTCTCCGCTTTATCTTGTGAAAGTTTCTTGCTCCAAAACGGATTATCACCCTGGATCAGAAATAATTAAATGTTAGATACATGAAGCAGTAACAGGTTTAATGATGGAACAACTAGAAACTTACCGTAGGCGGTTTGTTGGTGGTGCAGTAAGGAGCTAGACCGGTTTGAGCACAGAGGTGCTCCGGTTCATTCAGCATCCTTTTTACCGAGTCCGTATCTTCATCATCAGAGAGTTGGAGTTTGGTGTGTCGGAGTGGGTCGTCGACATTAACAGTGTACTGGCACATCAAACCGGAGCGCCGGCTCAGAGGCAGTATGCCCCATGATAACCAGCAGCGTGCAAGGTCTATTCCCGTCAAACCGTTAGCCATAAAAGCTCGGAGCTTGGACAATTGCGGGGCATATTTGTTTCTATCTTTGGCGCTCAATCTTTGTGGAAATGGATGGGTGTTGCTTAGCCGCTCTGGACGAAAGCCAGGTAAGGGATTTTCGTCTTCAGGAGAAGTATCTTTGCAATGAAACCAAGTCGCATTCCACTCCTTGGGGTGAGTATTGAGTTTGACGTGGGGATAGGTGATCTCCTTCCTCTTTTGAATAGCCATGCCACCCAATTCAGTATTGGGGCCGTCGGTGAATTCAGTGCGACGGTTTAGATGGAAGAGGTCTCTAAACAGTTCAACAGAAGGTTCCTCTTGAAGATATACTTCAGATAATACTTGAAAGTGGCATAAATTGGTGACGGAGTTGGGGCCAATGTCCTGGGGACGGAGCTGAAAATTGGCTAACACGTCCCGGTAAAATTTTGAACCGGGCGGTTTAAAACCCCGGGCCAGGTGATCCGCGAAGACCACAATTTCTCCTTCCTTGGGTGTGGGAGGACATTCCTCTCCAGGGACCCTCTAGTGGACTGTATCTTTGTCATCTAAAGCGCCAATTGAGACTAGATCATTTAGCTGTGACTCGGTGACGCGAGAAGGAACCCGGTTGCATTCATACACTTGTTTGGCCATGATAAGATCTACAAGAAATAATTGATCCGGTTCAAGAGCATGCTTGACACAAGGTTATTGATCTAAGTTATGATAAACCGGAGACAGTATCTATAAACTGGTTTCCTGTGATACGATATCAGGTGGATTCTGGCGGTTCAACAAGGGGACTAATGATATATATGTGCCGGTTTAGCAGTCTTTTCCTATGGTGAGTTAAACCGCCTAGTCTAGGCTTTGGAAGGAATTGAAGCTATGGATAGTTAGGTTGCAGAAACAAGTTTCACAAGATCCTATTATAACTGCGGATCAAACGCAGGCTTACAGAAAACAGAAAATATTTCACGGAAGTAAGGCAGAAACGGAAGTGGATTATGGAGCAGATATATATGCAGAAGATCCGTGGACTTAAGATGAGAAAATACAGCGGATGCGCAGGGATCGCTATTAATACAGTACAGGTTCACGGTGTTGTTCAAAGTTAAAAGAACAGATAGGAACGTGCGAAGAACACAGTATGAAGCTGGAACCCTAAAAAACAGATCTATGTCAAGAAGGGGAAGAAGCTTACCGGGAACGGAGAAGACGCGGAAAGAGGCCGCAATGTTCTGGTACGTTCAGGTCGATGCAGCGGCCTAGGACGAGGCGGAAGTCGACGACGGTGGCGGAGCTCCAAGAACAGCGGCGCGAGGAAGACGAAGAAGAGGAGACGAAGGGAAGAAAGAAATGACCCTTCGGTCCTATTTATAAGGC
The DNA here is from genome assembly GCA_963921465.1 of Triticum timopheevii. NCBI lineage: Eukaryota > Viridiplantae > Streptophyta > Magnoliopsida > Poales > Poaceae > Triticum > Triticum timopheevii. The sequence continues at coordinate 497,046,409 of OY997266.1, read as the reverse complement.
AGCCAAGCTAGGTCAAGCGCGTGGATCCAGGAACTGCTATTAAAAGAGGGCGTTATAAATGATAAAATTTTAGGATGATGTCATGCCGGTTTACAGTAACCAGAATTGATGACGACATGGCGGTTTACCAGTCACTAGAAGATGTCCAAGATACAAGCTTTGTGAAGGATTGACATGAACCAGTTCAAATCAATCTGGGGCCTAATGTTGGGGATATTACCACTAGGTGTAAACCGGCCAGCTTGGGCCGAGTTAACTCCGTTAGTGGTATAAGCAGAGAAAGGCCCAAGGCCTGTAGTCGGTTTAGAACTTGTAGCCGTAAACCGGCCTGACGTATGCTTGTATTGTAAGTTAGGAATAGAGAGATACCAACCGGGATACGAGTATGAACCGGTTGGGACTCTATGAACCGACGGGCGTCACTCGTGTATATAAGGGGACGACCCGGCGACAGTTCAAGGACAGACAACCACAACTCGAGCCTAGGCGAAGCTTGTTTGCTCCCTAGCCATCGAAACCACATCAATTCCATCACAACTAGACGTAGGCTTTTACCTTCATCGAAGGGGCCGAACTAGTATAAACCCTTGTGTCTTTGTGTCCGCTTTAACCCCTTCAAGTAAACCCGTAGCGATGGCTCCACGACTAAGTCCTTTCACTAGGACATCTGCCGTGACAAATCCACGACACTATATAAATGTTTCCTTAGCAAGTTCCACTCACCAAAAGCGCTACACTCCCCGGCAACGGCGCCAGAAAAGAGTCTTGATGACCTACTAGTGTAGGGGATCTATTGTAGTCCTTTCGATAAGTAAGAGTGTCGAATCCAACAAGGAGCAAAAGGAAATGATAAGTGGTTTTCAGTAAGGTTTTCTCTGCAAGCACTAAAATTGTAGGTAATATATAGTTTTGTGATAAGATAAATTGTAACGAGTAATAAGCAATGAAAGTAAATAAAGTGCAGCAAGGTGGCCCAATCCTTTATGTAGCAAAGGATAAGCCTGGACAATTTCTAACAATGAGAAAGGAGCTCCCGAGGACACATGGGAATTATCGTCAAGCTAGTTTTCATCACGTTCATATGATTCACGTTCGGTACTTTGATAATTTGATATGTGGGTGGACCGGTGCTTGGGTACTGCCCTTACTTGGACAAGCATCCCACTTATGATTAACCCCTACTGCAAGCATTCACAACTACAAAAGAAGTATTAAGGTAAACCTAACCACAACATTAAACATATGGATCCAAATCAACCCCTAACGAAGCAATGCATAAACTAGGGTTTAAGCTTCTGTCACTCTAGCAACCCATCATCTACTTATTACTTCCCAATGCCTTCCTCTAGGCCCAAATAATGGTGAAGTGTCATGTAGTCGACATTCACATAGCACCACTAGAGGAAAAGACAACATACATCTCATCAAAATATCGAACGAATACCAAATTCACATGACTACTAATAGCAAGACTTCACCCATGTCCTCAGGAACAAACATAACTACTCACAAAGCATATTCATGTTCATAATCAGAGGGGTAATAATATGCATTAAGGATCTAAACATATGATCTTCCACCAAGTAAACCAATTAGCATCAACTACAAGGAGTAATCAACACTACTAGCAACCCACAGGTACCAATTTGTGGTTTGGATACAAGATTGGATACAAGAGATGAACTAGGGTTTTGAGAGGAGATGGTGCTGGTGAAGATGTTGATGGGATTGACCCCCTCCTGATGAGAGGATCGTTGGTGATGACGTTGGTGAGATTTCCCCCTCCCTTTGGGAAGTGTCCCCAGCAAAATAGCTCCACCAGAGCCCTAGATTGGTTCCGCCTCGTAGCGGCAGAGTTTCGTCCCGTAAGCTTGCCCACGATTTTTTCCAGGGTAAAAGCCCTCATATAGTAGAAGATGGACACCGAGGGGCCACCAAGGGGCCCAGGAGACAGGGGGCGCACCCAGTAGGGGGGCGCCCCCCACCCTCCTGGATAGGGTGTGGCCCCCCTGGTGTATTTCTTCCGCTCAATAATTCTTATAAATTCCAAAAATAGGTTTCATGGAGTTTCAGGATTTTTGGAGCAGTGTAGAATAGGTTTCCAATGTTTTCTCCTTTTCCAGCCAGAATTCCAGCTGGCGGCATTCCCCCTCTTCATGGTAATCCTTGTAAAATAAGAGAGAATAGCTATAAGTATTGAGATATAATGTGTAATAACATCCCATAATGCAATAAATATTCATATAAAAGCATGATGCAAAATGGACGTATGAGCAACTGCAATTTATCATAACATCAGAAAGAGTCAATATAAGAGCTTTTCAGCAAGTCCACATACTCAACTATCATTTAGTCTTTCACAATTGCTAACACTCATGCAATACTTATGGGTATGGAGTTTTAATCGGACACAGAGAAAGATAGGGGCTTATAGTGTTACCTCCCAACCTTTTACCTCAAGGGTAATGTCAACAATAATAATTCCTAACTTACATCCAATTGGATATGTATATCAGGATCTTTCCAACACAAGGTGCTTGCCAAAGGATAAAATATAAAAAGGAAAGGTGAAGATCACCATGACTCTTGGATAAGGTATAAGACAAAAGTAAAAGATAGGCCCTTCGCAGAGGGAAGCAGAGGTTGTCATGTGCTTTTATGGTTGGATGCACGAAATCTTAATGCAAAAGAACGTCACTTAATATTGCCACTTGTGATATGAACCTTTATTATGCAGTTCGTCGCTTTTATTGCTCCCATATCACAAGATCGTATAAAGTTTATTTTCTCCAAACTAATAAATCATACATATTTAGAAAGAAATTTTGATTGCAATGCAACTTGACAACTTACTTGAAGGATCTTACTCAATCCATAGGTAGATACGGTGGACTCTCATGGCAAAACTGGGTTTAAGGATATTCAGAAGCACAAGTAGTATCTCTACGTAGTGCAAAGAATTTGGCTAGCATGAGAGGGAAAGGCAAGCTCAACATGTTGGATGATCCATGACAATATACTTTATTTCAGATATAAGAAAACATAACCCATTACGTTGTCTTGCTTGTCCAACATCAACTCTTTAGCATGTCATATTTTAATGAGTGCTCACAATCATAAAAGATGTCCAAGATAGTGTATTTATATGTGAAAACCTCTCTTTCTTTATTACTTCCTATTAATTGCAACGATGACCAAAACTAAATTTGTTAACTCTCAACAACTTTTAATCATCATACTCTTTATATGTGAAGTCATTACTCTCCATAAGATCAATATGATCTCTTTATTTCTTTTTATTCTTTCTTTTTCTTTAATTCCCTCACGATCATACCAAGATAATCATGCCCTTGACTCAACACTAATCTTTATTATATATAGCTCACGGACTCGATTACATAGAAGGATCATAAAGCAAAAATCAAAACTAGATCATACTAAAACTTTATGCTACTAGATCAAGATATTACCAAAAGGATCGAACTAAGAAAAACGGTAAAGATAGGAGTGTGATGGTGATACGATACCGGGGCACCTCCCCGAAGCTTGGCAGTTGCCAAGGGGAGTGCCCATACCCATGTGATTATATCTCTTTCTTCGGGGGTGGTGATGTGATATTCTTGGCTATGATACCCCTCAGGATATGATTCTCCTCCTCGAGCTTGTTGACTTGCCGCTTAAGATCCATTATCTCCTTACGGAGCTTACCTGTGACGGTTAAAGCTCCTTGCACCGATGGATGCTACATAGCTGCGGGAGAACAAGTAACACTCCTTTTCATATTTTCATAAGAGAGAAATTTAACATTGGAGGGGATGAACGAGTTTGGGATAGCTGAGCTCTGTAGTTTCCCCATCGTGAATCCTGCCTGGAAACGAGAAGTAACTTCTTGATGCTCCTCCATGGCATCTATCCTTTTCAAGTCAGCTTCCATCTCTTCCTCCGTTGAGGGCCCAAAGTGATAGGCATCGCTGTTTGCCCCTGGACCTGGTGTCGGATGAGACACCCGACTCTCCCCGACCGACTCTTGAGAAGACATCTTGCTCTAATCTGCGGCAGAAACAACTCAAAACAAAAACATAGGATATTTGCATGGTACGGTGGTCAAAACCTTCGGGAGATTATATAATGAATTTTAACCGACCAAAAGAAGTATCGTGCAAGAAAACAGAGTCCGGAGGGCACGCGAGGTACCCACGAGGCAGGGGGGCACGCCCAGGGGGGTAGGGCGCGCCCTCCACCCTCGTGGAAGCCTCGTGTCCTTCCCGTACTACTTCTTATTTTCCTATTTTCTTAAATATTCCAAAACGGAGAAAAATTGCCATTATAACTGTCTTGGAGTCGGTTTACTTACCGTACCACATACCTATTCCTTTTCGGAGTCTGAAGCGTGCTGGAAAGTGTCCCTTATGTATTCCTCCGGGGTTACGGTTTCGATAATATTAGTTTCAACATTTATAGGATTACCTGAGATATAATGTTTGATTCTTTGACCGTTCACCACCTTCGGATTTGTGCCTTCGAAGTTGTCAATTTTTATGGCACCAGAACAATATACCTCCTCGATAACGTAAGGGCCTTCCCATTTAGAGAGAAGTTTTCCTGCAAAAAATCTTAAACGAGAGTTGAATAGCAGCACATAATCACCTACATTAAACTCACGCTTTTGTATCCTTTTGTCATGCCATCTTTTAACTTTTTCTTTAAAATGTTTGGCATTCTCATAAGCCTGGGTTCTCCATTCATCAAGTGAGCTAATGTCAAATAACCTCTTCTCACCGGCAAGTTTGAAATCATAGTTGAGCTCTTTAATGGCCCAATATGCCTTATGTTCTAGTTCAAGAGGTAAGTGACATGCTTTCCCATAAACCATTTTATATGGAGACATACGCATAGGATTTTATATGCAGTTCTGTAGGCCCATGATGCATCATTAAGTTTCTTGGACCAATTCTTTCTAGATCTATTAACAGTCTTCTGCAAAATTAATTTGAGTTCTCTATTACTCAATTCTACTTGACCACTAGACTGCGGGTGATAAGGTGATGCAATTCTATGATTAACATCATACTTAGGAAGCATTTTATGAAAGGCACCATGAATAAAATGTGAACCACCATCAGTAATTAAATATCTAGGGACTCCAAACCTCGGAAAAATAACTTCTTTAAGCATCTTAATACAGGTGTTATGATCAACACTACTAGTTGGAATACCTTCTACCCACTTAGTAACGTAATCAACATCAACTAAAATATGTGTATACCCATTAGATGAAGGAAATGGTCCCATATAATCAAAGCCCCAAACATCGAATGGTTCAATAACGAGGGAATAATTCATAGGCATTTCTTGACGTCTACTAATATTACCAATTCTTTGACATTCATCACAAGATAAGACAAACTTACGGGCATCCTCGAAGAGAGTAGGCCAATAAAAACCAGATTGCAATACCTTATGTGCAGTTCTATCTCCAGCGTGGTGTCCTCCATAAGCTTCGGAGTGACACTTGCGTAGGATCTGTTCCTGTTCATGCTCAGGTATACAACGTCTAATAACCCCACCTACTTCTTCTTTATAAAGGTGTGGGTCATCCCAGAAGCAATGTCTTAAATCATAGAAAAACTTTTTCTTTTGCTGGTATGTGAAACTAGGTGGTATAAATTTAGCAACAATGTAATTAGCATAATTAGCATACCATGGAGTAGTACGAGAAGCATTTATGAAATTTAATTGTTCATCAGGAAAGCTATCATCAATAGGTAGTGGGTCATCAAGAACATTCTCTAACCTAGACAAGTTGTCTGCAATGGGGTTCTTAGCTCCCTTTCTATCAATAATATGCAAATAAAATTCTTGTAGTAGGAGAACCCATCTAATAAGTCTAGGTTTAGCATCTTTCTTTTCCATAAGATATTTAATAGCGGCATGATCAGTGTGAATAGTTACTTTAGAATCAACAATATAAGAATTCCTTTTCAGTAGTAGCATAATTTCTATGGGCATTGTCTAGAGTTTTACTAGCATATTGAATAACATTTAATTTCTTATCAACTCTTTGTCCTAGAACAACACCTACAGCATAATCACTAGCATCACGCATACTTTCAAAGGGTAAATTCCAACCAGGTGGCTGAACAACAGGTGCAGAAATTAATGCTTTCTTAAGTATTTCAAATGCTTCCACACAATCATCATCAAAGACAAAAGGGATATCTTTTTGTAATAGATTAGTCAGAGGCCGAGAAATTTTTGAGAAGTCCTTAATGAACCTCCTATAAAAACCGGCATGACCAAGGAAACTTCTTATACCTTTGATGTCCTTGGGACACGACATCTTTTCAATAGCATCAACTTTAGCTTTATCAACTTCAACACCTCTTTCAGAAATTTTATGCCCCAAGACAATGCTTTCATTAACCATAAAGTGGCATTTCTCCTAGTTCAAGACAAGGTTAGTTTCTTCGCATTTGTGCAAAACTCAATCAAGATTGCTCAAGCAATCATCAAAAGAGGATCCATAAACGGAAAAATCATCCATGAGAATCTCACAAATCTTTTCACAAAAATCAGAGAATATAGCCATCATGCATCTTTGAAAGGTAGAAGGTGCATTACATAAACCAAATGGCATACGTCTATAAGCAAAGGTACTGAAAGGGCAAGTAAAAGTGGTCTTCTCTTGATCATCAGCTGACACAGGTATTTTAGAGAAACCAGAGTAACCATTTAGAAAGCAAAAATGTGTATGTTTGGATAATCTTTCTAGCATTTGGTCAATGAATGGCAAAGGGTAATGATATTTTTTAGTAGCTTTATTTAATTTGCAGAAATCAATCACCATCCTATAACCTATAATAATTCTTTGCGGAATCAATTCATCTTTATCATTAGGAATGACAGTAATACCTCCCTTCTTAGGGATAAAATGGAAAGGACTTACCCACTGACTATCAGCAACGGGATAAATTATACCTGCTTCAAGGAGCTTTAATATCTCCTTTCTTACCACTTCTTTCATCTTAGGATTTAGCCGTCGGTTGTGATCAATAACTGGTTTGGCGTCTTTCTCCAAATTTATTTTGTGTTGACATAGAGTGGGACTAATGCCCTTAATATCATTAAGAGTATATCCAATAGCAGCACGGTGCTTCTTCAGAGTTTTCAATAATTTGTCTTCTTCATGCTCTGAAAGGTTAGCACTAATAATAGCAGGATATATCTTCTTTTCATCAAGATAAGCATATTTAAGAGTATCAGGCAATGGTTTAAGCTCAAACACGGGATCACCCTTGGGTGGAGGAGGATCCCCTAGGATTTCAACAGGCAAGTTGTGTTTCAGAATAGGTCCCTGTTTAAAGAGTACTTCATCTATTTCCCTTCTTTCATTCATAAACGTATCGTTTTCATGGTCTAACAAATATTGTTCTAAAGGATCACTAGGAGGAACGGCAATAGAAGCAATACCAATTATTTCATCTTTACTAGGCAATTCCTCATCACGTGGCTGTCTACTAAATTTAGCAAAATTAAAGTCATGAGACATATCACCCAAACCAATAGTAACAACATCCTTTCGCAGTCTATCCTAGCATTAACAGTGTTTAAGAAGGGTCTACCAAATATAATGGGACAAAAGCTATCTTGTGGGGACCAAGAATAAGAAAATCAGCAGGATATTTAACCTTCCCACACAAGACTTCAACATCTCTAACAATACCAATCGGTGAAATAGTATCTCTATTGGCAGGCTCAATGGTGACATCGATATCTTCTATCTCAGCAGGTGCAATATCATGCATAATTTCTTCGTATAAAGAATGAGGTATTGCACTAGAACTAGCACCCATATCACACAAGCCATGATAACAATGATGTCCTATTTTAACAGAAATAACAGGCATGCCTACCACATGTCTATGTTTATCTTTAGCACCAGGTTTAGCAATTCTAGCAGTCTCATCACAGAAGTAAATAACATGCCCATCGATATAATCAGCCAAGAGATTTTTAATCATAGCAATATTAGGTTCAACTTTAACTTGCTCAGGGGGTTTGTGTGTCCTAATATTACTTTTGTTGACTACAGTTGAAGCTTTAGCATGATCCTTTATTCTAACAGGGAAAGGTGGCTTCTCAACATAAGCAGTAGGAACAATAGGATCATTATAAGTGATAGTCTTTTCTTCAACTTTAGGTGCAACTACTTTTACTTCAATGGGATGATTATATTTAAACCACTTCTCTTAGGGAGATCAACATGAGTAGCAAAGGATTCATAGAAAGAAGCTATTATCTCAGCGTCAAGTCCATACACTACAAAAAAATACACTTCCGTGATGATACGTGTTTGTCACAGTAGGTCACGTTTTCTGTCATGCATGTACATCCATGACAAATTTATGACAGAATCAAGATAGCCATACCTGTGCTGTCGTAGAAGTGTTCCATGACATTACCAAAATTATCATCACGGAAGTGTCCATTTTCATGACGATAAATCGCGTGCCACAGAAGTGCTTTCGTCAAGGGTGATCGACACATGGCATCCACCATAATGGAACACCGTTAAGCTATCGGGTCCGGTTTTGGATTCGATAACCCGTTAATAGCACGGACCAATGGGGATTTTCCACGTGTAAAATCATCATTGGCCGGAGGGAACACGTGTTGCCTCACCATTGGGACATATGTCATCCACTCATTGGACATGAGGCGCCTATGATAGGTCGACACATGGCATGGCCCAAAAGTGGCCCATTCCGACGAAAAAGGCCGGCCCAGTAAAAAATAGCAGCCCGGCCCATATAAGGCCTACTTGTGTCAGGTCCATTTAAGCCCACGACCCATACGAGATGTGCCAATTCGGCCCGTTAAAGATTTGACACCATTGCAGCCCATCGTCAGTTTGAGCCTGTTAACAGCCTGTTATATATTTGGGCTCAATATCGGCCCGATGAGATTTCAGCCTGTTAACGGCCCATTCAGTGGATGGGACAATTTTCACGATGTACATCTTTCGGCCTTTTAGCGACCCATTTAAATATTGGGCTAATTTCCGGCCCGGTGTGTCTTTCAGCCTGTTGACGGCCCATAAATCGGTTGGGCCATTTGTAGTCGGACCCGAGTTTCGGCCTTTTAGCGACCCATTTAAGTGTTGGACAAATTTTCGGCGTGGTGTGTCTTTCAGCCTGGCGACAACCCATATATCTGTTGGTCCATTTGTAGTCGGACCTGAGTTTTGGCCTTTTAGTGACCCATTTAAGTGTTGGGCCAATTCCCGGCCCTGTGTGCCTTTCAGCCTGTTAACGGACCATAAATGAGTTGGGCCATTTGTAGTCGGACCTGAGTTTTGGCCTTTTAACGGCCCATGCCCTTCATGGTCCAATACCAGCCCGGTTTCTCTTTCGGCCTGCTAAAGGCCCACAACGCAGTTGGGACATTTACAATACGACCTAACTTTCGGCCTCTTAGCGGCCCTTGCTCTTCATGGTCCAGTACAAGTCCGCTGTATCTTTTGGCTGCTAAAGGACCACAGTATAGTTGGGCCATATGTAGCCCGAACTTAGTAGCGGCATGTTAACGGCCCGTGAAATCAATTAAGCTCACCTGTTGCCCGCTTCGATGTCAGCCTGTTAACGACTTGGGAGTTAAGAGGGTCGACCATTAACTTTCGGCCTGGTAACGGCCCATTAACTTAATGGGCCCACTAAAGTTCGTACATGTCTTTAGGCCAAATTAGATAATTTGAGCCCAATACGACGAGCAATTATGCACAGGACCAAAACCGATCAAGCAAAGGTATGACATACAGGGAAAAACATCGCACATCCAGCATATATTACAGGAAATTACATCCACTGGGCAATCAAAGATTGATGCCAGTGCAAATAAATGAACAGAACCTAATGATCTACAACGTCACAATATGCAACCTCAGCACAGATGACGCCCATAAGCATGTGGGCAAGTTCTTGCTGCTTTGCTACACTGTCTCTGAAAACATTGATCAATTGTTGTGTTGCATGACTCTGCTCCTCTGATTCCTCCACCATTTCCATTATTCCTTCAGCCATTAATTGGTTCACAAACATACATTTTTTCTGTTGCATTCGAGACAAAGGATACTGAACAGATTCAGATGGCGATTTTGGCAGGCTTGTATTATTGATAGTGGAGAGTGTCTCGACCACTGCATCATAACAAAAATTAGGAGGTGAACCAAACAGATTAATCATGAGCTATTGGCATATTACCTGGAGTAGATTTATTGGAAAGAAACAATGGGGTTACCTTGCTGTTTTCAGAGTTTGTCTTCTTATCTTCAGCAACATGCACCAAATTAAGACACTAGCATTGCTATCATTGGCCAAGTCAGATAATAGGAAAGCAACATTGGCACAAAGAACGTTTGGGCAACTAGCCAACACCAAATTAACACAATATGGCACAACTATCATCAGCCAGGTAAGGTAATACGAAAGCAACATTGACACAATGAATGAATGGGCAACCAGAGCAGCACTAAAATTCAGTAATGTGCATGATATGAGATAGCACACTCATGCAGCTTAGTATGCAAAACTACCAGGCAATTTTCTTTACAAAAATCAACATTGGTGCCTTTAACATTTTGCTACAACTAATTTTAGATCAGACAAAGGTTTGATTCACACCGATTAACAAAATACATGCTGACATAAAAATATAGTGATATACAACAGGTACTTACATCAGCATTGAAGCACAGAGAATTCCCGCAAGATATTTTCCTCGAATACAATGCCAATGAAGGAAATCTTCTATCATTTAACCTTATTTTCTAAAAGATAGATGGTTAAGAAATATGTAGAAAATATGATCAGAATGCTATAAAATTTCATGATGCGAGGATACGCACATGCTTCTTAGAATGGAGTTGACATTCTTTTGCTGGACTGGAGCGGACTAGTTCTTTGGCCACTGGAATCTGCTTATTATCAGTGGGAGTTGGGTTTCTCTGTGCTGGAGCAGTATCTATGGAAAATGGAGTTGGTTTATTATCTCCTGGCGTTTGGATCTTTTTCAAAGACCTAGTTTGTAACCCTTCAGATTCTAACATAGCCGTCTTCCCCTTGCATACCTTATATAGAAGAATGGTGCTTCAATTATAAAACATGCTACAACAGAGATGGAATAGGTACTAAAGAATAGAAAGGCATGACATATTGACATGTATTCCCTCCATCCGGAAATAAATGGATGGGTCTAGGCGTATTTCAGTTCTAGATACATCCAGTTTTATCCATTTTTGTGACATGTATTCCGGACGGAGGGAGTGTGATGTAAGAGCTAGGGATACGACATGACAACACAGTAAAAAAACACTGAAAACCCACTGCACAACCAAAGTAATCAAACCCACTGATATGAGATAGTACACTCATGCAGCTCAGGATGCAAAACTACCAGGCAGTTTTCCTTACAAAAATCAACATTGTGGCCTTTAATCATACATTTTGCTACAACTAAATTTAGATCAGATAAAGGTTGGATTCACGCCGATTAACAAAATACATGCTGATGTAAAAATATAGTGATATACAACAGGTACTTACATCTGCATGGGAGTATAGAGAATTCCTGCAAGAATCTCTCCTCACAGACGATACCAGTGCAGAAATTCTTCTATGTGTTAAGCTTATTTTCTAAAAGAGAGATGGGTAAGAAACATGTAGAAAATATGACCAGCATGCTATAAAATTTCATGATGCAACTATACGCACACGCTTCTTAGAATGGAGTTGACATATTTTTGCTGGACTGGAGCGTACTAGTTCTTTGGCCACTGGAATCTGCTTATTATCAGTAGGAGTTGGGTTTCTCTGTGCTAGAGCAGTATCTATAAAACTGGAGTTGGTTTATTATCTCCTAGCGTTTGGATCTTTTGTAAAGACCTGGTTTGTAACCCTTCAGATTCTAACATAGTCGTCTTCCCCTTGCATGCCTTGTATAGAAGAATGGTGCTTCAATTATAAAACATGCTAGAGGAGAGAGATGGAATAGGTACTGAAGAATAGAAAGGCATGACATATTATCATGTATTCCCTCCATCCGAAAAAATGGATGGGTCTAGGCGTATTTCAGTTCTAGATACAACCTTTTTATCCATTTCGGCAACATGTAATCCAGACGGAGGGAGTATGGTGTAAGAGCTAGGGATACGACATGACAACATAGTAAAAAAACACTAGTTGAATGTAAAACTGTATGCTAGCGGAATATGTACAGAAAAAACTAAGGCAACATACACATGTATGATTGGGAAACTAAGATGGCATTGCAACAGAGCACTAGAACAACACTTCAATGTAAAAAAACATGTTATGGTAGACAGATGAAGTACATACTGATGAATAACAGTGCATAAGATATTCAGAAGCAGGATGTCCAAATTAAGCAGATGGCATTGCGATAGAGTAGAATGACAGCACTTGAATTTGAAATCATGTTATCATGAATGGAATAGGGACTGAAAAACAGGAAGGCATGACATATTTACATGCATGATCAGCATGCTAAGCACATGTCATTGCAAAAGAGTAGATATACTCCAGGACATTATATGCATGTTGTACCCATATCACGGGCCAAGTTAGAGCAAGGACCTTGTGGGGTTGTGGGGTGAAGAGGATTCAACATCTTTCTGCAAGTCTTCTGAAGAACTGCCTTTACATGTTCCATCATAGTGGGTATCATCGACATCAAGTTTATTTCCTTTACATTGCTCCATGAGGTTCTTGTGGATATATCAGTGTGTGCAATTATATCTGACATGCTTGGATGACAACTAGTAGTTAGATTTATGTAATGAGTGCCTATAGGAGACGACATAAATAGTAGGACTGGGGTTAACTAGCAGCAACAGGTCTCAAAAACTAAAGGGAGAACACAGATGAAAGCTACAGAATATGTATCATTTGTACTCGAGATTAACTAGATGGCACACAAAAGTATTAAAGAACAACATAGGTAATACTAGAAGTGGTATAATACTATAATCACCAGCCTGTGGGATAGCATTGGCTGATGGATGATAACTATGGAACAACATTACCTAAAGAACAAGTATCTTAGCTGAACTATGGAACAACGTTAACTCCTGAACAAGACCCGTAAGAGATCAGCATGAATATACAGTGAAATGTGATAATCTATTTTCCATGCTTAGATGAATAACAAATCCATAAATGTTGCACACAATTAAGATGAGGGTACAACCTATCTGGCCGCCATCCATAGGAGTGAGCATCATGTGCTGACACTTGTCGATGGCCCTGCAGTTGTTGTGGCTGTCTGTCTGTGTCGGGCACGCACATTCAATGCAGGGAACTGTTGAGAGGGTACTATAGCTCCCTTCTGGTGTATGCTTCCCTTGTTGGAGCAGCTGCGGTGAGTCGGAAGACGGTGTGGCTGAAGATGCAGATAACACATAATGTTAAGAACGACACATCTCTTTGATCCAAAGAAATACACTAAGAGATCAACATCAAGGTATGAGAGTGGTCACATGTTTGTTGACTGAGACTAAATTGGGGTCACACAATTTTATTTTATTTTGGTACTGTCCGAAATACGCCGGATGGCTTGATGGTCGTCTTGTGCCTCCCGGTTGACGCTGTTAGGAATCTTCCCCGAAGAGCCAGCGACCAACGGGAGAGCAGCTTGCCTCCGCCGTCCGTGGCCCCGGCCAAAAGCCCGCTCCCCGCCCCATCGCACTGCCGTGGTTGCGCCGCCCTGGGCCAATCCACAAAGACTCCCCGTCATCCAGATCCAGCAGCAGCAGTACCATGAACCCACGCAACTCTAAGATAGTCATCTAAGCGCTGCTTCCATGGCGAACTTGCGGCCCCGCACCCTTACGTTAGACACCAGCAAACCGACAGCCTAGGAGCTCCGACGCCTCGAGGGGTGCTGCTTCCCATTGGGAATCGATTGGCCCAGAATAAAAATTCAGACAACTGACGCCTAAATAAAGTGATTTGAGATGAGGGTGCGACCTGTCTGGCAGCATGGTGAAGTAGGTAGGTCCATCTGCCGAGTTGGTGAGTCCGGCGTGGTTGCGGTGGCCACCGGCGGCAGGGAAACAGCGATGTCGCGATTGTCGACGACTACGAGGAAGCAGCGCCGGGACTCTGGATGGAATCGAAGTTGGAGCCGCTCCGGCGTCGTGAACAACGGCGGGGGTGAATCGGCTCCGGTATGGTTCACGCAGCCATCGTCGAGGCAGCTCCAGCAGCACGGAGTAAGAGGCACACGGCCGAGTGCATGATGGCAAATGGACAGCGTCTCCGACATTAGGGAGGAGGGCGGCTGTGAAATTGGTGCGGTGGGTGGCGCCATGGAGGAGGGCGTGAGGTTTCGCGGCTCGGGAGAAGGGAGCTTCCGGGGAGAAGGTGATTTGGCGCCCACGAGGTATGAATTGGGGGTGGGGGATTGGGAGGGGAGTGGAACCATGTTTTACAGACGCATTTGTCTGAAATGTGAGGGGGAGTTACAGTTCTACCCCTGCGTCTAGGCTTCTCGGCTTGGGTCTGTGTACTGAGGGTCGGGGATAGTAGAGTAACTTTGCTTCCCCCCAAATAGTGGGCGGGAGCGATTTCGGGCGAGGAGGGCCTGTTTTGAAATGTAGTGGGCGCGATCGATTTCGGGTGAGGAGAGCATGTTTTGAAATAGTGGGCGCGAGCTATTTCGGGCGAGGAGAGTGTGTTTTGCCGACCATGGTTTATGAATTATTCGGCACATACCATTTCGGCCGAGGAGAAGGCGCGCTTGGATGAAGTTACGAACCTACCCTCGATGCACAATGGGCCAATTAATGCGTCTCCCACATAGGAAGGTAATTTCACGTCTCCCATTTATTTGCTCGGGCGAATTCCAGCGAGCAGAGGATATTTAACGGTTCGTTCAAAATTTTGGAGAATGAGCATCCACGTCTACGTTACCAAGTCGATTCAAATCAAATTTAGAAATATTAGCTTGCCACTTCTTTTTTAGATGGAGACATGATGCTCGGGAGTAATGTGATTTTACATGCTCATTGCTAGCCATTTACTATATAACAAATAGTTGACCCACTCAAAAATGGGAATCAAACCCAAAATGAAATATCTCGATTCAATGAAATAGATCATTCACCAGGTCAAAATAGTGAACTAAATCCAAAATTGAAATAGCATGTTGTACAGTATTATAGTACTCCATGAACATGTTGAAAGTCAAATTAATGAACTTGTTTGATATATGCATATATCCGTTCATTTGTGGATTGCAGACAACATGTTCTCCAATTTAAATATTTGAATGCAAGTTTATATCGAAACATGGTTTATATCAATCTTTGATGCATAAAATGCGACCTCCCCCTCTCCCGGACTCTTGCTCTCTCTCTCTCTCTCTCTCTCTCTCTCTCTCTCTCTCTCGCTCGCTCTCTCTCTCTCTCTCTCTCTCTCTCTCTCTCTCCGACAATCTTCAATTCTGTCGCACGCATCCAATACACAAACCTTGTTGGTCCTCTCTCTTTCTCTCCATCTCTCTCTCTCTTTGTGTGTGTGCGTGGGGGGATCTTTCTAGTTCACATGCATATATACTCCATCTATAGGTCTCTCTCGCACAAAATGTATGATTCTCTAGTCCAAGCTAGATATCTTGGGTGCACTCATCGTACGCACACAAATTCCATGGCTCGTTGCCCGTAACTCTGTCACGCACTACTCTGTCGTCTCGGAGCTCTTCCCCTCTCTATCAAACTCTCCATCTACCTGGGTCACATATACACATGCATATCTCACTCGCACTCGATAGGCCCATCTAAAACTCTATCTCTCTCCCTCGTTCTCTCTCCATCTCACATGCACACACACACAATCTCATGCCTAGCTAGCCAATTATGAAGGTCTCTCACTCATGTGTAGGCACACACAGTCCCCCTTATATGTATATGACTAGCTAATGTTAGTCTCCATCACAAACATGTGCATGGTCTATCTCGATTTCTCTCGGGGCATCTTTCTATCGCGCACGCACCTCCCTCGATCTCCCACCCATATAGTCCCCTCATGATCTCGAGGGGTCTCTCTATCACAAACACACCCTCTCGCCCTCCCCATGCGTCCATGTTCTCCATGTGTCCCTCTCGACCTTTGTTCCTTGTTGGCCAGACCTCTATTGGACATGTGCTATAGGGTTGTCTTTCTCCGTTGCAAACAATCACACACTAGCTATCTTTGTGTATCTCCTCGCCTCGCTTTTCTATCTCGGAGATGCATGCGTGATATGTTTGCCTAAGAAACGAAAAAACACACACTCTCTCTCTCTAATTTATCGTTTGTTGTCACTTTCTCTTTCACACACATACTCTTTTTGCACACTTACTCATTCTCCTTCACACGCACTTGATCCCTCTCGACTTAGGCACTCTCCTCGGTCCATAGCATGTTGATTTATTGAAAAGTCAAACATCACAAAGTTTGACCATGTACGTGGAGAAAAACATTTACATCTGGAACGACAAACATATACCATTAGATTCACCATGAGATGTAGTTTCGTATGATGTATATTTGGTATTGAAGATATAAATAACATTTGTGTAAACCTGATCAAAGTTTCAGAAGTTTGACTTCTGAAAAAAAATTACACGCACTATATTATCGAGCGGATGGAATATCTCTTTCCCCCTCTCAGCAATCTGAGGCACCACTTAGCCTTATTGGGGCTCCTCAATCTATCTCAAACTTTGTATCTCCCTAGTTCACACATACACATGTCTCGCTCGCGCTATACATATAGACCCATCCAACACTCTCCGCCCTTGTTATCTCTCTATGTGACACGCACCCCCCCTAATAAGTACCGTAATCCCTCACTCCATCATAGGCGAAGCACTCCCCCCCAAGTATGATTATCTCTCACTAGCCATCAGGAACACATGTATTGTCTCCTTCCATCCATACGTCTATCTCGATATCTCTCAGGGTATCTTCTATCGCGCACACACCTTGTCACTCGATCTCCCACCCATATAGTCCCATCACGATCCCCAGGGGATCTCTCTATGACAAACATACACTCTCTCCTCTCCATATCTTCAATTTCTATGTACGTCTCTCTCGACCTCTCTCCCTTGTTTGTCAGATCCCTCTTGGCCACGTGCTAGGGGTCTTTCTCTCTCGGTTGCAAACAACCACACACTATCTCCTCACCTTGCTTCCGTTGTCGAAGATGCATGTGTGATATGTTTGCATAAGACACGCACATTTTTTCTCGACTTTTATCGAGTGTTGTCCATGTCTCTTTCACACACACACACACACACACACACACACACACACACACACACACTTTTTTCACTCACTGTTTCTATTTCACTCTCTCTCTCTAGTTAGGGACTCTCTCACGTCCATAAGCATATGGATGTTTTGAAAAGTCAAACCTCAGAAAAGTTTGACCAGGTATATGTGGAGAAAAACATTTACATTTGGAAAGATCATTAGATTCATCACAACATGTACTTACTTCATACTATCATTTATCTTTGGTATTGTAGATATAAGTAATTTCTTTATAAACTTGGTCAAAGTTTCAAAAGTTTGACTTTAAAAAAATGTTGGAACTACATTATCGAACGGAGGGAGTAGCTCTTTCTCTCTCTCTGCTATCTCTCACGGTCCTCCCCTCTCACACAAACACTCTATACCGACGGATTATATGCTCACTATGTCAGCGTATAGCTCCATATATTGTTTAGTTGACCGGTCAACCAGTCCACATGATGCCTTGTCAGCTCGTGTTCTGTATCTTCGTGTGCTGGCCCATGTGGCAGTGGGTGAAATTAAGTAAACTAGAGGCCCATCTGACATGCGGTGAAGCAAACAAAGTTGAAACCACTCGGGGTAGCACCCCGCACGCTAGTAAATTGAGGGCGCATTGAGGACACACATCTTCCGCGTGGAGGACGCACTCGCGCACAATTCACCACTACGTGGCGGCATGCATAGAAGGACGCACTCGCGCACACCCAGCTCACAACACACACTAGCACACGTGTACACCGGCGTCGCCGCCGGTTGAGATGGACGGCGAGGCAGCCAACAAGCAGAGGCGGATCGAGCGAAAACCACATCCGGCAAGCCTGGACTTCATCAGCAGCCTCCCCGACGACATGCTGGTCATCATCATCAGCCTCCTCCCCACCAAATCTGCCGCGCGGACCGCCCTGCTCTCCCGATGGTGGCACCCCCTCTGGCTCCGCGTCCCCCTCAACCTCACCATTGACAACTGCCTCTGCGATGGGGATTGCAAACGCATGGCTACAGTCTCCAAGATCCTTTCATCGCACCCTGGGCCAGCTAGACGCCTTGACATCCGCATGTTCAGTACCAACTACAAGGTCCAACCCAAGTTCAACGAGTGGTTCTTATCCCCCGGCCTAGTTCAGCTCGATGAGCTCAGCTTTGAAGCTGGACGATGTCGCTCTATGCCGCCGTCCGCACTCCACCTCGCGCCAATGATGTGCCGCGCCAGCTTCAGCTCCCGCTATCTTCTCGAGATTAATGCCGCGTGTCGGGGTCAAAACCGGCGGATCTTGAGTAGGGGGTCCCGATCTATGCGTCTAATGCCAATGGTAACAGGAGGTAAGGGACACAATGTTTACCCAGGTTCGGGCCCTCTCGATGGAGGTAAAACCCTACTTCCTACTTGATTGATATTGATGATATGGGTGTTACAAGAGTTGATCTACCACGATATCGTAGAGGCTAAACCCTAGAAGCTAGCCTATGATGATTATGAATGTTGTGATCGTCCTCATACGGACCGAACTCTCCGGTTTATATAGACACCGGAGAGGGCTAGGGTTTACATGGAGTCGGTTACAAGGTAGGAAATATAATATCCGAATCGCCAAGCTTATCTTCCACGCAAAGGGGAGTCCCATCCGGACACGGGACGAAGTCTTGAGTCTTGTATCTTCATAGTCCAACAGTCCGGCCAAAGTGTATAGTCCGGCTGTCCGGATACCCCCTAATCCAGGACTCCCTCAGTAGCCCCTGAACCAGGCTTCATTGACGATGAGTCCGGCGCGCAGTTTGTCTTCGGCATTGCAAGGCGGGTACCATCTCCGAATACTCCAGAGTAGATTGATGATTGTGTCTAGCTTCGCGAGATAATTTCCGCACACCTTTGTAGAGAGCATAGCGCTTCATAAATCTGTTCTACTGACAATTTTTGCACGTGTGCTCTTACGCTGTGATCCGATCCAACATGACCGGTTTTTCTTGGCCTGCCTCGATACGCATTGCGAGGCGGTTTTATTGGCACATCCTGTCCAAGCAGAGATCATGCTCCTCTTATCGCGGGATCTCCCATCAATATGGGGGCGTGCAGCTCCATGATGCCTGTTGGTAGGACTCCGTGTTTTTTTAGGCAAGTCCCAAGCGGTTATGCTGAGGACGCTTGATAATCTCCCCTTTTATAAAGGGACCGAGGCCTATCCCTCTTTTCCACCACCCTTGCGCCTTTTCGCATCTCGAGTTCTAACACCCGAAACCCAAACCCAAGCACCCCGGATCCTTCATCATGTCCGGATCCTACCAAGGCCGGTAGGTGGCCTCCTCGGTCACAGAGGAGGACATTGCAAAGATTAGGGAGGTCGGATATCTGACCGCCGACATCAAGCACAGGCTTCCTGCTCCAGGGCAGGTCATCCCTACTCCTGAGCCCAACGAGAGCGTCGTATTTGTTTCTCACTTTCTCCACGGCTTGGAACTCACCCTCGATCCCTTTGTGAGAGGGCTCATGTTCTATTACGGGCTAGACTTTCATGATCTAGCCCTGGACGCTATCCTCCATATTTCGTCGTTCATCGTTGTGTGCGAAGCTTTTCTTCATGTTGCTCCACACTTCGGCTTATGGCTCAAGACTTTTAATGTGAAGCCGAAGATGATTGAAGGGCGTCACGCGGAGTGCAGGCGCAATAATAAGCAGGAATGCCAACGCTCCATGCCAGAGGGCTCCTTCCCAGAGGTGTCTGATTTATGGCAGCGGAGGTGGTTTTACGTCACGGCTCCTAGAGGCACAAAGTGGGTGGCTGCCCCCGACTTACGTTCGGGCCCTCCTTCTCAACTAGCATCATGGACCAATATAGGACGGGATTGGGGGCCTGCTACTGATGTACCCACACTACAGAGCCGTATCAGGGAGCTTCTTGAGAGGGACATTAGCCTTGCCAGCATAATTCAGGTAATGCTAATCCGACGGATGTTGCCGTGCAAACGCCGGCCTCTCCGGATGTGGGAGTTCAATCCGGAACGTCCACGGACTATTCTGCACTTCTTCGACCTGACGCTCGAAGGGATGTGTAAGTTATTCTTTGGACCACAAGCAAAGTGTCCGGACACCACCGAGGATGCGTGCCTGAGCTGCAATCGCCCAGATACCCAAGTAAGTAACCCAGAAACCAAACACTTCGTTTATATTTATCATAATATTATTCTGAAAATCCTCCGTGGCCAGGAATGGCGCAGCAAGGCGGAGATAATTAGGTGTCCGGCGCCACTTCCCGAAGGCTCGCCTAGTCCTGCCATAGCCAAGATGCTTGACCGTGTGCTAAGCAAAGTGCCCTCGAGGAAAAACGAAGGGAAGAACAGAGAAGCAGAACTTCACACATTGCGCATCCAAACCGAGGGAATTGCTACCTCCCCAAAGGAGGATAATCGGGGAGGGGAATCTAAGGTTTCCTCCCCTCGCAGGAAAAAAGGGCCGCCTCCGAAGACTTGGAAACGGAGGTGGCCAAACAGGGGAGGAAAGCTTCACCAGGGAGCCCTGCCCCGAAGGGCGTCCTCACCGCGACATGCCCGCCAATGGGCCAGCCCTCAACCGAGCTGTAAGTTAATCGTAAATACGAAGGTACTACTTCCTTCCTTGAGAACAATAACCAAGATCTATTCTTTGTAGTCCGGTTAGCAGCTCTTCTCGACAGAGTTCGTCTTCGGGGGATCTCCCTCCGGAGATGATGGAGAGTGAGACTCCACCAAACTCTCCGCCTCATGAGGCAGGCGACCCCGAGGTGTCGTCACGGAGGAGTCCAGTCTTGCCGGAGCCAAAAGCTAATACTTCGGCCGCCCTGAGCCCGTAGCATTCAGCTCCCATGGGGGGCGATAAAAAGGGTCCGGCGCAATCCGGCATCCGGCCGGACACACCGGCAGGCCTTCTGGAGCGAGCTGATCTCTCGGAGAAGCACCGTTCATTAATGAGCACGGTTGTCGGTGTCAAAACCGGCGGATCTCGGTTAGGGGGTCCCGAACTGTGCGTCTAGGCGGATGGTACCAAGAGACGAGGGACACAATGTTTTTACCCAGGTTCGGGCCCTCTCGATGGAGGTAAAACCCTATGTCCTACTTGATTAATATTGATGATATGGGTAGTACAAGAGTAGATCTACCACGAGATCAAGGAGGCTAAACCCTAGAAGCTAGCCTATGGTATGATTGTTGAGATGTATGTTCGTCCTACGGACTAAGGCCCTCTGGTTTATATAGACACCGGAGAGGCTAGGGTTACACAGAGTCGGTTACAGTGGTAGGAGATCTACATATCCGTATCACCAAGCTTTCCTTCCACGCCAAGGAAAGTACCATCCGGACACGAGCCGGAGTCTTCAATCTTCTATCTTCGTAGTCTGGGAGTCCGGCGGATATTGATAGTCCGGCTGTCCGGACACCCCCTTGTCCAGGACTCCCTCAGTAGCCCCTGAACCAGTCTTCAATGGCGATAAGTCCGGCATGCATAATGTTCGGCATTGCAAGGCGGGTTCCTCCCTTGAATAATCCGGAGAAGATAATGAACACCAGGATAATGTCCGGCTCTGCAAAATAAATTCCACATTCCACCGTAGAGAGAATAAAATGTACACTTAGTTCAATCTGCTGACGTATTATGCGGCGTGACATGACACCGCAGCCAAGCCCTCGTTCGAATCGGTTTTTTACTATTCCACCTCAGCACGTTTAGCGAAGCGGTTTCCTTGGCACGTCTTGTCGAAGCAGAGATCGTGTTCCCCTTATTCCGGGATCCTCATCAATACGTGCGTGGGTAACCCAACCGCACCATTGATGGTGGCGCGTGGGAGATAAGCGAGTTTTATCAGGCCGGTGAGGGACGCATAGTTTTGTCCGCCTATATATAGGGAATAAGGATTTACCTTCTCACCTACGCCTTCTTCCTCCTTTGCTCATCCATCCCTGCGAACTCAAGCTCCAACGCCCAAGCTCGCGCATCTCGCCTCGACCTTTCTCCGAATATGTCCGGAGCGGGAGGAAAATGGTTGGCCTCCACCGCTAAGGAGGAGGACATCACCAAGCTGCGCGACGCCGGATACCTTTCCAGCGATATCGCGCATTGGCTGCCCGACGCGGGGCAGCTCATCCCTACCCCAGGGCCTCATGAGAGGGTCGTCTTCCTCCCCCACTTCCTCCGCGGACTGGGCTTTCCGCTCCATCCATTTGTCCGGGGGCTCATGTTTTACTACGGCCTGGATTTCCACGATCTGGCGCCGAACTTCATCCTCAACATCTCGGCGTTTATCGTCGTGTGCGAGGCCTTTCTCTGCATCCAGCCCCACTTCGGCCTGTGGCTCAAGACCTTCAACGTCAAGCCGAAGGTTGTGAAGGGGACGCAAGCGGAATGCGGAGGCGCCATGTTGGGCAAGCTGCCCAACGTCCCTTGGCTAGAAGGGACCTTCGTGGACTCCGTCAAGGGGTGGCAATCGGGGTGGTTCTACATCACCGAGCCGCGCAAGCCAACATGGGTGGCGGCCCCTGAGTTCAGATCTGGTATCCCCACGCAGCTCACCTCCTGGAAAGAGAAGGGATTGCAGTGGGGCAATCCGATGGAGGTGACGGGACTCCGAGCCTGCATCAAGAAGATGGTGAGCAATAAGCTCAGGCTCGCCGACGTGGTCCAAGTCATGCTCATCCGGCGGATTCTCCCATGCCAAGAACGAGCATTTAATTTGTGGGAGTTCAATCCGGAACAGCACCAGGCACTAAGCGGGCTCTTCGATACAACATACGAAGGCGCCTGGAGGGTGCTGTTCAAGGGCGCCGAAGCCCCCGCATCCGCGACCGAAGACCGCGGATTCAGCTCGCAGTCTCCGACTAACAAGGTAAGTGATTCAACCCCATTACGGGACACTTGTGGTAATTAGATTGACTCTAGTGAGGTTTTAATCTGCCTCTTCCTTTGACAGGAATGGATGGAGAAGGCCAAGCTGCTCATCAGCCCGGCTCCCATGCCAGAAGAACCAGTGGATGCCCGCTTAGCAGGGCTGCTGGTTCCGGCACCGCACGTGGTGCCGGAGAAGAAGGCCAAGAAGGTGGCCACGGGGACTCGAAAGAGTTCCCGTAATCAGGCGTCTGACAACGACGAGGACTCCTCCCCCGAAGATGAGGAGGAGGAGGAGTACTCTCTCCCGGAGGAGGGAGAGAAGAAGAGGAAGGCTTCCCTAGTCGGGGCAGCCGAAAGGTCCAAGAGGGGGAGAACTATCCCCCCGGACAGTTCCGCCAACATCAGAGTTGGCGAGGATGAGTGGCCTCCAAGGGCCAGGCATCCAGCCGGATCGTAAGTATTCGGATCGTTTATGTGTCGTACCTTTCCTGTCACGTAGTATCCTTCTAACGCCGCATTCTGTCCGTAGTCCGGTCGATGACGACCTCCCCGCTTCATCAAGCGGGTCCTTGGCCTCGTCGGATGTGAATTCACTTCCGACTGCCTCTACCCCACGCGCCGATGAAGACGCCGAGGTGGGATCCCAGAGAGGGACCCATCAGGAGGAGGCTCCGGAGGCGCCATCAGGCGACCTCCCGGACTTTGCGCCGGACTCTACATCGGAACCCGTAGTGGTTCCAGAGTCCGGCAAGCGGCCCCTTCGAAAGAAGGGCAGGACCGTGACGCCGGCGGCCTCCGTCCAACTGGAGGCGCCGGATAACCTACTGGAGGTGCTTAAAGGCGCTTCCATCGAGGAAGAACACCGCACTCTCATGACTGCGATGATTGAGAAGGTCCAGTTCGCCAAGAGCGGGCTGATCGAAGCCTGCAGCAGCCTTCTAACAGGCTTTGAGGTAAGAAGTTAAAATATGTAATGTAATACCGCATAGACAGTAGCCCCTGATGCTTAGTTCGGTGTTCGGAAAGAAAAGCCGGACTAAGGTTCTAACAAGATATACGCAGGGTTGCTAAAAATGTGTCAATATGGGTTTGCAGGCTGCGCTGCTGACCTCTGCCGCATTAACGACGGAGGTCGGGGTGTTGAAGAAGGACCTCGAGCGGTCCGAGCAAGAGCTCGGCCATGCAAAGAAGCAGCTCGAGGAGAAAGAATGTGAGTAACACCTCTTTGAATAAGTACCTTACAGAAAAGGATTTTGGTTGCAAACAAAATTAACAAGGATAATATGTGTATTGCAGGGGCCACTAACGAGGTGGCAGCCCTGAAGGATGCCGTGTCCGCGGCCGAACGCAATGCGGCCACGGAGTGGGCTGAGCGAGAAAAGCAAGAGGAACTGGTGGCGGAAGTTCGGCAAGAGCTCCAGGCTCTCATGGAAAAGCATGAGAGTTTGGAGCGTGACTCCAAGAGTCAAGAGTCCGAGCTTGCCTCGGCTCTCGAAAGTGCCAAGTCTGCCAAGGCCGAGGCCCGTAAGGCCTTTCAAGAAGTTGAGGACATAAAGAAGATAGCGGCGGGTAAGGCATTTTTCATGCAAAGCAGGCATGTTAATGTGAACTACCTGACACTTACCCGAATTCGGAGCTCTCCAGGGGCGTTTGCAGATCTGTCGCGTAGTGCGTCTGATGCCGCCGCATTCTATCGTGGCGAGGAGGGGAGCTCGACGGAGAAGGTCTTCTGGTCTCAGTACGCTGAGGCCGGCCATCCGGTGCCCCCAAGCGACCAGCTGAAGCAGCTGGTCGAACTCCACAAGGTAGCTGAGGAGGCCATGAAGGGCCTCATAGTCCGGCTGTGGCCTGGACAGGCCATGCCTGGCAGCTACTTTGGCCTAGTGCGGCGGCTGGTGGATGCATGCCCCAGGCTGGATGTAGTCAAGCGCTCCGCCTGCATTGAAGGCGCTCATCGTGCCCTTGCCCGCATAAAGGTGCAATGGGACAAATTGGATGCGGAGAAGCTTCTCACGGACCCATCGCCGCCGGGCAAGGAGTATCGCATGCCGGAGAAGTACTATAAGATTGTCCTGAAGGGAGCCTGCGATATTGCAGATGAGTGCTCCCGAGATGTAATTTTTGAGTGAACTCGCTGTGTGTTTATCCTGTGCGCTGAAAACTTTGTTCATATGCGCCATGAGCAACGCTTGTTTAATTTAAAATATTACCTTCTGTGCGGCCGTTTGTTAAATCTGAGAGATGGCAAGTCGTTGGCTTCGGCCCCCAAGCCACAAGTGCTGGGGTGTTCGGTGATAAACTTGAGCACTCTTGTTCCCATTTTTGGGTCCATCTAGGGAGGCGCTCAACACGACGAACAAGGCAACCGGACTTATAATGCTTGAACACTCTCACTTAGCCATAGAATTCTATAATTTTAAATTTCGGCGAAGCCCCTGGTATTCGGAAGACCGAATCCGGGGCGCTATCCACGCCTTCGTCGGACATCATCCGGAACTTCGCTCGAAGCGGCATGAGTCTTTAGGGACCCGAAAGAACCTCTCGAAGAGCGACCAGTCTCTCGCCTTATCATGCCAGTCAGTTTTAGCTTTCTCCACTGAGGCGTTGACCCGGCTCAACCGGGGCGCAATCGCAGTGGTTCTCCCAGTGCTACCTTAGCCGACGGAACGGAACGTAAGGCACCAAAACATGGGAGCCGGGCAAACCCAACTATTGATCCAAGACATGATTCGGAGCTGATTCATATAATGCTATAAGTTCGGGGTGCCGCACTTGTGAAAGTGTTCGGACTTATTCACACCATAATCTGGGGAACAGAATCCCCTGGCGTATTCGGCCGTACCAAAGTATACGGGTGCAAGATGTCATATAATGAACATATATAAAAGATAACGCAATTGCAATGAAAAGGTGCTGCATTATTTATAAAAGAAAGTCTGATGGTGGATCGGACTGATACAAATAGTGCGGTAAGCAAGGGATTTGGACTAAATAAACATGTCCCCCTCCAGGAATGGGCGGCAGACTTGGTGTATATAATCGAATTTAATGCTCGTAATGGAGACCACCTGAATGTTCATCACGGCCTTCTTTAGTTCCTGACTGTTGTATCATGAATTCGGCAGGTTCGTCACCGGACAGGGCTTCTGGTTGACAGAGTCATGTGTACATAGAATAAGAAGAAAAAAAATGAAAAGGAAGGGAGGCGCACTTGTGAGCCCCTAGTGTGGTCGAGCCGCACTCTGGGTCCATTGTGATCGTGCCCATTTCCCTGCACCCATGGTATTTCCAAAGCGTAATGATGTACATGGAGTGTTATTCTTGCGATTATGCGCGGGTGAGGGCTGGGGCCACATTGCTACACATGCTCTGATCGCGCCAGGTGATCTTGGTTGGCATTGCTCCGGGCGCGCTTTGCTGTGTCCGGCTTTTTAACCGCCGGACTTGAGAACTGCCTTAAGAGGCTGCTTTGTACCTCTGCCGTGAGAGCCGCTGTATGTTCCTCCGTTCGGAGGGAGCATTCCGTATTCCCATTGACCGTGATGTCTCCACGAGGACCTGGCATCTTGAGCTTTAGGTATGCATAATGCGGCACCGCGTTGAATTTTGCAAACGCGGTTCGTCCGAGCAGAGCGTGATAGCCACTGCGAAACGGGACTATGTCGAAGATTAACTCTTCGCTCCGGAAATTATCCGGTGATCCGAAGACCACTTCCAGTGTGACTGAGCCTGTACAGTTGGCTTCCACTCCTGGGATGACACCTTTGAAGGTTGTCTTTGTAGGTTTAATCCTGGATGGGCCTATGCCCATTTTGTGCACTGTATCCTGATAAAGCAGGTTCAGGCTGCTGCCGCCGTCCATCAGGACTCTAGTGAGGTGAAATCCATCGACGATTGGGTCTAAGACCAATGCGGCGAATCCGCCATGGCATATGCTGGTCGGATGGTCTCTTCGATCGAAAGTGATCGGACAGGAGGACCATGGATTGAACTTTGGGGCGACTGGCTCCATCGCATAGACGTCCCGTAGTGCGCGCTTCCTCTCCCTCTTGGGTATATGGGTCGCGTATATCATATTCACCGTCCGGCCTTGTGGGGGGAAACCCTTCTGTCCTCTATTGTTCGGCGGCCGGGTCTCTTCCTCGTCATCGCTATTTAGCCCCTTGTCATTGTTTTCGGCAATTAACTTGCCAGCCTGCTTGAACACCCAACAGTCTCTATTGGTGTGATTAGCTGGCCTTTCGGAGGTGCCATGTATCTGGCATGAGCGGTCGAGTATTCGGTCCAGATTGGAAGGACCCGGAGTAGTTCTTTTAAATGGCTTCTTCCGCTGACCGGGTTTGGAGCCTCGGAATCCGGCATTGACCGCCGTATCCTCCTTATCGTCGCCGTTAATGCGGCGCTTATTTTTGATTCGACGTGACCTGCCGTTGTTGTCCTTAGTGTTCGGACTGCCAGAATTTTTGCGGAGATTGTTGCTGCGGGCTAGCCAGCTGTCCTCTCCCACACAGAAGCGGGTCATTAACGATGTGAGGGCTGCCATGGATTTCGGCTTTTCCTGCCCCAGGTGCCGGGCTAGCCATTCGTCCCGGATGTTGTGTTTGAAGGCTGCAAGGGCCTCCGCATCTGGACAGTCAACGATTTGATTTTTCTTCGTCAAGAACCGTGTCCAGAATTGCCTGGCCGATTCGTCTGGCTGCTGAATAATGTGGCTTAGGTCATCGGCGTCTGGTGGTCGCACATATGTGCCTTGGAAGTTATCAAGGAACGCGGCCTCCAGGTCTTCCCAACACCCAATTGACTCTGCAGGCAAGCTGTTAAGCCAATGCCGAGCTGGTCCTTTAAGCTTGAGTGGGAGATATTTGATGGCGTGCAGATCGTCGCCACGGGCTATATGGATGTGGAGAAGGTAATCTTCGATCCACACCGCGGGGTCTGTTGTGCCATCGTAAGATTCGATGTGACGGGTTTAAACCCTTCGGGGATCTCATGATCCATTACTTCATCAGTGAAGCATAACGGGTGTGCGGCGCCCCTGTATTGAGCAATATCACGGCGCAGCTCGAGGGAGCGCTGTCGGCTATGTTCGGCCCGGCCGGTGTTATGTCCGGCGTGACGGTATTCGTCGTGGGTCGTAGGGCGCCCACGTGATTCGTAGATGGATCTGGATTTCCTTGCCTTGTCCTCCAATATGTCTCGCAAGTTCGGCGCGTTCCCTTTTGGAGCGATGCCAGGGTACGTTCTTGGCTGGGGGCCTGGATGCCTCTCTGTCACGACCACGGGGTGGTCGGTCAGCCATATCGTGCGCTGGTGAAGAAGGTATGTATGCTTCCTCCTCTAATCGGGGGAGCAGCTTGCGTCTTGGGTAACTTTTGGAGGAACGTTCAAGTTTATACTCTTTGGCCGCGAGGACTTCGGTCCATCGATCGGCCAGCAGGTCCTGATCAGCTTGAAGCTGATGCTGCTTTTTCTTTAGGCTGTTTGCTGTGGTGATAAGCCTGCGCTTGAAGCGCTCTTGTTCGACGGGATCCTCAGGTACGATGAATTCGTCATCGTTGAGGCTTACTTCGTCTTCAGAGGGAGGCATATAGTTATCATCCTCAACCCCTTCGTTTGCCACCCTCTCGTGGGGGCTTGCTTCTGCATCCTCCTGCGCTGAGTCGTGCAGGAGGGGGTTGTCTTCGGCGCTCTCTGGAGTGTTATTGTCTCCTGTGCCGGAATCTCCATTCTTACTGTGGCGGGATTTAGAGCGGCGCCGTTGACACCGGCATTTGGGCTGCTTCTTTAAAGAGTCCGCCTCCGCTGCTCCTTCGCCCTCCCCTTCTTTCGGGGTATCCACCATGTATACGTCATATGACGAGGTGGCCTTCCAGTGCCCTGTAGGCGCTGGTTCCTGTTCGTCTCCGGCATCGTCGTCCATGGCATCGATGTCATCGGAGTCGTAGTCTAGCATGTCGGTTAAATCCTCGACAGTGGCTACAAAGTGGGTGGTGGGTGGGTTCTGAATTTCTTCATCGTCCGAACTCCAACCGTCCTGGCAATAGTCCAGCCAGGATTCTCCTGATAGCAAAAGACGCTTCAGTGAATTCAGGATATCGCCGAAAGGCGAGTGTTGGAAAATGTCCGCGGCGGTGAATTCCATAACCGGCGCCCAATTCGGATTGATCGGTAGGGGCGCGGGAGGTTCGTAGTCCGGTGACGAGTCCGGTACCTCGGATTCACGAGTTTCACAAGGGACAAGATCGGTGTTCGGCTCCATCGCCGTGGATGTTGAAGCCCCCGGGGCGGCGTCTATCCACCGACCCTCGATCTGGGCGATCGGCTCCGGGCTAATGGCCGAAGCGGATCCGAGTGCGGCCACCAAGGCACTATCCGGCGGCAGAGCTAGATCGTGCCCATCGTCACAGTGCGGCGCGCTTGGCTGTGGCTCGAGTCCGTCGAAGATCAAGTCTCCACGGTCATCGGCCGTGAAGTTTAAGCTTCCGAATCTGACTTGACGGCCAGGGGCGAAGCTTTCGATCTGCTCCAGATGGCCAAGCGAATTGGCCCGCAGTACAAAGCCGCCGAATACGAAGATCTGTCCGGGGAGAAAAGTCTCACCCTGGACAGCGTTGCTAGTTGAAGATGCCATCAAGCCTATCAGCGACGACACAGAGGAGCTCTCAATGAAAGCACCAATGTCGGTGTCAAAACCGGCGGATCTCGGGTAGGGGGTCCCGAACTGTGCGTCTAGGCGGATGGTAACAAGAGACGAGGGACACAATGTTTTTACCCAGGTTCGGGCCCTCTCGATGGAGGTAAAACCCTACGTCCTGCTTGATTAATATTGATGATATGGGTAGTACAAGAGTAGATCTACCACGAGATCAAGGAGGCTAAACCCTAGAAGCTAGCCTATCGTATGATTGTTGAGATGTATGTTCGTCCTACGGACTAAGGCCCTCCGGTTTATATAGACACCGGAGAGGCTAAGGTTACACAGAGTCGGTTACAATGGTAGGAAATCTACATATCCGTATCGCCAAGCTTGCCTTCCACGCCAAGGGAAGTACCATCCGGACACGAGCCGGAGTCTTCAATCTTCTATCTTCGTAGTCTGGGAGTCCGGCGGATATTGATAGTCCGGCTGTCCGGACACCCCCTAGTCCAGGACTCCCTCAACGGTGCTCAAGAAGATTTCGTCCACCACAAGCGGGTTGAATGAGGCCTTTACGAGCCTGCTCAGAGGCTTTGAGGTATGTAATGAAAACTACATAATTTTAGGCTGTGACACACGCACTAGGTGTGCTCCATATAGATAGTAGCCCCTGAGACTCTGGTTGTCCGCCCTAGGCGGCAAACAGGGGATCATATTTTGAAAGTAATGATGGAGCTGTATTTATGCGTAGATGTCGAAGGATCCGGCAGTCGAACAATCCGTTGAAGTTGCTGAACTGAGGAGGCAGATTGGAGTTATTGATGCCAATATCACACTGGTGAACGATCGGCTGAATGAGTCACAAGGTATGTGATCTGCTTTCCTTATGATATATGTATGTAGGAAAAACTGAGAGGAGCATAATGCTAATGTTATATGTTTGGACTACAGATGGTTCTACTGCCATGGAAGCCCTGAGGGCGGAACTTGCCCTGGCCAAGGAATAGGCCCGGGTGAGCAATGTGGCTGCCCTAAAGGCGGCCGAAGAGTTGAGAGACAAACAGGCTGCTCATCGCCGGAGCAAAGGCAAAATAGCCGAAATGGCTGTGGAGCTAGAAAACGACGCCAACCGGTATGAATTGCTTGAAAAAGAAAATCAGGCAAATAAGGCTGACCTGAAGAAGGCCCTTGATGCGTCCAAGGAGACACGTTCCGACATTAGGGATGCGCGAGAGGAACTCCGACAGGCCGGAGATATCACGGCTGGAGATCCCTATTTGTTGCGGCTAAAGTTTTTGGATCCAAAGTATGCTCCTCTTGATCGAAGCTGGAGTCCTGCAGACGCCTATGCGGATTTGGTGAAGAGTGCGGCTGATGCGGCAAAGTTTTTTGAGGATCAAAAAGATGATGTGGAAAAGCTGTTCTGGTCGCAGTTCAACGCTCCAACGCGCACATTGCCTTTGAGTGAGAGAATGGCTGTTGTGGCCGAGCTCCACAGGCTGTCCAGACTTGCAATGTGGTCAGCGATAGACCATCTATGGCCAAAGGGGCCCAAGCCGGACAATTACTTTGGTTTGGTGCAACAATTCCTTGGTGCCGTATCTTGGATTGATGCCATGAAGAGGTCGGCGTGCATAGAGGGTGCACGGATGGCCCTTGCCCGCGTTAAAGCATATTGGACAGATATGGAGGACACCGTCATTGCGACCCAGAATCCGGCGGGCAGCCAAGATCCGTCCAAGCAGTACTTGGATCAGGTAGTAGAAGGCGCTCTCTTAATAGAGGCTCAGTGCTCGAAGAATGTCATGTTCGAGTGACAAATCTTATCATTGTAAAAATGATGTTATTTTAATTATGGAGCAGATATTTATACTTTGTGCCCGAAAGTATTGTTGTGCCTCCTGTGCGGCCGTTTTTATGTATATGTGTAATCTGAAAGTTAGCAGTCGTTGGCTTCAACCCCCACGCACACAATGCAGGGGTGTTGGCGAAAAGTATGCGTAATCACACTTGATCCATCGTCTTGGTCCATTAAGGAGGTGATCGCACGTCAAACTAGGCAACCGGACTATATAGCTGTAACACTTTCACTTAGCCATAGGAGTTTGACGGTGGGGCTACTATATAGCCCCTGGTACCTTTGCGTGCATCCGAATACGGGCGCGTGTCTGCATGACAGGGAAACGGTCCTTTGTTAATGCGGAGGAATCCTAAAGATTCCGATAAGTCTTTGAGTGGTTGAACAGTCTCTCGCTGTATCATGACAGTCAATTTTCGGCTTTCTCTATTGAGGTGCTCATCCGGAATAACCAGGGCTCAATCGTAGTAGTTCTCCTTTGGCCGCCTTAGCCGATAAAAACGAAACGTAAGGCAACGAACCCAGGAGCCGGGCAAACCCAACATTTGACAAAAGACATGATTCGGAGCTGATGCATATAAGGCCAAACTTGCGATGCCGAACACTCCCGAAGGTATTCGGACTTTTACTGGGCTGAGTAACGCCCCTTATTATGAACCATATATTCCCAGGTACGTGCATTAGTCTGTCGTGGAGAGATGCCAATAACGTCATCATCCTCTATGGGTGTAGTGCCCATGGGATATGTAAGCAACAGGAGACAATAAAGAAGGTTTACACAGGGGCTTAATCTAAAGAGAAACCTTTGAGCGGGGCCCTGCTGCATGTATGCACCTTTGTCTCCATTGTGCCGTGGCCTGGGAGGGTGTCGCACAAATGGTGTTTGTAAAAACAAGAAAACTCATGGAGAAGAGTATGACATAAGCGTTCGAAAAGTTAGCCATCACTAATGGATAGTAAAAGTGTTAGACATTGGCCTGCTAATAAGGTTAGGCCGAGAATTGTGCTTTATTAATTATCTATAGCCCCTGGTGTCCTTTATGGGATTACATGTGTGGCGCCTAGATCGGGTTGATCTGGGCTACCGGACTCGTCTAACCGTGTCCGTGGTCTTAACGACCAATCATGCTTTCTGGTGTTAGAGGCCGCTTAGAGTCCGGCTACTGGAGCCGCCGCGTATTCCTCCGTGCATAGGGAACGCTCTGTACTTCCACTAATGGTGATGACACCGCACCGACCGGGCATCTTGAGTTTAAGGTAGGCGTAGTGCAGTACTGCATTGAAGCGGGCAAAGGCCGTTCTCCAAAGCAATGCTTGATAACCACATTGGAGGGGGGCAATGGCGAATAGTAATTTTTTGCTTTTGAAGTTGCCTGGGGAGCCTAACATCACCTCTAGTATGAGGGAGCCCCTGCAGTGTGCCTTGACGCCTGGTATCACCCCTTCAAAGGTGGTGTTACTGTGGTTGATTCTGGATGGGTCTATCCCCGTCCTGCGGACAGTGTCCTGGCATATTAGATTAAGACTACTACCGCCATCCGTGAGGACGTGAGTAAGATGGTATCCGTCGATTATTGGGTTGAGCACCAAGGCAGCTGATCCTCCGTGCCGCATACTAGTCGGGTAGTCCCTGTGATCGAAGGTGATCAGGCAGGCCGACTAGTGGTTGAGTTTGGGTGCAACTGGCTCCATAGCGCATGCGTCTCTGAGCACGCGTTCGCGCCTTCTCGTCGATAAGTGAGTCGCATGGATCATGTTTACTGTTTTTTACCTCTGGTGGGAATTTTTTCTGTCCCCCAGTGCTCGGCTAGCGAGGCTCATCCTCGTCTTCACTTGGTGTTTCCCTTCCCTTTTGTTCCGCATTTAATTTGCTGGCCTACTTGAAGACCCAGCATTCTCTGTGAGTGTGGTTCGCAGGTTTTTCGGGGGTGCCATGAATTTGGCACAGTCTGTCCAGGACTTTGTTCAGGCCGGACGATCCTTCGTTACTGCCGTTAAGTGCCTTCTTTTACTGACTGGGTCGAGAGCCCCTAAATCCGGCGTTGACCATTGTGTTGTCCAGACTTACTTCCTTGTTTCGACGTTTGTTCTTATCGCGCCGTGGCTTCCCGTTTGCATCCCTGATTTCGGATGTACTTGGGTCGCTGGTGCCTCTACGGGCAAACCAGCTGTCTTCACCCGCACAAAAGCGGGTCATGAGGCTTGTTAGGGCTGCCATTGTCCCTTGCTTTTCTTGGCCGAGGTGTCTGGCGAGCCATTCGTCCCGGATACTGTACTTGAAGGCCGCTAGGGCTTCAGCGTCCGGACAGTCGACAATTTGATTCTTCTTAGTGAGGAATCTGTTCCAAAGTTTGCGGGCGGACTCTCCGGGCTGTTGAATTATGTGACTTAAATTGTCCGCATCCGGGGGTCGGACAAAATTTGTCCTAAAAGCGTCCTCGAGTTCCTCCCAACTTCCGATTGAATTTTTGGGGAGGCTTTTCAACCAGTGCTGAGCTAGTCCTTTCAACTTGAGGGGGAGATACTTGATGGCGTGGAGGTCGTCCCCCCGGTCCATGTGGATATGTAGGATGAAATCCTCGATCCAGACTCCGGGATCTGTTGTTCCATCATATGCCTCGATGTTCATAGGTTTAAAACCTTCTGGAAATTCACGGTCCAGTACCCCTTTGGTGAAGCACAGAGGGTGAGCAGCCCCCCTGTTTCTGGACGTGTTATGGCATGTCGTCGGCTGTTGATGTGTTCGGTATTGATTCTGAACTGGTATCCGATCAGTCTGATCGTTTTGGTGACCATAGTCATGTGCCAGGGTGCGTCCTCTAGATCCCTAGATGGACCTGGTTGCGCCATACTTTTTATCCAGGAGCTCACGTAAATCGTGTGCATCTTCGGTGGCTGCTCCATTGCGGTTTCGAAGTGGTTTGTTCGTCCTATTGGCCGTATTGTTCTTCGGTGGAACGGCCTCATCGTCGAATTCTGGTAGCAGCTTGCGCTTTGGGTAGCTCTTTGTTTGGCGATAGTCGCCGTACTTTTCTTCAGTGTCTAGTACTTTATTCCATCTGCGATTGAGCGTTTCCTGTGCGGCTTTAAGCTTTTGCTTCTGCTTCTTTAGACTTCTCGCAGTGGCCATAAGCTTTCTGTGGAGGTTGTCTCATTCCAAGCGTGTCTTCGGGATGGTGAATGCATCGTCATCCGGACTGTGCTCTTGTCTCGGAGCGGTTTTGTTGGTTCGTTCCTCGGGATCACTGTGATCGGGCGTCTGCTCCGAGCTGTGTTCGGCGTGACCTGGTTCATCATGCTCCATCGCTGGGTCCATATGGTCGTTGTTGCCTTCGGAGTTGACTGTGGTGTCGATCCTTCTGGCGCTATTTTTACTGTTGCTAGACTTGGAGCGGTGCCTAGGGCGTCGTTTTGGCTTTTGTCCGGGAGTTTTATCCTCCGGTTTGTCGCCGTCGTCCTTCTTAGGCATATCCACCGTGTATATATCGTATGATGAAGTGGCGGTCCAGCGCTCCATGAGTGGTGGTTCTGAATCGTCCCCTGCGCCGACGTCCATACCGTCGGTGTTGTTAGGGTCGAATTCGAGCATGTTTGTTACATCGTCGACAGTGGCTATGAAGTGGGTGGTGGGTGGGCAACGAATTCCCTTGTCGCCAGCCTCCTGCTCGAGCCGGATATAGTTCGGCCGAGAGTCTCCTGATAAAGAGAGATACTTTAACGAGTTCAGCATGTCGCAAAAGGCCAAGCGCTGGAAGATATCCGCAGCGGTGAACTCCATTACCGAAGCCCAACCTGATTCGGCGGGCTCGGAGGTGCGCGGACTGGAACCTACAACCGGACACGAGTCCGGGGGTCCGGTGTCACAGGCTTCCTTGGAGGTGAAGTCTGTGTTCGGCTCTACCGCCGATGGGTGTGCAGTCTCCGGGGCAGGGTCCATCCACCCATCCTCGGGCGACGCAATCTGCCCCGGACTTAAGTCTGAGGCTCCTGCAGGGGCGATATCCCGGGCATTGTCCATCAGCAGGTCTAAGCCGTGCACATCCTGATTGTCCGGTGCTCCTGGCATAGGCCCGAATCCGTTGAAGATCAAGTCTCCGCGGATATCGGCCGTGTAGTTTAGGTTTCTGAACCTGACCTGATGGCCAGGGGCGTAGCTGTCGATCTACTCCAGATGGCCAAGCAAATGGGCCCGCAGTGCGAAGCCGCCGAACAGGAAGATCTGTCCGGGGGAGAAAGTCTCACCCTGGACCGCGTAGTTGATGATTGAAGGAGCCATCGAGCCTTGCAGCGACGACATAGAGGAACTCTCAATGAAAGCACCAATGTCGGTGTCAAAACCGGCGGATCTCGAGTAGGGGGTCCCCATCTGTGTGTCTAAGGCCAATGGTAACAGGAGGTAAGGGACACAATGTTTACCCAGGTTCGGGCCCTCTCGATGGAGGTAAAACCCTACTTCCTTCTTGATTGATATTGATGATACGGGTGTTACAAGAGCTGATCTACCACGAGATCGTAGAGGCTAAACCCTAGAAGCTTGCCTATGATGATTATGAATGTTGTGATCGTCCTCATACGGATTGCACTCTCCGGTTTATATAGACACCGGAGAGGGCTAGGGTTTACATGGAGTCGGTTACAAGGAAGGAAATATAATATCCAAATCGCCAAGCTTGTCTTCCACGCAAAGGAGAGTCCCATCCGGACACGGGACGAAGTCTTGAGTCTTGTATCTTCATAGTCCAATAGTCCGGCTGTCTGGATACCCCCTAATCCAGGACTCCCTCACTGCGCCCGCCCTTCTTCTCCCTCAACTCAAGCAGCTCGACCTCTTCGACATTGTCATCTCGAATAAGGCTATGGAGCACCTGCTCCATAGCTGTACTGCGCTCGAGTACCTTTGTCTTGAGCAGATCCACGGGTTCATTAGCCTCCACATCGCCTCGACGAATCTCTGATGGATTTATGTGTCTTGTTGGCCCCGCAACAAGACATCAATTGGGAAGAGATCACTCCAGTTGTTCCACGTTATAGTCATTGAGAATGCGCCTTTCCTTGAAAGATTGCTTGTATCAGATCTAGAAGGTCCAACAAAAATCAGGGTCATTGATGCACTGAAATTGACAGCGTTGGTGCACAAGAATGTGAGACCATTAACACGGTTAAAGCTAAACTGCTTGAAGTCCAGGAAAAAAGAGGTACTCTTTCTACAACTATATTAGTATTAGTACCGAATTTAAACGTGAAATAGCTAATGTAAAATTTATCTGATACAGAACACTCATATCGATAAAATGGACTCGTCTCCCAAATTCTCCGAACTCTTTATTGGATCCGTAATAGTTCAGGTACAACACTCATCTTCTTCTCCGTCTTCTTGAAATTCACATTTTTAAATTTCTTCTTGATGTATTTACGACCGTCTTCCAGAAAATGATTCCCACAAGCTTGACCCAGTCTAGGCGCACAGTGAAGATCTTGGCAATAAAATCTATCGGCCCCAATCTGGATCAAGTTGTTGGATTCCTTACATGCTTTCCGTGCACGGAGAAGCTACTCATCGAGGTGAAACTTCTTTCCTATTAGTAAACGGTAATCACAACGTGGCTCAGATTTTTCATAATTTTCCCAAATTATGATGACAAGTGTAGTGTTCAAAACTACATCTACACACTGCACCGAAAGAAATATTTTTAGTATTTTTTCTCACGTGATCACCTACATCTTTTTTTTGTTGTACTACTATAGTAGCCTAGGCTAGTCATAGTGGAAAGTAACTTAGACTACTCCAGTAACTCTATGGTTACCCTAAGAGCAAGTACTACCTCTGTCCTGGTTTACTCCTATTTTGTAGTATCAAAATTTGACCATAGATTTAACTGACAAAATGTTAATGCATGTCACTAAGAACTATATCGTTGGATTCATATTTGAACATAATTTCAAATGCTGTAATTTTTAGTGACATGCATTGGCATTTTCTTACATAAATATATGGTCAAAATTTTATACTAAATAAGAGGTAGTACAAAAGTGGGCTATAACGGCCCTCCACTATGTAGGCCAAAACACGTGCCAAATTCACTTGTGATGCATTTGGCGTCGATGCCCCTCCATTGCTCACCTGGTGCCCCAATCTGGATCACCTGCTTTGCTCCGGTGCCAAATTAACTCACACAATGAAAAAACACTTGCGTGGGAGTGAGAGAGCACTGAGGCAATAAAAAAACACTTGTTTGGGAGAGTGAGAGGCTAGTGTAGTTGGTTTGATTGATTTGATTATACATGTGGGTTTGTGTGCACAATGGTGCCAACTCTCTCACATCGCGAGAGCGGTGCCAAAATCTTTTGATTTGACATCGATGCATATTATGTGGCATACTTTTGCGAAATATGGCATCAACCACATAGTGGAAGGCAACAAATGCCCAAGCTCTTCACGTACTCCTAGGTAAATGAGAGGAAAGAGAGAGAGAGAGATACATAGAGAGAGAGAGAGAGTGAAAAAATATCACTAGCCAGCCAACCCTATCGTATGAGCAAATGATATTGGTACCTCTTGATGACACAGCAATCTTATACATCCAGCTGCTCTAATATGTTCTCTTCTTTTGCAGATAAAAAAAGACTCGAAAGTGAAAAATGTGTTGCACTATAACAATCTCATCAAATGCCTTGATCTCCATCTTACAGAAATTGATTTGATCGACTATCGAGGCAGCACACCTGAGATTAAATTGGCCAGGTTCTTTGTTATGGAGGAAAGTGTGCTCAAGGTAATGAGGTTTGGCGTTCTCTGGCGCAATAATGAATGGCATGCTGATCACCGCAAGCGTCTAAGCCTAAATGACAAAGTCTCCGCAGAAGCTGAATTTGTTTTTGAAACATCAAGTGGCCAGAGACTCGAAAACTTATTTGCCCATTAGTGACTTGTCAGGGCGGTGGATTTTAGTTTGTACGATAATGCTGCATCCACCTAAAGTAACGAAAGTTGTTTTTTTTGAACCTGAAACAGTAGGAGCACCTCCTACCGCAATTAAATTAAAAGAATATAAGTCTTACAATTACATGGTAATTTACATTCACCCCATTTTGGGGTGATTGTGGGGGGGGGGGGTGTTGGAGGTGTTGGTATATTACAAGGTGTCTAAGAGGGCAGGGATGAGATGTTTGTGCTTCTCCTTAACCCTATAAGTTAGGAGAGAGTAGTCCCCTTTGAATCTTTTTAGCCAGGAGTCCTTGGATGGTGCTATACCTCTGAAATGTTTATTGTTTCGTTACTTCCAAATGCTCCAGGCTGCAAGAAGGAAAGCCTCCTTGAAAAGTGGCCGAGCCCAAGTCTCTTTGGCAACCTCAATATGCTCAAGACTGGTCCCTCCTTGTTGCCATGAGAAGCCCAAGCTGGCCCAGCAAATTTGAGAGAATTGACATTCAAAGAACAAATGCTCAATTGTTTCCTCAATGCGCAGGCCACATAGGATGCAATCATGGTCATCACCAATATTGTAGTGTCTCCTCTTAAGCATGTTTCTCGTGTTTAAGCTGTCAGAGAGGAGTAGCCATCCAAAAACTTTGATCTTCATGGTGGACTTGGATTTCCATAACCAACGAAAAGATTGATGTGCCACCATGTCTCTGAAGCAGAAGGAGTAGAATTGGTGTGTTGTGAAGGTTGAGGACCCCAGACATACGTCCATTTGTCATGAAACTGGCTGCTGTCCGGGATATTTATTGCTGCGGTGTCCAGTTGTAGTTGCCTGAC
Organism: Triticum timopheevii; assembly: GCA_963921465.1. Lineage (NCBI taxonomy): Eukaryota > Viridiplantae > Streptophyta > Magnoliopsida > Poales > Poaceae > Triticum > Triticum timopheevii. The sequence continues at coordinate 497,006,947 of OY997266.1, read as the reverse complement.
CTCTGCATGCGCTTGCGGTGATAGAGGTAGGTGAAAGGCCTCGGCAAGTGACGTGACGCTCAAGAAATCCCTAACAGAAATATCTTCATTTTTTGCGTAAGAGTAAGCTCTCGGGTAAACTTCTGATAGAATTTGTGGTCCCCAAAGGTCTTTCCAAAATAGCACCGCACTCCCATGAAGTATTTGAGCTTGCATGATCCCTCTAAAGGTTGGCATTAGTTTAGCCACATCTCTCCACCAGAATGATCCACAAGTGTCCATGGCGTGTGGAATCTTATTTTCGTAATACGTGGTCCAGATGAGTTCGACCCAAGGCAAATCAGAGTGGTTGTAGAACTTATGAAGGTATTTCAAGAGAAGTGCCTCCCCTTGAATTTTTAAGTTAAGCACGCCAAGGCCACCACAAACCTTGGGTTGGCACACCATATCCCATGATGCTAGCGAGTTGCATGTGTCCCCTTGCTCAGTTTTTTTGGTCCAAAGGCATTTCCGTCAAATCTTATCAATAAGCTCAATGATTTTTGCTGGAAGCCGAAGTGTGCACAGAGCAAAAATGGCGAGAGAAGTGATGACCGTGTTTAGGAGTGAAAGTTTGCCTCCATAGGAAATCATGTTTAGGGTGGCCGACAACCTCCTTTCAATGCTACACACCAATGGCATCAGCTCAAGGACCGTGGGTCTTGTTGTGCCCAAAGGGAGTCCAAGGTAGGTGCAGGGCATTTTGCCTACCACACATCCAAGAACATTTGCCAATTCCTCACATTTGGTGGCATCACAGTTGATGGGAATGATAGTGGATTTATTGAAGTTGATTTTGAGTCCAATGGAAGTGGCATAATCTTCAAGGATCTTTTTGACAGTGATCACCTGTTGTGTGCATGCAGGAAGGATGATGAGTGTGTCATCGGCATACTGGATAACGGGAAAGTCTTTCTGTGCTGCGGATGGAAAGGGCAGTTGTATTTGGCCTTGAGCGAAGGCGTCATTGATCGCAGCTTGAAGCAACTCAACGGCTAGAACGAAGATAAGTGGTGAGAGTGGATCGCCTTGTCTCACCCCACACTTACGAAAAAATTGTCTTCCAGGTGTGCCATTTAGCAGTACTGAAGATTTTCCAGAGGAGAAAATGCAATTGATCCATCCAAGCCATTTTTCATTGAAGCCCATACTTCTCATAATCTCAATCATCGCCTCATGATCAATCGTGTCGAATGCCTTGGCGAAGTCTAACTTGAGTAGAATAATTTCTTTCCTAGAGGATTGGCATTGATAAATGTATTCATATGCCCAAGCGAGGCAGTCTTGAATTGATCGCCCTTTGAGAAATCCATATTGGTTTCTGTGGATAATTTTGAGGATGACTTTTTGCAAACGATTGGCAAGGAGTTTGGTGATTACCTTAAGACAACAATTGAGTAACGTGATAGGTCTGTAATCATTAATAGTCGCTGGGGAGCCGATTTTAGGAATTAAGGTGATGAAGCCATCATTGATACTTTCGAGATTGAGCCCTCCATCAAAGAACTGATTACATAGTTTATAAAAATCCTCTTTAATGATTGACCAGCAACATTTTAGGAAGATTCCAGTGAAACCATCTGGGCCAGGAGCTCGTTCGGCAGGCATTTCTCTGATCACATTGTCAATTTCCTCATGTGTGAAGGGAGCTGTTAAAGCCTCAAGCCCCTCACATCTTTTGATAATTCTTGTCAGATCAAATTTCATGTCATGAGGAGTTGATGTGCCAAGTCTGCTTTTGTACGTGTGGAAAATGATGGATTCTTTGCCAGGGTGGTCTTCCACCATAGCTCCCTCGGGGGTGCATAGCATAGAAATATTGTTCCTTCTATATCTTTCCGAAGCGAGTGCTTGGAAAAATTTGGAGTTCTCATCACCAAATTGAACCCAGCGTATGGTGCATCTCTTTTTCCAGTAGATTTGTTGGTACTTTGGAAGTCTTAGAATATGAGCTTTCAATATAGTAACGAAAGTTGTTACGTAAACTTCCTAGTAATTCCCTCTTCGTAGGTGCAGCATTAGTCCTAACATTTTTAATATTAGTTTGAAACTTGTAATATTGTTGTGTCCTATTCCTGCGTTTTCAAAATCCTGCAAATCAAACAGGTCCTGAGTTGGTGATGATATTGTGCCTGCCATCTTTCACCAATTAATAGCCGTCGGATCTAGATCCGACGCATACAAACCAAACTTCTCCAGTTTTGCAAAAAGATGCCCGCACTTGTTCCCTATTTACAAACAACTCCTTGTCTCTCACAATCAGCCTTATCTCCTCCCCACCACATCTAGAAGGCCATGGAAAAATCTGGCACGATGGCCACTGCCGGCGCAGTCCACCCCCCAATCTTGGTGTTCTGTGCAATGCACGGGCATCTACGCACGGGAAATTATGTCGAACACGGCTAGTTGTAAGTAGGCTAGGTCTACAACCATGAAGATAGTGACTACAGACGGTGAGGCTGACTATGGTATGCCGAACACAGCGCCTATACTCAGGTGTCATCTCCGACGTAGGGTCTTGTCACTTCACTGTGAGGAGCAGCACGTAATAATTTGTCCAACGGGTAGTACAGTGCTAGTACATTGGTACTACTACTACTACTACTACTACTACTACTACTACTACTATACTACTAGTACCAGCACCACCGTATGGATTTGGTAGTACTACCACGTCCATCTGGATTTAGTAGTTGACTAGCAATATCTAGTAATGCATGTCACAAAAAATGTACTACTCCCTCTGTAAATAAATACATGGTGTATTGTTTTATTCCTATCGGCGAGATAACATAATGTCTTTTTGCTACTTAATAAGATCACATGCAATGAAATAACCACTACATGTGATGTTTGGTAGTCTCAAGTCATTAAAAGCATGCACGGGCACAGAGGGGGACGCAGCTTCATTGACTTACTGCACCTGCCTTTGGGTGTATGACACGTGGGCCCAACGGGTGGCTGGCCAACCTATCATACAGCCAAAGGCAGGTGCAGTAGAGGGGCGAGGAGTAGATGACCAACTCACACGTGAATTCAACGCAGTCTGCACTTCTCATATAAAGGCTCCCGCCAGTCCAATCTACGAAATCCTACGCACCTACGCACCCAAGGGCAAGAGTGATCACTCCAATCGCAAGATCAGTTGACTAGAAGCTAGACCCATGAAGGCGATGAGCGCGAGCATCAGCCGGTTGTGCCAGATGGTCCACGATGCCGGCCTGTGGCCCGGCATCGAGGAACGTCTCCAGGTAGTGCTTGAGGCCGCCAGGGCGAGGGCCGCTTGGACGACAGCTTCGTCTCCTTGTTCGACGAGGTCCTCGTTGGCTTCCTCGACAAGTTCACCATTGTCAAGAAGCTCACGGACGACCTTGACGTACGCCTCCAGCCTACGCGCCCAGGCTCTCGGATGCCTGCCACCCTCAACGGCCTCTATGGTGACAACCTCTTCGACGCACTAGTGGCCCTGCGACTGCCCGCCGTCGCGCCAAAGAATGTCCTCCTCGAGGTCGCGCTCGCCACGCAGTGCCTGGCGCATCCAGACACCATCGACATAATTACCCACGTCTACGTGCAAATCGTCCACAAGGACTACTACATGCAAGATGAGGACGATAGGATGGTGGCCTTCTTAGACTGCAGGGAAACCTTGGACAGCATTGTTCAGAAGCACGTTGAGCTTGCCGCCAACGCCGCTGCTCCTCACACGTCGGTTGGTGACCCGGTGCACTAGCGCGTGAGGATGTCGTTGATGGATCCGTATGTATCTTTATCTTTCCGTCAAATCCATGTAGTAGTATATGGTACTACTAGTAATTATGTTACCTTTTGCATCAACTTCATAATTTTCCTACGTACTCCATGCATGACCGCACCAGAACCAAACTTCTCATTACTCTAGGGAAAATCGTTATTTCTATCTATCGGTCGTGGCATGGAGAAGAACCAAATTTTACAAGTTACAAGTTCAAAAGGAAAAGCCTGCCGTGTTCGCGTCGCACCCCCACACGGTTGGTCCGGCACGTCGCTCAAGGGGGAATGCATGCTGTGTTGCATTTTCACTCACAAGTGGGACCGCAGTTGAGCAAACCGACTATCGGCAAACCCCCCACCCCGCCCAAAACGCGATGGTTAAGAAAACAGGAGGGAGAAGAGATGGCTGTAGCACGGACTCCAAGAAAATTGGTGTTGGATGGGACTCATGTGGGTGGCGTGTGCCGTACTGCTAGACATGAATGCTAGTTATGGCCCATGCCACCCCACTATATCGAGGTGCTGGTTACATAGAAGAAATTTCCTGGAGTCCATGCTCAGCCCTCCTCTATCTCTCTTCTCAGCCAGCCAGCAGCCGCGCGAAGCCCATTGTCTGTTTGCTCATATGTGGTCCCACATGTCAGTGAAAACGCAAGAGGACCCACTGAACCTGCACATCTTTCACCTCGACGCGTTGGTGATGAAAAACAAATCCAAGAAAAGATCTTCCGTGGCCTCTTTTGGAGTTACTCAAGAGTAGTAAGATTTTATTTACAGTTTAACCCAAGATGCACATCACGTGGCTTCAACTACCACTCTATTTTATTGCATGACACGACCTGGATGCTGGATGTCCCACGTGTCGGCAAAAGGAGGAAGAACTCAACCAAATCTTCGGTTGTGCTCTCAGATTAGACTAGTTGTGCTAACTTAACATTTTATTGTGTAGAACGGATGCAAGTTTTGGTATTGGGAAGAAGAGTACAACGATATATTGATAGAGCGCAATTTAGTAGATGTTCTAGCACTTTTAGCTAGCATAGAGGCTAGAGATGAGACTAGTGCACTTGTTGATAGAATAGAGGCTAGACACGTCTACTTCTTCACACTCGAAGAAGAAAGAAGCTCGCAGGATCGAGCCTCCGCAGATCAACAATGAATGTACCAAGAAGGCACTAATCCAACTTATAGGAGCAGTTATGAAGTTGGATATCTTCTAAAATGTATTCTTGTGGTTCTTGTTTTTTTAGTCAAAATTTTGGTGATGTATTGCCATGTACCAAAAAATCAATGATGAAAAAAAGATGTGTTTGCAAAGAAAAATGTACGCGGCCGGGATGCGTCCGCGTGTTCGGCGCACAGCCACCACATCCAAAAAATGGCCCGGACACGACCCCATTGCCCTACCCAAACAGACAGAATCCGGTCAAAGTGGAGGTCCGTTTGGGGTCGTGCGTTGGAGTTGGCCTTACAAGTGGGACCGCAGTTGAGGAAACTGACTATTGGCAAACCCCCACCTCGCCCACCGCGCGATGACTGAGTTAGAGAAACAACGAGGTTGAAGAGATTGCTGTAGCACAGACTCCAACAAATATGGTGTCAGATGGAAGTTGTGATCGTGGCGTGTGCCGTACTCCTGGACGTGAATGCTTGTTCTGGCCCATGCCACCCTAGTACTCCTACTACTTATAGTAGTAGTATCGAGGATTCGAGGTGCTGGTTACGTACAACGAAAAAATTAACATATGGCCCACCTCACATTGTGGCCAAATTTCCTGGTGTCAGTGTCAAAACCGGCGGATCTCGGGTAGGGGGTCCCGAACTGTGCGTCTAGGCAGATGGTAACAGGAGACAAGGGACACAATGTTTTTACCCAGGTTCGAGCCCTCTCGATGGAGGTAAAACCCTACTCCTGCTTGATTGATATTGATGATATGGGTAGTACAAGAGTAGATCTACCACGAGATCAGAGAGGCTAAACTCTAGAATCTAGCCTATGGTATGATTGTTGTTCGTCCTACGGACTAAAACCCTCCGGTTATATAGGCACCAAAGAGGGTTAGGGTTACACAGAGTCGGTTACAATTGTAGGACATCTACATATCCGTATTGCCAAGCTTGCCTTCCACGCCAAGGAAAGTCCCATCCGGACACGGGACGAAGTCTTCAATCTTGTATCTTCATAGTCCAGGAGTCCGGCCGAAGATGATAGTTCGGCTATCCGGACACCCCCTAGTCTGGGACTCCCTCAGTAGCCCCTGAACCAGGCTTCAATGATGACGAGTCCAGCGCGCATATTGTCTTCGACATTGCAAGGCGGGTTCCTCCTCCGATTACTTCATAGAAGATTTTGAACACAAGGATAGTGTCCGGCTCTGCAAAATAAGTTCCAAATACCACCGTAGAGAGAATAATATTTACACAAATTCAATCTGCTGACGTATTTTGTGGCGTGACATCATACCACAGCCAAGCCTTTATTCGAATCATTTTTACTGTTTCACCTCAGTGCATTTAGCGAGGCGGTTTCCTTGGCACGTCTTGTCAAAGCAGAGATCGTGTCCCCTTATTCGGGGATTCTCATCAATACGGGCGTGGGTAACCCAGTCGTGCCCGTTGGCACGTCTCCTCTATCGAAGGCGAGCCCCGAACGGTCACGGGGAAGGCTCTTGGTATTCAACCTCTTTATAAAGAGACCAAGGCTCCGCTCCTTTCTTTCAATCTCAATCGAATCCGCCCCTCGCCTCAAGTTCCAACACCCAAAGCTCCAGATACAGGCGCTTCGGACCTTCGATAATGTCCGGCTCTGACCTGCAAGGCCGGTGGATGCCTTCCTCCGTTACGGAAGAAGACGTGCTAAAGCTAAGAGACGCCAGGTATCTAACCGGCAAAATTTCGCATAGGCTGCCTGCCCAAGGGCAGGTTATTCCCACTCCCAAGCCTGGTGAAAGCATGGTGTTCGCGTCTCACTTCCTTCGTGGGCTAAGCTTCCCGACGGACCCCTTCGTGAGGGGGCTCATGTTTTACTATGGGTTGGAATTTCATGACTTGGATCCGTAGTCCATCCTCCACATCTCATCGTTCATTGTCGTGTGCGAAGCCTTCCTCCGCATTACCCCTCACTTCGGATTGTGGCTCAAGACCTTCAAAGTGGAGCTGAAGATGATCAAGGGGCAACAGGCAGAGTGCGGAGGGGCTGTTAAAAGCAAGAATGCTGATGCTCCGTGGCCCGAGGGCTCTTTTCAAGAGGAGATCAGTTTATGGCAACAAGAGTGGTTTTATATCACAGCTCCCAGGGGCACCAAATGGGTGGCACCACCTGCCTTTCGCTCGGGTCCTCCACCGCGGCTGGCGTCATGGGTCAATAAAGGGCTTGACTGGGGGCTGTCCAAGGATGTGCACTTATTGCAGGGCCGCATTCAAGACCTCCTAGAGAGAGAGATCACTCTGGTCATAGTAGCGCAGGTCATGCTGATTCGTCGCATCCTGCCCTGCAAACATCGTCCCCTCCGCCTGTGGGAATTTAACCCGGAGGGACCACGAGCTCTCCAACATTTTATGGGTGCGACACCCGTGGAGATGTACAAGCTTTTCTTCGGATCACAAGAGATGTGTCCGGACTTGACCGAGGACGTAGGTCTAAGCTGCAATCGCCCGGATACTCAAGTAAGTAGCCCTGTACCCGGACACGCTATCCTATATTTATCACAAACTTGCCCTTTAAAAGAGCTGTCCCTTGAACAGGAGTGGATAGCAAAAGCAAAGTTAATCAGGTGTCCGGCCCCCCTCCCTGAGACCACGCCGGATCCCGTGTTAACCAGGATGCTGGAGGTTGCGCCTTCGGAAGAAGGTGAAGCGGGGAACAAGGAAGCTACCGCCTCCGTGAAGGAGGCTGTCAGGAAAGGAGGGATCGAGAATCCCTCCATCCAAGGGAAGAAGAGGACCGCCTCTGAAGACTCGGAGACCATGGTCTCAAAGCGCGGGAAGAAATCTTCGTCAAAGGGTCCGGCGCCGAGAGATGTCTCGGCCGCATTATGCCCCCAAGGGGATCAGCCCTCCACCGAGCCGTAAGTAAAAAGGGGAGTTTTTATTAAAATAAAGGATATCCCTACCCTATTTCTGATAACCGAAATTTACCTTGTAGTTCGGATCTCAACCCTTCTCAGCAGAGCTCATCTTCAGGGGATCTTCATCCAGAGATGATAGAGAGTGAAACGCCTCCCCCTGCCGTATCGTCTTACGAGGCGAGGGACCCTGAGGTGTCGTCGCGGAGGGTTTCTCCGAGTCCGGCGGGGCTGGAAGGTAGTCGTATGTCCCCTAAAAGCCCTCCACGTCCGGCCTTCGAAAAAGGCCATCGGACGAGTCCGGCACCATATGGTGTACGGTCGGAGGAGCTAAAGGATCTGCTCGGGCGAGAGTTTATCTCAGAAGATCACCGTGCGTTAATGGGTACGGTGATTGAAAGGATTTCATCCGCTGAGAGCGGATTGCATGAAGCCGTCAGAAGTTTACTGACAGGTTTTGAGGTATGCAAATGATGTACCTTATAACAGTTCCGCATAAAAAATGCACCCTGTGTAGATAGTAGCCCCTGAGGCTTGGTGTGTTGTCAAAAAAGGACAGCGCGCCGAGGATCATAATCCCAAGTATAATATGTCGCCCTTCCTATGTAGGTGGCGAAGGGTCCGGTGGCTGGCCGGACTGATGAATTTGCGGAACTAAAGCGGCAATTTGACGTGGTGGATGCCGACATGGCGCTTGTCAATAAGCGACTTGACGAGTCACAAGGTATGCAGTTTCTCCGTGGACACCTGGTAAGGGAGCTTGATGCTCGCGCCTTACAACAAGTATGCTTGATGCAGATGGTGTCGCTGCCATGGAGAACCTGCGGGTGGAGCTCGCCCGAGCCCAGGAGCAGGCCAGAAAGAGTGACGCTGCTGCCTTAAAGGCGGCTGAAGAGCTAAAAGCCGAATAGGCTGCTCACTCCAAAGCAAGAAGGAGATGGCCGAGATGGCCGTGGAGTTGAAGAATGATGCCGACCGCTGCAAGCTTCTTGAAAAAGAAGATCGGGTGGTACGAGAGGACCTGAAGAAGGCCACTACCGAGGCCAAGTATGCTCACTCGATGAGAGCTATGAAGGAGGAGATGCATCAGGCCGGAGATATCGCGGCTGGAAAGCCCTTTCTGCTGCGGAGGAAATTCATGGATCCTAATTATGCTCAGTTGGACCGGCTGTGGAGTGCGGAAGATTCTTATCTGGACTTTGCGGCGAGTGCGGCGGACGCGGCCGAACACTTCCGAGATCAAGAGGATCACAAAATGGGAAAGGTTTTTTGGTCGCAGTTCCATAATCCAGAGCGCCCACTTCCATTAACCGATCGCTTGTCCGAATGGGCGGAGCTGAATAGGTTATCCGGACTTGCCATGAAGGATGTCATGAGTCTTTTGTGGCCGAAGAGGCCCGAGCCGAAGAGTTATTTTGGCTTGGTGCAGCAGCTCCTTGGTGCGGTGCCGCATATCAATGCAATGAGGAGGTCGGCATGCATAGAGGGTGTGCGGATGGCTCTTGCCTGTGTCAAGACATACTGGGAGGAGATGAAGGCCACAGATGTTACATCCCAAGATTCGGACGGAAGCCGAGTACCTGTCGAGCACTATTTTCAGGAAGTTCTGCAGGGCACTCGTTTAATAGAGATGCAGTGCTCGAAGGATATTATGTTCGAATAACATGTATTATTGTGAAACAATGTTTCGATGAAATATAAAAGCTTTTTATACTTGTGCCTTCAAGAATTGAAATACCTCCTGTGCGGCCGTTAATGTATATGTGTATATAACCTGAAAGATGGCAGTCTTCGGCTTCAGCCCCCACGCATATAATGCGGGGGTGTTAGCAAAAGGCGCGTTTTCTCACTTGATCCAACGTCTTGGTCCTATAAAGGAGGTGGTGGCGTAGCAAACTAGGCAACCGGACTATAATGCTTTATTACTTTCACTTAGCCATAGGAGTTTGACAGTGGGGCTACTATATAGCCCCTAGGGGCACCGCGCTCACCCGAGTTCGGGGCTCGTATGTGCCTGACCGGGAAACGGCCCTTCGTCTGTGTGGAGGAATCCTAAAGATTCCGGCGAGTCATCGAGTGGTTGACCAGTCTCACGCCATATCATGACAGTCAGTTTTCGGCTTTCTCTACTGAGGTGCTCGCCTGGACGAACCGGGGCACAATCGCAGTAGTCCTCCTGGTGCCGCGTTAGCTGATAGAGCGGAACTTAAGGCAGCAAAACACAGGAGCCAGGAAAACCCAACATTTGACCAAAGACATGATTCGGAGCTGATGCATATAGGGCGTAACTCGAGATGCCAAACACTCCCTAAGGTATTCGGACTTTATGAAAACGGGCCGAACAACGCCCTTGGTAATAAGCCCTTGGTGTCTAGGTACGCGCAAAATTCTGACGCGGCCCATGCCAAAACGCCAGCCTCCTCCTTGGTTATATCAAGAAACCAGGGGATGTGTATCAACAAGAGATAGTAAAAAAGGTTTACGCAGGGTCTTAATCTGAAAAGAATCCTTGCAACGGGTCCCTACTACACGTCTGCGCCTGTGTCTCTGTTGTGCCGTATCCTGGACGGGTGTAGCACGGTGTTCATCTGTAAAAGAGAGGAACTTAGTTGAAAAAGATTGTGCAAGAATGTACGTTATATGAAATAAACAAAGTACGATTCAAAAAATGAATAAAATTGAGCTTTATTGTCTCTTGTTGTATATGCGCGGAGCCCCTTGTGCGGGGGTATGTGGCTGGTAAGCCCTTGTATGTTTACGCCGGACTCGTCTAACCGTGTCCGAGGTCTGAACGACCTGTTTAGGTGCTTGGATTAGTGAAGCCGGTTTAGTGTGTGGCTATCAAGGCAGTCACACAATCTTCCGCGCTCGAGGAACACTCGATATTTCCCTTTAAGGAGATGATGCCTCACGGACCGGGCATTTTAAGTGTAAGGGATGCATAATGCGGTATTGCGTTAAAGCGGGCGAAAGCTTTGCATCCCAGTAGTGCTTGGTAGCTACATGTAAATGGGGCGAGGTGGAAGTTAACTTTTCGCGGCGAAGTTGTCGGGTGAGCCGAACACAACTTCTAGCAATAGAGAGCCCATACAATGGGCATATGGGCCTGGCACTACCCCTTGAAAGGAAGTGTTGCTATGGCGAACTTTGGTTGGGTCTATCCCCATTTTGCGGGTTGTGTCTTGATATAGCAGGTTTAGACCACTACCGTCGTCCATTAGGACTTGTGTAAATTGGAGTCCGTTGATTATCGGATCTAATATCAAGGCAGCCCATCCTGCATTCCGGATACTTCTAAAGTAATCCTGATGGTTGAAGGTGATAGGTTTTAACAACCAGTGGCGGGACTCCTCTGGGATAGGCCGTATGGCGCGTATATCTATGGGCGCCGCTCTATTTTTCCCTTTTGTCACGTGAAGTGAGTTTAATGTTTTGACTTCTTGTGGGAAATTCCTTTTTTTTCCCGGTGCTCTGCTTGTGGGGTTCATCATCGTCCTCGCTTGGTGTGTCGAGCCCCTCGTGTTCGGCGTTGAGTTTGCTGGACTGCTTGAAGACCCAACAATCTCTGTGGGTATGGTTTGCAGGCTTCCCGGGGGTACTGTGTATTTGGCATATCTTGTCCAAGATTTTGTTTAAGTTAGATAGCTCGTCCCTGTTATCCTTAGGGGGCAGTTTTTTATGATTCTGCCGTGAGCTTTTGAATCCGGCGTTGACTGCCGTGCTCTTCGGGATATTTCCCTTGGTCTGGTGCTGGTCCTTGCCGCATCGCGTTTTCCCGTTTCCATCCCTAACTTCAGATGTACTTGGGTCGCTGGTACCGCATCTTGCCAGCCAGCTATCCTCTCCTGGGCAAAAGAGGGTCATGAGGCTTGTTAATGCGGCCATTGTTCTTGGCTTTTCTTGGCCGAGGTGTGTGGCGAGCCATTCGTCTCGGACGTTGTGTTTGAAAGCTGCTAAGGCTTCGGCGTCCGGACAGTCGACTATTTGGTTCTTTTTAGTAAGGAATCTGTTCCAGAATATCCGGGCTAACTCTCCGGGTTGTTGAGTTATGTGACTTAAATCGTCTACATCCGGAGGTCGGACATAGGTCCCTTGAAAATTTGCCCGAAAAGCATCCTCGAGTTCTTCCCAACTTCCAATGGTGTTTTCGGGAGGCTTTTGAGCCAATGCCGGGCTAGCCCTTTGAGCTTGAGGGGTAAGTATTTTATGGCGTGGAGGTCATCTCCTCTAGCCATGTGTATGTGGAGGATGTAATCCTCAATCCAGACTCCGGGGTCTGTTGTTCCGTTGTATGCCTCTTTGTTTACGGGCTTGAATCCCGCTGGAAATTCATAATCCAGAACCTCATCGGTGAAACATAGGGGATGTGCAGCACCCCTGTATTTAGGTGTACAGTAATATTCGGATACTTGACGTATTGCATTGCTTACTAGAGCTTGCTTTCTTGGCCCATAGAGAGATCTAACTGGGCCATCTTTTTGATGCGAATCCGTGTGCGGATCGCGTGCCGGCTTGTGTGCGGCGCCGCTTGCCGCTCTATGTTTATCATGGGGTCGTCTATCCGACCGGGTGGTCTCCTTGTTCTTTGATTGCGGTGGCTCTTCGGCCTCCTCATCAAATTCTAGCAGTAGATTTCGCTTCAGATAGCTCTTTGTTCGGCGACTGTCGCCGTATTTGTCTGCGGTGTTGAGTACTTTGCTCCATCTGATTCTGAGCGTCTTCTGCTGTTTTCAGCTTCCGCTTCTGCTTTTTCAGGCTACGGGCAGTGGCGACAAGCCTTTTGTGGAGGCTCTTATACTCCGGCAACTTGTCCGGCGTGAGATCGCCTGGGCTGTTATCTTCGCCGGGGACAGATTGTTTATCCAGATTGTCCTGTTCGGACGGTTGCTCGATAGCATGTTCATCGTACATCGGTTTGCCCTGCTCTATGGCTGGGCCTGCATGTCTGCTGTCTTTGTCGAGTCGGGACTTTGAGCGGCGCTTACGTCGCCGTTTTGAGTGCTTTTCGAGGGAATGATCCCTCGTGACGTCCCGTTGTTCCTCGTCGTCGCTTCCTTTAGTTGTGTCCACCATCTATATATCGTGAGATGAGGTGGCTGTCCAGTGCCCTATAGGTGGTGGTTCATGTTTGTCTTCTACATCGTCGTCCATACCGTCGATGTCTTCGGAGTCGAAGTCGAGCACGTCGTTTAAACTTTTGACAGTGGCTACGAAGTGGGTGGTGGGTGGGCTTCGAATTTCTTCGTCGTCCGCATCCCAACCTTCCTGACCATAGTCCGGTCAGGGCTCTCCTGATAGAGAGAGAGACTTTAGTGAATTCATGATGTCACCAAAGGGCGGGTGCTAAAAGATGTCCGCGGCGGTGAACTCCATGATCGGCACCCAGTCGGATTCGACTGGCCGGAGCGCGGAAGGTTCGGAGTCCGGAGAGGAGTCCGGCACCTTAGAGTCACAAGCTTCGCAAAGGACAGGATTGGTGTTCGGCTCAATCGCCATAGAGATCGCAGCCCCCGAGGTGGTGTCCAGCCACCCGTCCTCGATCGACGCAGTCGGCTCCGAGCTAAGGGTCGGAGCGGACACTGGTGCGGCCTCCAGGGCACTGTTCGGCGGCAGAGCTAGATCATGCCCCTCGTGACAGTGCGGCGCGCTTGGCTGTGGCTCGAACCTGTCGAAGATCAAGTCTCCGCGGGCGTCAGCCGCGTAGTTCAAACTTCCAAATTTGACCTGATGACCAGGGGCGTAGCTTTCAGTCTGCTCCAGATGGCCAAGTGAATTGGCCCGCAGTGCAAAGCCGCCGAATACGATGTTTTTACCCAGGTTTGGACCCTCTCGATGGAGGTAAAACCCTACTCCTGCGTGATTGATATTGATGATATGGGTAGTACAAGAGTAGATCTACCACGGGATTAGAGAGGCTAAACCCTAGAAGCTAGCCTATGGTATGATTGTTCTTCGTCCTACGGACTAAAACCCTCCGGTTTATATAGGCACCGAAGAGGGTTAGGGTTACACAGAGTCGGTTACAATGGTACGAGATCTACATATCCGTATCGCCAAGCTTGCCTTCCACGCCAAGGAAAGTCCCATCCGGACACGGGACGAAGTCTTCAATCTTGTATCTTCATAGTCCAGGAGTCCGTCCGAAGATGATAGTTCGGCTATCCGGACACCCCCTAGTCCGGGACTCCCTCACCTGGAGTCTGTGGTAGGTTAAAAAGTGTTATTTGTGAGGATGGGTGGCTGGTCTCAAGTTAAAACTTGTTGTATTACATACGTAGACGTAGAGATAGTGCAGCATGTGAAGCTAGTACAAATAGTGTACTGTTGTTGATTGGCCTCATCCGATAACCTGTTGCAATGCACGTATTATTATGTATTCAGAAAATATTTTTTTGCCGCGTCGCAGCACCCACTCAGAGAATTGACTCGAAAGTCATTCATAAATTTAGTAAGTTTATCACAGGCATATCATTTTATTACCTACAACAGGTCATCAACCCACAACGGCAACGAGGATACATTATAAATACAAAAGTTTTCATCACACAACAAATAACAAGCAATGAAATGAAGTTCAACTCAACCAATCCTTAGCGTTGGAAATGCTTGCTTTGAACCACAAGTGATTCTCTGGGAAGGGCCAGCTACTGTCAATCTCTAGACCATCGCAGGACTGATCATCCAGACTGAAGCAACCTACTATATCACGACCATGGTAGTGAATCATCGCAATGTCTGACGCATATATACAACTGCTTCTCATAAATGGTAGTAACGTTGTGTCAACAGCAGTTGGATCGCCTTTCACCATCATTGGATAGTTTTGTCCAAGGAAGAGCGAGTTTGCTCCAAGACTATCAATACTGTACCAGAGAGAAGGTGTTGGCGCTAGCACACTAGTATCCATCCCGAATACCATGCAACGGGTGTTGGAATAGGTCCGGAGAGTGCGACCATGGTAGACAACACCTGCTCCCTCAGTAGTAACATCAGCAGTGGGCTGTATACACACAAGAAGTGGTGATCCATTGGAATTAGTTGCCAGCCGCCAGTGAGCATATGGGCCCTGCTCGTCCTCATGCTCGTGATCATCACCGTCGTCATCTCCCCCTTGGTTAGAAAGTTTTTCAAGTATAGGTGGTGGAATGTTCACATAACCATGGAAACACAAGAAGAAGGTTAATTAGTATAGAAGGGAAACTTGCTAACTCGCATTCATGTGGATGAAACAATTATAATTGCGGTGGAAGACAAACGTGAAGGAAATATGCCCTAGAGGCAAGAATAAAGTTATTATTTATTTCCTTATTTCATGATAAATGTTTATTATTCATGCTAGAATTGTATTAACCGGAAACATAATACATGTGTGAATACATAGACAAACATAGTGTCACTAGTATACCTCTACTTGACTAGCTCATTGATCAAAGATGATTGTGTTTCCTGACCATAGACATGAGTTGTCATTTGCTTAACGGGATCACATTATTAGGAGAATGATGTGGTTGACTTGACCCATTTGGTTAGCTTAGCACTTGATTGTTTAGTACGTTGCTATTGCTTTCTTCATGACTTATACATGTTCCTACAACTATGAGATTATGCCACTCCCGTTTATCGAAGGAACACTTTGTGTGCTACCAAATGTCACAACATAACTGGGTGATTATAAAGGAGCTCTACAGGTGTCTCCAAAGGTACATGTTGAGTTGGCGTATTTCGAGATTAGGTTTTGTCACTCCGATTGTCGGAGAGGTATCTCTGGGCCCTCTCGGTAATGCACATCACTATAAGCCTTGCAGGTAATGTGACTAATGAGTTAGTTGCGGGATGATGCATTACATATCGAGTAAAGAGACTTGCCGGTAACGAGATTGAACTAGGTATTGGGATACCGACGATCAAATCTCGGACAAGTAACATACCGATGACACAGGGAACAACATATGTTATTATGTGGTTTGACTGATAAAGATCTTCTTAGAATATGTAGGAGACAATATGAGCATGCAGGTTCTGCTATTGGTTATTGACTGGAAACGTGTTTCGGGCATGTCTACATAGTTCTCGAACCCGTAGGGTCCGCACGCTTAAGGTTTCGTTGACAGTTTTATTATGAGTTTATGAGTTTTGATGTACCGAAGGTTGTTCGGAATCCCGGATGTGATCATGGACATGACGAGGAGTCTCGAAACGGTCGAGAAATAAAGATCAATATATTGGACGACTATATTTGGACACCGGAAAGGTTCCGGGTGAGATTGGGACAATACCAGAGCTCCGGGAGGTTATCGGAACCCCCGGGAGGTATATGGGCCTTATTGGGCCTTAGTGGAAAGGAGGGAAAAGAAGCAAAGGAGGGGGCGCACACCCCCCAAGTCCAATCCAAATTGGGAAGGGGTCCGGGCTCCCTTTCCTTCTTCCCTCCCCCTCTTGCTTCCCTCTCCCTCTCCTAATAGGAAAGGGGGGAGTCCTACTCCCGGTTGGGGTTGGACTCCCCCCCTAGGGCGCGCCACCCCCCTTGGTCGACCCCTCCTCCACTCCTCTATATATGAGGGAGGGGGGCACCCCACAGACAACAATTGATCTCTTGATCTCTTAGCCGTGTGCGGTGCCCCCCTCCACCATAATCCTCGATAATATTGTAGTGGTGCTTAGACGAAGCCCTGCAACGGTAGAACATCAAGATCGTCACCACGCCATCGTGCTGACAGAACTCTCCCTCGACACTCGGCTGGATCGGAGTTCGAGGGACGTCATCGAGCTGAACGTGTGCGAGAACTCGGAGGTGCCGTAGTTTCGGTGCTTGATCGGTCGGGCCGTGAAGACGTACGACTACATCAACCACGTTGTTCTAACGCTTCCGCTTTCGGTCTACGAGGGTACATGGACAACACTCTCCCCTCTCGTTGCTATGCATCACCATGATCTTGCGTGTGCGTTGGAAAATTTTGAAATTACTACATTCCCCAACAAAACATACCAAAACTACGAGGATCCCATGCAAAAACAGTGCCACGAGTGGTGGCAGCAAACAGAAGACCCTCATATTCAATTGCATCACAGTACGCATCCATGTATAGAAACTGATTTTTGAGCAATATCCATCCAGTCAAACCACAAAGGACGGCAACAAACTTGTCGAAGATAGCAACAAGTTGATAGTTCTTGTAATTCCAAGAGCGGTTGGGAACTCGAGAAATTGCTATCTTCCTTAGACGACAGTCACCATGATCATATTTGAACGTACGTAGATCATCTGTGTGCTCAACCTCAGGGCACTCGGATATTTTTGGAAGTGGAATCCGCTGACGAGTGTACACATTCACAAGTTACCATCGCAATTGTACCCAATATAAACAACCCAATCTCCATTTGCGCCTGCCCAAGCCTTGCCTTCAAGCGATGGCATCTTAACATCATACGTATCATTATCAAGCGGCATCAACTTGCACAAGGCGAGGCTTCCCTCGTCCCCGCGCCAGTCAGTAGGGTCACGACGAAGAAGATAGGGGAGATCAAACCGCTCCTGGACCCTTGGGTTCCTTGTAATGATGTTATTAGTTGAGTCGAGAATTTTCTTGAACGAACCTGCCATGCTAGCCAAGGTGATGACGTCGCACCGATCAATGAGTTCCCCCACCACATCATCTTTCAGATCGGGGCAAGAATAACGGGGTCGTTTCTGGCTTGTTCCCTCAATGGAGAAGACGATCGAACAATGGCAGAAGGAAGGGTGAAGGCAAATGGAGGAGGGAGGAAGAGCGTATGAAAACAGTTCCAAATCAAGAGGGAAAGGTGTAGAGTCGGTGGACAGTTGCCAGTTTGCCACGGTACACGAAGAGGCACCCCGGCCTACACGTCCTTTCCGAAATTGTACAAAAGGACTCGCCGTCATCTCGCTGACATGTTGGAACGGGACCACATGTCAACAAAACATGGTGTGTAATTTCTCGTGCAAAATGCGACCTGGCTGCGTTGGCCTGAGGCGCCACATTAGTTATCGACCTTTATTGTTTTAACATACAATCTGAGTGGATAGCTCCTGTGGTCCTCACACATGAGAGGATATATAGGTGGGCTAGGTGGGCAGGCGGCAACAATCTAAGTGCTAAAAGAGTTGATCTTGAAAAAAGAGTTGATCCAATGCTTGGTTCTGTTTGGATTTTCCAACTATGACCACTGGATAGAGTGAATCAACGGCTTACATTCAAAGTTATTCTCATACTACAGAATGGTATAGGAACATGGAGAGATTTGGTTGATTTTATATCACTGAATAATATAAAATATTATGAGTGCAGACGCTCCACCCCCAGGTTTGTAGCTCCTTCTCGGTCGTCAGGAATCTATGTTCTTCCAGTCTTTCGTTTAAGACATGAGCTTTGTTCATCCTGTTGCCGGCACTCGGGACATCTATATGCCTCCATTTTACAAAATCATACTATATGCCTCCATGACACGCGGGACATCTAGCATCAAGGTGGCGTGTCATGCAAGAAAATGGAGATATGCAGTTTGTAAGTGAGTTGTGCACTTCGATGGCACCTAGTACTACACAATATTTTTCTCCTGCATGGCACGTGAATAGTGCATGTACTCAATGACAGAGAACGGGATGGTAGCCATGGACATGGTCGGCACTTTTTGAAGAGAGTACTAATAAATACATAACTTTGATGTGTCCCGTCAACTCGCAGAACGACCAGAAGCTTGCTTACTACACCTTCTCCCTCGCCAACGCATGCGCGGTGGCTCGCAGCACGAGGAGAAACTTTTTCTTACAAGCGGTGGACGTGCAGCAGATCATTTGGTGTCAGATTGCCAGAAGTAGTACCATCATTATTGTTCGACTTCCGGAAGAGGAGAAGAGCCAAGCGCAAGGTCACCTACTAACCTAGTACAATACTACTATAGCCAAAGCTGGTCCACCTTTTTAGAGCACGGTTAATTAATCTAGGCGGCTCTTGCAGCGGCACATCATTTAGAGCAAGTACTCTCTTCTTAGGATCAAAGGAAGTGAAACAAAAGTTGCAGAGGATGCTAGACTGCCAATTAAAACATGATTACATAGGAAAAAAAATCCTATAGCATTCTATCCTATGAATCAAACGACCAATGTAGGAAAATTATGAGGGGGGTCTCTCCAACAGTGTTCCTCGGCTCGCACCTAGCATCACGGTGGTCGACCTTGGAGTCATTCATCTGGTACACATGGCATCTCAGATCTGGTACTCCAATATTAGGTTGGCTCGATGTGATGTGGCAACTTCATATACTAACCGGATGCTGGCTATACTACTACGGTACTCACACTCCAAGAAGTGACTCGAAAATCATTCATAAATTGAGTCTATGACACGCATTTGCAAATGTACCATTCATTACATACAACAAGTCATCAACACACAACGACAACGATGATACATGTTGGATTATAGATTATTTCCAACAAAAAATTCTAGTAAGTACTGAATTTTTCATCACACAACAAATAACAAGCAATTAAATGAATTTCAACTCAACCAATCCTTGGCATTGGAAATGCTTGCTTTGAACCATAGGTGCTCTGGGAAGGGCCAGCTATTGTCAATATCGAGAGCAACGCAGGACTGATCATCCAGGCTGAAGCGGCATATATCAGGAGCAGGGTAGGGAACCACCGCAATGTCCGAGGTATAGATACAATTGCTTCTCATAAATGGTAGTAACGTTGTGTCAACAGCAGCTGGATCGCCTTTAACCATCATTGGATAGTTTGGTGCAAGGAAGTGCAAGTTTGCTCCAAGACTATCAATACTACACCAGGGAGAAGGTGTTGGCGCTAGCACACCAGTATCCATCCCGAATACCCTACAACGGGTGTTGGAATAGGTCCGGAGAGGGCGACTGAGGGAGTCCTGGACTAGGGGATGTCCGGATAGCCGAACTATCACAGTCGGCCGGACTCCAAGACTATGATGATACAAGATTGAAGACTTCGTCCCGTGTCCGGATGGGACTTTCCTTGGTGTGGAAGGCAAGCTTGGCGATACGGATATGTGGATCTCCTACCATTGTAATCAACTCTGTGTAACCCTAGCCCTCTCCGGTGTCTATATAAACCGGAGGGTTTTAGTCCGTAGGACGAACAACAATCATACCATAGGCTAGCTTCTAGGGTTTAGCATCCTTGATCTCGTGGTAGATCTACTCTTGTACTACCCATATCATCAATATTAATCAAGCAGGAGTAGGGTTTTACCTCCACCGAGAGGGCCCGAACCTGGGTAAAAACATCGTGTCCCTTGTCTCCTGTTACCATCCGCCTAGACGCACTGTTCGGGACCCCCTACCCGAGATCCGCCGGTTTTGACACCGACATTGGTGCTTTCATTGAGAGTTCCACTGTGTCGTCACCTATAGGTCCGATGGCTCCTTCGATCATCAACAACAACGTGGTCCAAGGTGAGACTTTTCTCCCCGGACAGATCTTCGTATTCGGCGGCTTCGCACTGCGGGCCAATTCGCTTGGCCATCTAGAGCAGATCGAAAGCTACGCCCCTGGCCATCAGGTCAGATTTGGAAGTTTGAACTATAGGACCGACATCCGTGGAGACTTGATATTCGATGGATTCGAGCCACAGCCGAGCGCGCCGCACTGTCACGATGGGCATGATTTAGCTCTACTGCCGGACAGTGCCCTGGAGGCCGCACAAGAGTCTGCTCCGACCCTTAGCTCGGAACCAACTGCGCCGATCGAGGATGGGTGGCTGGACACCGCCTCGGGGGCAGCTACCTTTACGGCGATGGAGCCGAATACTGACCCTGTCCCTCGTGAAGCTCGTGACTCCAGGGTGCCGGACTGCTCTCCGGACCCCGAACCTTCCGCGCCCCTACCAATCGAATCCGATTGGGCGCCGATCATGGAGTTCACCGCTGCGGACATCTCTCAGCGCTTGCCTTTTGGCGACATCCTGAATTCGCTAAAATGTCTCTCTTTATTAGGAGAGCCCTGGCCGGATTATGGTCAGAACGGCTGGGATGCGGACGGCGAAGAAATTCAAAGCCCACCCACCACCCACTTCGTCGCCACTGTCGATGACTTAACCGACATGCTAGACTTCGACTCCGAAGATATCGACGGTATGGACGACGATGCCGGAGACGACGAAGAACCAGCACCTACAGGGCACTGGAAAGCCACCTCGTCATATGACATATACATGGTGGACACCCCAAAGGATGGGAATGGCGAATGACCAGCGGAGGATGACCCCTCCAAAAAGCAGCCTAAGCGCTGGCGTCAGCGGTGCCGCTCCAAATCCCGCCACAGCAAGAATGGAGATTCCGGCACCGGAGATAATAACACCCCGGACAGTGCCGAAGACAACCCCCTCCAGCAAGATTCAACACAGGAGGACGGAGAAGCCAGCCCTCGTGAGAGAGCGGCAGACGAAGAGGTAGAGGACGATAATTACATGCCTCCCTCCGGAGACGAGGCAAGCCTCGACGACGACGAATTTGTCATGCCTGAGGATCCCGTCGAACAAGAGCGTTTCAAACGCAGGCTTATGGCCACGGCAAGCAGCCTCAAGAAAAAGCGGCAACAGCTTAGAGCTGACCAAGACTTGCTCGCCGACAGATGGACTGAAGTCCTCGCGGCCGAAGAGTATGAACTCGAATGCCCCTCCAAAAGCTACCCCAAACGCAAGATGCTACCCCGATTAGAGGAGGAAGCACATAAACCTACATCACCAGTGCACAATACGGCAGACCGGCCACCTCGTGGCCGCGACAGAGAGGCCTCTAGGCCCTCCACTAAAGCCATACCCCGGCGTCGCTCGAAAAGTACAAAGTCACGGGGGAATGCGCCGGACTTGCGAGACATATTGGAGGATAAGGCAAGACAAACAAGATCGATCTACGGATCATGTGGGCGCCCCAGGCTACGCGACGACAACCATCACGCCTGATACAACAATCTCGGCCGGGCCGAACATAGTAGATAAAGCTCGTTCGAGCTGCGTCGTGATATAGCCCAATACAGAGGCGCCACACACCCACTATGCTTCACAGATGAAGTAATGGATCATCAAATCCCCGAAGGGTTCAAACCCGTGAACATTGAATCCTACGATGGCACAATAGATCCTGCGGTTTGGATCGAAGACTACCTCCTTCATATCCACATGGCACGCGGTGATGATCTTCACGCCATCAAATACCTCCCACTCAAGTTTAAAGGACCAGCTCGGCATTGGCTCAACAGCCTGCCAGCAGAATCAATTGGGTGTTGGGAGGACCTGGAAGCCGCATTCCTCGATAACTTCCAGGGCACATATGTGCGACCACCAGACGCTGACGACTTAAGCCACATAATTCAACAGCCAGACAAATTGGCCAGACAATTCTGGAGACGGTTCTTAATCAAGAAAAATCAAATCGTCGACTGTCCGGATGCAGAGGCCCTTGCAGCCTTCAAACACAACATCCGTGACGAATGGCTTGCCCGGCACCTAGGACAGGAAAAGCCGAAATCAATGGCAGCCCTCACATCACTCATGACCCGCTTCTGTGCGAGAGAAGACAGCTGGCTAGCCTGCGGTAACAACCTAACCAAAAACTATGGTAGTTCGGATACCGAAGACAGCAATGGCAGGTCGCATTGCAATAAGCACAAACGCCGCATTAACGGCGATAATACTAAAGATACGGCAGTCAACACCGGATTCAGAGGCTCTAAACCCGGTCAGCGGAAAAATCCATTAAAAAGAACTACTCCGGGCCCGTCCAGTTTGGACCGAATACTCGATCGCTCGTGCCAGATACACGGCACCCCCGAAAAGCCAGCTAATCACACCAACAGAGATTGTTGGGTGTTCAAGCAGGCAGGCAAGTTAATTGCCGAAGGCAACGACAAGGGGCTGCATAGCGATGACGAGGAGGAGACACGGCCGCCGAACAATAAAGGACAGAAGGGTTTCCCCCCACAAGTGCGGACGGTAAACATGATATACGCAACCCACATACCCAAAAGGGAGCGGAAGCGTGCGCTCAGGGACGTATACGCGATGGAGCCAGTCGCCCCAAAGTTCAATCCGTGGTCCTCCTGCCCAATCACTTTTGATCGAAGGGACCACCCCACCAGTATCCGCCATGGTGGATTCACCGCATTGGTTTTAGACCCAATCATAGATGGATTTCACCTCACTAGAGTCCTGATGGACGGCGGGAGCAGCCTGAACCTGCTTTATCAGGATATAGTGCGTAAGATGGGCATAGACCCCTCAAGGATTAAACCCACAAAGACGACCTTCAAAGGCGTCATACCAGGTGTAGAGGCCAATTGTACAGGCTCAGTTACACTCGAAGTGGTCTTCGGATCCCCGGATAACTTCCGAAGTGAGGAGTTAATCTTCGACATAGTCCCATTCCATAGCGGCTATCATACACTGCTCGGACGAACCGCATTTGCAAAGTTCAAAGTGGTGCCGCACTATGCATACCTCAAGCTCAAGATGCCAGGCCCTCGAGGAGTCATCACGGTCAACGGAAACACCGAAGGCTCTCTCCGAACGGAGGAGCACACAGCGGCTCTCGCGGCGGAAGTACAGAGTAGCCTCCTAAGGCAACTCTCGAGTCCGGCTGTTAAGCGACCGGACACCGTCAAGCGCGCCCGGAGTAACCTAAAACAAGACCACCCGGCACGTTCGGAGCACGCGTAGCAATGCGGCCCCAACCCTAGCCCTCGCGAAATCGCGAGACTAGTACCACGCGTACATCACTACGCTCTGGAGGTACCATGGGCATAGGGGGAGGGGCACGACCACGGCAGGCCCAGAGTGCGGATCAACCACACCAGGGGCTCCCAAATTTGTCACTCTCTTTTTTTTCTTATTCTCAGGACTCCATTTTCCAGAAGCCCTCTCCGGCAGTAGATCTGCCGAACTCACGATGCAACAGCCAGGGAAGCAGAAAAGCTACGACGAGTATCTAGGTGGTCTCCATCACGAGAATTATACCTGTTTTACATACCATTCCGTAGCCTACCCCTAGAGCGGGACATGTTAAATAGTCCCACCCCTTGCTCATCGCACTATTTGTATCGTTCTGCCTTCACTGCAGTATTTTCTGAATAAACAATGCATCGCTTTTTTGCATTCCTTTTCATATATGTTCACTTATGACATGTTGCACCCGTACGCTATTGTACGGCCGAATACACCAGGGGCTTAAGTTCCCCAAATTATGGTGTGATAAGTCCGAACACTTTCACAAGTGCGGCACCCCGAACTTATAGCATTATATGCATCGGCTCCGAATCATGTCTTGGGTCAATAGTTGGGTTTGCCCGGCTCCCATGTTTTGGTACCTTACGTTCCGTTATATCGGCTAAGGTAGCGCTGGGAGAACCACTGCGATTGTGCCCCAGTTGAGCTGGGTCAAGCACCTCAGTGGAGAAAGCTTAAACTGACCGTCATGATAAGGCGATAGCTGGTCGCTGTTCGAGAGGTCTCTTCGAGTCCCTAAAGACTTATGTCGCTTAGAGCGAGGAGCCGGCTTTGTCCGGCCCCAGGCGTGGATAGCGCCCCAAATTCGGCCTTCCGAATACTAGGGGCTTCGCCGAAATTTAAAATTATAGAATTCTACGGCTAAGTGAGAGTGTTCAAGCATTATAAGTCTGGTTGCCTCGTTCGTTGTGTTGAGCGCCTCCCTAGAAGGACCCAAAAATGGGAACAAGAGCGCTCAAGTTTATCCCGAACACCCCAGCACTCGTGGCATGGGGGCCGAAGCCAACGACTTGCCATCTCTCAGATTTGATAAACGGCCGCACAGAAGGTAATATTTTAAATTAACAAGCGTTGCTTAGCACATATGAACAATGTTTCCACCGCACAGGATAACAAAATGCAAGTCTACTAAAAAATTACATCTTTGGAACACTCACCCGCAATAAAGCGGGCACCCTTCAGGACACCCTTATAATACATCTCGGGCATGCGATACTCCTTGCCCGGCGGTGGCGCGTCCGTCACAAGCTTCTCGGCGTCCATCTTGCCCCAGTGCACCTTAGCGCGGGCGAGGGCCTGACGGGCACCATCAATACAGGCGGAGTGCTTGATGACGTCAACCCATGGACACGCGTCCACCAGCCGCCGCACCAGACCGAAGTAGCTCCCAGGCATGGCTTCTTTGGGCCATAGCCGAACTATGAGGCCCTTCATGGCCTGTTCGGCCACCTTGTGGAGCTCGACCAGCTGCTTCAGCTGGTCGCTCAGGGGCACCGGATGTCCGGCCTCAGCATACTGAGACCAGAATACCTTTTCCGTCGAGCTCCCCTCCTCGGCTCTGTAGAATGCGGCAGCATCGGATACGCTACGGGGCAGATCTGCGAACGCTCCTGCAGAGCTCCTAATTCGGGTAAGTAACAAGTAATTCACTTTTACATGCTTGCTTTGCATGAAGAATGCCTTACCTGTCGCTATCTTCTTCACCGCCTCGATTTCCTGGAGGGCATTTTGGGCTTCGGCCTTAGCGGCTTTGGCACACTCAAGAGCGGACGCGAGCTCGGACTCTCGAGTCTTCGAGTCATGCTCCAAACTCTCGTGTTTTTCCACGAGAGCCTGGAGCTCTTGCCGCACCTCCGCCACCCGTGCCTCCTAGTTCTCTCGCTTGGTGCGTTATACGGCCGCATCGCGTTCGGCCGCGGACACCACCACCTTCAGGGTCGCCACCTCGTTCATATCCCCTGCAATACCCACGTTATTCCTGTCATTTTTTGCAACCAAATCCTTTCTATAAGGTATCACTTTAATAAGGTATTACTTACCTTCCTTGCCCTCGAGCTGCTTCTTGGCACGGCCGAGCTTGCTCTCGGACCGCTCGAGGCTCTGCTTCAAGGCAGTGACCTCCGAAGTCAGTGTGGCAGAGGTCAGCAGCGCAGCCTGCATTCCCATATTGACATACTTACGTTAGACTCCTGCGTATATCTTATTAGATCCTCAGTACGGCTTTTCTTTCCGAACACCGAACTGAGCATCAGGGGCTACTGTCTATGCGGTACTATTTTTACATATCTTAAAACCCTTACCTGAAAGCCTGTTAGAAGGCTGGTGCAGGCTTAGTTCAGCCCGCTCTTGGCGGACTGAACTTTCTGAATCACCGCACTCATAACAGTGCGGTGTTCCTCTTCGATGGAAGAGCCGTTGAGTGCCTCAAGCAAATTATCCGGCGCCTCCGATTGGACGGAGGTCACCGGCGTCGCCGTCCCGCCCTTCTTACGAATGGGCCGCCCGTAGGACTCCGGAACCACCGAAGGTTCAAGCGCGGAGTCCGGCCCGAAGTCTGGGAGGTTGCCCTGCGGCACCTTCGGGGCCCCCTCCTCCTGGCCGGTGCCCTTCTGGGACCCCGTCTCGGCGTCGTCTGCATCACGAGGGGAGGAGGCGGTTGGAAGTGAAGCGCTATTCACATCCGACAAACCCAGGGACCCGCTCGACGAAGCGGGGAGATCATCCTTGGGCGGACTACATGGTTGTGTTTGGCATTAGAAGACACAATGCGGCGAAAGGAAAATCATAAGTTATTCTGGGATCCGGACACTTACGATCTCGCCAGGGGCTTGGCCCTCGAGGGCCACTCCTCCTCGCCGTCGTCGGCGTTGGTGGAACAGTCCGGAGGAAGGTTCATTCCCTTCTTGGACCCTTCGGCCTCCCCCGTTGGGGAAGCCTTCCTCTTCTTCTCTCCCCCCGCTGGGGGAGAGGCCTCTTTCTTCTCCTCCTCGTCCTCGTGGGAGGAGTCCGCCTCGGAGTCGTCGGACGATGAGTCCGACAACACCTGGCGCCGAGAACTCCTCCGAGTTCCCGTGGCCTTCTTCTTGGCCTTCTTCTCCGGCACCACGTAAGGCGCCGGGGCCAGCAGTCCCGATAATCGGGCATCCGCTGGGTCTTCGGGCAAGGGAGTCGGGCAGTTAACCTGCCCGGACGTCTTCTGCCAAGCCTGTCAAAGGTAATGGGAGTTTTAGATCCCGCATAGAGTTCAACTATGGAAAGTAAGTGTCCCATAAAGGATAACATAGTTTACCTCGCCGGCTTGACGCTGTGAGCTAAATCCGCGATCTTTGGTAGCGGATGAGGGAGTCTCGGCGCCCTTGAACAACACCCTCTAGGCATCTTCGTACATAGTGTCGAAGAGCCTGCTCAAGGTTGGGTGCTGTGCCGGATCAAACTCCCACAAATTGAAAGCCCGCTGTTGGTATGGGAGGATCCGGCGGATGAGCTTGGCCTGGATTACGTTGACAAGCTTGAGCTTCTTGTTCACCAGGGTTTGGACACAGGATTGAAGTCCGGTCAGCTCCTCCGAATCACCCCACGTCAGGCCCTTCTCGTTCCAGGAGGTGAGCTGTGTGGGGATCCCAGATCTGAATTCGGGGGCCGTTGCCCATTTGGGGTCACGCGGCTCAGTGATGTAGAACCACCCCGATTGCCACCCTTTCATGGTTTCCACAAAGGCGCCCTCGAGCCATGTAATGTTGGGCATCTTGCCCACCATGGCGCCTCCGCACTCCGCTTGGCAGCCGCCCACCACATTCGGCTTGACATTAAAAGTCTTCAGCCATAAGCCGAAGTGGGGCTGGACGCAGAGGAAGGCCTCGCACACGATGATGAACGCCGAGATGTTGAGGATGAAATTCGGGGCCAGATCATGGAAATCCAGGCCATAGTAGAACATGAGCCCCCGGACAAACGGGTGGAGTGGGAAGCCCAGTCCGCGGAGGAAATGGGGAAGGAACACCACCCTCTCATGGGGCCTCGGGGTGGGGATGAGCTGCCCCTCGTCGGGGAGTCGGTGCGCGATATCGCTGGACAAGTATCCGACCTTGCGTAACCTCTTGATGTGCCCCTCCGTGACGGAGGAGGCCATCCACTTGCCTCCCGCTCCGGACATGGTTGGAGAAGGTTGAGGTGAGATGTGCGGACTTGGGCGCTGGAGCTCGAGTGCGCAGAGATGGATAAGCAAAGGAGGAAGAAGGCGTAGGTGAAAAGGTGGATTCTTATCCCCTTATATATGAGTGGACGAAACTATGCGTCCCCACCAGCCCGGTAAAACTTGCTTATCTCCCAAGCGCCGCAATCAATGGCACGGTTGGGTTACCCACGCCCGTATTGATGAGAATCCCGGGATAAGGGGACACGATCTCTGCTTTGACAAGACGTGCCAAGGAAACCGCTTCGCTAAACGCGCTGAGGTGGAACAATAAAAACGATTCGAATAAAGGCTGGGCCGTGGCGTGATGTCATGCCGCGAGATACGTCAGCAGATTGAACTTGTGTAAATATTATTCTCTCTACGGTGGTATGTGGAATTTATTTTGCAGAGCCGGACACTATCCTGGTGTTCAAAATCTTCTATGAATTATTCGGAGGAGGAACCCGCCTTGCAATGCCGAAGACAATATGCGCACCGGACTCGTCGTCATTGAAGCCTGGTTCAGGGGCTACTGAGGGAGTCCTAGACTATGGGGTGTCCGGGTAGCCGAACTATCACCGTCGGCCGGACTCCAAGACTATGAAGATACAAGATTGAAGACTTCGTCCCGTGTCCGGATGGGACTTTCCTTGGCGTGGAAGGCAAGCTTGGCGATACGGATATGTGGATCTCCTACCATTGTAACCGACTCTGTGTAATCCTATCCCTCTCCGGTGTCTATATAAACCGAAGGGTTTTAGTCCGTAGGACGAACAAGAATCAGACCATAGGCTAGCTTCTAGGGTTTAGACTCCTTGATCTCGTGGTAGATCTACTCTTGTACTACCCATATCATCAATATTAATCAAGCAGGAGTAGGGTTTTACCTCCATCGAGAGGGCCCGAACCTGGGTAAAAACATCATGTCCCTTGTCTCCTGTTACCACCTGCCTGGACGCACAGTTCGGGACCCCCTACCCGAGATCCGCCGGTTTTGACACTGACAGCGACCATGGAAGACAACAAGTGCTCCCTCAGTAGTATCAATCTCAGTGCACTATATACAGACAAGAAGAGGTGATCCATCGGAATTAGTTGCCAGCCGCCACTGAGTATATAAGTCCTGCTCGTCCTCATGATCGTGATCATCACCATCCTCATCTCCCCCTTGGTTATAAAATTATTCAAGTATAGGTGGTGGAATGTTCATAGGACCTTGGAAACACAAGAAGAAGGTTAATTAGTAAAGGGAAACTTGCTAACCCGCATGCATGTGGATGAAACAATTATAATTACGATGGAAGACAAATGTACCGAAACAACGAGGATCCCATGCAAAAACAATGCCATGAGTGGTGGAAGCAAACACAAAATCCTCGTACTTAATTGCATCATAGTACTCATCATCCGTTTACAGGAAATGATTTTTGAGCAATATCCATGGATGAACCATGGAATCAGTAACGACGGCAACAAGCTTGTCGAATATAGCAACAACTTCATAGTTCTCGTAATTCCAATAGCGGTTGGGAACTCAACAAATTGCTATCTTCCATAGACGACAGCCACCATGATCGTATTTGAACGTACGTAGATCATCTGTGTGCTCAACCTCGGGGCACTCTGAGATTTTTGGCAGTGGAATTCGCTGACGAGTGTACACATTCACAAGTTCCCACTCGCAATTGTACCCAATATAAACAACCCAATCTTCATTTGCGCCATCCCAGGCCTTACCCTTAAGTGATGGAATCTTCACATCACACGTACCATTATCAAGCGGCATCAACTTGCACAAGGTGAGGCCTCCGTCGTCCGCGCCCATGCGAACATGCTTATAGCAAAGAAGATAAGGGAGATCAAACCGCTCCTGAACCCTTGGGTTCCTTGTAATGATGTTATTAGTTGAGTCGAGAATGTTCTTGAACGAACCTGTCATGCTAGCCGAGGTGATGACGTCGCACCGATCAATGAGTTCCCCCACCACATCATCTTTCAGATCAGGGCAAGAATAACAGGGTCGTTTCCGGCTTGTTACCTCCATGGAGAAGACAATCGAACAATGGCAGAAGGAAGGGTGAAGGCAAATGGAGGAGGGAGGAAGAGCGTGCCACAACAGTTCCAAACCGAGAGGGAAAGGCGAAGAGTCGGTGGACGGTTGCCAGGTTGCCACGGTACACGAAGAGGCGCCCCGAGCTACACGTCCTTTCGGAAAATGTACAAAAGGACTCGCCGTCGTCTCACTGACATGTTGGAACGGGACCACATGTCAACGAAACATGGTGTGCAATTTCTCATGCAAAGTGCAATCTGGCCGCGTTGGCCCGAAGTGCCGTATTATTTCTCGACTTTATTTTTTTTAATGGCGTGCCTTTCAGTTTTGAAGCACAACTAACTGGTACTGTTTGTAGAGAAAATATAAACTACTCTACCACTACTCCACCTCTAGTACTAGTAGTATAAAAAAGATATATAGGCTGGAGCTTCAGAGCTTTCTTGCTAAGGGCTTCCCACTTGCTTCTCACACTATCACCCTCTCTCCAGATCTAAATAAGACCGCCTCTCTCTCTCTCCTCACCGGTGGTCACAGATCCGCCAGGGAAGAAAAGGACGTGCAGCGTTGACGCACTCGTCGTCGGCGAGCGAGGTCACGCACTGATGACAAGGCCATCCTCTCAGACCTAGCGCCCGCGCGGGATGGCCTCCATCCCCAATCTCGCTGTCGTAGTGCGTGCGAAGGATGACGACCAAGAGCGAAGCCATTTCCCGCCGACCCTTAGGTATGCTACCTCTTTTCGAACCATACCCTTGTTCTATTGCCCCATCTGCCATGTCGCTGCATGTGGATCTTTTTCCACTCCACCATCTTCCCAATTTGCTATCCTCTGCTCTGTTGGTCACGCAGATAAAACCTTAATTTGCACTATTAATGGAAACCCTACTTCATGCAGACTAATCCATGTCTAGGTTGAATAAGGAAAGGAAGTGAGACTGTATTGTCCAAGAGAGTAGGCATCGAACCCGCATCTAGGTTGAAAAGGGGAAAATCAGTAGCTAAGGAGCGAGTCTCGTGTCTCTTGGTTGAAGAAGGGTAGAAAGGCATGACACGCAATAGAGAATGACCAGGTTGATCGGTTTGTTGTCCTCACATAGGAAAAAGGTGGCTAAACATAACAAAAATGGGACGTAATCCACATATGCTGCCTGGATATTTTTTGCTCTGGGCAACCAAACATCCCTCACCACTCTATGCGTCCGTGGAGGTACATCGTACTGGTGTGCCCACTGTCCGAATGGGCCTCCCATGCTCTTATTGTCACTTTTTTGCTGTTAGTATAATGCCAGTAGTTAAGTCAAGCAATGCTACTGCTAAAGTGATGCCACATTTAACTAATGCCGCACTCAGTCTAATGCCACTGATAAATTTAAGCAATGCCATTTAATGTCACTGGATTATTTCAGGGTTAGCTGTTGATTGTGGATGTATTAAAGATTTTTCAGCTAAAGCATTCTAATGCTGTTGCACAACCAGTATACCAACGATGAAACTTGTTACTACCTTCAGATTTTTGCACTATTAATGCTTATAGATTACGGACCTCACTTTCATGAGATAAGTTAATTTTTTTGTACAGTGTCACCAAAATGCCAAGGCGCTGATGTCATTTTATTTTGGTTAAACTGCACAAAAAATTATGAAGACAAGAGGAAAGGTCAAGAGTGGGCACCTCCTCCTCCGGCTGTTCTCTTGATTCGTTCGATCAAGTTTTTATGTTTGATAGATTATCAAGATTGGGATAGCAATTTTTAAGGTCCCTACGAGTTCGAAATGATATTTACCTTGGAGGTACATGGTTTGCAATTTTTTATACTGTCATTAGTTAATAATGCTAGGTCCCTTCAGACTTTTGTATTTGGTTTAATACTCATGCACAGCTAGTATACCAATGCTGAAACATGTTACCTTTACATTTTGTATTGTTAATTCTTATAGAAATCTTCCAGTACCAGAGTTTATTGAAATTAGTTCAGTAAAACCATTGTACTGTACCCTGTAATAAATTAACTACTTTACTGTTGCACTAGCCACTGGATTAGTGTATATTTGTAGTATTCGAAATTTCGAATGGTGTTGCATTAGCGTATGGACATAAATAAAGTGTGGCAAGCTTTCCCAGATATGTGCTCAAGAAAACTACTACCTGTTTTTCTAAATACTAGATGTTTGTGTACTTTAAATTGAACCGTGAAAACTTCTTATATTAAGGAACAGAAGGTGTAGAGTTCACTCGATTTATCCCGGTAAAGCTAGTCACACCTTTTTTAAAATTAATGTACATTATGTTATCGGAGGAGGTCTGTAAGTTTGTCTCTAATGCCTGTCGACTACATACCTGACATCATGATGTAATGTTAAGTCATTTCCTTTTGTACAGTGTCACTGAATTGTCAAGGCGGTGATGGCATTTTATTTTAGTTGAATTGCACAAAATATGCTTAAAAGAAGAGGAAAGGTCAGGAATCGATCATTCTTTCAGAAAGAACTATATATGCCTTTCTGACATCAGCCGTTGTTGCCTTATTTATTCCTTCAAACAGGTGGTTAGTAACAGTCTTGCTACCTTTTCCCATTAAGAAATTGGAATGCTTATATTTGTGAGTCTATGCTTCAACTAGTGCCACTTTTATAGTAATCACACTTTGAATATCTATGCAAACAGGGATGCTCGATTTTAGTGGAACTGCACAAAAAGTCCAACTGGTTCAACATTAGGAGCATGTTTTCTTCTAAACCTTTATATCCAATTGGTGGCACTATGAGTTGTTCATTAAGAAGGTACATTGTTTGATACTATCTTTCTACTCTTTTTGTATTGTCATTAGATAGTAATACTAGTGGTTTGCATGTGAATTTATTAGCAAGTGGACCTACATTGGAGGTGCAGGACATGATTCAATGATTGGATGCTCAATTTCGGTTGTATCAATTTCACCTCTTCCATCACTGCAAACATGGATATCCTTGGTCTGATGAAGAATAGGTGCTATATTTCTGCTCTAAACAAGCAAATCAATTCAATATGAAATTGTCCAGGGCAAAACATGACTGTATCAAATTGTCCAGTGCAAAACATGACAGATGCTAAGCGAAAGAGACATGTTTAAACCGAAAATACAAGGTGGGGTATATGTTTACTAGCTGCTTGATATTTGTGCAGACAGAGATGTCTGCCCGTTACTATTTCGCAAACACACAAAGTGACCGCAAGTTTGGTTGAACTGCACAAGAGAATAGTATGGTCACTGCATGCAGTGCCATTTGAAAATAGACACAGAAAGATTGGATAGTCACTTCATGGACTGCAGAAAAGTAGTACTGTACTATCTATCGGCCAACACTAGGTGATTCATTGCTTTGATCTGATTATACAATGGGCATCATTTTGCCTTAGTTAAAGTTTGTATTCCGATAATAGTCTCGCCGTGTGATCGAGAGAAGATCAAATCATATTGCAGTGGATGTTCCTCCATCATGTGTGGTTCATTCTCATGGTTCCGGCTGTTGGTGAAACCACTTACGTTTGAAAGAGGAACTGTAGACTTCACAAACAAATTGGTCTTTCAGTCTGTACTGAATGTTGGCCAAGAGAAGCATCCATGTTAGTAGGAAGAACATGTGTTTTTTCTAGATCTTTGCTTTTGGAGCTACATATTTTTATATGATATGTGAATCATTGAGATGCATTAACATGTTGATCTTATGTATGGGAATCATACTAGTTGGTTTTAGTTGTGGCTGATCTTTGCTTTTGGAGCTACATATTTGTATATGATCTGTGAATCATTGAGATGCATTAACAGTTCCTTATATCTGTTCGCTCAGTGTTTACAAGTTACTGATCGATCACTAGCTAGCCTACTAATGCGCTCCTGGCAGTTTTAGTTGCACCGCAAGATCTGAAGTGGCAGTTTTTTGAATAAAAATGCCTACCTCTGAAGAAACTGACAAGCTGCTCTGAAGAAAATGCCATGCAAATCTGAAGAAACTGCCAGCGAAAACGTTCGCAAATGCCTTATCTCCCAGCTAAAGTTCATCAACTAATGCCCTCGGCTGCGACTCGTTGCATGCTGCTCCGCGTACTGGCTGCGAGCGATTTTGAGTGCCTGCATGCAGCCGGCCATAATTAAGGCAGCTACCTTATGCGAAAAAAGATGCGCTTTAATTGTTGCGGGCCTTTTAAATCCGTGGAATCATTATTGACAAGGAGGGAGATGATTCGAGTGCACTCGTTTGACCGTCATGCCGGTGTGCGACCCAGCACGGATGGCACGGGGCGGCATAGTCAGAATTTCAGTTTCTCTAGTTTTCCACGACAAGCTGGCGCGCTAAGCCATGCCTGCTTAATTATGCATTGAATTACGATGACCGTCGCGCTACCTTCCGCCTATAAGTATTGTTTCCCGGCCTTCTATGGTGGCACCGTGACCCAACTCACCCTATCCTCATAAGCCCCCACCGGCCCAACGTCGCTCGCCACTTATCCTTGCTCTCGCCACGTCCGCCATGCCCCCGCCCGTCCGCGATAGGCAAGGTTGGAGGCGGTCACCGCCGGAACTAGTGTTCGGTTTTTCACCAGAAGGCAGACGGGTGGAGGAGGCATTCTATCAGTCTTTAGATGGCAATGCGGAGATTGAGGACTTGTTGGAGCACGACCGCCTGGCAGAGGAGCAGGAGTTGTTGGAGCGCGACCGCTTGGCGGAGGAGCAGCGTATCGCTGATTTGCACTGCCAGCGGGACATGGAGCAGCAGCGCACTGACGCTCTAAGTCGCGAGCAGAGCGCCCGCAACTGGGCCGACTACATGGAGGCCGGCGCCCGGCAAATAGCCCTGGAGGCTGTCGGGCACGCACGCGTTCGTGACGCGATTTTTACTACCAGCTCGTCAAGTGGGTTTCCCGCTTTGAAGCCGAAGCTTCGGTGGACCATGCCGGCATGGAAAGGGCCAACGCGCGCGAGCAACGCGCCCTATCGCACCTGCGGCAAGTCCGAGGCGAGGCGGAGGACGCCGGTGCTCGCGTTTAGCGTGTATCGCAGATGGCAGCCGACATCATCTAGTTAGCTAAGAGTAAGTTAGTACTTGTACGCTACTAGAGTATTAGTGGGAGTAGATAGTTAACTTGGTTATGATGGTTGTCAACGTGGAAGTTCAGTACTCTATATGTGGATCAGACCTATTACTTTGCTCTGAATGTTGAACTTTCCGTTTGAACGTATGGAATGGGCTGTTATTTTTTAAATGAGTTGTATTTGTCCTCCACGGGTTTAGAGGCTGACTT
This sequence comes from Triticum timopheevii, assembly GCA_963921465.1. Classification (NCBI taxonomy): domain Eukaryota; kingdom Viridiplantae; phylum Streptophyta; class Magnoliopsida; order Poales; family Poaceae; genus Triticum; species Triticum timopheevii. Next base: position 496,971,825 of record OY997266.1, on the reverse strand, counting down.
GTGGGCCTACCAAGTTGATGCGTACACAATCAGGAGATGATTGTACGTGGAGACGATGACAGCAGAGACCCGCCAAGGTCATGGCAGTACGCGAGCAAGTGCCTCCTTATTTCAAGCCAATAAAAAATGGCTCCTCCTAGTGGATCTCTGACATCTGGGTCCCATGCCATTGTCAACGTAGTCAATAAACGAGAGAATTGCATAACGAGCGGCTGACACCAGGGACCCAGCAGCTCGCCCAGTTATTTTTGTTGTGGGTTAATTTGATAAATGCCACTCCAAATCTGGTGTTCCTGAGAAATGCCACTGCAATTTCCAAACTTTAAAAAATGCCATTTCATGCCATTTCCAATGGCATTTTTCGAAGTTTGGAGTGGCATTTTTAAAAGTTTGCAAATTGCAGTGGCGTTTTCCAAAGTTTGCAAAAATTGCAGTGGCGGTTTTCAAAGTTTGGAAATTGCAGTGGCATTTTATGAATCACCATAATTGGAGTGGCATTTATCTAATTTGTTTTTGATACGTAAGCAGGGTGTCAACTGGGCTGTGCGGGGTACTCTGGCCTGTCTAGACAGCCTTCCCTTTTATGTTTACCACAGACCAGCCCAGTAGTTTTTTTCCTTTCTAAAAATGGCTTTCCCTTTTTTGTGATTTGCCAAGTAAGTCACTTTGTCAGTCCGGTTGGGCTGCAAATCTTTCAAGACGAGGGGAGCCTCATTCGACTGGACAAGAAAATGGCCTATCAGTAATGAGAAATGGGTTGTACATTTTTAAAACACATCAAACCAGCAAAGTTTCGAATTTCTTTTTTTCATTTCAAGATTTTAAATTGCATTAGTTTTTATGCGTGGACAATTTGTTGGGTTTTATATTGATATACATTTATCTGTAAAATCAGTTTGAATGTGACTCGAAATTTTGGGATTAAAAACAGTTCGGAACGCACCGAAATATGCAAAAATTCGTATAATTTTTTAACCGTGGCCACAATATGGGATGTAATGCTAACGAAAAGAATATGGGCTCCAAAAAACCTTAAGAATTAGAAAATGGGCTGTAAATTATTAGAAATAATGGCAGATGGGCTATATGCTGTTTTCCACAGATCTGAGGCTTTCCAAAAAAAAGGTTGACACACAAGCTGTGACTGTTGGATGTCCATCCAACGGCCGTCATGCTTCTTCAATCTCTGCTCCTCCTGCTCCAGCCGCTCAAACAAGCGCCAGCGGGACTGCCTGCTCCCTCCTCCCCGTGGTCGGCTGTGCTGCCGCGCAAGCCTCATCACCCCACCGTACTCCAATCGCTGGCCTAGCCATCCCTCTACTCACCCACACCTACTGTTATTCTCCAGCGACGACAGACGAACCAATAAACCCTCGTACAGTCGTACTCCCCTCCATGTGGGAAACAACTACTGAGTCTTCCCTGCCTCCGTGTCGTTCCCTTCGTACGCCTCACCGTCGTCCACCGCCCTGGTGCTCTCGGCGCGGCCTGGTCAACATGGTCAACGACCGACATGCATCTGATGTGGACTGTATATGGAGAGGCTGACAGCTGGGTCCACGGCCGCACGCAAGGAAATGCCTCCTTATTATGCGCAAAATAATGATTCCTCCACCTGACATCTGGGACCCACCAAAAGGGCCTCTGTATTTCGTGAAAAAAAGTTACCGCCGCTAACAGCTCGGACCCACCAGCTATATCTTCGCACGCAAGGAAGTGCGTCCTTATTACGCATGAAAAAAGAATACTCCCCCTGCTAGCTGGGACCCAGTATAGTGGCAGGCTGACTTGTGGGCCTACTAAGTTGACGGGGATGGAAGGCTTTGTCAACTGAGTCAATATGCACGATTCTAGCTCCAGTGACCGTACGATGTCCATCCAATGGCCGTATGTACTGCTTCTTCAACCTCTAGTCTTCTTGCTCCAGCCGCCCAAACCAGTGCCGGTCGTGCCTCGTGCTCCTGCCTCCCGTGGCCGGCTGCGATGTGGCGGAGGCCTCACCACCCCCTACTACTCCCACCGCTGGCTAGGCCATCCCTCTACTCACCCACACCCCATGTTATTCTCGGCGACGGCAGCCTCACACCGCAGCGAACCAGTGAACCCTCATACTCCTCTATGCGTGGGCATCCACTGTCGCGTCTTCCCCGGCTCCGCGTCGTCCCCTTCCTAGGCCTCGCCGTCGTCCACCGCCCTGGTGCTCTCGGCACGGCATGGTCAACGTGGTCAAGGAATGACTTCCATTGGAAGAGTACTGTACATGGAGAGGCTGACAACTGGGTCCACGGCAGTCGCAAGGAAGTGCCTCCTTATTACGCCGAAAATAATTATTCCTCCACCTGACAGCAGGGACCCACCAGACGGGCCACCATATTTGGTGAAAAAAACGTTTCCCCCTTGACTGCTGGGAACCACCGGACGGGCCACCGTATTTCGCAAAAAAACGTTCCCCCCGCTGTTAGCTCGGACCCACCAGAAGTGCCGCCTTATTACGCACATAAAAATGAATACTCCCCCTGCGCTGACTTGTGGGCCTACTAAGTTGACGGGGACGGAGTGCTTTGTCAACTTAGTCAATATGAACGATTCTAGCTCCAGTGGCCGTACGATGTCCATCCAACGACCGTAGTGCTTCTTCAACCTCTGGTCTTCTTGCTCCAGCCGCCCAAAGCAGCGCCGGTCGTGCCGCATGCACCTGCCTCCCGTGGCCGGCTGTGCTGCCGCGGAGGCGTCACCGCCCCTACTATTCCCACCGCTGGCCAGGCCCTGCGGCGACGACAGCCTCACACAGCAGCCGAACCAGTGAACCCTCGTACTCCTCTCCGCGCGGGCTTCCACTGTCGCGTCTTCCCGGGCTCCGCGTCGTCCCCTTCCTAGGCCTCGTCGTCGTCCACCGCCCTAGTGCTCTTGGTGCGGCGTGGTCAACATGGTCAAGGAACAACCTCCATCGGAAGAGTACTATACGTGGAGAGGCTGACAGCTGGGTCCACGGCCGCTGCAAGGAAGTGCCTCCTTATTACGCGCAAAATAATTATTCCTCCACCTGACAGCGGGGACCCACCAGACGGGCCACCATATTTCGCAAAAAAAGTCCCCCCTAACTACTGGGACCCACCTGCCACATCTTCGCACGCAAGGAAGTGCGTCCAAAAAAAAAACAATTCGCCCCCCGACTGCTAGGACCCACCAGCTGCATCTTCGCACACAAGCAAGTGCCTGACAGTCGGGACCCACCTGGTCGAAGCGTACGTAGCGTTCTCATTCTGGTCGTGAACGTGTAACTACATACTGGTCGATGTAGAGGCGCGCACGTGTCATAGTAGTGGCGCGCACGTAGCATGTACACGTACATACAGCGGCCTGGGTGCAAGATAGTAAGTACGACCACGTACGTACATACGGGCAGGGCCTCGAGCGCCTACTCGCGCGTACGTACGGCCAGGGTTCGTGTACATGGTTGGGTCGGAACGGAGAAACTGCATCATCGTCGTGTTCATGGGAGGCAACGGAATGCGTCGTGTTCATCGGGAGGCAACAGAACACGTGGGAGCCAACCGACTTGGACAGAACAGCCGATGGAAACGAGGCAGGGCATACTGCAGAACGGAGGAAAAGGCCTTGTGTTCGACTGGCCATGTTCGAAACAGGATCCTGTTCATCGGGAGGTGTCTGGCGTACCGCAAAATGGAGGAAACGGACCCCCTATGGTCGAAACAGGGGTCCTGTTGATCGGGAGGGGTGTGGCGTACCGCAAAACGGAGGAAACGGACTTGTGTTGGAGCGCTACGGTCGAAACGGAGGTCCTGTTCATCGGGAGGGGTGTGGCGTACTGCAAAATGGGAGTCCACGGGATACTGTTCATCTCCACTGTCGACCCCCTCCAGCCTCCACGGGCTACTGTTCATCCACCGTCAACCTCCTCCAGCCTCCACCTGCGATTGTTCATCCACGGGCTCCTGTTCATCCAGCCTCCACCGCGCGCTACTCCACCGACTACTATTCAACCAGCCCTCTCCATGGGCTCCTGTGCAACCACCCCTCCACGGGCTAGTGTTCATCCAGCCCTCCACCGTCTACAGTTCATGCTACCCTCCATGGGGTGGTCCTGTTCATCCAGCACTCCACGGGGTCCTGTTCAACCAACCCCAACCGGCTCGATCGATCGGGGTCCTGTTCATCCAGAGGCAACACCACGGGGTCCTGTTCATCCACCCCATCGGGAACTGTTCATCCAACCCCCCCAGCAATGCTCACTGTTCATCTAGAGGCAGCATCGATCGGCCTCAGTTAGCAGCAGAAGCGAAGGAATCGCTCGATCGGGTTTAGTTAATAGCCATCGATCGATTGCTCGGGTTCAGTAACGCGTAGCCTGCAGTGCAATCGCTCGGGTTCAGTTAGAGCCCAACGCCTCGCTTGGGTTCATTTAGAGCCCAACGCCTCGCACCCACGCGCGTGCGTGTACGTGAGAAACGTGCATCGCTCGGACCCGACCACCCACCGTAACCGGGAACACCCTGATATTTTCCTCGCCTTGGCTTCTACCATGGTTTTTTCCGTCATGGACGGCCCAAAGAATGTCATGCAGCTGCGTCTCCGGCACGCCCAGGACGAAAAGTCCATTTTCTGTCATGATTTTTTGTCATAGAACTAGGACCCCACCACATCTATGATGATACCGGGTTTTGTCACAATTATCGTGATAGAAGTGTCATAAGTATGACAGAAAAAAATTTCGTTCGGCCCAAAATTGTCACGGATGTGTATTTTTTTGTAGTGATATTTAGTGCTAAATTCACGGAAAGCATCGGTACCCAGAAAAGATTTAACACAATCAAACTTAGGTGTTATACCTGACTCTTTACCTTCGTTGAGGTCCCAATCTTCGGAGTTGCATTTAATTCTTTCCAATAAATCCCATTTGAATTCAATAGTCTTCATCATAAAAGAGCTAGTACAAGAAGTATCGAGCATGGAGCGATTATTGAGAGAAAGCCGAGCATAATTTTTTGAATAATCATTTCTCTTGAGAGCTCATGATTGGGGCATGAATATAACATTGACTTAAGCCTCCCCCAAGCTTGAGCGATGCTTTCTCCTTCGTGAGGCCAAAATTTATATATATAATTACGATCAATATGAACAAGATGCATAGGATAAAACTTCAGATGAAATTCCAATTTCAGTCGTTTGTAGTTCCATGATCCCATATCCTCACATAGCCTATACCATGTCAATGCCTCTCCCTTCAGAGATAAAGGGAAGACCTTCTTCTTGATAACATCATCGGGCATACCTGCAAGCTTAAATAATCCACAAACTTCATCCACATAGATTAGGTGTAAATCGGGATGCAATGTTCCATCTCCTGCAAAAGGATTAGCTAGCATTTTCTCTATCATACCCGAAGGAATTTCAAAGTAAACATTTTCAGTAGGTTCAGTAGGTTGAGGAGCAACTCTTTGCTCTACTGGTCGGGGTGAAGATGCCCCGAACAAGCCCCTCAGAGGATTACTTTCCATAGTAACAAGTGACAGGAAATTTCAGCACACTATATAATTTTTCCTTACCAAATTCCACCTACCAAAGGCACTTCACTCCCCGGCAACGGTGCCAGAAAAGAGTCTTGATGACCCACAAGTATAGGGGATCTATCGTAGTCCTTTCGATAAGTAAGAGTGTCGAACCCAACTGTAACGCCCCGGATCCGATGCGCCAGGTGTCTGCCAATTATTCGTCGTCGTTGCCATGTCATTTGCTTGCGTGTTGCATTTTCCACGTCATCATCTGCATTTCATATCATGTCATCATGTGCATCGCATTGGCATATATGTTCATCTCATGCATCCGAGCCTTTTCCCCGTTGTCCGTTTTGCAATCCGGTGCTCCTATGCCCTCCGACGTCTCCCTCTTCTCTCTTCTCTTGTGCGGGTATTAAACTTTCTCGGAATGGCCCGAGGTTTGCCAAGCGGCCTTGGTATAGCACCGGTAGACCGCCTGTCAAGTTTCGTGCCATTTGGAGGTCGTTTGGTACTCCAACGGTTAACCGGGTAACCGCAAAGCCTTCTTTTGTTGCAGCCCAACACCCCTTCCAAAGTGGCCCAAAGCCCAACAAACTCCCCTCCATGCTCTCGGTAGTTCGATCACGATCGCGTGGCTGAAAACAGTGCCTCATTTGGACTCTCCTAGCTCCCTCTACCTATATAAACAACTCCCCCGTCCAAATCCGGGTCCCGAAACCCTAGCCTAGCCTCTCCCCGCGCCGCCGGACGCGTCTCCACCGGCCGGACATGTCCACCTGCCCCCGCAGCCACTCCCGGCGCGACACGTGGCGCCCCGCGCCCACTTCGCCGCCGAGGCCCGCCGAGCCCGTCTGGGGCCCGCGGGGCCCATCCCTCGCCGCCGCCCGCGCCCGAGCTCCTCCCCGCGTACTCGCCGGCTGTCGGTGTCAAAACCGGCGGATCTCGGGTAGGGGGTCCCGAACTGTGCGTCTAGGCGGATGGTAACAGGAGACGAGGGACACAATGTTTTTACCTAGGTTCAGGCCCTCTCGATGGAGGTAATACCCTACGTCCTGCTTGATTAATATTGATGATATGGGTAGTACAAGAGTAGATCTACCACGAGATCAAGGAGGCTAAACCCTAGAAGCTAGCCTATGGTATGATTGTTGAGAAGTAATGTTGTGTCCTACGGACTAAAGCCCTCCGGTTTATATAGACACCGGAGAGGCTAGGGTTACACAGAGTTGGTTACAATGGTAGGAGATCTACATATCCGTATTGCCAAGCTTGCCTTCCACGCCAAGGAAAGTACCTTCCGGACACGAGCCGGAGTCTTCAATCTTCTATCTTCGTAGTCTGGGAGTCTGGCGGATATTGATAGTCCGGCTATCCGGACACCCCCTAGTCCAGGACTCCCTCAGTAGCCCCTGAACCAGTCTTCAATGACGATAAGTCTGGCGTGCAAAATGTTCGGCATTGCAAGGCGGGTTCCTCCCTTGAATAATCCGGAGAAAACAATGAACACCAGGATAGTGTCCGGCTCTGCAAAATAAATTCCACATTCCAACATAGAGAGAATAAAATACACACTTAGTTCAATCTGCTGACGTATTACGCAGCGTGATATCACACCGCAGCCAAGCCTTCGTTTGAATCATTTTTATTATTCCGCCTCAGCACGTTTAGCGAAGCGGTTTCCTTTGCACGTCCTGTCGAAGCAGAGATCGTGTTCCCTTTTATTCCGGGATCCTCATCAATACGTGCGTGGGTAACCCAACCGTTCCCGTCGCCACGCCTCCTCTATCGAAGGGGAATACCAAACGGTCACGGAGACGGCCCTTAGTATTATTTCCCCTTTATAAGAGGACCAGGGCCCGTCCTTGTCTTTCAACCTTGCATCGAATCTTTCCTCTGCTCCCAGTTCCAACACCAAGAGCTTCAGACTTGAGCGCTTCGGATCCACAACAATGTCCGGCTCCGACCTCCAGGGCCGGTGGATGCCCTCCTCTGTCACGGAGGAGGACATATTGAAGCTGCATGAGGCCAAGTACCTGGCCTATGAGGTTTCACACAGGTTGCCTGCCCCTGGGCAGGCCGTGCCAGCCCCCGAGCCCGGCGAATACGTCGTTTTCGCATCTCACCTCCGTCGGGGATTGGGTTTCCCGACGGATCCTTTCGTGAGGGGGCTCCTGTTCTACTACGGGCTGGACTTCCACGACTCGGCTCCGGAGTCCATCCTCCATATCTCCGCATTCATTATCGTCTGCGAAGCCTTCCTCCGCGTCATCCCCCACTTCGGCCTGTGGCTGAAAACATTCAAGGTGGAGCCGAAGATGACCGGGGGGCGTCAAGCGGAGTGCGGCGGGGCGACCATAAGCAAGAAGGTCGATGCCCCGTGGCTGGAAGGTTCCTTCCAAGAGGAACGGGGATTGTGGCAGCAGGAGTGGTTCTACATCACTGCTCCAAGGGGCAGCAAGCAAAAGCCGCCGCCCTCCTTCCACCCGGGACCTCCACGGCGACTAATGTCGTGGGTCAACCAAGGGCTCAACTGGGGGCCGTCCGAGGACGTGCCCGCACTGCAGGGCCGGATTCGAGACCTCCAAACAAGGGAGATCGACTTGGTCAAGGTGATGCAAGTCATGCTAGTCAGGCACCTCCTACCCTGCAAACGTCGTCCTCTCCGTCTATGGGAGTTCAATCCAGAGGGACCTCGTATTCTCCAGCATTTTATGGGCACGACACCCACAGAGATGTACAGGCTGTTCTTCAGACCGCAGGCAGCGTGTCCGGATTTGGCCGAGGACGCGGGCTTAAGCCGCGATCGCCCGGATACTCAGGTAAATAGCTCAGAGCTCGGACATTCTACCTGTATGCCTTTCAAAAGATCATCTCCCGACCCTTTTATTCTTTACAGCAATGGGTGGCGCGATCAAGGCTGATAAGGTGTCCGGCCCCCCTCCCAGAGACCGCACTGGAGCCCGTGCTGGTCAGAATGTTGGAGGTTGCGCCCACAGAAGGGGGCAACGGGGGAGATAAGGGAGCTAATACTTTGTCCAAAGAGGCGACTGAAGAGGAGGGAACCAAGGATCCCTCCCCTCAGAGGGAGAAGAGGACCGCCTCCGAAGATCCGGATGTCAAAGCCCCTAAGCGTGGGAAGAAATCCCCACCGGGGGGTCCGGCGTCCGGAGAGAATCCGGACGCGCAATCATCGCCCAAGGACCAGCCCTCCAACGAGCCGTGAGTATGAAAGAGGAAGTTTAATAAGGAAGTACCTTTGTTTATGCTTCTGTAGGTAACCGAAATATTTATATCGCAGTTCGGATCTGCAGCCGTCTCAGATGAGTTCATCCTCGGGGGATCTTCTTCCGGAGATGATGGAGAGCGATACGCCTCCGTCTGCCGCGCCGCCAGATGAGGCAGGCGAGCCCGAAGTGTCGTCACGGAGGGCGTCCCCGAGTCCGGAGGGGCCAAAGAGTTCAACACCCACCAGAGTCCGGCCGGGAGAACTCAAGAGTTTGCTTGAGAGGGCGTCCATTTCAGAAGATCACCGCGCGTTAATGCGTACGGTGGTTGGAAGGATTTCGTCCGCTGAAAGCGGATTGCGCAATGCCGCCCTGAGCATGCTGGCGGGATTTGAGGTATGCGAAAATGACGCACCCCTTTGTCTTTTAACAGTTCTGCATATAAAAATGCGCCCTGCATAGATAGTAGCCCCTGAGACTCGGTAGGTTGTCGAAGACGACAGCGTGCCGAGGATCGAAAATCGAAACATCTCAGGTAATGAATACCGCCGTTTTGATGCAGGTGGCGGATAGTCCGGGGGCCAGCCGGACTGATCAGTTTGCCGAACTGAGTCGACAGCTGGACATGGCAGATGCTGACATCGCACTTGTCAATCAGCGACTTGACGAGTCGCAAGGTAAATAAATTCCCCGCAGCCGGTTTATTGAGTGGGTTAAAGCCCTCCTCTGATAAGTTATATGCTGTTTATACAGACAGTGTGGCTGCTGTGGAGAGCCTTCGGGCCGAGCTTGCACAAGCTAAGGAGCAAGCCCGAAGGAGTGATGCAGCTGCCGCGAGGGCGGCCGAGGAGTTGAAGGCCGAAAAGGCTGCGCACTGCCTAAGCAGGGCGGAGGTGGCCGAATTGGCCAAGAATTTAAAGGATGCTACCGACCGTAGCGAGGCTCTTGAAAAGGAGCGCCTATCGGAGAGGGAAGACCTGACGAAGGCCACCGCCGAAGCCAAGGATGCCCGTTCTGCAATGCGGGCTATGAAGGAGGAGCTGCGCCAAGCCGGAGAAATCACGGCTGGCAAGCCGTTTCTTATGCGTCGCCGGTTTATGGATGCCAAGTACGCTAAATTTGAGCGGCAGTAGAGTTCGGAGGATCCTTATATGGACTTGGCTGCGAGTGCGGCTGACGCTGTTAATCACTTCCGGAGCCAGGGGGATCACGAGGTGGAAGAGTTATATTGGACTCAATTCCACAGTCCGGATCGCCCTCTTCCGCTGTCGGACAGGTTGGCCGAATGGGCCGAACTGAATAGACTGTCCGGGCTGGCTATGACTGACATCGTGGCCCATGTGTGGCCAGAGAGGTCCAAGGCGACGAGCTACTTCGGCCTACTGCAGCAGTTCCTTGGGGCGGTGCCGCATATCAAGGAGATGAAACGGTCGGCCTGCATCGAGGGCGCGCGGATGGCTCTGGCCCGTGTAAAGGCGCAATGTCCGGAGGTGGATGTCACCGCTGTTGCTGCCCAGGGTTCGGATGGGAACCGGCTTCCTGCCGAGCATTATTTCGGGGAAGTTATGCGCGGCGCTCGTATAATAGAGTCGCAGTGCTCAAAGAATGTAACGTTCAATTGAACGCATTAACTTGTATATCAACGATTATAGTATGAATGCTTTTTATACTTGTGCTTCCAAGTAGTGAAACTTCTCATGTGCGGCCGTTTGCGTATACTTGTGTATAACCAGAAAGATGCAGTCTTCGGCTTCAGCCCCCTTGCACAAGGTGCTGGGGTGTTTGCAAAATAGCACTTTTTCACACTTAATCCGACGTCTCGGTCCTGTTATAAGGAGGTGGTAGCGTAGCGAACGAGGCAATCCGGACTATAGTGCTTTATTTCTTTCACTTAGCCAATGGAGCTCGAGGGTGGGGCTACGATATAGCCCCTAATGACACCGCACATCTCCGGATTCGGGGTGCGTATGTGCCTGGCCGGGAAGCGGCCCTTCGTAAAAGCGGGGAATTCTAAACATTCCGGTAGTCGATCAAGTGGCTGACAAGACTCTCGCTATATCATGACAGTCAGTTTTTGGCTTTCTCTACTGAGGTGCTCGCCCAGCCGAACTGGGGCACAATCGCAGTAGTTCTCCTGGTGCCGCGTTAGCCGGGTGATACGAAACGTAAGGCAGCAAAACACAGGAGCCGGGCAAACCCAACATTTGACCAAAGACATGATTCGGAGCTGATGCATATAATGCCCAACTTGAGACGTCGAACACTCCCGAAGGTGTTTGGACTTTATGATAACGGGCAGAATTATGCCCTAAGCCCCTTGTGTCCAGGTACGGGCTTTGTCTTCTGACGTGGCCGATGCCAAGGCGTCAGTGTCCGCCTTGGCTATAGGAAGAAGCCGGGGGAGATTTAACAACAAGAGACAGTAATAAAAAGGTCTACGTAGGGTCTTAATATGAAAAGAATCCTTGCGACAGGTCCCTACTGCACGTCTGCGCCTGTGTCTCCGTTGCGCCGTTATCCTGGACGGGTATGCACGTTGTTCATCTGTTAAAAAGAGATTAACATTTTAGTTTTAGAAACAGTTCGTGCGAAAATAATGCAAAAGAATAAATGCAAGTAATTAAAGCTAGGTTTATATGAAACCGCGGTTAGTTGTGCGCGCAGCCCCTTATGAAAGGGTATGCGGCTAGGGAGCCCCTAGCCTGCTGAGTCCGGATTCGTCTATCCGAGTCCGGGGTCTTTAAGTGACCCTCGCACTGAAATGGTGCCATGTGGACCGGGCATCTTAAGTGTAAGAGACGCGTAATGCGGTATGGCGTTGAAGCGGACAAAAGCCTTTCGTCCCAATAGTGCTTGATGTTCACTTTTAAACGGGACGATATGGAAAATTAACTTTTCGCGTCGAAAATTGTTCGGCAACCCGAACACGACTTCTAGTAATATCGAGCCTGTGCACTTGGCGTAAGGGCCTAGCGTAACTCTTTTGAAGGAAGTGTGGCTGTGTCGAATTTTGGTAGGGTCTATCCCCATCCGACGGATTGTGTTTGAATATAGCAGGTTTAAGTCACTGCCTCCGTCCATTAGGACGTTTGTGAATTGTAGTCCGTCTATTATCGGATTCAATATCAGGGGAGTCCGTCCCGCGGTTCGAACACTTCTGGAGTAGTCTAGGTGGTCGAAAGTGATTGGTTTTGATATCCAATCTCTACGGTCTGCTGGGTTGGACCGTGCGAGGCTCTTTTTAGAAAGTGCCGCGCTGTTTTTCCATGTCCTCACATGAAGTGAGTTTACTGCTTTGACCCCTTGTGGGAAAGTCTTTTGTTTTCCGGTGCCCTGCTGGCGGGGTTTATCTTCTTCGCTTGACGCGTCGAGCCCCTTGTGTTCGGCGTTTAGTCGGCCGGACTGTTTGAAAACCCAACAATCCCTGTGGGTGTGATTTGCGGGCCTTCCGGGGGTACTATGGATTTGACATATCCGACCCAGAATTTTGTGTAGGTTAGACAGTTCGTCGCTGTCGTCCTTGAAGGGTTGAGCTTTATTATTCGGCCGTGAGCTTTTAAATCCGGCATTGACTGCTGTGCTCTTTGGGCTTTTCTCTTTATTCCGGCGCTGTTCTTTTCTGCGCCGTGATTTTCCATTTCCATCTCTTATCTCGGATGTACTTGGGTCGCTGGTGCTGCTTCTTGCCAACCAGCTGTCCTCTCCTGCGCAAAAGCGGGTCATGAGGCTTGTTAATGCGGTCATTGTCCTCGGTTTCTCTTGACCGAGGTGTCTGGCGAGCCATTCGTCTCGGACATTGTGCTTAAAAGCTGCTAAGGCTTCGGCGTCCGGACAGTCGACTATTTGGTTCTTTTTGGTAAGGAACCTGTTCCAGAATTTCCGCGCTGACTCTCCGGGCTGTTGAGTTATGTGACTTAGGTCATCTGCATCCGGAGGCTGGACATAAGTCCCTTGAAAATTTGCTCTAAACGCTTCCTCGAGCTCTTCCCAACTTCCAACAGTGTTTTCTGGGAGGCTTTTGAGCCAATGACGGGCTGGCCCTTTGAGCTTGAGGGGTAGATATTTTATGGCGTGGAGATCATCTCCTCTGGCCATATGTATATGCAGTATATAGTCTTCTATCCAGACTCCAGGGTCTGTTGTTCCATCGTAGGCTTCTATGTTTATGGGTTTAAACCCTGCTGGGAATTCATGATCCAGCACCTCGTCTGTGAAGCATAGTGGGTGTGCGGCGCCCCTGTACTTGTATGTGTCGCTATCGTCGGACACTTGACGTGTTCCTTTGCTTATTGGGGCTTTCCTTTTGGGTCCGTAGATGGACCTGGCTGGGCCATTTGACGGTGGGGGCTTTATGGCCTCTTCGTCGAATTCTGGGAGCAGCTTGCGCTTCGGGTACCTCTTCGATTGGTGGCTGTTGCCGTGTTTGTCTGCGGTTTTGAGTACTTTGCTCCATCTTATTCGGAGCGCGTCTTCCGCTGTGTTGAGCTTCTGTTTTTCCTTCTTTAGGCTTCTTTCTATAGCAATGAGCCTGCGTTTGCAAAGCTCTTGTTCGACGGGCTCCTCGAGTTCGTCGTCATTGGGGCTTGTTTCGTCTTCGGAGGGAGGTACATAGTTGTGATCCACAACCTTTTCTTCTGCCGCCCTTTCGTGAGGGCTTGCTTCTACATCCTCCTTCACTGAGTCTTGCTGGAGGGGTTTGTCTTCGGCACTCTCTGGGGTATCATTATTTCCTGTGCCGGAATCTCCATTCTTGTTGTGGCGGGATTTAGAGCAGCGCCGCTGACGCCGGCGTTTGGGTTGCTTCTTTAGAGAATCTTCCTCCGCTGCTTTCTCGCCATCCCCTTCTTTTGGGGTATCCACCATATAGACGTCGTACGACGAGGTGGCCTTCCAGTGCCCCGTGGGCGCTGGGTCCTGTTCGTCTCCGGCATCATCGTCCATAGCGTCGATGTCATCGGAGTCGTAGTCTAGCATGTCGGTTAGATCTTCGATAGTGGCTACAAAGTGGGTGGTGGGTGGGCTCCGAATTTCTTTGTTGTCCGAACTCCAACCGTCCTGGCCATAGTCCGGCCAGGATTCTCCTGATAGCGAGAGATGCTTCAGAGAATTCAGGATATCGCCAAAAGGCGAGTGTTGAAAGATGTCCGTGGCGGTGAATTCCATAACCGGCGCCCAATCTGGCTTATTTGGCGGGGGCGCGGGAGGCTCGGAGTCCGGCGAGGAGTCCGGCGCCTCGGGATCACGAGTTTCGCAAGGGACAAGATCGGTATTCGGCTCCATCGCCGTAGATGTTGAAGCCCCCGGGGCGGCGTCTATCCACCGGCCCTCGTCATGGGCAATCGGCTCCGGGCAAGTAGCCGGGGCGGATTCGAGTGCGGCCACCAAAGTACTGTCCGACGGCAGACCTAGATCATGCCCATCGTCACAGTGCGGCGCGCTCGGCTGTGGCCCGAGTCCATCGAAGATCAAGTCTCTGCGGTCATCGGCCGTGAAGTTTAGGCTTCCGAATCTGGCCTGACGGCCAGGGGCGTAGCTTTCGACCTGCTCCAGATGGCCAAGAGAATTGGCCCGCAGTGCAAAGCCGCCGAATATGAAAATCTGTCCGGGGAGGAAAGTCTCACCCTGGACAGCGTTGATGGTTGAAGATGCCATCGAGCCTATCGGTGACGACACAGAGGAACTCTCAATGAAAGCATCAATGTCGGTGTCAAAACCGGCGGATCTCGGGTAGGGGGTCCCGAACTGTGCGTCTAGGCGGATGGTAACAGGAGACGAGGGACACAATGTTTTTACCCAGGTTTAGGCCCTCTCGATGGAGGTAATACCCTACGTCCTGCTTGATTAATATTGATGATATGGGTAGTACAAGAGTAGATCTACCACGAGATCAAGGAGGCTAAACCCTAGAAGCTAGCCTATGGTATGATTGTTGAGATGTAATGTTGTGTCCTACGGACTAAAGCCCTCCAGTTTATATAGACACCGGAGAGGCTAGGGTTACACAGAGTCGGTTACAATGGTAGGAGATCTGCATATCCGTATTGCCAAGCTTGCCTTCCACGCCAAGGAAAGTACCTTCCGGACACGAGCCGGAGTCTTCAATCTTCTATCTTCGTAGTCTGGGAGTCCGGCGGATATTGATAGTCCGGCTGTCCGGACACCCCCTAGTCCAGGACTCCCTCACCGGCCTTCTTCGATCTCGCCGGAGCAGGAGCTCCTCGGCCTCCTCGTCGCCCCATCGCCGGCGGACCTCGCCGTCGCCGGATCTGGCCGGGAACGGGACCCCCCTCGCCTGATCCGGGGTCCCCAGTTCCGGATCTGCCCATTCCTGCCGGAACCGCCCCGCGCCGCCCGTCCTTTCCTGCTCGCCGCCGGTGCCAACTGCGGCCGTCGCCGTTGACCTACCTCCCCGATCCAGGCGGGATCGGGAGGAGGACGGCCCTGCTCGCGCCGCCGTGGGCCCCGCAAGCCGGCCCATCTCCTGCGACCGGCCCAGCCGGCCTCCTCCAGCAGAGGCCCATCCCCGCTCCCCCCGGCCTGCTTCCTCTATATGGGCCGAGCCCGCATGGTGAGCGCCCGCTAAAACCCGCCCGTGTGTCGGATAGCTAACCACCGCTTACTCGTTTTTTTCCCGAAATCTGCTAAGTCCTCAAAAACTCATGATATGTGTGCATGTTCATCCCATTGCATCTCTGCATCCGTAGCTCCATTTCATGCGTATAATATGTCAAATTGTTCTTCTCGACGAGTACTTCATTTCATTCCATTGCATCATTTTCATTTGAGCTCATCTTGATGCCCGAAATGCTGTTGGAAGAGTGCATGTTGATGTTAATCTGCTGAAACTGTTATAACTTGCTGTTTTATCATTTTTGCCATGATTGATGTGTGCATCCTATGAGGTTGATGTCTACATGAATGTTGGACTATGCCATGCCATCTTTCCAGGGGTGTTAACCATGTATTTTTGTGAGTTGTGTGCTGAGTGTATCAAGCTTGCGAAGTAGGGTAGTTGATGTTGCTGTTTTCCTGACAGATTCTGTTATATTTTGTTGCTATGTTAACATGCTTCCACTAATCATTCCATGCATAATCTGGAGATGCCCTATAAACATGTTTTTATCTACATGTCATGCTCTATCCATTCATGCCCTTGGTTGCAATTATAGCCTGCTAGAACATGTTGTAATCTTGCTCTAAAGTTGCTTAAAAATGTTGTTTGTCAACCCGTTAACATCAAGTTCACTTGTTCCCATGTGTTTTCCTAGTGATCCATGCACCCTATTAACTTGCTCTTGCCATGCTTAGCTTCATAAACATGCCTTCTTACTGTTGGTTGCCTTGCCATGCCATGTATTGCTCTGTAGTGAGTGGTTCGAGCTCACGAACATGCCTACTTATTGTTATTTCTGCCATGTTTGAATCTGTAATATAACTTGCCATGTTTACATGGGTGCCATCATATTTTCCGTGCCCTTTTGGCTCATGGTCAGTAAGGGACTGTTGTTCTATGCATTTAGTAGTATCATGCCATGCCTTTGTTTGCCATGATATGTTCCTGTAACATGCTGTTTGCTTGCTCTAAACATTGCAACCTGATGTTATTTCTGCTAAAGTCTGAAACTGTTATCATTTGCAATATCTCCATGTCTTTTTGAGCATGTTCTAGATGTTTCTGGAGGTAGCTCAGTGCTCATGTTTTGTTATGCTTTACGTGTACTTCGTGCCCATGTCTTTTGTTATTATGTTTGGGATGCTGTAGCATATTGTTTTGATGCTTGTAAGATGCCTAGTTGCTGTTATGGACAGATTGTTGTTATGACTTGTATAGAGTGTATGTGTTGAACCGTTGCTCCGTTTTGAGTGTGCTTTATATGAAACTTGTTTGTTTTTGCATGTAGCTTCATATTACCATGTTGCATCCTTGTTTTGAGGTGTTTGCTTGATGTTTGGGTGCATTTTGCATCAATGCCATGCTTAACTTGTTTTGCTCATATCTTCTAGGCCGTAGCTCCGAATCTAATGAACTTTATATGTAACTTGACTAGAATTTCGTGTAGATCCTCTTGGTGCTCTTTAACTTGCTGTTTAACAACTTCAACATAAGGTTTATTCAGTTCTGGACCAATTTCTAAAATTGCATATGAGGACTTACCGGAATTGTTATATGTTGTTCCCGGCCTCATTTAAACTTGCCTTGATGTGTTGTTCTTGTTTGCATCATCTCTTGCCATGAGTAGCTTCATGTAGCTTGGTCATGCATCATGCTTGTTGTGCATCATGTCTTGTTCATGTGTGGTGTGTTTACCTATGTTGTGTGCTTCTTTTCGATAGTTCCCGTTTCGTTGCGTTCGTGAGGATTCGTTCGTCTACGTGTGGTTCGTCTTCGTGGCTTCATCTTCTTCATGGTCTCGTTCTTCTTCCTTGCGGGATTTCAGGCAAGATGACCGCTACCCTGGATCTCACTACTATCATTGCTATGCTAGTTGCTTCATTCTATCGCTATGCTGCGCTACCTATTACCTGTTTATCAAGCCATCCCAAAATGCCATGAACCTCTAACCCTTGACACCTTTCCTATGCAAACCGTTGTTTGGCTATGTTACCGCTTTGCTCAGCCCCTCTTATAGCGTTGCTAGTTGCAGGTAAAGTTGAAGATTTCTCCATGGTGGACAGGGTTTTGTTGGGATATCACAATATCTCTTATAATATTAATGCATCTATATACTTGGTAAAGGGTGGAAGGCTCGGCCTTATGCCTAGTGTTTTGTTCCACTCTTGCCGCCCTAGTTTCCGTCATACCGGTGTTATGTTCCCGGATTTTGTGTTCCTTACGCGGTCGGGTGATTTATGGGACCCCCCTGATAGTTCGCTTTGAATAAAACTTGTCCAGCAAGGCCCAACCTTGACTTTTACCATTTTCCTCACCACCACCTACTTTTCCCTTGGGAGTAATTAACCCAAGGGTCATCTTTATTTTAGCCCCCCCGGGCCAGTGCTTGTCTAAGTGCTGGTCCAAACCGAGCGATGTCCGGCGCCCCCTGGGCAACCAGGGTCTATGCCAACCCGACGTCTGGCTCATCCGGTGTGCCCTGAGAACGAGATATGTGCAGCTCCTATCGGGATTTGTCGGCACAGCGGGAGGCTTTGCTGGTCTTGTTTTACCATTGTCGAAATGTCTTGATGTACCGGGATTCCGAGACTGATCGGGTCTTCCTGGGTGAAGGTCTATTCCTTCGATGATCGCGAGAGCTTGTCATGGGCTAAGTTGGGACACCCCTGCAGGGTTTAAACTTTCGAGAGCCGTGCCCGCGGTTATGTGGCAGGTGGGAATTTGTTAATGTCCGGCTGTAGACAACTTGACACCAGATCCGAAATAAAACGCATCAACCGCGTGTGTAACCGTGATGGTCTCTTCTCGGCGGAGTCCGGGAAGTGAACACGGTTTCTGGGTTATGTTTGACGTAAGTAGGTGTTCAGGATCACCTCTTGATCATTGCTAGCTTCACGACCGTTCCTTTGTTTCTCTTCTCGCTCTCATTTGCGTATGTTAGCCACCATATATGCTTAGCCGCTGCTGCAACCTCACCACTTTACCCCTTCCTTTCCCATTAAGCTTTGCTAGTCTTGATACCCATGGTAATGGGATTGCTGAGTCCTCGTGGCTCACCAGATAGTTCCAAACCAGTTTGCAGGTGCCTATGTTACCGAGCAGGTGACGCAACCAAGCTCAAGGAGGAGCTCGATGAAGATCTTGCCCTTTGTGTTGTTTCGTTCTAGTTGATCAGTAGTGGAGCCCAGTTGGGGTCGATCGGGGACCTTTTGTCGCATTTGGGGTTCTTCTTTTATTTTGGTTCCGTAGTCGGACCTTGATTGTATCTGGTTGATGTAATGCTTTATTAATGTAATTGTGTGAAGTGGCGATTGTAAGCCAACTATGTATCTCTTTCCCTTATGTATTACTTGGGTTGTGTGAAGATTACCTCACTTGCGACATTGCTTTCAATGCGGTTATGCCTCTAAGTCGTGCTTCGACACCTGGGAGATATAGCCGCATCGAGGGCGTTACAAGTTGGTAATCAGAGTCTTCCCCGACCTTAGGAGCCCCACTGCTTGATCGTCTTTAGCGGCCGACTTGTGTCTAGAAAAATGTTTTGAGTCATTTAGGATTATATATATCGGAGAGTTTAGGAATTCTTTTTACTCCCCAGTCCCTTCGACCTTCTGGTGAGGTATCCTGACGTAGAGTTTTGACTCTTCTCTTCTCAAATTTCACTAAAAAAAAATTTTAGGATCACGCGGGTATCTTAGAATCGTTCCGATGGTTTTATGATGACAACATTGTCTTGGTGCCTCCCGTCAGCAGGTGTTTTTTTTAGTGGAGGTGTCCCGGGGAGTTGAGCTCTGAGGTGTTGTCGTCATAATTTTATCGTTGCAGTTCTGGAATACCTGAGTTTAGTACGCCGACATCGAAAATCTCTTTTATGCAGTTGTTGGTGAGATAACCCCGCTAACCCAGTACTGAGGTGAGTACGGGAGTATTGCCATGACTCGTATAACGGATGCTTTTCGAAGGTTGAGGTAGACGATTTCCGAAGGTTTCTTGGTTATGTGTTGACGGATGGATACAGCTTGGATGTAGGTATTGTTAGTTTGGGTGAGATATATTGCTTCCCCTGTATCCCCAACACCTCATTGCATAACTGGAAAGTTTCGGGAGTTTATAGGTGGGAATTCAAGTAGCTCCTAGAATATCTTTCCGACAGATGCATGATATGGGATTGGGTAAATCTCTATCATATGTGTTTGTTCCGGCTTATTCTGCAAGCCAAATCCTTTGTTTTGTTTTATTTGTGGTATTTTAGTTGCTTCAATGCCAAATGTTGAATCCATACCTTTCCTAAACGGTGTTCTCATATTGCTATGTGAATACTAATCCTTTTGATCATTGAGGTTGTCATGTTAATTCTTTTCCAACCGGCGTGCTTCTCTTCAAGTGTATCGCATCATTTTTCCCATCCGCAAGATCAATTCTAAGTTTTCTCAACGGTGTTTGTTTCGTTCATGCCAAGTTGCCTTTGTTTTCCCGCCCTCCCACCCTTTTTCTTCAAGGACACAGATTTCTTAATCAAGTATCCATTTATTCATGTGAAGTCTCTTCACTCTTTTCAATCAATGTTCTTATACGGTGATTTCCCATGAAGATGCTCAACAGCTTCAAGTTCATCATCCTCCGTTCTCTTTTCTTCTCCGGTGGATTCAAGTCAAGTTTTGTTGATCATACCTTTTTCCTCATTTTAATGTCTTCTCATACCGGTGCACCTCATTATCATTCTACTTCTCGCTATTTGTTATTCCAGAGTGCTCAAGATATCTCAAAGATTCGTGTTTCCATTCTTAATTCGTGCAAGCTCTTTCGAGATTGGTATCTCATTCAAGTAATTTAATTCAACCGGTGCAATTTCTCTTTAAAATCATTTCCAACGGTGTTTTCTTTTGAGTGGGCCCTAACCCACAGGTCTTTTCCCAGGATCTTACCTGACTCTTCTAGTTATTCTGGAGCTATTCTCTAATTCTTCTCCAAGTTTGACGTAAGAATGAGTTATCATCAGTCAAATGCTTTCTCCAATATCTTTCAAATTCTTTTCATAGTTGGCTCAACCTCTTTCGCTTTTGATTCTTCCGGTGTGCCTCAATAATTCTTGGTGGTGTTTCTCGTTGTCATTCTCATCATTTGAAGACCGAAGAAGGATTTCTCTTAAATCTTGCTCTTTTCTCTTCAAGATTCATGGTGCTAGCTTGTTGCCATCCTCTCATAATTGTTTTCGATTGTGAGAATCTTTTTCACCCATCAGAAGATATTTAAGAGTCTTTTCTGTTTCATTCTTTGAAGCCCATCATCTCAGTATTATTCATTCAAGCTTTCAGCTCTTGTTCTCCAAATCTTACCGGTGCATCGTTCAAGTTTACTCTAGTCAGCTCAGGATCTCTTTGTTCTCTTGTTTCTAAATTCTGTCAAGTATCTTCATTCATTTTCCAATTCTTCCCGGTGAATTGTGCCTTTGCTACTTTCATTTTCAATTCTTACGGTGGTTCGTTCAACATTCCTCTTCTGTTGCTATCGTATCAATTAATTCATTCTTTCCGAATCCTACCTGTCGATCGTTGAAGACTTTTCGGAAGTTTGCGCTATATCTCTCTTAATCCTTTCTACGAGAATAAGTGGCATGCCAAATCCATTGTGGGTCATCAATTTAATTGATGAGGGATAAGCATAATGTAATTCTTATTCTTGTTTCATCGAGTAAATTCAATTCTTTTCTTCTGGAGATTGTTCATGATGAAGTAATTCTCGTTTCTAGTGTTTCATCTTTTCTTTTTCGGAGTTCCAAGTTTGTCCACTTTATCTCGTCACAAAGCTCCATCTAAATCATTGCAAGGCCTCACCTTGTGTTTTCAACTTCTCTTTCCTTTCATCATCCTTTTATTACCGGAGTTCTTCATGGAGGCTCTACATGACGGTTCGTCAAGGATTCTTTTCATTCTTCAATTGTTCTTCAAGAATTCTCTTGAAGCTAAGAATAGCCAAGCTATACTCAAAATTAAACATGGTGCTCAACACATGTTTTGTTTTGAGAAGCTCAAGCATTCTTCATCTTTCATTCCGAAGTGCAATTCTTTCGACCTTATCTTTTCAGGTGGTGTTATGTCATTTTGACAGTTTCATTCATGTTTCATGATTCACATGTTGTCAAGAATGAGGTATTTTAAATCCATCAATCTCTTCGTTGGATTTATCTTGTGTCATGTTTTCACCTAAAGCCTTCCCTAAGGAATGTTGCTATTATGGTGCTTATCAATGATCCAAGATTTCTCCTATCCTCTTGGTGAAAGAAGTTTTTCATCCTTTTGGTGCTCTCAATCAAATCAATGGTTTTCCATTAGTGGCCGGTTGTCACCTCATCATTTTGAGATGTGTTCCATAAGCCCACAACAAGCTTGTTCTTTTCGTTGTTGGTTTTCCAACAACTCCATTCTAACCTTCTTGGAAGGGTGCTTTCCAAGATCATTTGTGGCAGAAGTTGGCATTTTCGTCTCCATTCTTTTATTCCAATGATTTATCTTCTATTCTTTCTTCCGGAGGCATTGTGATGTTGTGCTCTTCACCCATCACCTCGTTTTTTTAGGATCGTGTTATTTTCTTGCTTATCCATTTAACCGGAGTGTTGTATCATCTCTTCAATATCTTTTAATCTTATCAAGGTTTCTTCTCTTTTCTACCGGAGTGCTGTCCAAATTCTGTCATTCTTGTTCCTTGGCTATCTCATTATACCAATGTGGTCATATTCTTTTTGTTCATGAAACTCTTATTTCCATGTCTTTCAACCTTCAAATTCTCGTAATACTCCGTGTTCCTCTTTTCTAACGGAGTGTTTTCAACTATGGTCATCTTCGTTGTTTTCTTTCTTTCATTTTGCTCAACCTCTCAAGGTTCGTGGTTTCACTCGTTCCTCAAAGAAGCAACTTAGTTTTACCTCTTCTCTTCCTCTTCCTTTTCCCTCCGGTGCCATCCTAGATCTCGGGACGAGATCCTCTCGTAGTTGTGGAGTGTTGTAACGCCCCAGATCCGATGCGCCAGGTGTCTGCCAGTTATTCGTCGTTGTTGCCATGTCATTTGCTTGCGTGTTGCATTTGCCACATCATCATCTGCATTTCATATCATGTCATCATGTGCATCGCATTGGCATACATGTTCATCTCATGCATCCGAGCCTTTTCCCCGTTGTCCGTTTTGCAATCCGGCGCTCCTATGCCCTCCGACGTCTCCCTCTTCTCTCTTCTCTTGTGCGGGTATTAAACTTTCTCGGAATGGCCCGAGGTTTGCCAAGCGGCCTTGGTATAGCACCGGTAGACCGCCTGTCAAGTTTCGTGCCATTTGGAGGTCGTTTGGTACTCCAACGGTTAACCGGGTAACCGCAAAGCCTTCTTTTGTTGCAGCCCAACACCCCTTCCAAAGTGGCCAAAAGCCCAGCAAACTCCCCTCCATTCTCTCGGTCGTTCGATCACGATCGCGTGGCCGAAAACCGTGCCTCATTTGGACTCTCCTAGCTCCCTCTACCTATATAAACACCTCCCCCGTCCAAATCCGGGTCCCGAAACCCTAGCCTAGCCTCTCCCCGCGCCGCCGGACGCGTCTCCACCGGCCGGACATGTCCGCCCGCCCCCGCAGCCACTCCCCGCGCGACACGTGGCGCCCCGCGCCCACTTCGCCGCCGAGGCTCGCCGTGCCCGTCTGGGGCCCGCGGGGCCCATCCCGCGCCGTCGCCCGCGCCTGAGCTCCTCCCCGCGTACTCGCCGGCTTTCTTCGATCTCGCCGGAGCAGGAGCTCCTCGGCCTCCTCGTCGCCCCATCGCCGGCGGACCTCGCCGTCGCCGGATCTGGCCGGGAACGGGACCCCCCTCACCGGATCCGGGGTCCCCAGGCCCGGATCTGCCCATTCCTGCCGGAACCGCCCCGCGTCGCCCGTCCTTTCCTGCTCGCCGCCGGTGCCAACTGTGGCCGTCGCCGTTGACCTGCCTCCCCGATCCAGGCGGGATCGGGAGGAGGACGGCCCTGCTCGCGCCGCCGTGGGCCCCGCAAGCCGGCCCATCTCCAGCGACCGGCCCAGCCGGCCTCCTCCAGCAGAGGCCCAGCCCCGCTCACCCCGGCCTGCTTCCTCACTACGGGCCGAGCCCACATGGTGAGCGCCCGCTAAAACCCGCTCGTGCGTCGGATAGCTATCCACCGCTTACTCGTTTTTTTTCCCGAAATCTGCAAAGTCCTCAAAAACTCATGATATGTGTGCATGTTCATCCCATTGCATCTCTGCATCCGTAGCTCCATTTCGTGCGTATAATATGTCAAATTGTTCGTCTCGATGAGTACTTCATTTCATTCCATTGCATCATTTTCATTTGAGCTCATCTTGATGCCCGAAATGCTGTTGGAAGAGTGCATGTTGATGTTAATCTGCTGAAACTGTTATAACTTGTTGTTTTATCATTTTTGCCATGATTGATGTGTGCATCCTATGAGGTTGATGTCTACATGAATGTTGGACTATGCCATGCCATCTTTCCAGGGGTGTTAACCATGTATTTTTGTGAGTTGTGTGCTGAGTGTATCAAGCTTGCGAAGTAGGGTAGTTGATGTTGCTGTTTTCCTGACAGATTCTGTTATATTTTGTTGCTATGTTAACATGCTTCCACTAATCATTCCATGCATAATCTAGAGATGCCCTGTAAACATGTTTTGATCTACATGTCATGCTCTATCCATTCATGCCCTTGGTTGCAATTATAGCCTGCTGGAACATGTTGTAATCTTGCTCTAAATTTGCTTGAAAATGTTGTTTGTCAACCCGTTAACATCAAGTTCACTTGTTCCCATGTGTTTTCCTAGTGATCCATGCACCCTATGAACTTGCTCTTGCCATGCTTAGCTTCATAAACATGCCTTCTTACTGTTGGTTTCCTTGCCATGCCATGTATTGCTCTGTAGTGAGTGGTTCGAGCTCACGAACATGCCTACTTATTGTTATTTCTGCCATGTTTGAATCTGTAATATAACTTGCCATGTTTACATGGGTGCCATCATATTTTCCGTGCCCTTCTGTCTCATGGTCAGTAAGGGACTGTTGTTCTATGCATTTAGTAGTATCATGCCATGCCTTTGTTTGCCATGATATGTTCCTGTAACATGTTGTTTGCTTGCTCTAAACATTGCATCCTGATGTTATTTCTACTAAAGTCTGAAACTGTTATCATTTGCAATATCTCCATGTATTTTTGAGCATGTTCTAGATGTTTCTGGAGGTAGCTCAGTGTTCATGTTTTGTTATGCTTTATGTGTACTTCATGCCCTTGTCTTTGTTATTATGTTGGGATGCTGTAGCATATTGTTTTGATGCTTGTAAGATGCCTAGTTGCTGTTATGGACAGATTGTTGTTATGACTTGTATAGAGTGTATGTGTTGAACCGTTGCTCCGTTTTGAGTGTGCTCTATATGAAACTTGTTTGTTTTTGCATGTAGCTTCATATTACCATGTTGCATCCTTGTTTTGAGGTGTTTGCTTGATGTTTGGGTGCATTTTGCATCAATACCATGCTTAACTTGTTTTGCTCATATCTTCTAGGCCGTAGCTCCGAATCTAATGAACTTTATATGTAACTTGACTAGAATTTCATGTAGATCCTCTTGGTGCTCTTTAACTTGCTGTTTAACAACTTCAACATAAGGTTTATTCAGTTCTGGACCAATTTCGAAAATTGCATATGAGGACTTACCGGAATTGTTATATGTTGTTCCCGGCCTCATTTAAACTTGCCTTGATGTGTTGTTCTTGTTTGCATCATCTCTTGCCATGAGTAGCTTCATGTAGCTTGGTCATGCATCATGATTGTTGTGCATCATGTCTTGTTCATGTGTGGTGTGTTTACCTATGTTGTGTGCTTCTTTTCGATAGTTCCCGTTTCGTTGCGTTCGTGAGGATTCGTTCGTCTACGTGTGGTTCGTCTTCGTGGCTTCATCTTCTTCATGGTCTCGTTCTTCTTCCTTGCGGGATTTCAGGCAAGATGACCGCTACCCTGGATCTCACTACTATCATTGCTATGCTAGTTGCTTCGTTCTATCGCTATGCTGCGCTACCTATTACCTGTTTATCAAGCCATCCCAAAATGCCATGAACCTCTAACCCTTGACACCTTTCCTATGCAAACCGTTGTTTGGCTATGTTACCGCTTTGCTCAGCCCCTCTTATAGCGTTGCTAGTTGCAGGTGAAGTTGAAGATTTCTCCATGGTGGACAGGGTTTTGTTGGGATATCACAATATCTCTTATAATATTAATGCATCTATATACTTGGTAAAGGGTGGAAGGCTCGGCCTTATGCCTAGTGTTTTGTTCCACTCTTGCCGCCCTAGTTTCCGTCATACCGGTGTTATGTTCCCGGATTTTGCGTTCCTTACGCGGTCGGGTGATTTATGGGACCCCCCTGACAGTTCGCTTTGAATAAAACTTGTCCTGCAAGGCCCAACCTTGACTTTTACCATTTGCCTCACCACCACCTACTTTTCCCTTGGGAGTAATTAACCCAAGGGTCATCTTTATTTTAGCCCCCCCGGGCCAGTGCTTGTCTAAGTGCTGGTCCAAACCGAGCGATGTCCGGCGCCCCCTGGGCAACCAGGGTATATGCCAACCCGACGTCTGGCTCATCCGGTGTGCCCTGAGAACGAGATATGTGCAGCTCCTATCGGGATTTGTCGGCATAGCGGGAGGCTTTGCTGGTCTTGTTTTTCCATTGTCGAAATGTCTTGATGTACCGGGATTCCGAGACTGATCGGGTCTTCCTGGGTGAAGGTCTATTCCTTCGATGATCGCGAGAGCTTGTCATGGGCTAAGTTGGGACACCACTGCAGGGTTTAAACTTTCGAGAGCCGTGCCCGCGGTTATGTGGTAGATGGGAATTTGTTAATGTCCGGTTGTAGACAACTTGACACCAGATCCGAAATAAAACGCATCAACCGCGTGTGTAACCGTGATGGTCTCTTCTCGGCGGAGTCCGGGAAGTGAACACGGTTTCTGGGTTATGTTTGACGTAAGTAGGTGTTCAGGATCACCTCTTGATCATTGCTAGCTTCACGACCGTTCCTTTGTTTCTCTTCTCGCTCTCATTTGCGTATGTTAGCCACCATATATGCTTAGCCGCTGCTGCAACCTCACCACTTTACCCCTTCCTTTCCCATTAAGCTTTGCTAGTCTTGATACCCATGGTAATGGGATTGCTGAGTCCTCGTGGTTCACCAGATACTTCCAAACCAGTTTGCAGGTGCCTATGTTACCGAGCAGGTGACGCAACCAAGCTCAAGGAGGAGCTCGATGAAGATCTTGCCCTTTGTGTTGTTTCGTTCTAGTTGATCAGTAGTGGAGCCTAGTTGGGGTCGATCGGGGACCTTTTGTCGCATTTGGGGTTCTTCTTTTATTTTGGTTCCGTAGTCGGACCTTGATTGTATCTGGTTGATGTAATGCTTTATTCATGTAATTGTGTGAAGTGGCGATTGTAAGCCAACTATGTATCTCTTTCCCTTATGTATTACTTGGGTTGTGTGAAGATTACCTCACTTGCGACATTGCTTTCAATGCGGTTATGCCTCTAAGTCGTGCTTCGACACATGGGAGATATAGCCGCATCGAGGGCGTTACACCAACGAGGAGCAGAAGGAAATGATAAGCCGTTTTCAGTAAGGTATTCTCTGCAAGCACTGAAATTATCGGTAACAGATAGTTTTGTGATAAGGTAATTTGTAACGGGTAATAAGTAACAGGTGTAAATAAAGTGCAGCAAGATGTACCAATCCTTTTTGTAGCAAAGGACAAGCCTGGACAAACTCTTATATAGAGAAAAGCGCGACCGAGGACACATGGGAATTATCGTCAAGCTAGTTTTCATCACGTTCATATGATTCGCGTTCGTTACTTTGATAATTTGGTATGTGGGTGGAACGGTGCTTGGGTGCTGTCCTTTCATGGACAAGCATCCCACTTATGATTAACCCCTATTGCAAGCATCCTCAACTACACAAGAAGTATTAAGGTAAACCTAACCATAGCATGAAACATATGGATCCAAATCAGCCCCTTACGAAGCAACTCATAAACTAGGGTTTAAGCTTCTGTCACTCTAGCAACCCATCATCAACTTATTACTTCCCAATGCCTTCCTCTAGGCCCAAACAATGGTGAAGTGTCATGTAGTCGACATTCACATAACACCACTAGAGGAAAGACAACATACATCTCATCAAAATATCGAACGAATACCAAACTCACATGACTACTTATAGCAAGACTTCTCCCATGTCCTCAGGAACAAACGTAACTACTCACAAATCACATTCATGTTCATAATCAGAGGGGTATTAATATGCATAATGGATCTGAACATATGATCTTCCACCAAATAAACCAACTAGCATCAACTACAAGGAGTAATCAACACTACAAGTAACCCACAGGTACCAATCTGAGGCTTTGGGACAAAGATTGGATACAAGAGATGAACTACGGTTTGAGAGGAGATGGTGCTGGTGAGGATGTTGATGGAGATTGACCCCCTCCCTATGAGAGGATCGTTGGTGATGACGATGGCGATGATTTCCCCCTCCGGGAGGGAAGTTTCCCCGGCAGAACAGCTCTGCCGGAGCCCTAGATTGGTTCCTCCAAGGTTCCGCCTCGTGGCGGCGGAGTTTCTTCCTGAAAGCTTGCTTATGATTTTTCCTTGGATGAAAGACTTCATATAGCCGAAGATGGGCACCGGAGGCCTACCAGGGGGCCCACGAGGCAGGGGGCGCGCCCAAGGGGGTAGGGCGCGCCTCCCACCCTAGTGGCCAGGGTGTGGCCCCCCTCTGGTATTTTCTCCGCTCAGTATTTTTTATTAATTCCAAAAATGACTTCCGTGAAGTTTCAGGACTTGTGGAGCTGTGCAGAATAGGTCTCTAATATATGCTCCTTTTCCAGCCCAGAATTCTAGCTGCGGGCATTCTCCCTCTTCATGTAAACCTTGTCAAATAAGAGAGAATAGGCATATGTATTGTGGCATAACGTGTAATAACAGCCCATAATGCAATAAATATCGATGTAAAAGCATGATGCAAAATGGACGTATCAGATATGCCCTCCTGGCACACACGCTCGGCAAAATGAGGTCGTGTGCGATCGACGAGCACTCAACTACAGAAATATGTACAGTAGTGCAAAAAATACAAATATACATGCGAAATCATTTCCGGTCGTAAGCACACAGTTAGTCACCCCTAAACATTTCTGTTCGTATATACATTCCACACAGTCACTCCCAGGAAAATGTTTGTGCAAGGTGGCGTAATGCAAACAGTTTTCAAGAGAATGTCGTGTGTGATTGTTCATTGATTCAACACGGTTTATTCCTAGAAACTCTGTGCGTTTCCTGAGGTCATTGCCCATGATGTTTTCTCATTAACCGTTTGCAATAGGAAAACCGCTAATTGGCAATTAGCGGGCTAGTTGCCCTATTATTAATAATCCGTTTACTAATCTAATTGACATTCATATTAAGCGCATAATATATTCCATTTCCATATTAAGGAAGCAGGATTTCATAATTGAATACATCGGAGTACAACATGATATAGCTTCAGCGCTGAGCTAGCCCATTACACAACCGCACTAGCAGCAAGTTTCACATGCAACATCTAGAACCTTTCGAATTTAGTATCGTAGACGGTACATAGAGAGATGTATCTCATCTGGAAAACTGTTGAAGCAGAAGGCGGATATTGAGCCTTCATTCATGTTGAAGGTCTTTGCAACTTTAGGCCAGTGCCTATGGATGATTGACCGTCCATGCTTCGACCTCTTCAGGAACACTTCAATATTGAACCGTGGGTGTTGTATGAAAACTTTCCTCGCCTCATGACCATAGAGGTGGTTTGAGAGGTAATCATCGGTGAAGCCTGAAAACAAGGATGTGCATAAATATCTTCTCTATAATGGAAATGGGGCAAATGAATAAAAAAGGCAAGGTATAATAGTTAGTACCATCTTGTAAACCTTAGTGCTTCCCATTGTTTCCCTGCAACACATATAAAGTAGTCAGTCATCAGGTTAAGTAAGGGTTCACATGCTATCAGTAAAATATGTTGATGATAAAGCACATTGCAGATTCATCAGATTAATTCAAGCCACATGGAAAACCCATTTATCCAAACCAAGCATGATTAAGAACTAGGAAATATTGCTCTTGTATATGTTTCTCATGTATTAAGTGTAGCCAAATTCGATTTATTCCTCACATGCACAACAATACAAAATTCTACCCACGACAATTGGACACCGCGTTGCTAAATTGAACCAAGCATTTAACTAAACACCACAACAATTGAACAAACATTAACTGAGCACCACATTCACAATATAACAAACTCCTAATAGAAGATCAGGCAGTTAACCAAACAGTTAACTACAACCAATTGTAGCAATTGTATTTGTTTCTCATGTATTTACTACAGCCAAATTCAATTTATTCCTCACATGGTATACAGTAACAGAATGCACCCACAACTATTGAACATCGCATTGCAGAATTGAACCAAACAGTTAACTAAACACCACAACACAAATGAACCAAACGTTAACTAAGCACCAGATTTCACAATGTATAACCAAACCAAGCATGCTTGACAACCTGGAAATATAGTAATTGTATTCGTTTCTCATGTATTTCGTAAAGATAAATTCGATTTATTTCTCACATGGAAGACAATATTAAATTGCAGCCTGAAGAATTGAACATCACATTTGCAGAATTGAACCAAACAGTTAACTGAAGATGACAACTTATTAACAAAATAGTTAATAAGTGAGCACCACACTGCACGACATATAGAACATATACATTAGATCAATGGATTGCATGGTAAAATTAGATAACATAGTTCACTAGAATTTGTGAACGAAAGGCAGGAGCAGCACACGCAACGGCTAAACCGAGGATGCTTAACCGGCATAGATAGAAAATGGCAAGGTGCTCCTGCAGGATCCGGGGGTCGGCATGAATGGCAGCCATCGCGACCTCATCCACGCGTGCGGCCGTGATTTTCTTTTCCTCTACCAAATGCTCCTTGAGATCCTGGCTATACTGCATGCATCATGGCTTAGGGTCGCACTTATTTGGTGGAGGGGTCGGTGATTTGCATGGAAGGTGTCGCGCTCGCGCCGGCGGTTGGGGCATGTGGGATGTGGAAGGAGGAGGAGGATGGGGGTCGGGTGTGGATTACCTGCCTGGATAGACAGGGCCGAGCAGCGTGAAGGAGGGTCGCCGACGAGGAGGTGGCGCTGTAAGCAAGGAGTGAAGGTTTCAACTTGTAAAGGAAGGCGGAAACATGGGAAATGTGGCTTTTGGTAAGGGGAGGGGGCGGGGAGGTCGATATTTCCGCAGAAGCCAAACGTTTGGAATTGATTCAGCAAAAAAACTGGCGTGCAAAGTGTCATCAGACACGGTCCCTTATTCAGAGCGGGCTGTGGACTGTAGCCGTTGCACCTTCTCGCATAAGCCGTATGCATACTATAATCTGACGGTGCTCCAAGATATTTTGTGCTCCATCTCACATGGTTGGTTATAATAAACTGTGTGGGATCTACTTGATTCTTCGTCTTGATTTGAATTACACAATGGGGTCACAGCGGCCATGGACGGTGTTTGAATTGCTAGACCTTTTATCTGTAGTGAACATGCAACTGTATGTGTGTCATAAAAGAATTGGAATTATTCGGGGTTCGTTTGGACATTTTTATGCATTAACTGAGTTTTCAATGCATTTATGTGCATAATTAAAATTTGAACTACACGCACATGCTCCAGTGCATATAAATTGGTTGAAAAATAAAATCTTTGTCCTTGGGTGCATGCTTAGGTCCCATGCAAGATATGGGAATGAATGTCAAACACCCTGCCACCGTCACTCGGCCGCAAACATTGAGATACCTTGTTTTTAAATTCTAGTAAATCCAAAACTCGTCTGAAATTCATGAAACTTGGCATGCTATCATGGAGAGGCATCAACATGCCGTGGTTATTTTTTCCCATTTGGGGCAGGTTTTGGTATATGCTTCTCACAAACCAGAGCTTGTCATAATAAGCATGATGGTTTCGGTAGGGAACGCCCCACCTTTGGGGACGAAACGATATCCATTGCCTCTTATTGCTTTGAATTTTTTTCGCATGTCAACATTGAACAACAAGAGTGTTGTGTTATTTTTGTGATTTTTCGGGGCTCGTTTGGACATTTTTATGCATTAACTGAGTTCTCAATGCATTTATGTGCATAATTCAAATTTGAACTACATGCACATGCTCTAATGCATATAAATTGGTTGAAAATTCAAATCTATGTCCTTGGTTGCATGCTTAGGTCCCATGCAAGAAAAGGGAATGAATGTCAAACACCCTACCCCGGTCACTTGGCCGCAAACATTGAGATACCTGGTTTTTAAATTCTAGTAAATCCAAAGCTCGTCTGAAATTCATGAAACTTGGCATGCTATCATGGAGCGGCATCAACATGCCGTGGTAATTTTTTTGTCCCATTTGGGGCAGGTTTGGGGATATGCTTCTCACAAACCACAACTTCTCACTGAAGGAAATATGCCCTAGAGGCAATAATAAAGTTATTATTTATTTCCTCATATCATGATAAATGTTTATTATTCATGCTAGAATTGTATTAACCGGAAACATGATACATGTGTGAATACATAGACAAACATATAGTCACTAGTATGCCTCTACTTGACTAGCTCATTAATCAAAGATGGTCTTGTTTCCTGACCATAGACATGTGTTGTCATTTGATTAGTGAGATCACATCATTAGAAGAATGATGTGATTGACATGACCCATTTTGTTAGCCTAGCACTTGATCGTTTAGTATACTGCTATTGCTTTCTTCGTGACTTATACAAAGTTCCTGCAACTATGAGATTGTGCAACTCCCGTGTACCGGAAGAACACTTTGTGTGCTACCAAATGTCACAACGTAACTGGGTGATTATAAAGGTGCTCTACAGGTGTTTCCGAAGGTTCATGTTGAGTTGGCATAATCACTACTAGGAAAAGGCATGCTAGTGGCGCACTGGTTTTGCCTTCTAATGGCGCATGGCTGGTGCGCCACTGGCATCACGCCATTAGAATTTTTTTCTAATGGCGCACCACTTGTGCGCCATTAGAATCTGGTATTCTAATGGCGCACAGGGCAGTGCGCCATTAGTACTGCTCGCGGTGCGCCACTATAATCTGCTATACTTACAGCGCAGCACATTGTAGTGCGCCATTAGTAACAACTTTTTTAATTCTTTTCTTCTTAATCTCAGGTCACTATTTCACATATGAGATATTCAACACATATATATATATATATACAACAAGCATCCATATAGCAATCATATCAAACACACAAGTTTCATCATATATACATACGTACATAGCCAACACATAGTTCCGTCGTTACAAAAGTTTCACATTGTTCATCCAACACCGTTATCCATCAATTCACAAAAGTTTCACATTGATACAAAATAAAAACACAAATGGAAAAGAAGCACCCCATCCACGCAAGCTTCCGTCAATTAAATCAAATCTGCAAAATGATAAACAAGAAGTTAGAAGAAGAAAAAGAAGAAGACTAGAAGAATACTAGAAGAGGAAGAACACTAGAAGAAGAATAAGAAGAGTTTTGGAAAAGAAGAAGAATAAGAAGAAGACTATAAGCTTATTATGTAAACTTGATCATTTTGTGCTAACATCAGTTATTTTGGAGCTAACCTATAGGAAACTAAGCATATAAGGTCTAAGTTAGTATATTAGAGCCAACTTAGGTAAAATGAAGCTAACCTATGTCATTTTGGAAAAGAAGAAGATTAAGAAAAAGACTATAAGCTTATTATGTAAACTTGATCATTTTGTGCTAACATAAGTTATTTTGGAGCTAACCTATATATAGGAAACTAAGCATATAAGCTCTAAGTTAGTATATTAGAGCCAACTTAGGTAAAATGAAGCTAACCTATAGGAAACTAAGCATATTAGAGATAACATAGGTAACTAAGTATATATATATATCATTTTGGATAGCTAACCTATAGGAGATCTGACATACCTGACAAAGTAGGCAGTTCTTCTCCTTCTTCTCCTTCATCTCCCTGATGCGCCTAGAGCGGCGAGGCGGTGGAGGCAGTGGAGGTAGTGGGATGTAGTCTTCTACCACAATTGGCGTGGTCATGTCGCCCAGCTGTGGGATCGCCGGCGCCACCACCGGTTCGTGGTCATTTTCAGGCACCACCACCATCGCGAGGCCACCTTCAGGCACGACCATCGCTAGGTCATCCTCAGCCACCTCCATCTCTTGCCCATGGTCAGCCACCACCATCTCTTGCCCTTGGTCAGCCACCACCAGCGCTAGGTCATCCTCAGTCTGATGCCCATCATCATGATGCAGCTCCTCATCCTCACTCTGCTCCTCTTCTCCCGCACTCCAGTCCGGATCATCCTTCTTGTTGTCTATGCTGGTGCCAGAATCGCTGCTGCTTTCGCTACAGCCAGAATCGCTGCTGCTTTCGCTACAGCCATAGTCGCTGCTGCTTTGGCTGTAGCCAGTATCGCTGCTGCTGCTCCTACCTGTCCAAAATGCAACAATGACCGTTAACAATCGATGTGAGACAAAGCCAAATGTAGAGGAATAAGAAGAGGCAGAACGTACCG
This sequence comes from Triticum timopheevii, assembly GCA_963921465.1. Classification (NCBI taxonomy): domain Eukaryota; kingdom Viridiplantae; phylum Streptophyta; class Magnoliopsida; order Poales; family Poaceae; genus Triticum; species Triticum timopheevii. The sequence goes on along the minus strand of OY997266.1, from coordinate 496,937,752 downwards.
GCATCATCATCGGCAGCGTATCGCATGCGACACATAGTCTTGTTGTACACCTTCACGATGAGCATGTTGGCGTCGTCATCGTACCTGAAGACAAGGAAGTACCCCAGCTGCAGGTCGTAGGCACGGTAGAAGTTCTCCCACCCACGAGACAAGTACATGTGGCCCTTCTTGATCGCCAACTGCACATCCCACTGCCTGCGAAACCCGCTGCCGGCCTGTCGCAGCTTCACATTATTTGGTGGATCTTCACCCATCAGCATGTTCATAAAACTGTCAGGCAGCCTCTGCAGTTTGGGAAAATGAGTGATGTAGCAAACAACAGATATCATAATGAGATGGGTGAAGGGGAGATCTCTCTCGTTTTATATACCAGCGTCATGGATCCAACTGAAGCCTCAAGTATGATAGTGAAGAACTCGGAAGCATCCAACTCGTACTGCGGTGTCGCAGATCGGCGGTGGCTGCTTCCCGCCATCTCTGATAAGCAGCAGAAGAGACCAATTAGTACCCTTACAACAGATCATAAAACATGCATTAGTCGCAAGTACCCCATATGTCCTATTTTTAGCAAAGTCATGCTAAAATTCACGGAAAATTTCAGCATGACCTTTGCTGAAAATAGGACATATGGAGTACCCGAATTTGCCGGAACGGAAGTTAATCGACATTCCGGCAAACTCAAGGGCCTCTCGGGGTACCTGCAAATTCATCACGACACAATGGTCGGAGAAAAAACCCAGCAAACTAGCAAGATGATCATCATCCTTCATATACACTGGAGTACAATTAATGCTTTATAATGTTCCATCATCATTATAGAAAATTGACAATTGTCCATAACAGTTAACTGAAATGCAGTACTCACTAGATCTATCCATCACCCTAGAATAAAAATGCACTCCTAGTACATGACAATTGTCCATAACAGTTAACTGAAAAACATCACTCATTGGAAATGAAAATCTCAGTACCAGCATTTTGAACTTTGAAATGAAATACAGTAGTAGTATTAGTAGTATATGGAGTAGTATCTTGTCTGTGTGCTATCTGAAGCAGAGCATGGAAGCAAGTTTTGAGCATCGAAAGTTCCAATAGCCCATTGCAACAAGTATGGAAGTCTTCGAGAGGTAACATGTGCAAAAACAAAACATCAACATCATCCCACATGCTCAGTCAGCTGATAATACGGATCTGGGCGTGATATATGCCCTATTTGCCGCTTGGACACTACTATAGCTTAACAATGTTGGCATCTAACTTAATTACGCCGGCCCCTAAGTGCGATGTAGTGCGATGCTCAGTTAACTATTGTATTGCCAACCTGCAGCTGAGTACTAGCCAACCTACTGGCTGCCGTTAGGTGATCTCTAAATATATCAGTGAACACAGTCTTTTCTTAAATAATAACATAATTTCCCAATCCATCCTCCACTAGAGCCTCCCAGACAGAATGCTACACAATTAAATCATGGATCCAATAGCAGTATATTTGTGCTGTTTAGCTTTTTCTGGAAGGTTTTTCTCAGAGCCTACTTTACCTAGAATAGCTGATTTTAAATATGATGACAATAAGTGAACAACTTTCTAGGCATGCAATTCCCATCACTTTTTTACTCTTCTTCCTCAAGCACATTCAGCAGGCATTATATCCTTTCTTGCAATACAGCAAAAACAACAACTAGCTACCCAAAATGCATGGATGCTGCCTCTACCACCCCATAAAACGAAAATCAAACCTATTTAACTCACCTATACATTCTAATTAGATCAGACAGATGTTTCAGCACAATACATATATATACTCATGTACAATAAGAAGCAAATGTGTTGCTCTCAGGGTTTGGTTTCACTTGAATAAAAAACATGCCAAAGAAACTAACAGATAAAAGTACAGCATTGCTCTGAAACTTTTGCACTTTGCATATACAAGCTATATAGTCTGAAATCAAATGCATACAGCCCTGGCGCAGGTGAGGGGCAAGGGGAGGAGGAGGACGGGGAAGGGGAGGAGGATGGTCGGGGGGCGTACGGTGCTGCGTTGCTGCTCGGCGCCGACGACGAGGAGGAAGGCAAGGACGTTGAGGGTCGGGGCGGCGGGGGTGGGGCGCGGGGGTGCGGGGGCGGCGGGGGTGGAGTCCGGCAGGGGTGGGGGCGCGGGGGCGCGGGGGCGGCGGGGGTGGGGGCGCGGGGGTGTGGGGGCGGCGGGGGTGGGGGCGCGGGGGCAGCGGGGGTGGAGTCCGGCAGGGGTGGGGGCGCGGGGGCGGCGGGGGTGGGGGCGCGGGGGCGCGGGGGCGGCGGGGGTGGGGGAGCGGGGGCGCGGGGGCGGCGGGGGTGGAGTCCGGCAGGGGTCGGGGCGGCGGCGTCGTGGGTCAAGGCGGGGCGGCGGCGTACGGTTAGGTCGAGTGGGGATCTGGCGAGAGGGAGGGAGAGAGGCCAGAGGGGAATAGGTGGAGGGAGGGAAGCTTTCTAATGGCGCACCTCAAACCGGTGCGCCATAAGTACAACTATTCTAATGGCGCACCACCACCCGGTGCGCCATTAGAATTTTGTTTTAACCTAGCCTAGTAGCCATATCTACAGCCCAACCCTATCTACAACAGAACCCACCCACTAGCCCGACTGGTCAACACGCAGCACACACACCAGGAGGCCCTGGGTTCGATTCCCAGGATCCCCAATATTTTTTAAGCATTTTAAATGGTGTTTTTTATATTTATTTGTGTTTAAATATGTACAAACTTGTTTAAATCATAACAATAATATTTTTTATGCATTTTAAATGCTGTTTTTTATATTTATTTGTGTTTATCAAACTTGTTTAAATTATAACAGTGTAATATTTTTTTATAAAAATAGTAAAAAAAATTAAAAATATGTTCAAAAAGTGCGGGTGCGCGCGGGGGGCCGGGCCGGTGCTCCGGCGGTGGAGTGGGGGAGGGTTGCGATGGGTGGAGCTAGCGGGGGAGGGTGCGGGTGCGATCGAGATGGAGGGGGATCGAGATCGAGATGGAGGGGGATACAGTAATGGCGCACAGCCTGACTGGTGCGCCATTAGAAGTTATATATAGTAATGGCGCATTGTAGACCTCATGCGCCATTAGTTTGTATGGGAAAATGGAAAAAAAAAGAATTCATACTAATGGCGCACCCTGTCCGCGGTGCGCCATTAGTGTCTTCCACTCTAATGCCGTATCAGGAACAGGTGCGCCATTAGTATATAGTAGTGGCGCACTGCCTCCACGGTGCGCCATTAGAATCAATCCTATCTATAGCCCTTTTCCTAGTAGTGAATTCGAAATTAGGTTTTGTCACTCCGATTGTCGGAGAGGTATCTCTGGGCCCTCTCGGTAATACTCATCACCTAAGCCTTGCAAGCATATAACTAATGAGTTAGTTATGAGATGACGTATTACGGAACGAGTGAAGAGACTTGCCGGTAACGAGATTGAACTAGGTATTGGATACCGACGATCGAATCTCGGGCAAGTAACATACAGATGACAAAGGGAACAACGTATGTTGTTGTGCGGTTTGACCGATAAAGATCTTCGTAGAATATGTAGGAACCAATATGGGCATCCAGGTCCCGCTATTGGTTATTGACCGGAGACATGTCTCGGTCATGTCTACATTGTTCTCGAACCGTAGGGTCCGCACGCTTAAGGTTTCGATGACAGTTCTATTATGAGTTTATGTATTTTGATGTACCGAAGGTTGTTCGGAGTCCCGGATATGATCACGGACATGACGAGGAGTCTCGAAATGGTAGAGACATAAAGATTGATATATTGGAAGGATATATTTGGACACCGGAACGGTTCCGGAGAAGTTTGGACCTCCGGGAGGTTACCGGAACCCCCCGGGAGGTATATGGGCCTTATTGGGCCCATATAGGAAGAAGGGAGAAGGAACAAGGGAGGGGGGCGCCCCCCCCCCCCCCAGCCCAATCCGAATTGGGGAAGGGGGCCGGCCCCCCCTTTCCTTTCTCCTTCCCCCTCTTCCTATTACTACTACTAGTACTACTTCCTAATACTAGTACTCTTTCCTTCCCCCTCCAAATAAGATAAGGAAAAGGGGGGGACACCTACTTGGAGTAGGTTTCCCCCTCCCCTATGGCGCGCCCCCCTTGGGCCGGCCTCCTCCTCCCTCCCTCCTTTATATACGGGGGTAGGGGGGCACCCTAGAACACACAAGTTGATCATTGATCGTTCCTTAGCCGTGTGCGGTGCCCCCCTCCATGATATTACACCTCGATCATATTGTAGCGGTGCTTAGGCGAAGCCCTGCGACAGGAGAACATCAAGATCGTCACCACGCCGTCGTGCTGACGGAACTCCCCCTCGGAGCCTCTACTGGATTGGAGATCGAGGGTGCGTCATCGAGCTGTACGCGTGTCAAGAACTCGGAGGTGCCGGAGTAACGATGCTTGGATCGGTCGGACCGGGAGGACGTACGACTACTTCCTGTATGCTGCGTCAACGCTTCCGCTTCGGTCTATGAGGGTATGTAGACAACACTCTCCCCTCGTTGCTGTATCATCACCATGATCTTGCGTGTGCGTAGGAATTTTTTTGAAATTACTGCGTTCTCCAACAGTGGCATTCGAGCCAGGTTTTTATGGTTTGATGTTATATGCACGAGTAGAACACAAGTCAGTTGTGGACGATATAAGTCATACTGCCTACCAGCATGTCATACTTTGGTTCAGCAGTATTGTTGGATGAAGCGGCCCGGACCGACATTACGCGTACGCTTACGCGAGACTGGTTTTACCGCCGTGCTTTGCACACAGGTGACTAGCGGGTGTCTGTTTCTCCAACTTTAGTTGAACCGAGTGTGGCTACGCCCGGTCCTTGTGAAGGTTAAAACGGAGTCTATTTGACAAACTATCGTTGTGGTTTTGATGCGTAGGTGAGATTGGTTCTTGCTTAAAGCCCGTAGCAGCCACGTAAAATTTGCAACAACAAAGTAGAGGACGTCTAACTTGTTTTTGCAGGGCATGTTGTGATGTGATATGGCCAAGACGTGATGCTATATTTTATTGTATGAGATGATCATGTTTTTGTAACCGAAGTTATCGGCAACTGGCAGGAGCCATATGGTTGTCGCTTTATTGTATGAAATGCAAACACCCTGTAATTGCTTTACTTTATCACTAAGCGGTAGCGATAGTGGTAGAAGCAATAGATGGCGTAAACGACAACGATGCTACGATGGAGATCAAGGTGTCGCGCCGGTGACGATGGTGATCACGACGGTGCTTCGAAGATGGAGATCACAAGCACAAGATGATGATGGCCATATCATATCACTTATATTGATTGCATGTGATGTTTATCATTTATGCACCTTATCTTGCTTTGATTGACGGTAGCATTTTAAGATGGTCTCTCACTAAAATTATCAAGTAGTGTTCTCCCTGAGTATGCACCGTTGCCAAAGTTCGTCGTGCCGAGACACCACATGATGATCGGGTGTGATAAGCTCTACGTCCATCTACAACGGGTGCAAGCCAGTTTTGCACACGCAGAATACTCAGGTTATACTTGACGAGCCTAGCATATGCAGATATGGCCTCGGAACACGGAGATCGAAAGGTCGAGCGTGAATCATATAGTAGATATGATCAACATAGTGATGTTCACCATTGAAAACTACTCCATCTCACGTGATGATCGGTTATGGTTTAGTTGATTTGGATCACGTGATCACTTAGATGACTAGAGAGATGTCTGTCTAAGTGGGAGTTCTTAAGTAATATGATTAATTGAACTTAAATTTATCATGAACTTAGTACCTGATAGTATCTTGCTTGTCTATGTTTGTTTGTAGATAGATGGCTCGTGCTGTTGTTCCGTTGAATTTTAATGCGTTCCTTGAGAAAGCAAAGTTGAAAGATGATGGTAGCAATTACACGGACTGGGTCCGTAACCTGAGGATTATCCTCATTGCTGCATAGAAGAGTTACGTCCTGGAAGCACCGCTGGGTGCCAGGCCTGCTGCTGATGCAACTGACGACGTTAAGAACGTCTGGCAGAGCAAAGCTGATGACTACTCTATAGTTCAGTGTGCCATGCTTTACAGCTTAGAACCGGGTCTTCAACGACGTTTTGAACGTCATGGAGCATATGAGATGTTCCAGGAGTTGAAGTTAATATTTCAAGCTAATGCCCGGATTGAGAGATATGAAGTCTCCAATAAGTTCTATAGCTGCAAGATGGAGGAGAATAGTTCTGTTAGTGAACATATACTCAGAATGTCTGGGTATAACAATCACTTGATTCAACTGGGAGTTAATCTTCCTGATGATAGTGTCATTGACAGAATTCTTCAATCACTGCCACCAAGCTACAAGAGCTTTGTGATGAACTATAATATGCAAGTGATGAACAAGACTATTCCCGAGCTCTTCGCGATGCTGAAAGCCGCGGAGGTAGAAATCAAGAAGGAGCATCAAGTGTTGATGGTCAACAAGACCACTGGTTTCAAGAAAAGGGCCAAAGGGAAGAAGAAGGGGAACTTCAAAAAGAATGGCAAGCAAGTTGCTGCTCAAGAGAAGAAACCCAAGTCTGGACCTAAGCCTGAAACTGAGTGCTTCTACTGCAAGCAGACTGGACACTGGAAGCGGAACTGCCCCAAGTATTTGGCGGATAAGAAGGATGGCAAAGTGAACAAAGGTATATGTGATATACATGTTATTGATGTGTACCTAACTAGAGCTCGTAGTAGCACCTGGGTATTTGATACTGGTTCTATTGCTAATATTTGCAACTCGAAACAGGGACTACGGAATAAGCGAGCACTGGCCAAGGACGAGGTGACGATGCGCGTGGGAAACGGTTCCAAAGTCGATGTGATCGCCGTCGGCACGCTACCTCTACATCTATCATCGGGATTAGTTTTAGACCGAAATAATTGTTATTTGGTGCCTGCATTGAGCATGAACATTATATCTGGATCTTGTTTGATGCGAGACGGTTATTCATTTAAATCAGAGAATAATGGTTGTTCTATTTATATGAGTAATATCTTTTATGGTCATGCACCCTTGAAGAGTGGTCTATTTTTATTAAATCTCGATAGTAGTGATACACATATTCATAATGTTGAAGCCAAAAGATGCAGAGTTGATAATGATAGTGCAACTTATTTGTGGCACTGCCGTTTAGGTCATATCGGTGTAAAACGCATGAAGAAACTCCATACTGATGGACTTCTGGAATCACTTGATTATGAATCACTTGGTACTTGCGAACCGTGCCTCATGGGCAAGATGACCAAAACGCCGTTCTCCGGTACTATGGAGAGAGCAACAGATTTGTTGGAAATCATACATACAGATGTATGTGGCCCAATGAATATTGAGGCTCGTGGCGGATATCGTTATTTTCTCACCTTCACAAATGATTTGAGCAGATATGGGTATATCTACTTAATGAAGCACAAGTCTGAAACATTTGAAAAGTTCAAAGAATTTCAGAGTGAAGTAGAAAATCATCGTAACAAGAAAATAAAGTTTCTACGATCTGATCGTGGAGGAGAATATTTGAGTTACGAGTTTGGTTTAAATTTGAAACAATGCGGAATAGTTTCGCAACTCACGCCACCTGGAACACCACAACGGAATGCTGTGTCCGAACGTCGTAATCGTACTTTACTTGATATGGTGCGATCTATGATGTCTCTTACCGATTTACCGCTATCGTTTTGGGGTTATGCTTTAGAGACGGCCGCATTCACGTTAAATAGGGCACCATCAAAATCCGTTGAGACGACGCCTTATGAACTATGGTTTGGCAAGAAACCAAAGTTGTCGTTTCTTAAAGTTTGGGGCTGCGATGCTTATGTGAAGAATCTTCAACCAGATAAGCTCGAACCCAAATCGGAGAAATGTGTCTTCATAGGATACCCAAAGGAAACTGTTGGGTACACCTTCTATCACGGATCCAAAGGAAAAACATTCGTTGCTAAGAATGGATCCTTTCTAGAGAAAGAATTTCTCTCGAAAGAAGTGAGTGGGAGGAAAGTAGAACTTGATGAGATAACTGTATCTACTCCCTTGTTGGAAGGTAGTTCATCACGAGAACCGGTTCCCGTGACAACTACACCAACTAGTGAGGAAGCTAATGATATTGATCATGAAACTTCAGATCAAGTTTCGGCTGAACCTCGTAGGTCTACCAGAATAAGATCCGCACCAGAGTGGTACGGTAATCCTGTTCTGGAAGTCATGTTACTTGACCATGATGAACCTACGAACTATGAGGAAGCGATGATGAGCCCAGATTCCTCAAAATGGCTAGAGGCCATGAAATCTGAGATAGGATCCATGTATGGAAACAAAGTATGGACTTTGGTTGACTTGCCCAATGATCGGCAAGCCATTGAGAATAAATGGATCTTTAAGAAGAAGACTGACGCTGATGGTAATATTACTGTCTATAAAGCTCGACTTGTTGCGAAAGGTTTTCGACAAGTTCAAGTGGTTGACTACGATGAGACCTTCTCACCCGTAGCGATGCTTAAGTCTGTCCGAATCATGTTGGCTATTGTTGCATTTCATGATTATGAAATTTGGCAAATGGATGTCAAGACTGCATTCTTGAATGGATTTCTAGAAGAAGAGTTGTATATGATGCAGCCGGAAGGTTTTGTTGATCCAAAAGGTGCTGACAAAGTGTGCAAGCTCCAACGTTCCATTTATGGACTGGTGCAAGCATCTCGGAGTTGGAATAAACGTTTTGATAGTGTGATCAAAGCATATGGTTTTATATAGACTTTTGGAGAAGCCTGTATTTACAAGAAAGTGAGTGGGAGCTCTGTAGCATTTCTAGTTTTATATGTTGATGACATATTATTAATTGGAAATGATATAGAATTTCTGGATAGCATAAAGGGATATTTGAATAAAAGTTTTTCGATGAAAGACCTCGGTGAAGCTGCTTACATATTAGGCATCAAGATCTATAGAGATAGATCAAGACGCTTAATAGGACTTTCACAAAGCACATACCTTGACAAAATATTGAAAAATTCAATATGGATCAGGCAAAGAAAGGATTCTTGCCTGTGCTACAAGGTGTGAAGTTGAGTTGAACTCAATGCCCGACCACAGCAGAAGATAGAGAGAAAATGAAAAATGTTCCCTATGCTTCAGCCATAGGCTCTATCATGTATGCAATGCTGTGTACCAGACCTGACGTATGCTTAGCAATAAGCTTAGCAGGAAGGTACCAAAGTAATCCAGGAGTGGATCACTGGACAGCGGTCAAGAACATCCTGGAATACCTGAAAAGGACTAAGGATATGTTTCTCGTATATGGAGGTGACAAAGAGCTAGTCGTAAACGGTTACGTCGATGCAAGCTTTGACACTGATCCGGACGATTCTAAATCGCAAACCGGATACATGTTTTTATTAAACGGTGGAGATGTAAGTTGGTGCAGTTCTAAACAAAGCGTCGTGGCGGGATCTACATGTGAAGCGGAGTACATAGTTGCTTCTGAAGCAGCAAATGAAGGAGTTTGGATGAAGGAGTTCATTTCCGATCTAGGTGTCATACCTAGTGCATCGGGACCAATGAAGATCTTCTGTGACAATACTGGTGCAATTGCCTTGGCAAAGGAATCCAGATTTCACAAGAGGACCAAGCACATCAAGAGACGCTTCAATTCCATTCGGGACCAAGTCCAAGTGGGAGACATAGAGATTTGCAAGATACACACGGATCTGAATGTTGCAGACCCGTTGACTAAGCCTCTCTCACGAGCAAAACATGATCAGCACCAAGACTCCATGGGTGTTAGAATCATTACTATGTAATCTAGATTATTGACTCTAGTGCAAGTGGGAGACTGAAGGAAATATGCCCTAGAGGCAATAATAAAGTTATTATTTATTTCCTCATATCATGATAAATGTTTATTATTCATGCTAGAATTGTATTAACCGGAAACATGATACATGTGTGAATACATAGACAAACATATAGTCACTAGTATGCCTCTACTTGACTAGCTCATTAATCAAAGATGGTCATGTTTCCTGACCATAGACATGTGTTGTCATTTGATTAGTGAGATCACAGCATTAGAAGAATGATGTGATTGACATGACCCATTTTGTTAGCCTAGCACTTGATCGTTTAGTATACTGCTATTGCTTTCTTCATGACTTATACAAAGTTCCTGCAACTATGAGATTGTGCAACTCCCGTGTACCGGAAGAACACTTTGTGTGCTACCAAACGTCACAACGTAACTGGGTGATTATAAAGGTGCTCTACAAGTGTTTCCGAAGGTTCATGTTGAGTTGGCATAATTCGAGATTAGGTTTTGTCACTCCGATTGTCGGAGAGGTATCTCTGGGCCCTCTCGGTAATACTCATCACCTAAGCCTTGCAAGCATATAACTAATGAGTTAGTTATGAGATGACGTATTACGGAACGAGTAAAGAGACTTGCCGGTAACGAGATTGAACTAGGTATTGGATACCGACGATCGAATCTCGGGCAAGTAACATACCGATGACAAAGGGAACAACGTATGTTGTTGTGCGGTTTGACCGATAAAGATCTTCGTAGAATATGTAGGAACCAATATGGGCATCTAGGTCCCGCTATTGGTTATTGACCGGAGACATGTCTCGGTCATGTCTACATTGTTCTCGAACCGTAGGGTCTGCACGCTTAAGGTTTCGATGACAGTTATATTATGAGTTTATGTATTTTGATGTACCGAAGGTTGTTCGGAGTCCCGGATATGATCACGGACATGACGAGGAGTCTCGAAATGGTCGAGACATAAAGATTGATATATTGGACGGATATATTTGGACACCGGAAAGGTTCCGGAGAAGTTTGGAGCTCCGGGAGGTTACCGGAACCCCCCGGGATGTATATGGGCCTTATTGGGCCCATATAGGAAGAAGGGAGAAGGAACAAGGGAGGGGGGCGCGCCCCCCCAGCCCAATCCGAATTGGGGAAGGGGGCCGGCCCCCCCTTTCCTTTCTCCTTCCCCCTCTTCCTATTACTACTACTAGTACTACTTCCTAATACTAGTACTCTTTCCTTCCCCCTCCAAATAAGATAAGGAAAAGGGGGGGAAACCTACTTGGAGTAGGTTTCCCCCTCCCCTATGGGGCGCCCCCCTTGGGCCGGCCTCCTCCTCCCTCCCTCCTTTATATACGGGGGTAGGGGGGCACCCTAGAACACACAAGTTGATCATTGATCATTCCTTAGCCGTGTGCGGTGCCCCCCTCCATGATATTACACCTCGATCATATTGTAGCGGTGCTTAGGCGAAGCCCTGCGACAGGAGAACATCAAGATCGTCACCACGCCGTCGTGCTGAGGGAACTCCCCCTCGGAGCCTCTACTGGATTGGAGATCGAGGGTGCGTCATCGAGCTGTACGCGTGTCAAGAACTCGGAGGTGCCGGAGTAACGGTGCTTGGATCGGTCGGACCGGGAGGACGTACGACTACTTCCTCTACGCTGCGTCAACGCTTCCGCTTCGGTCTACGAGGGTATGTAGACAACACTCTCCCCTCGTTGTTGTATCATCACCATGATCTTGCGTGTGCGTAGGAATTTTTTTGAAATTACTGCGTTCCCCAACACTCACAACAAGCCGGATGGTTTCGGTAGGGAACGTCCCACCTTTGGGGACGAAATGATATCCATTGCATCTTATTGCTTCAATTTTTTCTCGTGTCAACATAGAACAACAGGAGTGTTGTGTCGATTTTCGGGATTTTTTGGGGTTCGTTTGGACATTTTTATGCATTAATTGAGTTTTCAATGCATTTATGTGCATAATTCAAATTTGAACTACATGCACATGCTCTAATGCATATAAATTGGTTAAAAATTCAAATATGTGTCCTTGGGTGCATGCTTAGGTCCCATGCAAGAAATTGGAATGAATGTCGAACACCAGGGCAACGTTGATTGCCGGCAAAACATTGAGATACTTTGTTTTTAAATTCTAGCAAATGCAAAACACGTATGAAATTCATGAAACTTGGCATGCTTTCATGGAATGGCATCAACATGCCGTGGTAAATTTTTTGTCCCATTTGTGGCAGGTTTGGGTATATGCTTCTCACAAACCAGAGCTTGTCATAATAAGCATGATGGTTTCGGTAGGGAACGCCGCACCTTTGGGGATGAAACGATATCCATTGCCTCTTATTGATTAAAAAAAATCGTGTCAACATAGAACAACAGGTGTATTGTGTTATTTTTTGTGATTTTTCGGGGTTTGTTTGGACATTTTTATGCATTAAGTGAGTTTCAATGCATTTATGTGCATAATTCCAATTTGAACTACATGCACATGCTCCAGTGCATATAAATTGGTTGAAAGATCAAATCTTTGTCCTTGGGTGCATGCTTAGGTCCCATGCAAGAAATGGGAATGAATGTCAAACACCCTGCCACCGTCACTCGTCCGCAAACATTGAGATACTTTGTTTTTAAATTCTAGTAAATCCAAAACTCGTCTGAAATTCACGAAACTTGGCATGCTTTTATGGAGCGGCATGAACATGTCGTGGTAAATTTTTTGTCCCATTTAGGGCAGGTTTGGGTATATGCTTGTCACTAACCAGAGCTTATCACAACAAGCATGATGGTTTCGGTAGGGAACGCTCCACCTTTGGGGACGAAACGATATCCATTGCCTCTTATTGCTTTAAAAAGTTTTCTCATGACGATATAGAACAACATGAGTGTTGTGTTGTTTTTTGTGATTTTTCGGTGTTCGTTTGGACATTTTTATGCATTAACTGAGTTCTCAATGCATTTATGTCCATAATTTAAATTTAAACTACATGCACATGCTCCAGTGCATATAAATTGGTTGGAAAACCTAATCTTTGTCCTTGGTTGCATGCTTAGGTCCAATGCAAGAAATGGGAATGAATTTGAAACACCATGGGCACCGTTGATTGCCGGCAAAACATTGAGGTACTTTATTTTTAAATTCTAGTAAATCCAAAACTCGTCTGAAATTCATGAAACTTGGCATGCTATAATGGAATGGCATCGCACATGGACTAAACAATGGAACCCGTCGGTGATGATTTTTTCAATCACTGACAATCGTATACTAGCAATCGTTTGCTCACAAAACACATGGCTTGTTAACAGGACTGGTCTGTGTTGTTATCGGTCTTCCCACACATTTCCGATTATAGGCATGTTTGCCGCGTATCACACCCATCTTGTTAAGTTGAATCGTTTGTGTTCTCTTCTCTAACCGAAAACAGTTCATTCGAGTGAACCGTATGCCGTATATCACACACACCTTGATCTGGCTGACCGTCTTTATTGCTTTCCCTAATAGCAAACAGTTCATCTGAGCGAACTATATGTTGTATATCGCACACACACATTGATATGGTGCCCGTTTCTGTTGTTCTGTATAATCGCAAACAGTTTGTATGGATCAACCGTATGCCCAGCATCGCACACACAACTAAAATCTGAACGTGTTTGATGCATCCGCCATTGCAAATGTTTTGCATCTCTTTTGACAGTTTTTTGCATTACCGTTTGCGATTAATGCATCGCACAAAATTTCATCAAAGGGTCTCTGATCGTAATGCCGCGTTAGCAGCATTCTGCAGTAGCGATTCTTCTTCTTTGGTGTCCACATCAACTTGATGGGAGTCCTTGGAGTTGTAGTCAAACTTGATGAAGTGGAACTTGACGTAGTCTTGGGAACCCACCTGACCATTGCCTTAGGAGCTTCTTCAAACGAGTCAATCTCCTCTTGAAGTTTGTCCTTGCCCTTTATCTTGTGGTCTTGTGGTGGAAGATCATCTTGAACTTGTGTTCCCTCAAAAGAAGTTGGATCATACTTCTCTTGTTGAGGAACAAACTTCGTTTTGGGGTATTGCTCTCTTGTTGAGGAACAAACTTAGTTTTGGGGTATTGATCTTCTTCCCACTCAACTCCATTGGCATTGAACTTTCATTCAAAACCAACACCCTGATTCTTCCAGTGCCTTCCATGCTTGCGTACAATTTCCTCAAATTGCTTACTTCCGGCAAGGCTCTTGTAAACACATTTCTCTATAATTCCCTTCAATAAGTTATTTTCTTTCTCAAGTGTAACTTGGCTAAGAGAATCATTAGTGGAATCAAGAGAACTACTAGAAGCAACAATATTGGATTTAACATGGTTATTGTTACTACACGAGGAAGAATCAACATATGATCAGGCGCACGTAAGACCTTACGATCATCAGTTTCTTTTTGGTTGTGATGGTTGCATATTGATCAACATATGAACTTCCAATGAAGGAGGCCAAACAAGGTGTGAATGTTTTGGGCATATGCCATGGAATATTTCTAGATTTATTTCAGTCTTTCTGGTGATGTTCCTTCAATGGGAAGAGATGTTGCCATCGACTACTAAGCGCTTGTGATGACATCATCGATTCCAAAATGTTATATCAGCTCAGTATCTCAAAGTGCTTATAGGTAGGGTGTGCATGTGTTCATAGAGTGAGTGTGTATGAGCATCTACGATTGTACTGTGTTAAATAAACATACATATTACACATTTGTATCTAAACATAAAGTTTTTTTTGGATTATTGAGATATAAAGTAACCTTTATCAACTTTGGTCAAGGAAAATAGGCTCAGTCTCTGTGCAGCCCGTGAGCCATTTCCACTTTAGGGTCTTTATCTGCCCTACTAACCATCTACTCCATCCATCTCAAAATTCTTGTCTTAAATTTGCTAGATACGGATGTATCTAATACTAAAATGTGACTTGATACATCCATATCTAGAAAAATTCAAGACGAGAATTTTGGGACGGAGGGAGTATTAAGATTGTGCTCATTTGATGCATGGGCCTTCGTACGGCTGTAGGATCCATTGGCCTTCTATACGGGCCATAGGATCCATCGGCCTTCTATACAGGCCTTAGGGTCCATGGGCCTTCTACGGGCCATAGGGTCCATGGGCCTTCTACGGCCGTACGATCCATGGTCCTTCTACGGGCCGTGCTATCCATGGGCCTCATACGGGCTGTAGGATCCATGGGCCTTCTACGGGGCGTATCATCATTTCACCAATCATGGGTCGTACTATTCGTGGACCATAACGGGCAGTTAATAGGACGTATTTGAAAACTCTATGAAAACATCCCCACGGATTTTTTTGACATGAAAACGCCCCAACGTATTAACGGTCCGCAAATGGGCCGACTGTAATGGCGGGCTGAAGTTGGCCCACAAGCAGAAAATGACAGTAACGGGCTGTATGTAACCGAATGCTGCAAATGAGCCCAAGAATCAATGGGACCTGAGAAGGCCGAAAGATAACTTGGGATGGAAACGGCCCAATGGAATAACGGGCCGTTAATGGGTATAAAGTGATACACTGTTCATTACGGGCCAGTTTCACCATGGGCCGTTAATGGCCAAGAGTTACAAAGGTCCTCTTATGGGCCGAAAGAAGTCATGGGCCACACATGGGCCGGAAGTTAAAACGGGCTGAATCATATTGGACGACCCAGATGACGCTACTGGGCCTAATTCGAATAGGGCGTAACGGGCCCTGGGTTAGCGGGCTGTAAATGGGCTATATGCGAACAGACCGTTAACAGGCTTTCCGTGGGCCGGCCCGCCACCTTTTGACCAAGTCAAATGGGCTGGCCTTTTTATAGGAATGGGCCTCTGTTGGGCCCTACCACGTGTCGCCGTATCATAGGCGCCTTCGGTCCAATGAGCGGATGACACCTGTCCCAATGGTGAGCCGACACGTGTTTCCTCCAGCCAATGATGATTTTACACGTGGAAAATCCCCATTGGTCGGGGCTGTTTACGGGTTATCGGATCCAAAACATGACCCGATAGCTTAACATCGTTCCGTTACGGTGGATGCCACATGTTGGTCACCCTTGACGAAAGCACTTCTGTGACGCGCGATTTATCGCCATGGAAGTGGACACTTCCGTGATGATAATTTTTGTAATGTCATGGAACACTTCTATGACAGCATAGGTATGACTATCTTGATTCTGTCATAAAATCGTCATGGATGTACATGCATGACAAAAAACGCGACCTACTGTGACAAACATGTATCATCACGGAACTGTACTTTTTTTGTAGTGTAATATTCTTCAAATAGAACCAGTATTTTATCACGTTCATGCTAAAAATGATAATTGTTTTCGTGAGCGCAAAAGTTTCTGTTTTTCAGCAAGATCAAATCAAATATGACCGTAGGTTATCCCATAGGACTTACTTGGCACAACCACTAATTAAAACACAAAACCACATCTAACTAGAGGCTAGATGAAATATTTATTTAAAAACAACAATGCAAAGTATTGGGTTGTCTCCCAACAAGCACTTTTCTTTAGAGCCTTTTAGCTAGGCATTGAGATTTCAATGATGCCCACATGAAAGACAAGAATTGAAGCACAAAGAGAGCATCATAAAACATGTGACAAACACACTTAAGTCTAACATAATTCCTATGCATAGGAATTTTAGCAAAAAAATTATCAAGGGAAGCAAAAACTAGCATATGCAAGGAAGAAGAAAGAGACAATAACAATATCAACATGAAGAGAGGTAATTTAGTAACACGAAAATTTCTACAAGCATATTTTCCTCTCTCATAATAATTACATGTAGGATCATAAGAAAATTCAACAATATAGCTATCACATAATATGCGAAGTTGACACTCTTCCAAAATAGTGGGATTAACATTAACTAAAGTCATGACCTCTCCAAACCCACTTTTGTCAAAAATTGCATAAGATTGAACATTCTCCAAATATGTGGGATCTAAAGTTGACACTCTTCCAAACCCACTTTCAATATTATTGCAAATATTATTATCAATCTTATATTCATCATGGGGCTTAAATAAATTTTCAAGATCATAAGAAGAATCACCCCAATCATGATCATTGCAACAAGTAGTGGACCTAGCAAAACTAGCATCCCCAAGCTTAGGGTTTTGCATATTATTAGCACAACTGACATTAATAGAATTTATAATAACATCATTGCAATCATGCTTTTTATTCAAAGATCTATTAATTGTGAATCACTTCATAAAGTACTTCATCATAATTTTTAGATTTACGAATTTCAAGCAAAACTTCATAAAGATAATCTAGTGCACAAAACTCACTAGCAATTGGTTCATCATAATTGGATCTCTCAAAAAGATTGGCAAACGGATGAGGATCCATAGATCTTAGGTTTTCTGATTTGCAATAAATACACAATTATTCCAACCAAACGAGCAAACGAGCCAAATAAGACATCAAGGAAAACGAAAAGACAAATGAAGAAGGGTGAAGAAAAGGCAAATCTTTTCTAAAATTGTTTTAGAAGTGGGGGAGAGGAAAACAAGAGGCGAATGGCAAATAATGTAATGCGAGGGATGAGAGCTTATGATGGGTACTTGGTGTGTCTCGGCTTGGCGTAGATCTCCCCGGCAACGGCGCCAGAGATCCTTCTTGCTACCTCTTGAGCTTGCGTTGGTTTTTCCCTTGAAGAGGAAAGGGTGATGCAGCAAAGTAGCATAAGTATTTCCCTCAGCTTTGAGAACCAAGGTATCAATCCAGTAGGAGACAACACGCAAGCCACTGAATACCTGCACAAACAAACACCAACCTTGCACCCAACACGATAAAGGGGTTGTTAGTCCATCGTGGTTATTTGCAACATGAGATCTGATAGAGATGGATAAACGGTAAAGTAATATTTTTGGTATTTTTGGTTTACGGAACGGGAAGTAAAAGATTGCAAAAAAGTAAATAGGAAACTAGAATTGTAGATCGGAAATTTATATGATGGAAAATAGACCTGGGGCCATAGGTTTCACTAGAGGCTTCTCTCAAGATAGAAATGATTATGGTGGGCGAACAAATTACTGCCAAGCAATTGATAGAAAAGCACAAAGTTATGACGATATCTAAGTCAATGATCATGAATATAGGCATCACGCCCGTGTCAAGTAGACCAAAATGATTCTGCACCTACTACTATTACTCCACACATTGACCGCTATCCAGCATGCATCTAGAATATTAAGTTCATAAAGAACGGAGTAACGCTTTAAGCAAGATGACATGATGTAGAGGAATTAACTCAAGCAATACGATGAAAACCCCATTGTTTTATCCTCGATGGCAACAATACAATACGTGCCTTGCTACCCCTACTATCATTGGGAAAGGACACCGCAATATTGAACCCAGAGCTAAGCACTTCTCCTATTGCAAGAAAACCCAATCTAGTTGGCCAAACCAAATTGATAGTTTGAAGAGACTTGCAAAGATATCAAATCACGCATATAAGAATTCAGAGAAGATTCAAATAATATTCATAGATAAGCTGATCATAAATCCACAATTCATCGGATCTCGGCAAACACACCACAAAAGAGTATTGCATCGAATAGATTTCCAAGAACATCGAGGAGAACTTTGTATTGAGAATGAAAGAGAGAGAAGAAGCCGTCTAGCTACTAGCTATGGACCCGTAGGTCTGAGGTAAACTGCTCACGCTTCATCGGAGAGGCAATGGTGTTGATGTAGAAGCCCTCCATGATTGAATCCCCCTCCGGCAGGACGCCGGAAAAGGCCGTAAGATGGGATCTCATGGGTACATAAGGTTGCGGTGGTTGAAAAGTGGTTTCGTGGCTCCCCTGGATGTTTTGGGGTATAAGAGTATATATAGGAGGAAGATCTAGGTCAGGAGGTCAACGAGCGGCCCACAAGGTTGGGGGGCGCGTCCTACCCCCCTGGGCGCGTCCTCCACCCTTGTGGACGCCTCGTGGCTCTTACAACTTGCACTCCAAGTCTCCTGGGTGTCTTTTGGTCCAATAAATATCACCGCGAGCGTTTTATTCCGTTTGGACTCCGTTTGGTATTCCTTTTCTGCGGAACTCTGAAACAAAGAAAAAATAGGAACTGGCACTAGGCTCTAGGTTAATAGGTTAGTCCCAAAAATCATATAAAATACCATATTAATGCATATAAAACATCCAAAACAGATAATATAATAGCATGGAACAATAAAAAATTATAGATACATTGGAGACGTAACAGTGACCCATTTAGCAGGTTTATTAGTATATAATTAATAATTCCAGTATTAGGCAAATTCACATTTCATATTGAACAGCTGTTTGCCAATTTCATATTAGGCACATAAATATATTTTAACATCATAGTACGATAGCTACCTGAAAACAGCACAATACAACATATAGCTAGTTCACCTTCTAGCAAATATATTCATTTCCCTAATCAGCTGATGCATGATCAGCCAGGTTTGTTCTAATATATTATACAAACCTGGCTGATCATGCACATCTTCAGAGACTGTAGCCACTCTTAATCAACCCACTCCAGGTAAGAACACTTATGTTCATCCTATAATATTTAAAACTAAATGAGTAACAATTGTAGGGGAAATGGGTTTCTAGCAACATAGAATGTCACCAAATACATATTTTGAAAAACTGAAGGAACGGGTTAATTATGACATATCTTCTCAAAAAGATCAATGTGCAAATGAATTAATTGCTACTGGGACAGCTGTCAGGACCCCGGTCCTAAGTCACACCGGTCTAGCAAGTAACACATCATATCAATTTGCAGCCTCACGTACGGTATTCCCATGGCAGAAGCCTTACCTTGGCTGGGATTGTTTGCGCCTTTTGGCTCATGTATATGATAGTGTCGCTAGCATCCATATGACAGAGAACCCAGGTCGACATGACTAGTCGTAAACCCAAGGTGGCAAAAACTTACAGGGACAGGCATACATGACCCATCAATGCATGTGTTGGTCGGCATCGAGTGTAACCAGGCTATAGCAAGCTATTAGGACTCCGGTAAACACCGCGTGACATTTCCCCGTAGGGGCAGACACATGAGCAAAGAAGGACACATGATGATCAATCCATGTGTTCCGGTGGAAGCACTAGGAGACATTTCCCCACAAGGAAGGCTACCAAGAATAAACAACTAGGTGTCGGATTCCACACATACCAAAGCATTTCAAAAGCATACACATAATATGCTCGATATGTGAAGATACAACATGGCATCACAACATAACTCTCTGACTCAAAGTATTTAATTAAAAGGCTCTGAGGAGCCATATATAGCATGCTATTACAACATGGGTCTCATGATCCAACATATAAAGTCATACAAGCAACAAGCACATTCCGAAGCTAATCATGTCTCAGTACAAACAACTAAAAGAAAGAAGGCTAGGAAGCTTGTCTATCTACAAGACCCTCCATAGGAACCAGACCTCTGTCTGGGATTCCCAAGCTAATCATCGAAGCCCATGTAGAACTGTTGGGGAACGTAGTAATTAAAAAAATTTCCTATGATCACGCAAGATCTATCTAGGAGAAGCATAACAACGAGCGGGCAGAGTGTGTCCACGTACCCTCGTAGACCGAAAGCGAAAGCGTTTAGTAACGCGGTTGATGTAGTCAAACGTCTTCGTGATCCAACCGGTCCAAGTACCAAACGTGCGGCACCTCCGCGTTCAGCACACGTTCAGCTGATGACGTCCCTCGAGCTCTTGATCCAGGTGAGGCCGAGGGAGAGTTTCATCAGCACGATGGCGTGGCAACGGTGATGATGAAGTTACCGGCGCAGGGCTTCAGCTAAGCACTACGATGATATGACTGAGGTGTGTAACTGTGGAGGGGGGCACCGCACATGGTTAAGAGAAACTTGTGTGTTCTAGGGTGCTCCCCTGCCCCCATATATAAAGGAGGGAGGGGGAGGCTTGCCGACAAGCTAGGCGCGCTGGGAGAAGGAGAATCCTACTAGGACTCCAAGTCCTAGTAGGTTTCCACCTAAAGGAGAAGGGGTAGGAATGGAGAGGGGGGCCGCGCCCGCAACCCCTTGTCCAATTCGGACTGTGCTTGGGAGGGGCGCGTGCCACCTCCTGGCTGCTGTCTCTCCTTCCCACTAAGGCCCACTAAGTCCCATCAACTCCCGGGGGGGGGGGGGGTTCCGGTAACCCCCGGTACTCAACCTTTCCTAAACCATTCTGGTGTCCAAACATAACCTTCCAATATATCAATCTTTATGTCTCGACCATTTCGAGACTCCTCGTCAATTTCATGATCTCATCCGTGACTCCAAACAAACTTCGGTACATCAAATCACATAACTCATAATACAAATCGTCATCGAACGTTAAACGTGCGGACCCTACGGGTTCGAGAACTATGTAGACATGACCGAGACACATCTTCGGCCAATAACCAATAGCGGGACCGGAATGCTCATATTGGCTCCTACATATTCTACGAAGATCTTTATTGGTCAAACCGCACAACAACATACGTTGTTCCCTTTGTCATCAGTATGTTACTTGCCCGAGATTCGATTGTCGGTATCACCATACCTTGTTCATTCTCGTTACCGGCAAGTCTCTTTACTCATTCCGTAATGCATCATTCCGTAACTAACTCATTAGTAACATTGCTTGCAAGGCTTATAGTGATGAGCATTACCGAGAGGGCCAAGAGATACCTCTCCGATACACAGAGTGACAAATCCTAATCTTGATCTATGCCAACCCAACAAACACCTTCGAAGACACCTGTAGAGAATCTTTATAATCACCCAGTTACGTTGTAACGTTTGATAGTACACAAGGTGTTCTTCCGGTATTCAGGAGTTGCATAATCTCATAGTCAGAGGAACATGTATAAGTCATGAATAAAGCATAGCAATAAAACTAAACGATCATTATGCTAAGCTAACGGATGGGTCTTGTCCATCACATCATTCTCTAATGATGTGATCCCGTTCATCAAATGACAACACATGTCTATGGCTAGGAAACTTAACCATCTTTGATTAACAAGCTAGTCAAGTAGATGCATATAGGGACACCTTGTTTGTCTATGTATTCACACAAGTACTATGTTTCCGGTTAATACAATTCTAGCATGAATAATAAACATTTATCATGATATAAGGAAATATAAATAACAACTTTATTATTGCCTCTAGGGCATATTTCCTTCAGTCTCCCACTTGCACTAGAGTCAATAATCTAGATTACATAGTAATGATTCTAACACCCATGGAGTCTTGGTGCTGATCATCTTTTGCTCGTGGAAGAGGCTTAGTCAATGGGTCTGCAACATTCATATTTATGTGCATTTTTGAAACTTCTATGTATTCCTCCTTGACTAGATCACGGATGGAATTGAAGCGTCTCTTGATGTGCTTGGTTCTCTTGTGTAATCTGGATTCCTTCGCCAAGGCAATTGCTCCAGTATTGTCACAAAAGATTTTCATTGGACCCGATGCACTAGGTATTACACCTAGATCAGATATGAACTCCTTCATCCAGACTCCTTCATTCACTGCTTCTTGTCGGTGTACAAAAGAAGGGGCGCACCTTGGTACCCCTTTACTGTGCACAGACAGTCGGAGCCGCGCCCACGGCAGCACCAAGCAGAGCGGAGGAGGTGAACCAAGGTAAAACCAAAGCTCAAGACAGCCAGAGCAACGCCAAGGCCAAGAACACAAAGAAGTAGAGAGGCGAAGAAGGTTCCCCTGGCAAGATCCTTGCCGGGGGCACCCTCAGCGGCACCGGCAAGACCCTTGCCAGGGTGGCTCGCCCACACCAGCGGAGTGAGCCACCCTCGAGCCCACGGGTTCCAACTCAACCAACCATGTCGGAACTAGGGATCGGGAGGCACCTCCATGGTGACATGTAGATCTTTGTGAAGAGAAGGGACATTCAAGATCAGATGAGGATTGAAAGACAACGATCCTCGGCAAGATCCTTGCCGAGGAGAACCACAAGACCCCCGGCAAGATCCTTGCTGGGGACAACAGTGCACCACGACAAGACCCTTGCTAGGCCACCCGTCAAGGCTCTCTCCGAGGACACCAGCAGGGCCACTGCCAGGCCCGCATCAGCCAAGTCTCCACCGCCGTTCGCATGTAGCTGCCAGCCCAACCAATTGGGCAGGCACCTGCGTGGCAACATGCAGCTCCCAAGCCAACTGATCAAGCGCCTATGTGGCAGCATGCAGATCTTCATGAAAACCCCACCACCGCGCCACCTCAGCTGCCTGCCTGCCTACATGGCGCCACATGCATCGCTGGCGCGTGTCGAAGCGAGGAGGAGCAGTGACGGACGGGACGGGCCTCACTCCCGTCCCCGATAAAGCTAGGGGACACCTCAGCAGGGCATTAAATGCGCCTTGTCCTGTAATACGAGCGATAAGCTCATAGCACTGTACGCCTTTCCACCTCCTGTGTGCCACTGTGGCAGCCCCTTTCGACTATAAAAGGAGGCCCACGGTGTACTGGAGAGGTATTCGGCTCTCTGAAACGGCACAACCACCATAGCTAGTTCGAGAGCGCAAGAACACTCAATACATCCACCAAAGCAGGACTAGGGTTTTACGCATCCTCACGGCCCGAACCTGGGTAAATGATCCTTGTGCTGATTACTAATCCTGCTCTTCTCGCAACCATGCGCCCCGACAACTGTAGTAGGGATTCTTGTCATCCCATAGGTGTCGTTCCACACCGACATCTTTGGCGCGCCAGGTATGGGGCGCAATTGCGAGAATCTGGTCTAGTAGTTAGCTTAGCGTTTCTTCATCGCCATGGCTCCCAAGAAGAAGAGGACCATGGCGATCGGCTCATTAGGAGCCGAACGTCCCATGCCTGTGCGGACGAGCAGCGGGCCGGTCGCGGACAGGACTCGGGCTGCGGTCCGCGAGCACCAGCATCGCCTTGGGAGTCAGAGCCTGGCGAGCGGCATGGTTTGCACGCCAGACGACCGACCGCATGTCGCCAGATCCAAAGACGGAGCTGGGCCCTCCGCAGGTGGTGCGGGGCCCTCCAGGAGTGTCGTGGTGCCACCCCCGGGCGGTGCAGCAACCTCCAGGATGCCCACGCCGGCGCCCATAGCGCGCTCTTCACAAGGTGCGCGCAACGAGCAGCGTCACCATGCTGAAGACCGCGGACACCACAGTGGGAAGAGCCCTGTGCATCGTCCGCGGGACAAAGGAGTTCAACATGCCCGCTGAAGTGCCTGCGAAAATGGCATGCAGCCGCTGGATCGTGATAGAGCTCCTTCTAACGTGGTTAGAAGTCGAAGCGCGCCACGGTCCACGCAGTTGTCGCCGCCACCCACGCTAGCAGAAGCTTTGGCGTGCGTGCAGCTGCTCCTCGACTTCCCTCCTGCTGTGGAGAAGCTCAACGAGTGGAGGGCTACCATCCGGAGCCTCGTCGCCGTCGCCAACAAAGATGATCCACGACCGGCAGGACCCTTGGGCCGGTGCCCCACCGAGCCGGCACATGCCAGCGCTGGGAGGACCAGGGGTGCTGCGGTTATGGTGCACTCTCCTCCTCCTCGCCAGCCACCGCGGGCGTCGCCCCATCATGACAATGCTTGTGATAACATCTCCATAGCATCGTCCGACCCGCGGACCCGCCGCGACCAGCACCAAGTTCTTCGAGAACGAGCTTACGAAGATGCTCGAACCACTATCGAGCGCCGGCGTGATATACGCCACCAGTCGGACAAGCAGGCGGGACCCGCTATGGACCACCCAGCGTCGAGGGGCTCCGGCGGCCTACCTTATGAGGTGGGATGCCCAGCCTTTACCCGTGAGCTGCGGCAGTTCCAGTGGCCGTCCCACCGAGCACGATGTCGGTGAGAAGTATACTGGCAAGACCCATCCATCAGAGTTCCTCAGCATCTACACCATCGCGATGCAGGCTGCCGGAGCTCGCGATGACAAGGTGCTTGCGAATTACTTCCCGTTGGCGCTGAAGCCCAATGTTATGTCTTGGTTGATGCACTTGCCGATGGATTCCATTTCTTCTTGGTCGGATCTGTGCCATGAGTTTGTTGGCGCCTTCACTGGGGGCCACCAAGCTCATGGCCAAGCCAGTGATTTACATATCATTCCCCAGAAGGAAGGGGAAACCCTGCGCAAGTACATCCAGAGATTCAGTCGAGTGCAGTACAACATCCCCGACGTTCATCCCGCCGCTATGATTAGCGTGTTCCATCAGAATGTGCGCAACCTCAAGATGCACGAAGAGCTGGCGATGACCAAGGTTAAGGATGTGGCCGAACTCTAAGTTCTGGCCGACAGGTGCGCCTGGGATGAAGAGGGAAGGAAGTACCCAGGTGAGGATGCCGGTGCGGAAACTGACTCTACTGATAAAGACACTGTCGCCCTGACAAAGAAGGGCGGGCGTCGCAACAAGAAATGCAAGGGCAAGGCCATGCTTGCGTTGAAGGGTCTGACGACACCGGCGCTGCCAAGAAGGTCAAGGCAGACGACCCCGTCAAGGAGATTGCCGGGTGCGTCGCCTGCCGGGCCTTAGCAGCTGCCGACAAGCCAGGGGTCTCCGGCAAGCAGTACTGCAAGATCCACCGCACCAAAGGCCACGACCTCCAGAACTGCCGGCAAGTCAAGCTGCTTGCTGAAAAGCAAAAGGCGGAGTATGAGAGTCGGGACAAGGAGAAGGGCCAGGATGGTGCCGAGGGATCCGGCAAGAAGCGTGGTGACCAAGGAGGCCGCCGTGACAACGACAACCAGTAGGAGAGGCCCGCCCGGGGCTGTGACAAGAAACAACAAGACGATGGTCATGACGAGGACGATGAGTCCGGCGAGCAAGAGTTCTAGAACGCTACAGAGGCCATGTGCGTCAATGGTGGTGCCTCCCTGCATACTTCTCACCGCCAGTTCAAGCAGTGGGCGCGTGAGATTACAGCAGCGGAGCCATCATTCGACGCTCATAAGCCGCTGAGGTGGTCCAACACGCCCCTCATGTTTGACGCCGAGGACCACCCTGACCACACAACCGCGGACGGGTGTTTGCCTTTGTTGGTCTCCCCAACGATACGCAACCTCAAGGTGAACAAGATGTTGGTCGACGGCGGGGCCGGCCTGATCTTGATCTCGCCTGTCATGATCAAAAGGCTGCAAATCCCTGATGGAGACCTCGAGGAAACGTGCATCTTTCAAGGGGTCAATCCGGGGAGGAGCCAGCCGAAGGGGAAGGTCACGCTGCTCGTGATGTTTGGAGGGAATTGAACCACAGGACGGAGAGGATTGTCTTCGACGTGGCCGAGATCCCCTTACCCTACAACGGGATCCTCGGCCGCCCGACACAAGCCAAGTTCATGGCGGCGTCACACTACGCCTACAATATTCTAAAGATGCCCAGGATGTTGACTATCATCTCCGTCCCCTCCGATAAGAAGGACACGCTGATTTGCGCCGACCAACTCTACTGGGAAGCAGTTGCAGCAGCTGCCGCCAAGGCACTTGCTCCTGCCGCTTAAGCCCCGGGAGGGAAGAAGATGCCCGGCAAGACCTCTCGCACCCACTCCGGCAAGCGCACCTCCTCGGAGTGTTGTGCTACCATCAAGGACATGCCAGAGAGCTCTACCGGCAAGAGCAAGAAATCCAGTGCCGAGCCACCGTAGACCAAGAAGGTGTCCGTCAGGGAGGATGGCGTGGGAGGGGCTTTCACCATAGGCTCCACCCTCGATAGCAAATAGGAAGGCGCGCTTGTCACCTTCCTGTGGGCGAATGTCGACGTGTTTGGAAGTTGGAAGCAGCGGGTTTGGTGAGAGGAGTGCTCCATCCGACGTGGTTGGCCAATCCGGTAGTGGTGCGCAAGGAAAATGGGAAGTGGAGGCTGTGTATTGATTACACAGACATCAATAAGGCTTGTCCTAACGACCCCTTCATGTTGCCGCGCATCGACCAGATTGTCGACACCACGGCCGGGTGTGATCTGCTGTCATTCCTCGACGCCTACTCGGGCTACCACCAAATCTTCATGACGAGAGAAGATGAAGAGAAGACATCATTCATCACCCCATGTGGTACGTATTGCTTTTTACGGTTGCCTTTCGGGTTGAAGATTGCTGGGTCGACGTTTGCAAGAGCAGTACAAATTGGTTTTGAACCCCAGCTCCATAGAAATATGAGGCATGCATGGATGACACAGTGGTCAAAACCAAGGATGGGGCAAGTCTTGTGCAAGATCTGGAAGAGACATTCGCCAACCAACGCAAGATCAATCTTAAGCTGAATCCTGAGAAGTGTGTCTTTGACGTTTCGTCCAGCAAGCTTCTCGGATTCTTTGTGTCACAGCGCGGGATCGAGGCAAACCCAGAAAAAAAACAAGGCTGTTGAACAGATTGAGGCGCCCAGGCGGATCAAGGATGTGCGTCGGCTCACCGGCTGCGTTGCTGCCATGAGCCGATTCATCTCCAAGTCCGCCGAGCGCGCCCTTCCCTTCTTCAAGACCTTGAAGAAGGCAGGTCCGATGGAGTGGACCCCTGAAGCCGAGGCGGTGTTGCAGGATCTGAAGAAATACCTTTCCTCCACGCCAATACTGGTTGCACCTAAGCCACAAGAACCGTTGTTGTTGTACCTAGCAGCGACGAATCAAGTGGTTAGCGCCGCACTGGTGGCACAGAGAGAGGTCGATCATGAGGCAATGGCGACGGCAGAACCAGTGGACGGCGACAGGACCTGGTGCCGGCAAGGCAAGGTCCCCGGCAAAGTCTGACGCCGTCGGGCAACACCCGCACAGTCAAGCAAAGTGATGTAGAAGAAGAAGATGATGCAGCACTCGGTTTACTTTGTCAGCTTCCTCTTGCAGGGGGCTAGGTCGAGGTACTCCGGTGTGCAGAAATTGCTCTTCGGCCTCCTTATGGCCTCGAGGAAGCTGCGTCATTACTTCCAAGCCCACGAGTTCACTGTCGTCACCCGCCTCCCGCTACAAAGGATACTGCACAACCCAGATGCAACCGGATGGATTGTGGAGTGGGCCTTGGAGTTGTCGAGCTTTGGGTTGAAGTTCGAAAGTACCTCAACAATCCAGAGCAGAATATTGGCAGAGTTCATTGCGGAATGGACCTCAACACTTGACGAAGAAATCCAAGAGACCGTTCTCCCCGGCAAGGAAGCGGACCGCGACTGGATCATGTACTTTGATGGGGCCTTCTCGCTGCAAGGCACCGGTGCCGGTGTGCTACTTGTCACACACACCGGAGAGCACCTCAAGTACGTGATCCAGATGCACTTTCCCAGGGAGATGTCCACAAACAACACCGCTGAATACGAGGGGCTGCTTGCCGGTCTCAGGATCGCAGCAGACCTCGGGGTGAAGAAGCTCGTCGTCAGGGGTGACTCGCAACTTGTCGTCAGACAAGTGAACAAGGATTACCAGAGCCCATTGATGGAGGCCTACATAGATGAAGTGAGGTAGCTGGAGGAGCGCTTTGATGGTATCCAAGTGGAGCACGTTCCACGAGCGGAGAACAACATCGTCGATTACCTGTCGAAGCGTGCTGCATTCAAGCTACCTGTGGAACCAGGTACCTTTTTGCTACGGTTAACTCAGCCATCCGTCGAACCATCAATGGGGCGGAACAAGCGAAGGAAATCAGGTCCCGGCGAGTACTTTCCTACCGAGCCCCCTGGGGCTGCCGACAAGGATGCTGCCATGGACGCTGAGCCTGCCAAAGAGCAACTGGCTCCGGTAGGGCGTCAAGCCTTGGCCGTGGAGACAGCCGCTCCCACGGCAGAGGAAATGCCTTTGGTCCTTGCCGTCAAGCCCCAGGCTCCGGCGTGGGCGCAACATACTGTTAGATTCCTCCAAATAGGGGAAGTTCCTGAGGAGCAGGAAGAAGCAGAAAAAGTAGCCCTTCAGTCTGCCTTATACCAGTTCGTCGATGATGTCCTGTACAGGAGAAGGCCGAACGGTGTGAAATTGAAGTACATCCCACGGGAGGAAGGACTGGAGCTATTGGCAGAGATACATGGAGGCATATGTGGCTGCCACATAGGGTCGAGGGCCCTTTCCGGGAAGGCGTTCCGGCAAGGTTTCTTATGGCCCACCACCCTCCAGGATGCGACGACACTAGTAACCAAGTGTGAAGCGTGTCAGTTCCATTCAAAGAAGCTTCATCAACCAACTCAAGCCCTTCGAACGATCCCTCTCTCCTAGCCATTCTCGGTCTGGGGGCTTGACATACTGGGCCCTTCCCCCGTGCTGTCGGGGGCTTTGAGTACTTGTACGTCGCAATCGACAAGTTCACAAAGTGGCCAGAGGTGGAACTAGCGAGGAAGGTGATAGCACAGTCAGCCGTCAAGTTCTTCAAGGGACTAGTCTGCCGTTTTGGTGCGCCAAACAGAGTCATCGCCGACAACGGCACGCCGCTCACAAGCCACACCTTCGTGCAGTACATTCAAGACCTCGGCAGCAAGGTCTGTTTTGCTTCCATGGCACACCCCCAGAGCAACGGCCAAGCAGAGAGGGTGAATGCTGAAGTGTTGCGAGGCCTGAGAACGAAGACCTTTGACAGGCTGTACAAGAGCGGAAGGTGCTGAATTGATGAGTTGCCGGCGGTTCTTTGGTCGATCAGGACGACACCAAATCGAGCCACCGGTTAGACACCCTTTGCCCTGAGAACTCATATACGGGTCACCTCGAGTGCTTTCTTATGATGAGCTTGAGCATGAGTAGTTGCAGCAAGATGATGCAATGCTCCTTGAGGAAGATCGTCTTCGGGCGGCTGTGACAGCAGCACGCTACCTGCAAGCCTTGCGCCGCTACCATAGCCGCAAGGTTCATGCTGGAACCTCTAAGGAAGGCGACCTTGTTCTATGGCGCGTTCAGTCGGCCAAGAATTCCAACAAGTTGACACCAAAGTGGGAAGCCCCTTATCGGGTAATACGAGTCACCAGGCCTGGCACGGTCCCCCTGGAGACCGAAGATGCCGTTCCAGTGAGCAACTCCTGGAACATCGAGCATCTTCGCAAGTTTTACCCATAAGGCGCGGTTTGCCGGGCCCCCCGACAAGCCACCTTTTGTACAAGCCTTGCCGGCAAGGTATGTAACCCTTTGTACAAAGCCAGGCGCAGACCCTGAGCACAAATAAATGAAGCGCTGGCGCCCTAAGTTATAGCAAGCATGCTAGGTCGAGTCTCTTCCTTGGTTAGGGTTGATAGTGCTTAGCGGCGACTAACCCCTAGCCTAGAGGTCGAGTGCGCGTCTCTCTGTTCTTTTTTGTCCTCCTTTGGTTCACAGGGCACATGGGCACTTCTGCTGAGCTACTTGGAAGAAAGGGAACAGACCGGCGCCCCGACCCCGGCAGACCATAGTTGCCGGGGGGCCGCAAGTGGAAGGATCCAACCGCGGCAGGACGAGGTTGCCGGGGGCTGCAGATCCAGATCAGTCTTTCATCCTCTATCATGCATTTCGGAATGGAACTGGGGCATGTGAAACCTCGTTTTATCCCCAGGTTACCGTGCTCCCTTTTTTCCTATACCTAAGGATTATCTCCTGGGTCCGGATTTGGTTGTAGCCGCGGCGGCAAGGAGATAGGACGAGGAGCCTAAGCCCACTTCATCCCTGCCTCCGACAGGAGCGCGAGAATGGTCGAGCGAAGTGTGGGGGATGACAAGGCCTGTTGCCGGGCGAAAAACATTTATCTTAAATAGTATCGAGGACTCACTCCTTGTCGTAGGGTCTACCCACCACGAAAACCCCGAGAAACTACCCTTTTTCATTAAAACATCCCACACTGGTACAGTTCGTACAGAATGAAAAACATGAGCAAGGGGATTACAAGTTCTAAATTTAACGAAGCCCGAAGGCTTACAAACTAAAAAAGAGATGAGATGCGTGTCGGTGTCAAAACCGGCGGATCTCGGGTAGGGGGTCCCGAACTGTGCGTCTAGGCGGATGGTAACAGGAGACAAGGGACACGATGTTTTTACCCAGGTTCGGGCCCTCTCGATGGAGGTAAAACCCTACTCCTGCTTGATTAATATTGATGATATGGGTAGTACAAGAGTTGATCTACCACGAGATCAGAGAGGCTAAACCCTAGAAGCTAGCCTATGGTATGATTGTTGTTTGTCCTACAGACTAAAACCCTCCGGTTTATATAGGCACCAAAGAGGGTTAGGGTTACACAGAGTCGGTTACAATGGTAGGAGATCTACATATCCGTATCGCCAAGCTTGCCCTCCACGCCAAGGAAAGTCCCATCCGGACACGGGACGAAGTCTTCAATCTTGTATCTTCATAGTCCAGGAGTCCGGCCAAAGCTATAGTCCGGCCATCCGGACACCCCCTAATCCAGGACTGCCTTAGTAGCCCCTGTACCAGGCTTCAATGACGGCGAGTCCGGCGCGCATATTGTCTTCGGCATTGCAAGGCGAGTTCCTCCTCCGAATACTTCATAGAGGATTTTGAACAGAATGATAGTGTCCGGCTCTGCAAAATAAGTTCCACATACCACCGTAAAGAGAATAATATTTACACAAATTCAATCTGCTGACGTATTCCGTGGCGTGACATCACACCACGGCCAAGCCTTTATTCGAATCGTTTTTACTGTCCCACCTCAGCGCGTTTAGCAAGGCGGTTTCCTTGGCACGTCTTGTCAAAGCAGAGATCGTGTCCCCTTATTCCGGGATTCTCATTAATAGGGGCATGGGTAACCCAACCGCGCTATTGATTACGGCGCTTGGGAGATAAGCGAGTTTGACCAGGCTGGTGGGGACGCATAGCTTTGTCCGTTCATATAAGGGGATAAGGATCCACCTTTTTACCTACGCCTTCTTCCTCCTTTGCTCATCCATTTCCGCGCACTTGAGCTCCAGCGCCCAAGTCCGCACATCTCGCCTCAACCTTCCCCAGCCTTGTCCGGAGCGGGAGGCAAGTGGATGGTCTCCTCCGTCACGGAGGGGCACATCAAAAAGCTGCGGAAGGCCGGATACTTGTCCAGCAACATCGCGCATAGGCTCCTCGACAAGGGGCAGCTTATCCCCAGCCCCATGAGAGGGTGGTGTTACTCACCCACTTCCTCCATGGACTAGGTTTTCCACTTCACCCATTTGTCCGGGGCCTCATGTTCTACTACGGCCTGGATTTCCACGATCTGGCCCCGAATTTCATCCTCAACATCTCGGCGTTCATCGTCGTGTGCGAGGCCTTCCTCTGCATCCAGCCCCACTTCGGCTTATGGCCGAAGACGTTCAATGTCAAGCCGAAGGTAGTGGGCGGCTGCCAAGCGGAGTGCGGAGGTGCCATGGTGGGCAAGATGGCCAATGTCCTATGGCTCGAGGGCTCCTTCGTGGAGATCATAAAGGGGTGGCAATCGGGGTGGTTCTACATCACCGAGCCGCGTGACCCTAAATGGGTGGCGGCCCCCGAATTCTGATCTGGCTTCCCTACATGGCTCACCTCCTGGAAGGAGACGGGCCTGACATGGGGTAATTCAGAAGAGCTGACCGGACTCCAAACCTGCGTCCAAAACCTGGTGAACAAGAAGCTCAAGCTTGTCAACATAGTCCAGGTCATGCTCATTCGCCGGATCCTCCCGTGCCAACAACGGGGCTTCAGCTTGTGGGAGTTTGATCCGGCACAGCACCAAACCTTGAGCAAGCTCTTCGACACTATGTACGAAGATGCCTGGAAGGTGCTGTTCAAGGGCGCCGAGGCTCCCGCATCCGCTATCGAAGATCGCGGATTCATCTCGCAGCGTCAAGCCAACGAGGTATGCTAATTTACCCTTTACGGGACTCTTGTTTTCCATAGCTTGACTCTATGTGGGATCTAAACTCCCTTGCCTTTGACAGGATTGGCAGAAGACGTCTGGGCAGGTTGACTGTCCGGCTCCCTTGCCAGAAGACCCAGCGGACGCCCGATTGACGGGGCTGCTGGTTCCGGCACCTCACGTGGTGCCGGAGAAGAAGGCCAAGAAGAAGGCCACGGGAACTCAAAGGAGTTCCGGCGCCAGGTGTTGTCGGACTCATCGTCCGATGACTCCGAGGCGGACTCCTCCCGCGAGGACGAGGAGGAGTAAAAAGAGGCCTCTCCCCCAGCGGGGGGGAGGGAAGAAAAGGAAGGCCGCCCCAACTGGGGAGGCCGGAGGGTCAAAGAAGGGAAGGACCCTTCCTCCGGACTACTCCACCAATGCCGACAACGGCGAAGAGGAGTGGCCACCGAGGGCTAAGCCCCTGGCGACATCGTAAGTGTCCAGATACCAGAATAACTCATGGCGTTTCGTTTGTCATACAGAATCTCCTAACACCGAATATAACCCTACAGCCCGCCCAAGGACGGGCTCGACGCTTCAACGAGTGGCTCCCTGGATTCGTCGGACATGAATAGCACCTCCCTTCCGGCTGCCTCCTCTCCTCGCGCTGTAGATGACACCGAGGTGGGGTCCCAAAAGGGGCCCAGCCAGGAGGAGGTGGTCCAGGAGGCGCCGCAAGGCAACCTCCCGGACTCCAGGCGCAAGGGGGATAAAACCCCAAAGGGCTCTAAGTCCGGCCCTGGGCCGGACTCCGCACCAGAACCGTCAGTGGTTCCGGAGTCCGGCAGGCGGCCCCTTTGTAAGAAGGGCAAGACTGCGACACCGGTGACCTCCGTCCAACCGGAGGCATCGGATAATTTGCTGGAGCCGCTTAAGGGCGCCTCCATCAATGAGGAGCACCGCACTGTTATGAGTGTGGTGATCCGGAAAGTTCAGTCCGCCAAGAGCAGGCTGACTGAAGCCTGTGCCAGCCTTCTAACAGGCTTTGAGGTATGTATTTAAGATATGTAAAAATATTACCACATAGACAGTAGCCCCTGATGCTCAGTTTGATGTTCAGAAAGAAAAGCCGAACTGAGGATCTAAAAAGATGTATGCAGTAGTCAAACATAAGTATGTCAATATGGGGAATGCAGGCTACGCTGCTGACCTCTGCCGCACTGACTGCGGAGGTTAATTCATTGAAGCAGATCCTCGAGCAGTCCGAGAATGAGCTTGGCCTTGCCAAAAAGTAGCTCGAGGACAAGGAAGGTAAGTAATACCTTATGGAAGTATATAAAAGATGTGGTTGCAAAAAATGACAGGAATAACGTGAGTATTACAGGGGCCACGAACGAGGTGGCGACCCTGAAGGAAGCGGTGTCCAAGGCCGAAAGCAATGCGGCCGCGGAGCGCACCGAGCGAACGAAGCAGGAGCGCGGGTGGCGGAGGTGCGGCAAGAGCTCCAGGCTCTCATGGAAAAACACGAGAGTTTGGAGTGTGACTCAAAGAGTCGAGAGTCCGAGCTCGCCTTGGCCCTTGAGAGCGCCAAAGCTGCTAAGGCCGAAGCCCAAAAAGCCCTCCAGGAAATTGAAGCGATGAAGAAGATAGCGGCGGGTAAGGCATTCTTTATGCAAAGTAGGCACGTGAATGTGAATTACTTATTACTTACCCGAATCCGGAGCTCTCCAGGAGCATTCGCAGATCTGCCCTGTAGTGTGTCCGATGCTACCGCGTTCTACCGAGCCGAGGAGAGGAGCTCGACGGAGAAGGTGTTCTAGTCTCATTATGCTGAGGCCGGACACCCGGTGCCCTTGAGTGACCAGCTGAAGCAGCTGGTCGAGCTCCATAAGGTGGCCGAACAGGCCATGAAGGGCCTCATAGTTCGGTTGTGGCCTAAGGAAGCCATGCCTGGCAGCTACTTCGGGCTAGTGAGGCGGCTTGTCGGGGCTGGAACGCGTATCCGTGGCCTCGAACACCTATGGGGCACTCGGGGGCCCCTTCTGGTTCGGCGGGGGAGCGGGACCGTGCGCAGAGCAGATCGAGGTCCGGCGCGCGCGCGGGGAGACGGGCAATCTTTACCCAGCTTCGGGGCTCTCCGGAGAGATAACACCCCTACTGCTGCTCTGTGTTGTTATTTGATCTAGCTCGAGCGTGCGAGCGTAAGGTAGTGCTGTGGGTGTCGAATGGACCCAACCCCTTCTACGTGCGCATGGGCCTCCCTTTTATAGTCTGAAGGGGGTACCCACAGGTGGCAGCGTAGGAAGAGGGGGTAGAAATGTAAAAGCGCAGGTTGGTGCAACAGTGCACAACAGTGTCCCTACCTAACTCTGTCGGCAGGGGACAAGGGCATTAAATGCCCGTCCGGTCGCCCCAACAGTGCAGGAGGAGTGACCGTTAAGTGAGCCTCCGGTTGCCACGATGGCGCCTCTGTCAGCTCCGTTCGCCACCTCGCTCCGCATGGTTGCGTAGTGTCTCGCCACGTGCCCTTGGGATGGCCTGGTGATGACGCGTCACTGGGTGTGCTGGAGTTGGGTGGCAGCCTTGCCGCGGCAAGTGCCTTGCCGCAGCCCTTTTGTTGTGCCGGCAAGCTTGCCGGCCACTGGGCCTTGCCGGGGCGCGCGGGGCGCCGCGGCAAGTTTTCTGGTGATGCCCTGGTTAGCCCTCCCAGCAAGCTCCTCTTGCCGGGGCCTTCGTGTTCCTGGCTAGTACTTTGTTCTTGAATGGCAGTGCAAAAGAGTTGTGGAGGGCCTTGCCGGGCGCCCGGCAAGCCTCGCCGCGGGGTGCTGCGACTGCCCGTGCACAAGTTCGGGGTACTAAGGCACCCCCCTACTTTAGTACACCGACAGGAGCCCCCGGGCCTGGGCCATACACGGTGCCGAGCGTTGTTGGGCCAGGCCCAAAACAGTGCACGGGCACGCGTGGCCTGGGTACGCACAGCAACGGGCTCCGCGCCCACCGCGCTCTCCCGCAACGGCACGCGTCGATTGCGGCGTCGTGGGAGACGTGGGCGGCGCGTGCGGTCTTTAAGGCATCCATCCCCGTGATCATTGTGCAGGGCGAGGTCACTTCACCCATCCCCCCCGGCCCCGCTTTTTTCGCCACGCGGCTCCCATGCGTGGGGGATCATGGGCGGCGAAGGTGGGAGACCGAGCCGTCACGGGCGGAGATGGCGAGTCGGCCCCGCTCCTCTGCCCTCCTCGCTTTCCGATTGGCTGGGCGGGGCGGTTGAGCCCCCACCTCGCCCTTTAAAAGGGGCGGATGGGGAGCACAATAGTCTCGCACTTCCTCTTCTCCCTTCGTCTTCAGCTTCCGTTTCTCTTCCTCCCATCTGCCATGGAGGGAGGAAATCCTGGTCCTTCAACGCTGGCAGCGAGGGTCGCCTCCAGGAAGCGCGCCTCTCCCTACCCCGCACCCGTGGCGGTGGAGCCGGCCACGAGGGGGAGAGGGAGGGGGCGAGGCCGCGGACGGGGCCGAGGACGTGGTCGAGGCTCTCGGGGGAGAGGCGGCCGGGGCGATGCGCCTCCCCCGTCTCCGCCGGCGGCTCCTTTCCTCGAGGCGGTCCACACCGGAGACGATCCCTGGGAGTTCTTCATCAAGCTGCGCCGCGCACCTCGTCGCCGCCTCCGGCTGCCGGCTCCGTTCGCGAGCGCGATGGAACCGGATCCGCCCGAGGTGATGGAGTTGCGCATGAGGGGCTGCGGGATCAGCGGCACTCGAGTGAGTGTCGTATCTCCAGCCCCCGGCATGATGTACTTCGATCGAGGGTGGAAGATGTTCGCCTGCATCCACAGCTTGACGGCGGGGTTTACCCTCCATTTTAAGTTAATGGAGGGTGACCTTCTCGCCGTCAAGGTCTTCGGGGACTCCGGCACCCGGGCGAGATGCTGTGTGGACAGCTCCTCCGATAGCGAAGGTCCCTCCTCCCGGCAAGCTCCTCTTGCCGTGGCCTTCGTGTTCCTGGCTAGTACTTTGTTCTTGAATGGCAGTGCAAAAGAGTGGTGGAGGGCCTTGCCGGGCGCCCGGCAAGCCTCGCCGTGGGGTGCTGCGACTGCCCGTGCACAAGTTCGGGGTACTAAGGCACCCCCCTACTTTAGTACACCGACATGGCTGGTGGACGCCTGTCCATGGATTGAAGTCGTCAATCGCTCCGTCTACATCGAAGGTGCCCGTAGGGCCCTTTCCCGTGCTAAAGTGCACTGGGGCAAGATGGACGCTGAGAAGCTTGTGACGGACAGACCACCGCCGGGCAAGGAGTATCGCAAGCCCGAGATGTATTATGAGGGCGTCCTGAAGGGTGCCCGCCTTACAGCGGGTGAATGCTCCAAAGATGTAATTTTTGAGTAAACTCGCATTTGTTATCATGTACGCTGAAAACTTGTTCATATGCGCTAAGCAACGCTTGTGAATTCAAAATATTACCTTCTGTGCGACCATTTATTAAATTTGAGAGATGGCGAGTCGTCGGCTTCTGCCCCCATGCCATGAGTGCTAGGGTGTTCGGGATAAACTTGAGCGCTCTTTTTCCCATTCTTGGGTCCTTCGAGGGAGGCGCTCAACGCAACGAACGAGGCAACCGGACTATAATGCTTGAACACTCTCACTTAGCCATAGAATTCTATAATTTTAAATTTCGGTGAAGCCCCTAGTATTCGGAAGACCGAGTTCAGGGCGCTATCCACGCCTGGGCCGGACAAAGCCGACTCCTTGCTCTAAGCGGCATAAGTCTTTAGGGACTCGAAAACCTCTCGAACAGCCACCGGCTCTCGCCCTATCACGACGGTCAGTTTTAGCTTTCTCCACTCAGGTGCTTAACCCAGCTCAACCGGGGCACAATCGCAGTGGTTCTCCCAGCGCTACCTTAGCTGATATAACAGAACCTAAGGTACCAAAACATGGGAGCCGGGCAAATCCAACTATTGACCCAAGACATGATTCGGAGCCGATGCATATAATGCTATAAGTTCGGGGTGCCGCACTTGTGAAAGTGTTCGGACTTATCACACCATATTTTGGCGTACTTAAGCCCCTGGTGTATTTGGCTGTACCAAAGTGTACGGATGCAACATGTCATAACTGAACATATATAGATAAAAAAAGAGATGAGATGCGTGTCGGTGTCAAAACCGGCGGATCTCGGGTAGGGGGTCCCGAACTGTGCGTCTAGGCGGATGGTAACAGGAGACAAGGGACACGATGTTTTTACCCAGGTTCGGGCCCTCTCGATGGAGGTAAAACCCTACTCCTGCTTGATTAATATTGATGATATGGGTAGTACAAGAGTAGATCTACCACAAGATCAGAGAGGCTAAACCCTAGAAGCTAGCCTATGGTATGATTATTGTTTGTCCTACGGACTAAAACCCTCTGGTTTATATAGGCACCTAAGAGGGTTAGGGTTACACAGAGTCGGTTACAATGGTAGGAGATCTACATATCTATATCGCCAAGCTTGCCCTCCATGCCAAGGAAAGTCCCATCCGGACACGGGATGAAGTCTTCAATCTTGTATCTTCATAGTCCAGGAGCCCGGCCAAAGCTATAGTCCGGCCATCCGGACACCCCCTAATCCAGGACTCCCTCAATGCCCGTAATCCCTTTGTTGTCCCTCTCCTCAGAAGATGGAACAGGACAGCGGAAGGTCAAAAAGAGCGCCTAGGCAAGGTGCGAGGAGCAGAAAGCTGGAAGATGAGGCAGCGGCTCGCCAATATGCGATGAAGGCGTCGGTGCCCTCGTACTCCGAGTTAACGGCCGCCACCCGCCTTCTTCTCCTTCTCCGGCCCTCCTACGCCAGCCGCCCAAGGAGATGACAAGGAGCACCCCGAAGGAGAGCTTGGTGACGATGGCCCTCGGCACGGCGCGTGACCGAGGGAGGAGCGGCGCGGTCAGTCGAAGTCGGAGTCGGCATCCTGCCACATGACTCCCTCGTCGCCGCTATCGTTGTCCTCCTCGTCAATCCTGCTCGAGGAAGAGTCTTCGTCATCGGAAGAGCTCTCCACGCAGCACTTCAGGCGAGTCCCAAGATCTCCAAAGACCTTGACGGAGAGCAGGCGGTCCTCCATTAATTTGAAGTAGAGGACGAGCCCCGCCGTTAGGCTATGGATGCGGGCAAACGTCTTCCACCCACGACGGAGATACATAACATGAGGAGCGGGAAAGTCAACGTCGACTCGCGTACCACCGGTTCCGCATCCCCTTATGTGCAACCTGAGGGCCTGAGGCGGATCGAGCTCCATCTCCGCTGCGAAGGGTGTGGGGAGACGGAGACAACGATGTGGTGGCCAATGCAGCCTAATGAAGAACTCGTGGGGTCGGCCCACAACGTGACCCTCCATCGCGGGAGGCACCGCTGGCAGAGGCACGGCCGCCGCGCCGCCTCGTGCCCCTCTCCCCGGCTGCAGCGATGAGCTTGGCCATGCTCCCTCCCCCTTCCTCTTGCGGATGGCTCCCCCGCCACGGGCTCGAGGGAAGGAGGGACGCGCTGACAAGCAGCGACCCTCTCTGCCAACGTCGAGGGCACAGAACCTCCCCTCGCCATGGCAGATGGAAGAAAGAAGCAAAGATGAAGGGAGATGGCTACTGAAGAATGTGGGGTGGCACCCTCTCTCCCCCTCTTTACAAAGGGGCAGGGTCGAGACCCAGCCGCCCCACTCAGCCAATCTAGCCACCAGAGGCACAAGGAATCGAGACCGACCCGCTGCCCCAACCAACGACGGCCTGGTTTCCCGCCTCCACTGCTTACCACCCCAGGCGCATGAAGGAT
The DNA here is from genome assembly GCA_963921465.1 of Triticum timopheevii. Lineage (NCBI taxonomy): Eukaryota > Viridiplantae > Streptophyta > Magnoliopsida > Poales > Poaceae > Triticum > Triticum timopheevii. The sequence continues at coordinate 496,898,352 of OY997266.1, read as the reverse complement.
GCGTGGTGAACATGCAAAGCCGAGGGGACGGGTGAAGCGACCTCCCCCCACCCCGTGATCGTGGTGTGTGGACGCCTTGAAGACCGCAACCCGGCCCATTCAGTAAATGGGCCGCGCCTTTATGCCTCTCCCTCTTCATGGGGAAGGCACAGGCCGCCCCTGTATCGCAATGTGACGCATGCCTGCGGAAACCGCCCCACGCATGCCGCCCACGTCACGCACGCCCCCCCTCCACATCACACTTTCAACGCGGGTTGTGGGAAGCGCAGCGCGTGAAAAGTTTTACCACGGTAAAAACCGCCCCACCTGCCCACGCACCATTTTGGGCCTGGCCCAACAACGTGTCACGCTTATGTGTGGCCCAGGCCCAGGGGCTCCGTCGGTGTACTAAAGTAGGGGTACCTTAGTATCCCGAACTTGTGCACGGGCAGTTGCAGCGTCCCACGGCAAGGCTTGACGGGTGTCCGCCAAGATCCTCCGTAGTTCCTATTGATGCCATTCAAGAACAAAGTATTTTAACTAAGAAGACAAGATTCCGGCAAGAGGAGCTTGCCGGGAAGGACAAGGCCCCGGCAAGAGGAGCTTGCCGGGAAGGCCAACCAAGGCACTTCAAAGAACTTGCCGCGACGCGCCGCGCGTCCCGGCAAGACCCGACGAGCGACAAGATTTCGGGTGCGGCAAGACAACGACTGTGGCAAGGCGCTTGCCGCGGCGAAGCCACCACTCTGTGCCCACGCTCCAGCGCACCCGTCAATGTGTCGCCCTGATACCATTCCAGACGCACGTGGCGGGAAGCTGTGCAGCCAAGCGGTGCGAGGTGGCAAGTGGAGATGACGAGAAGGCCATCGTGGCAAGCGGTGGCGCCCCTAACGGTCGCTTTTCTGCACTGTTTAGGCGATGCGGACGGGCATTAAATGCTCTTGTCCCCTGCCGTCAGAGTTAGGTAGGGTGCACTATAGATAGCAGTTGTACCAACCACCCTTTTTACATTTGTACCCTTGCCTGCGTTGCCACCTGTCGGTGACCCCTTTAGCCTATAAAAGGAGGCCCATGTGCAACGTAGAAGGGGTTCGACTCATTCGAAACTACACCACTCTCACACTCTCAAGCAAAGAACAGAATACAATCACAAAGCAGCAGTAGGAGTATTATCTCTCCGGAGAGCTCCGAAGCTGGGTAAAAATCTCTCGCGTGCTCCGCCTCGATCCGCTCTTCGTGCGCCCTCTGCTCCCTGCCGGACCGAAAAGGGGCCCTGCCCCATAGGTGCTCGTTTCCCACGACATCTTTGGCGCGATCCGGCGTTCACGCGAGCCAGTTCTTCATCATCTTCATCGACATGCCACCGAAGAATAAGGCTTCGGAGGTGGCTGCTCCGGCCGCGTCGATCCCACTGCCATCGGAGCAAACGGGCGGTGGGGTAGACGCCGGCGGAGGAGCGGGTGCCGACGAGGGAGCTCACGTTGTTACCAGATCCAGGAACAAGGCCCCACAAACTTCGGCGTCCGTACACGCACCGCGCCCATCTCAGGAGGCGCGGGATTGACAGCGTCATGGTGCTCGCAGCACCGTACTCGCATTAGAACAAGGCCAAGCTGGTGGATCTCGGGGCGTTCAAGAACAGCATGCACGCCAGCATGCTGGCACGAGTGAAGTACGGTCGCCTGGACGGGGTACTGCTCCTTCCAACCCAGTTGGAAGTCCGAGCATATCCCGCTCCTCGCGCCGTTCACCGCCGCCGCCGAAGACTCCAGAAGAAGCGTTGGCCCGAGCTCAACTGCTCTTAGACTACCCTCCAACGGCGGACAAGATCAACGATTGGAGGGCCACCATACAGAGCCTCATCGGCTTCGCCAACGGCGACACTCCCCGGCAACCGAGCATCTCGAAGCCGCGGCAAGACGCCCAGACGCGAACCAATGGCGACAAGACCGGTGGAGGTGCAACCACCGTGCACTCCCCGCCCCGAAGGCCAAGATCGCCGACTCGCCGGATCAACCATGACACCGACTCCATGGCGTCATCAGATCCACGAGCTCGTCGCGATCAACGCCAAGTTCTTCAAGAACGACAGCACGAAGACGCTTGCACCCGCATCGAGCGTCAGAGAGAAGCGCGGCGTCAATCGGACCAGCGCGCTGGGCCCGCAGTTGACATGCATGCGCCAGGGGAACCAGGCGACTTGCCGTACGCGGTAGGTTGCCCTGCGTTCACTCGTGAGCTGCGGCAAGTCTAGTGGCCCAGCACCAAGAACTTTAAGCCAGATGTACCAGAGAAGTATGATGGCAGGTTGCATCCGTCGGAGTTCCTCAGCATCTACACCATTGCGGTGCAAGTTGCCGGGGGGCGCGACGAGAAGATCCTTGCCAACTACTTCCCACTGGTGCTTAAGCCTAACGTCAGATCCTGGCTCGTGCACTTGCCGGACAACTCCATCTCCTCATGGGCGGATCTGTGCCATCAGTTTGTCGGCGCCTTCACAGGAGGCCACAAACCTCATGGCCAGGAGAGCGATCTGCATCTGCTCGCCTAGAAGGAAGGAGAGCCTCTGCGCAAGTACATTCAAAGATTCAGCCAAGTGCAGCGCAACATCCCAGACGTCCATCCCGCCACGGTTATCAGCGCGTTCCATCAGAACGTGCGTAACCGCGGGATGCGGGAGGAGATGGCGATGTGCAAGATAAGAGACGTCAGTGAGCTCTACGCCCTGGCCGACAAGTGTGCACATGCTGAAGAAGGAAGAAAATTCCCCGGAGAGAACACAGGAGCAGGGGGGTCTGACAGTGAGGATGCTGCCCCGGCAAAGAAAAACCGACGGCGGAACAACAGAAGAAGGAAAGGCAAAGATGTGGCAGCTGTCGAGCAGTCCGGCAACGGAGGTGGCGCCAAGGAAGCAGAACCTGTGGCGGCCGCCGACAAGTAGGGCGGCTCCGAAAAGTAGTATTGCAAGATTCACCGTACCAAGGGCCATGACCTCCAAAGTTGCAAGAAGGTCGAGCAGCTCGCTGAGCTGCAAAAGGCTGAGTACGAGCGACGCGACAAGGAAAAAGCCTAGGAAGGTACGGGCGGATCCGGCAAGAAGCGTCCCGGCCGGGGAGGACGTCGCGGCAAGGCCAAGCAGCGGCAAGGAGACAGGCCTCCCCGCGGCCGCGACAAGGATGAAGATGAAGACGAAGAGGAGGACATGGATGATGACGAGGCCGACGAGCAGGAGTTTCAGAAAGCAACAGAGGTTTTATGCATTGACGGTGGTGCTTCTCTGCATACCTCGCACCGTTGGGTGCGAGAAGTTAATGCAGCAGAACCATCAGTTGAGTCACGCAAGCCCCTGAAGTAGTCCAGCACGCCTATCATGTTTGACATTGAGGATCACCCTGATCGCATCACTGCGGTCTGGTGCTTGCCGATGTTGGTTTCACCAACTATTCGCAACCTCAAAGTCACAAAGATGCTAGTTGACGGCGGGGCCGGCTTGAACCAGATCTCCTCAGTGGTACTCAAGAAGCTCCAGATCCCCGACAGCGAGCTCGAAGAGACTGGTACTTTCCAAGGAATTAATCCGGGAAGGAGCAAGCCGAAGGGGAAGATTGCATTGCCAGTGACATTTGGTAGTGAGCTGAACTTCAGGACAGAGAAAGTCACTTTTGATGTTTCTGATTTCCCATTGCCCTACAATGGGATACTTGGCCGACCAGCGCTCGCCAAGTTCATGGAAGCATCCCACTGTGCCTACAACGTGCTCAAGATCCCAGGTCTGGTAAGTGTCATTTCTGCCCCTGGCGACAAGAAAGATGCCCTTATCTGTACCGACAAGATCTACCGGGAAGCAGCAGCCGTAGCCGAATGCAAACCACTTGCCGCTGAAGCTCCCGGGGGGAAGAAGAAGACCAAGTCCGGCAAGAGCTCTGATGCCCACTCCGGCAAGCGCACCTCTTCGGAGTGCTGCGCTAATGTTGAGGACGCACCATCGAGCTCCACAGGCAAGTGTAAGAAGGCAAAGGAAGCTCCGCCAGAGAACAAGAAAGTGGCCGCCAAGGAGGACGGCACTGGTGGTACCTTCACCATTAGTGCCACGCTTGATCCTAAATAGGAAAGCACGCTCGTGTTTGCATGGCAACCATCTGACATCCCCGGTGTTCCCAGGAAAGTAATTGAGCACCACCTTGCCGTCTGTCCTCACGCACGGCCCATCAAGCAGAAAGTCAAAAAACAAGCAGTGGAACGCCAAGAATTCATTGCAGAAGAGATCAAGAAGTTGGAAGCAGCGGGCCTGGTCAGAGGAGTGCTCCATCCAACGTGGCTGGCCAATCCTGTAGTCGTGCGCAAGGCGAATGGAAAATGGAGGCTTTGTATAGACTTCACTGATGTTAATAAAGCTTGTCCCAAAGATCCATTTCCCTTGCCGCGCATTGACCAGATCGTCGACTCCACGGCAGGATGTGATTTGCTTTCATTTCTTGATGCATATTCAGGATATCATCAGATCTTCATGGCAGAAGAGGATGAGGAGAAGACCGCATTCATTACTCCATGTGGCACGTACTGCTTTGTGCGGATGCCTTTCGGACTAAAGAATGCTGGTTCAACATTTGCGAGGGTAGTTCACGAAGCTTTTGAGCCACAGTTGCACAGAAATGTAGAGGCTTACATGGATGACATAGTGGTCAAAAGCAAAGACAGAGCAACTCTGATTCAAGATTTGGATGAGACCTTTGCAAATCTGCACAAGATCAATCTCAAGCTCAACCCTGAGAAGTGTGTGTTTGGAGTCCCTTCCGGCAAGCTTCTCGGGTTCTTTGTGTCTCAGCGGGGGATTGAGGCTAATCCCGACAAGATCAAGGCCATTGAGCAGATCGAAGCACCGAAGCGCGTCAAGGATGTGCGAAGGCTTGCCGGCTGCGTAGCTGCTCTCAGCAGGTTCATCTTTAAGTCTGCTGAACGCGCCCTGCCGTTGTTCAAAATATTGAAAAAGGAAGGTGCAATGAAATGGACTCTAGAAGCGGAGGCTGCGCTGCAGGAGTTGAAGAGATACCTGTCCTCCACTCCAATACTTATCGCACCTAAGCCACAACAGAAGTTGCTGCTATATCTAGCGGCAACCAATCAAGTGGTTAGTGCTGCGTTTGTAGCGGAAAGGGAGGCAGATGATGAGCCAGCGGCCACGGCAAGTGCATCCAGCGACAAGCAGGGGGCTTCCCCGACAAGCTTTGGTCCTGACAAGGATGGATCTGTGCAGCCACAAGAAGAGAAGCAGAAGAAAATGGTGCAGCGCCCAGTTTACTTTGTTTGTTCCCTTCTGCAGGGGGCTAGATCAAGGTACTCTGGTGTGCAGAAGTTGCTTTTCGGCCTTCTCATGGCCTCGAGAAAGCTGCGCCATTACTTTCAAGCACATGAGATCACAGTTGTCACCCGCTTTCCGTTGAAAAGGATATTGCAGAATCCAGAAGCAACAGGCAGGATTGTCGAGTGGGCACTGGAATTGTCAAGCTTTGGCCTTAAGTTTGAGAGTACTTCAACTATCCAGAGCCGAGCATTGGCGGAATTCATAGCAGAATGGACGCCAACACCTGATGAAGAAACTCCAGAGACGAGCATCCCTATCAAGGAAGCAAGCAAAGAATGGATCATGTACTTTGATGGTGCCTTCTCGCTGCAAGGCGCCGGTGCGGGCGTGTTACTTGTCGCACCCACTGGAGAGCACCTCAAGTACGTCGTCCAGATGCACTTTCCCAAGGAGCAAGCGACAAACAATACTGCAGAGTATGAAGGTTTGCTTGCCGGACTTAGGATCGCGGCAGATCTTGGGATCAAGAAGCTTATTGTCAGGGGTGACTCGCAGCTTGTTGTCCGCCAAGTGAACAAAGATTATCAGAGTCCGTTGATGGAAGCTTACATTGATGAAGTGAGAAAGTTGGAAGAGCATTTTGACGGCCTGCAGATGGAACATGTTCCAAGAGCCCAGAACGATGTTGCCGATGGCCTGTCAAAATGCGCTGCATTAAAGTTACCTGTGGAACCAGGGATCTTTGTGCTCAGGCTGACTCAACCATCTGTGATACCATCAACTGGACAGAACAAGAAGAGGAAGTTGATTTCCGGTGACTACTTTCCGGCTGAGCTCCCCGGAGCCGCCGCCAAGAAGGTCCCCAAGATCAACACCAAGAGTGCTGAGGAGCAGCCTGCTCCGACAAACCCTAAGGTTTGTTTTGTTGAGGCAGACGCTCCCGACAAGTTTTGCTCCGGCTGAACCGCAGGTTCTTGCCGTAGAAGCAGATGTTCCCGCAGCAGCATTCGTGCCTTTAATCCTTGTTGTTGAGCTACAAGCTCCGACATGGGCGCAGCAGATTGTCCGTTTCCTTCAAACAGGAGAACATCCCGAAGAGCAAGAAGAAGCCGAGAGAGTAGCCCGGCAATCAAGTATGTACCAGTTTGTCGACGACATACTGTACAGAAGGAGATTCAACGGAGTGAAATTGAAGTGCATTCCCCGGGAAGACGGACAGAAGCTGTTGGCGGAGATACACGGAGGCATATGTGGTCATCACATTGGCGCAAGAGCACTTGCCGGCAAAGCTTTCCGGCAAGGTTTCTTTTGGCCAACAGCCCTCCAGGATGCAACTGTGCAGGTAACCAAGTGTGAAGCGTGCCAGTTCCACTCCAAGCAGATACACCAGCCAGCTCAGGCTCTCCAGACGATCCCTTTATCCTGGCCATTTTCGGTCTGGGGGCTCGACATCCTCGGCCCCTTTCCCCGGGCTGTCGGGGGATTTGAGTACTTGTACGTGGCAATCGACAAGTTCACAAAGTGGCCGGAAGTGGAAGCAGTGAGGAAGGTGACAGCACAGTCAGCGGTCAAGTTCTTCAGGTCAATTGTTTGCCATTTCGGAGTCCCTAACAGGATCATCACCGATAATGGCACACAATTCATGAGCCGCACCTTCATACAGTACGTCCAAGATCTTGGCGCCAAGGTCTGCTTCGCTTCCGTTGCTCACCCGAGAAGCAACGGTCAAGCAGAGAGGGCAAACGCTGAAGTGCTGCACGGGCTCAAGAGCAGAACTTTCGACAGGCTGCACAAGTGCGGAAGAAATTGGATCGAGGATCTGCCAGTGATTCTTTGGTTGATCAGGATGACGCCAAATCGAGCCACTGGCCAGACACCTTTCGCTCTAGTCTATGGAGCAGAAGGAGTTCTCCACACAGAACTCGTATACGGATCGCCTCGAGTGCTCGCTTATGATGAGCTTGAGCAAGAGCAGCTGCGACAAGATGACGCGCTGCTCCTTGAGGAAGATCGTCTTCAGGCTGCTGTACGAGCTGCTCGATATCAGCAAGCTTTGCGCCGCTACCATAGCCGCAAAGTCAATGCCAGAAGTCTCGAGGAAGGCGACCTTGTTCTTCGGCGCGTTCAATCCTCCAAGAATTCCAACAAGTTGACGCCAAAGTGGGAAGGCCCTTATCGGGTGAAACGAGTCACTAGGCCTGGCGCTGTCCGCCTTGAGACCGAAGATGGCTTTCCGGTGAGCAACTCCTGGAACATTGAGCATCTTCGTAAGTTTTACCCATAAGGCGCAGTTGCCGGAACCTGTTCCGGCAACCACCTTTTGTACAAGCCTTTCCGCTGTTGCATGTAACCCTTTGTACAAAGTCGGGCGCAGATCTCGTGCATAAATAAAGGTCACGTGCTTCGCACATCTTGTCAAATTTCATGCCTTTTTCTTTTTTGCATGTATTATCTGACACTTTGTGCAGCACTTGCCCCCGGTAAGCAATAACGAGCCTTAAGGCTCCATATCTTTATTTTCTCTTCTTTCTTTTCCTCAAGAAGAAGGTTCCTTCGCCCACATGTTCACCGGGGGGAAGGAGAAGATAATGGTGTGGACCAGGCGTTGTTCAAGAGAGTATCGCCTTGCCGAGACGAAAACAACAGAAAAGCTAAGTTGCCAAAGTTTGAGCACAATCAGTTTTAAAATTTCTTAAGTTATCTTCCTTGAACGACCGTGCTTTGTATGGAAAACCTGTGCGCGAAGGAACCAACTCGCGGCTAGTTGCGCCCTTACTTTGTTTCGAGTCCGCTCAACAACTTAAGTGTGCTGCGACTAGTTGCGACAAGGTTTCTTGCCGGAAGCAGCACCGCCAGCAGGCTGCTGATGTTCCGCACTCAGCGCTCGCGGCAAGGGTGCCTGCGCCGGCAAGTTCCCTAAAAGCGTAAGGGTAAAAACATACAAAGGAAGGAATCAAGTAAAGGAAATAACATAGCAAATACTGCCCAAGATAGTTATATTACAAAAATGACTTGCCGCGCTCTAATAGATTGTTCCTGTGACATATCTAGCAGCGGCAAGAAAAAGGAGGAAAAAGGCGGCCTAGTCTGCGCGATCACCGTCGACCCTCCTGACTTCATTCACTTTGTCCACAATGGGCGCGACAAGGGCCCTGAGCTCTTCAAGATCAGCACCTGCCGGCAGCTTCTTGAGGACGTTGGTGAGGTTGAGGCCCGGATTGCGGAAGAGCACCTTCACCAACACCTTCTCCAGGACTCTGGCGCAGATTGCCCGCGACTCATCAGCCAGCTGCCTTGGGATCCTTTCCCGGAGTTGCTGGAGGGCCGTCGCCACGCCCTTGAAGAACAGAGTGAGCCTGGCGCTGGGCTGGAGGTTCTCATCAGAAGAGTACCCGAAGCCCTCTATTTCCAGTTGCGCTAGCTCCTCGTCGATGACTGCGGCGATGTTGACGAGGCCCTCCATCCAGAGCTCCACGGTAGCCCTGAAGGTGTTATGGGTTTCGGCGGCCCTCGTCAGCAGCGCCTCATTGGCCTTGATCTCTCCCTTCAAGTCCTCCTCCCGCTTCTTGGCGCTGTCCAGCGTCTTGGTCAGCGTAGCCAGCTTCAGCTTGAGATCGGCATTAGCGTCCTTGGCGTCGTTCATCTCCCTGCCCTTCTCAGAGAGACGACCCTGCAGCTCACCATGGGCAAGGGCGTCCTTCTCGCGCTCGCGCTAGAGCGCGACAAGCTCTTCATTCTTTGTCTTGAGGGTGGCTTCTAGCTCCGTCACCCTCACCTCCAGCTCCTTCTTGGCGGCCTCGGCAGCTGCAGCAGCATCCTTCGCTTCCTTGAGGGCTCCGCCAAGTGTCTCCTCGCGCGCGGCAAGCTCCTCCTCATGGCTGTCCAAGTTAACCTTCTTCTGCATCAGCTCGCCCTCTCGCACGGACATCTCCTCGGCGGCAAGCCGTTTCTGCTCTTCGGCTTCAGCCTTCTCGAGAAGAAAAGCCTTTCGTGCCTCGACAAGCTGCACCCTCTCCTCAGCAATGGACCGGAGGGCCTCTTGGTTGCGGCTCTGGAGCTCCTCCGCATGCTTCTCTATGTCTACTCCCGCCTGTGCGACAAGCGCTTCCCGGGACTCCAGTTTTGCTTGACGGGCGCGGTAGAGTGACACCAACTTCTGGAGCAGCTGCTCCTCCTCAGACTCGAAATCGCCGCTGCTGCTGCTTGGCGCGTCAACCACTGTCAGCCCAGCGGAGGCGAGCACTTCTCCGTCAAAAGCCTCTCCCTCGACCGGCGCCCTGGAGCTTGACACCCAGGGAAGCTTGATGAAGACACCCTCGCCGGCCTTCAAGTAGGCGCCGGGCTGGGGCTCTTCGGAGCCCGGCGCTGCATCAGCGGCGGAGGGGTCGGCGGTCGGTGTAGCACCTTGTGCTCCTGCACCCTCAGGGTCGTCAGTGCGATCGCCGGACCCCTCGCCAGCTCCGGCGCCAGCAGCCTTGGCGGCCTCTTCGCCGGCGGGATCATCAGCGCCGGCCTCTTCTTCAGTTGCAGCGGCATCGCCAGTATTGCCGCGCACGTTCTCCTCGCCGGTGGCCTCGGTTTCCATTGGCTCCGCGGAGAGAGGATCTGAAGAAAGGAAAGGGGAGAAAAAGTCAAGCAAATATCCAAAAAAGAAGGTCAGAAGAAGAAGAACCAAGGGAAGTTCTCTGACAAACAGGATTACATATGCTGGGCTCTGTAATCATGGGCTCCACCACCGGGGGATCGCTGGTCCCGTCTCTTGCCGGAGAACTGCCCCTTGCCGGGGACCTCTCCCTTGCCGGAGAGCGCTCCCTCGCCGGGGAATCGTCCCTTGGCGGCGTAGTTGAAGCAGATAGCACCTCAGGAGCGGCTTCTGGTTGTTCCTGATGGGCCTGTTCTGATCCTACACAAGCAAACCAACAATCAAGATATCATCAAGGAAAGAACACCCGTGCGCACCTGGCAGCGGGAAGGAAAATTATGTACTTACGCTGGGGGCTGCACCGGGGGCTGCTTCGGGGAGAGGTTGCCGGGTCCGACAAGGTGGTCTCAGAAGCGTCCTCTACTGTCACAGCAGGATCGTCCTTGATGACAACCACGGGGACCTTGGCCCTCTTCGCCGCTCTCTGGGCCAGAGTCCTGGAAAGGAACAAGGTTCAGAAGAAAGCAGATCAGATACAAGACAAGAAACAACAAGAATCGAAGAAACATAAGGACAACAAAAAGAAAGTCTTACTCCTCCTCCTCTTCTTCCTCCTCGTCATAGCTGAGCGCGGAGAGGTCGAAGTCTGGTACCCTTTCAGCGCGACGAGGCGGAGGAGTAGGCTCCCGTGGATGCTTGGCGGGAGCTGCGGCAGGATCGGAAGCGGCGGCCCGAGAATACCCCGCTCCAGTTGCCGGTGCGGCGTGAGATGCTCCCGCGGCAACGGTGCTTGTCGCGGTGGAGCGTGTCCCGCGGCGCGGCGGCTGTTGGCCCGTCTGCCGCCCTGCTGTGTCTCCGGTCCTGCGGAGGCGCCTTCTTGGTTGAGCTGGGGGCTGCACTGGAGGCTCCGCCTGCGGCAAGTCGCTTGAAGACGGCTGGCCACTCGCGCCCCCGGCGGGTTCGCTCGCTTCGGCTTCGGGCTCTCCCTCGCCAACGACCTCCCCGACAAGATCCTCTCGGTCGGCAAGGCTTACCGCCTCGGCTGCCTCTGCCTCCTCCAAAGTAAACCCGAACTCGCCCGCGGCGGCGGCCGCCGCCGCCTCTTCTGCCCTGGTGGCAATGCGCCGCATCTCGTCATCAGTGGTGTCGCGGGTGAGGAGCCTCTGCTCGTCGGCGCGGATCGCCACCTCCACCAAGTCATCGAAGAATTGCTGCACGACGTCGTCGGTGGGCTCCTGCCAAGTTGGGATAATCCCATGCGAGTCGCACTCCGGCATCATTGCGCGGATGCGGTCGAGCTGGGAGTTATTGCACAACGGGACGATGCCCTGCGGCAGCCTGAACCACTCGGGATGGTTGGGGTCATCCTTGAATAGTTCCTTGAGCGCCCGTCCAACTCCAAAACAGTGAAGTTAAAATTGAGACCTGGGCGCAGCCTCATGATATCCACCGGACCCCCGAACAACCAGGCGGGTCTCCCACTCTCCTGCAGAGGGGCGATGCGGCGGCGAAGAAAGTCCGCGCCAACAGCCCCTACAGTAAGCCCGGCAAGCCTGAGCCGCAAGATCCGGGTGGTGGCGATCTTCAATCTAGCATCATCCGCCACCAGGGCGCTCCAATCGCCGCCGCGCACTACTCGGGCTTGGCGCAAGTTGGTGAATGGATGCGGGTTCTCATCAACAATCCAACACCACTCCGCTCTCCACTCCTCCCATTTGCTGCGGAGCTCCCCCTCCAGATAGACCTCCTTCATGCCGACTCTCGAGATCCAGGTGATCCCGCCAGCTAAGGGCTCTCCCTTCTCGGCCCGGGGCATGAAGTAGTGGCGAAAAAGGGCAACATTTGGGTGGATTCCGATGAAGTTCTCGCAGAGATGTGCGACAACCGCCATGGTCAGAACGGCGTTGGGGGTGAAGTCAAGGAGATGAAACCTGTAGGTATTCATGATATCACAGAAGAAATCGGAAAAGGGCGAGCAGAGCCCGCAATAGAAGAACAATGGGAAGAAGGGGTATCCTTTTGGACACCGTTTCGAGGTAGAAGCTTCGGCGGAGTGTACCTGCGTACGCGGATGCGCCCGCATCTCCTGTCGACCAGAAGAAATAGAACCACTCCCGCAGCTCCTTCGCGGAGAGCTCGGGGGGGGGGGGGAGTGCTCGCTCCTTGCGTAGCGCCTCAAGCCGCAGCGCCTCGGCCGACTTCGCACCCTTCCCGGTCTTCGGAGCCATGGAGGAGGCGGCGGGGGAGAGCAAGGGCGTTGGCGGCGACGGCGGCGACGGGGGGCGGAGCGCTGCTCTCTTTCGGCTTTGTGAAGCGGAGGGGAGCGGCAGAGATTTCTGAGGAAGCAACTGCAAGTGGCGAAGGTGGGGGAACGGCCCCTGTTTTCCCTGCTTATAAAGAGGAGGAGGCGAACGTTACGCCTTTTTCGATTAAAGAATCACCCACGATCTCTCCCATGACGCCGTGTTTGACGCGTGCCGTTACAGGAGGGCGCGGTGGATACGGAGTTAGATTTGGTATGGACCCAGGCCGCATGTGCCCGTGCCCTGCTTTGGGCCTGGCCCAACAGCGCTCGGCACCGTGTGTGGCCCAGGCCCGGGGGCTCCTGTCGGTGTACTAAAGTAGGGGTACCTTAGTATCCCGAACTTGTGCACGGGCAGTTGCAGCGTCCCGCGGCAAGGCTTGACGGGTGTCCGCCAAGATCCTCCGTAGTTCCTATTGATGCCATTCAAGAACAAAGTGTTTTAACTAAGAAGACAAGACTCCGGCAAGAGGAGCTTGCCGGGTAGGACAAGGCCCCGGCAAGAGGAGCTTGCTGGGAAGGCCAACCAAGGAACTTCAAAGAACTTGCCGCGACGCGCCGCGCGTCCCGGCAAGACCCGACGAGCGACAAGCTTTCGGGTGCGGCAAGACAACGACTGCGGCAAGGCGCTTGCCGCGGCGAAGCCACCACTCTGTGCCCACGCTCCAGCGCACCCGTCGACATGTCGCCCTGAGACCATTCCAGACGCACGTGGCGGGAAGCTATGCAGCCAAGCGGTGCGAGGTGGCAAGTGGAGATGACGAGAAGGCCATCGTGGCAAGCGGTGGCGCCCCTAACGGTCGCTTTTCTGCACTGTTTAGGCGATGCACACGGGCATTAAATGCTCTTGTCCCCTGCCGTCAGAGTTAGGTAGGGTGCACTGTAGATAGCAGTTGTACCAACCACCCTTTTTACATTTATACCCTTTCCTGTGTTGCCACCTATCGGTGACCCCTTTAGCCTATAAAAGGAGGCCCATGCATAACGTAGAAGGGGTTCGACTCATTCGAAACTACACCACTCTCAGGCTCTCAAGCAAAGAACAGAATACAATCACAAAGCAGCTCCGAAGCTAGGTAAAAATCCCTCGCGTGCTCCGCCTCGATCCGCTCTTCGTGCGTCCTCCGCTCCCTGCCGGACCGAAAAGGGGCCCTGCCCCATAGGTGCTCGTTTCCCACAACAGGCTCCTATCGGTGTAAAAAAGAGGGGCACACCTTTGTACCCCTTTACCTGTGCACGGACAGTCGGAGACGCGCCCACGGCCACACCAAGCAGAGCGGAGGAGGTGAACCAAGGTAAAACCAAAGCCCAAGACAGCCAGAGCAACGCCAAGGCCAAGAACACAAAGAAGCAGAGAGGCGAAGCAGGTTCCCCCGGCAAGATCCTTGCCGGGGGCAGCCTCAGCGGCCCCGGAAGACCCTTGCCGGGGCGGCTCGCCCACACCATCGTAGTGAGCCACCTTCGAGCCCACGGGTTCCAACTCAACCAACCATGTTGGAACTAGGGATCGGGAGGCACCTCCATGGTGGCATCCAGATATTTGTGAAAACAAGGGACATTCAAGATCAGATGAGGGTTGAAAGACAATGATCCTCGGCAAGATCCTTGCCGAGGAGAACCACAAGACCCCTGGCAAGATCCTTGCCGGGGACGACAGCGCGCCACAACAAGATCCTTGCCGGGCCACCCGAAAAGGCTCTTGTCGAGGACGCCAGCAGGGCCACAGCCAGGCCCGCATCAGCCAAGTCTCGACCGCCATTTGCATGCAGCTGCCAGCCCAACCAACTAGGCAGGCACCTGTGTGGCAACATGCAGCTCCCAGTCCAACTCATCAAGCGCTTGCGTGGCAGCATGCAGATCTTCATGAAGACCACACCACCGCGCCACCTCAGCTTCCTGCCTGCCTACATGGCGCCACACGCATCGCTAGCCAGGCGCGTGTCGAAGCGAGGAGGAGCAGGGACGGACGGGACGGGCCTCGCTCCCGTCCTCGATAAAGCTAGGGGACACCTCAGCAGCGCATTAAATGCGCCTTGTCCTGTAATACGAGCGATAAGCTCGTAGCACTGTACGCCTTTCCACCTCCTGTGTGCCACTGTGGCAGCCCCTTTCGACTATAAAAGGATGCCCATGGCATACTGGAGAGGGATTCGACTCTCTGAAACGGCACAACCACTGTAGCTAGTCCGGGAGCTCAAGAACACTCAATACATCCACCAAAGCAGGACTAGTGTTTTACGCATCCTCGTGGCCCGAACCTGGGTAAATGGTCCTTGTGTTGATTACTAATCATGCTCTTCTCACAACCCTGCGCCCCGACAACCGCAGTAGGGATTCTTGTCATCCCATAGGTGTCGTTCCACACCGACACTTCCGTAGCAGCTATGTACTCCGCTTCACACGTAGATCCTGCCACGACGCTCTATTTGGAACTGCACCAACTGACAGCTCCACCATTCAATATAAATACGTATCCGGTTTGTGACCTAGAGTCATCTGGATCAGAGTCAAATCTTGCATCGACGTAACCATTTACGACGAGCTCTTTGTCCCTCCATAAATGAGAAACATATCCTTAGACCTTTTCAGGTATTTCAGGATGTTCTTGACCGCTTTCCAGTGATCCACTCCTGGATTACTTTGGTACTTCCCTAATATACTTATAGCAAGGCACACATCAGGTCTGGTACACAGCATTGCATACATGATAGAACCTATGGTTGAGGCATATGGAATGACTTTCATTTTCTCTCTATCTTTTGCAGTGGTCGGGCATTGAGTCTCACTCAACTTCACACCTTGCAATACAGGCAGGAACCCTTTCTTTGACTGATCCATTTTGAACTTCTTCAAAATCTTATCAAGGTATGTGCTTTGCGAACGTCCAATTAAGCGTCTTGATCTATCTCTATAGATCTTGATGCCCAATATGTAAGTAGCTTCACTGAGGTCTTTCATTGAAAAATTCTTATTCCAGTATCCTTTTATGCTATTCAGAAACTATGTATCATTTCCAATCAACAATATGTCATCCACATATAAGATTAGAAATGCTACAGAGCTCCCACTCACTTTCTTGTAAATACAGGCTTCTCCAAAAGTTTGTATAAAACCATATGCTTTGATCACACTATCAAAGCGTATTTTCCAACTCCGAGAGGCTTGCACCAGTCCATAAATGGATCGCTAGAGCTTGGACACTTTGTTAGCACCTTTAGGATTGACAAAACCTTCTGGTTGCATCATATACAACTCTTCTTTAAGAAATCCATTAAGGAATGTAGTTTTGACATCCATTTGCCAAATTTCATAATCATAAAATGCGGCAATTGCTAACATGATTCGGACAGACTTAAGCATCGCTACCGGTGAGAAGGTCTCATCGTAGTCAACTCCTTGAACTTGGCGAAACCCTTTTGCAACAAGTCGAGCTTTGTAGATAGTAACATTACCGTCAGTGTCAGTCTTCTTCTTGAAGATCCATTTATTCTCTATGGCTTGCCGTTTATTGGGCAAGTCAACCAAAGTCCACACTTTGTTCTCATACATGGATCACATCTCAAATTTCATGGCCTCGGGCCATTTCGTGGAATCTGGGCTCATCATCGCTTCCTCATAGTTCGTAGGTTCGTCATGGTCTAGTAACATGACGTCCAGAATAGGATTACCGTACCACTCTGGTGCGGAACATACTTTGGTTGACCTACGGGTTCGGTAGTAACTTGATCTGAAGTTTCATGATCATCATCATTAACTTCCTCACTAATTGGTGTAGGAATCATTGGAACTGATTTTTGTGATGAATTACTTTCCAATTCGGGAGAAGGTACAATTACCTCATCAAGTTCTACTTTCCTCCCACTCACTTCTTTCGAGAGAAACTCCTTCTCTAGAAAGGATCCATTCTTAGCAACGAATATCTTGCCTTCGGATATGTGATAAAAGGTGTACCCAATAGTCTCCTTTGGGTATCCTATGAAGACACATTTCTCCGATTTGGGTTCAAGCTTATCAGGTTGAAGCTTTTTTCACATAAGCAACGCAACCCCAAACTTTAAGAAACGACAACTTGGATTTCTTGCCAAACCACAGTTCATATGGTGTCGTCTCAATGGATTTAGATGTCGCCGTATTTAACATGAATGCAGCCTTCTCTAAAGCAGAACCCCAAAACGACAGCGATAAATCAGTAAGGGACATCATAGATTGCACCATATCTAATAAAGTACTGTTACGATGTTCGGACACACCATTACGCTGTGGTGTTCTAGGTGGCATGAGTTGTGGAACTATTCCACATTGTTTCAAATGAAGACCAAACTCATAACTCAAATATTCACCTCCATGATCAGAATGTAGAAATTTTATTTTCTTGTTATGATGATTTTCTACTTCACTCTGAAATTCTTTGAACTTTTCAAATGTTTCAGACTTGTGTTTCATCAAGTAGAAGCACTCAGTCTCAGGCTTAGATCCAGACTTGGGCTTCTTCACTTGAGAAGCAACTTGCTTGCCGTTCTTCTTGAAGTTCCCCTTCTTTCATTTGCCCTTCTTCTTGAAACTAGTGGTCTCGTTAACCATCAACACTTGATGCTCCTTCTTGATTTCTACCTCCGCAGCTTTTAGCATTGCGAAGAGCTCGGGAATTGTCTTATCCATCCCTTGCATATTATAGTTCATCACAAAGCTTTTGTATCTTGGTAGAGGTGATTGAAGAACTCTGTCAATAACACTATCATCAGGAAGATTAACTCCCAGTTGAGTCAAGTGGTTGTGGTACCCAGACATTATGAGTATATGTTCACTGACAGAACTATTCTCCTCCATCTTGCAGCTATAGAACTTATTGGAGACTTCATATCTCTCAACTCGGGCATTTGCTTGAAATATTAACTTCAACTCCTGGAATATCTCATATGCTCCATGACATTCAAAATGTCGTTGAAGTCCCGATTCTAAGCCGTACAACATGGCACACTGAACTATCGAGTACTCATGAACACGCGACTGCCATGCATTCACAATGTCTGCAGTTGCTGGCGTGGGTGGTACACCTAGCAGTGCTTCTAGGACGGAATTCTTCTATGCAGCAGTGAGGATAATCCTCAAGTTACGGACCCAGTCTGTGTAATTGCTACCATCATCTTTCAACTTAGCTTTCTCTAGGAACGCATTAAAATTCAAAGGAACAGTAGCACGGGTCGTTGATCTACAACAACATAGACATGCAAAATACTATCAGGTACTAAGTTCATGATAAATTAAAGTTCAATTAATCATATTACTTAAGAACTCCCACTTAGATAAACATCCATCTAGTCATCTAAATGATCACGTGATCCATATCAACTAAACAATGTCCGATCATCACATGAGATGGAGTAGTTTTCAATGGTGAACATCACTATGTTGATCATATCTACTATATGATTCACGCTCCACCTTTCGGTCTCAATGTTCCGAGGCCATATCTGCATATGCTAGGCTCGTCAAGTTTAACCCGAGTATTCTGTGTGTGCAAAACTGGATTGCACCCGTTGTATGTGAACGTAGAGCTTATCACACCCGGTCATCACGTGGTGTCTCGACACGATGAACTGTAGCTACGGTGCATACTCAGGGAGAACACTTATACCTTGAAATTTAGCGAGGGATCATCTTATAATGCTACCGCCGTACTAAGCAAAATAAGATGCATAAAGGATAAACATCACATGCAATCAAAATAAGTGATATGATATGGCCATCATCATCTTGTGCCTTTGATCTCCATCTCCAAAGCACCATCATGGACTAGGGGGTGTCCGAATAGCCGAACTATCATCGTTGGCCGGACTCCAAGAATATGAAGATACAAGATTGAAGACTTCGTCCCGTGTCCGGATGGGACTTTCCTTGGCATGGAAGGCAAGCTTGGCAATACGGATATGTAGATCTCCTACCATTGTAACCGACTCTGTGTAACCCTAGCCCTCTCCGGTGTCTATATAAACCGGAGGGTTTTAGTCCATAGGACGTACAACTATCATACCATAGGCTAGCTTCTAGGGTTTAGCCTCCTTGATCTCGTGGTAGATCCACTCTTGTACTACCCATATCATCAATATCAATCAAGCAGGAGTAGGGTTTTACCTCCATCGAGAGGGCCCGAACCTGGGTAAAAACATTGTGTCCCTTGTCTCCTGTTACCATCCGCCTAGACGCACAGTTCGGGACCCCCTACCCGAGATCCACCGGTTTTGACACCGACATTGGTGCTTTCATTGAGAGTTCCTCTATCTCGTCACCTGTAGGCCTGATGGTTCCTTCAATCATCAACAATGACGTGGTCCAGGGTGAGACTTTTCTCCCCGGACAAATCTTCATATTCGGCGACTTTGCACTGCGGGCCAATTCGCTTGGCCATCTGGAGCAGATTGAAAGCTACGCCCTTGGCCATCAGGTCAGATTTGGAAGTTTGAACTTCACGGCCGACATCCGTGGAGACTTGATCTTCGACGGATTCGAGCCACAGCCGAGCGCACCACACTGTCTCGATGGGCATGATTTAGCTCTGCTGTCGGACAATGCCCTGGAGGCCGCACAAGAGTCCGCTCCGACCCTTAACTCGGAGCCGACTGCGCAGATCGAGAACGGGTGGCTGGACACCGCCTCGGGGGCTGCTACCTCTACGGCGATGGAGCCGAATACCGATCATGTCCCTTATGAAGCTCGTGACTCCGAGGTGCCGGACTCCTCGCCGGACTCCGAACCTCCTGCGCCCCTGCCAATCGAATCCGATTGGGCGCCGATCTTGGAGTTCACAGCTGCGGACATCTTTCAGCACTCGCCCTTTAGCGACA
The DNA here is from genome assembly GCA_963921465.1 of Triticum timopheevii. NCBI lineage: Eukaryota > Viridiplantae > Streptophyta > Magnoliopsida > Poales > Poaceae > Triticum > Triticum timopheevii. The sequence continues at coordinate 496,879,285 of OY997266.1, read as the reverse complement.
TCCTGAATTCACTAAAGCATCTCTCGTTATCAGGAGAGCCCTGGCCGGACTGGGGTCAGGACGGTTGGGATGCGGACGACGAAGAAATTCAAAGCCCACCCACCACCCACTTTGTAGCCACTGTCGACGATCTAACCGACATGCTAGAATTCGACTCCGAAGACATCGACAATATGGACGACGATGCCGGAGACGACCAAGAACCAGCGCCTACGGGGCACTGGGAAGCCACCTCAACTCACGATGTATACATGGTGGATACGCCAAAAGGAAGCAATAGCGAGGAACAACGGGACGCGGCGAAGGACAATTCCCCCGAAAAACAGCCAAAACGGCGACGCAAACGCCGCCCAAAGTCCCGCCTCGACAAAAACAACACCCATACAGACCCAACCGAAGAGCAGGGCGAACTAGTGGACGACAAACATGCCACCAAACAACCGTCTGAACGAGATGAATTGGACGAGCAACCCATCTCCGGCGAAAACAACAGTCCATATGATCTCACGGCGGACACATCACTGGAGCATAAGAACCTCCACAAAAGGCTTGTCGTCACTGCAAGAAGTTTGAAGAAGCATAAGCGAAAGCTCAAAACAGCGGAAGATGTACTCAGATTGAGATGGAGCAAAGTACTCAAGACCGCAGATAAATACAGCGATAGTCACCAAGCAAAGAGCTACCCAAAGCACAAGCTATTGCCCGAATTCGACGAGGAGGCCGTAGAGCCCCCAGAGTCAAAGAACAAAGAGGCCGCCTGGTCGGATAGACAACCACATGACAAGCAAAGAGCAGCAAGCGGCGCTGCACACAAGCTGGCACACAATCCACATAAGGATCCTCGTAAAAAGGATGGCCCGGTCAGGTCCATCTATGGGCCATGAATTTCCAGCGGGATTCAAACCCGTAAACATAGAGGCATTCGACGGAACAACAGACACCGGAGTTTGGATTGAAGATTACATCCTACACATACATATGGCTAGAGGAGACGATCTCCATGCCATAAAATACCTACCCCTCAAGCTCAAAGGGCCAGCCCGGCATTGGCTCAAAAGCCTCCCAGAAAATACTATTGGAAGTTGGGAAGAGCTCGAGGATGCGTTTCGGGCAAATTTTCAGGGGACCTATGTCCGCCCTCCGGATGTAGACGATTTAAGTCACATAACCCAACAGCCCGGAGAGTCAGCCCGCAAATTCTGGAATAGGTTCCTCACAAAAAAGAACCAAATAGTCGACTATCCGGAAGCCGAAGCCTTAGCAGCCTTCAGACATAACGTCCGAGACGAATGGCTTGCCAGACACCTCGGCCAAGAAAAGCCAAGGACAATGGCCGCACTAACAAGTCTCATGACCCGCTTTTGCGTGGAGAAGATAGCTGGCTGGCAAGATGCAGCACCAGCGACCCAAGTACATCGGAGGTCAGGGATGGAAATGGGAAGCCACGACGCAGAAAAGACCAGCGCCGGACTAAGGAAAATGGCCCAAAGAACGCGGCGGCAACGCCGGGTTCAAAAGCTCTCGGCCGAACAACAAAACACTGCCTCCTAAGGACAACAGTGACGAGCTATCCAACCTAAACAAAATATTGGACAGGATAGGTCAAATCCACAGTACCCCCGGGAAGCCTGCAAACCATACCCACAGAGATTGTTGGGTCTTCAAGCAGTCCGGCCGACTTAACGCCGAACACAAGGGTCTCGACACACCAAGCGAGGACAATCAAAACAGTAAATTCACTTCAAGTGATAACAAGGAAAAATAGGGCGGCACCTACTAAAGTACGCTCCGCACGGTCCACCCCAGCGGAGTCCCGAAATTGGATGTCAAAACCAATTACTTTCGACCATCAGGATTACTCCAGAAGTATTCGAAACGCAGGATGGACTGCTTTGATATTGGATCCTATAATCGACGGACTACAACTTACACAAGTCCTAATGGATGGCGGCAGCGATATAAACCTGCTATACCAGGACACAATCCGCAGAATGGGGATAGACCCTACCAAAATTCTCCATAGCAGCACTTCCTTTAAAGGAGTGACGCCAGGCTCTTATACCAATTGTACGGGCTCCGTACTGCTAGAAGTTGTGTTCGGTTCACCCGACAACTTCCGTCGCAAAAGCTAATCTTCCATATCGCCCCATTTAAAAGTAGCCATCAAGCACTATTGGGACGCGAAGCTTTCGCCCGCTTTAACGCAATACCGCATTACGCGTCTCTTACACTTAAAATGCCCGGTCCACGCGGCATCATCTCATTAAAAGGTAACTTCGAGTGTTCCTCGACCATGGAAGAACGTAAGACTGCCTTGACAGCCACATACTAATCCGGCCTTGCTGATCAAAGCCCCTAAAAACAGGTCATTCAGACCCCGGACGCGGTTAGGCGAGTCCGGCATAAATAAACAAGGGGCTTCCTAGCCACATATCCCTGTACAAGGGGCTGAACGCATGAACAATGAAGAGCCAATAAAGCTCAACTTTATTCATCTTTTGATCATACTCTGTTTTAAATACATTTTTTGCATGATATTTTTCAAAATAAGTTCTTCTCTTTTACAGATGAACAACGTGCTACACCCGTCCAGGATACAGCACAACGGAGACACAGGCGCAGACATGCAGTAGGGACCCATTACAAGGATTCTTTTCAGATTAAGACCCTGCGTAAACCTTTTTTCTGTCTCTTGTTGATACACATCACCCGGTTTCTTACCATAACCAAGGAGGAGGCTGGCGTTTTGGCATCGGCTGCGTCAAAAGTTTTCGCGCGTACCTGGACACTAGGGACTTAGGGCATCGTTCTGCCCGTTATCATAAAGACCGAATACCTCAGGGAGTGTTCGGCGTCTCGAGTTGGGCCTTATATGCATCAGCTCCGAATCATGTCTTTGGTCAAATGTTGGGTTTGCCCGGCTCCTGTGTTTTGCTGCCTTACGTTCCGTATCACTGGCTAACTCGGCACCAGGAGAACTACTGCGATTGTGCCCCGGTTCGGCCTGGCGAGCACCTCAGTAGAGAAAGCCGAAAACTGACTGTCATGATATAGCGAGAGACTGGTCAACCACTCAATCGACTACCGGAATGTCTAGAATTCCTCCACTTTGACGAAGGACCATTTCTCGGTCAGGCACATACGCGCCCCGAATTCGGAGAGCGCGGTGCCCCTAGGGGCTATATCGTAGCCCCACCTTTGAACTCCCATGGCTAAGTGAAAGTGATAAAGCATTATAGTCCGGTTGCCTAGTTTGCTACGCTACCACCTTCTTCACAGGACCAAGACGTTGGATTAAGTGTGAAAATGCGCCTTTTTTCAAACACCCCGCACCATGTGTGTGGGGGCTGAAGCCGAAGACTGCCATCTTTCAGGTTATATATACATATACATTAACGGCCGCACAGGAGATATTTCAATACTTGAACGCACAAGTATAAAAAGCACTTATATTATAAATATGGTTCTACAAATCATACATGTCATTTGAACATAAGGTTGTTCGAGCACTACGACTCTATTAAACGAGCACCCTGCAGGACATCTCGGCGGGTAATCGGCTTCTGTCAGTACCCCGGGATGCAACATCGGTGGCGTCCATCTCTGCCCAGCATGTTTTGACACGAGCGAGAGCCATCCGTGCACCCTCTATGCATGCCGACCGCTTCATCACCTTGATATGTGGTACCGCATCAAGGAATTGCTGCACTAAGCCAAAATAAGTCTTCGGCTTGGGCCTTTCTGGCCACAGATGAGCCACGACATCCTTCATGGCAAGTCCGGACAACCTATTCAGCTCAGCCCACTCAGCCAATAGATCAGTTAACGGAAGTGGACGCTCCGGACTATGGAATTGAGACCAAAAAAGCTCTTCCATTTCGTGATCCTTTTGGCTTCGGAAGTGCACGACTGCGTCCGCCGCACTCGCCGCCAAATTCAGATAAGGATCCTCCGCAACCCACAACTGGCCTAACTGAGCATACTTTTGATCCGTGAACTTCCTACGCAGCAGGAAGGGCTTTCCAGCCGCAATGTCTCCGGCCTGACGCAGCTCCTCCTTTATAGCCCTCATTGCAGAACCGGCATCCTTGGCTTCGGCGATGGCCTTCTTCAGGTCCTCTTGCCCCGCTCGGCGTTCTCTTTCAAGAACCTCATAGCGGTTGGTAGCATCCTTAAGCTTTACGGCCATTCCGGCCATCTCCTCCCTGCTTTGGCAGTGAGCAGCCTTTTCGGCTTTTAGCTCTTTGGCCGCCTTCGAGGCAGCCGCATCACTCCTTCTGGCTTGCTCCTTGGCTCGAGCAAGCTCTGCCCGAAGGCCCTCCATAGCAGCGGCGCCATCTTCATCAAGCATACATGTTGTAAGGCGTGCGCATCAGCTCCCTTACCAGGTGACCGCGGAGAAACCACACACCTTGTGACTCGTCAAGTCGCTTATTGACCAGCGCGATGTCTGCATCCGCAACGTCCAGTTGCCGCTTCAGCTCGGCAACTCTATCAGTCCGGCTGGCCACCGAACGCTCCGCCCCCTGAAGAGGAACGGCGACATCTTAACACCGATATTATGATCCTCGGCACGCCGTCACTTTTGACAACATACCGAGTCTCAGGGGCTACTATCTATACAGGGCGCACTCTATGTGCAAAACTGTCAAAAGGTATGTCATTTTTACGTACCTCAAACCCCGTCAGCAAACTCCTGACGGCCTCATGCAACCCGCTCTCAGCGGATGAAATCCTTTCAATAACCGTACTTATTAATGTACAGTGATCCTCTGAGATAGACGCTCTCTCGAGCAGATCCTTCAGCTCCTCCGGCCGTACACCAGTTGGTGCCAAACTCTCCGGCCCCGCCGGACTCGGGGAGACCGTCCGCGACGACACCTCAGGGTCGTCCTCCCTGCCCGACGGCGCGGCAGATGGAGGCGTCTCGCTCTCCATCATCTCCAGACGAAGATCCCCCGAAGATGAGCTCAGCTGAGAAGGGCTG